>CM062297.1:45308736-45990927 GCA_031216915.1 Pictodentalium vernedei | reverse complement strand
TGGCGAGGTTAGAGCAAGCTCTGTGGCACTCACCTGGTGTCAAAAATCAGTTTAATATCGATGCTCCCCGATGGGGAACGTATCAGATATTAAGCTGATAAGAACAGATACTACACTTTGATCTTAGCCAAAAGGCCGAGAAGCGATGTCGATTTTTCTCTGGCCCTTCCATCTGTTCAGAATGAAATTATCTTCTGCCACGGTGAGAAGATATCATAGAAAGGCAGTCGAGTGGTTAAATGGGAAATGAGTGGACCCCCGTTCCACCATGCTGCCTATGCTGGTTCGCGTGCAAGCTTAAAATGATTTTTTCGGATTTCCTCAATAACTGAAAATCCCTGACATGTGTCGATGATTCCCACAGACAGCGCGGACAGCACGCTTTTTGGCCCAAACTCACAAATCTCAAACTTATCAAAACGTTCACTCAACGTAGTTAGGACGTTTAACCTACGAAAAATCATGCGGTCACTATTGGCCATTTACCCGCTTTGATTGTTCGCACCTGGAATATGCACTCCCAGTTTGGAATAAACTTCAGGCGTTTGCGTAAAGTAAGAAAAATGCTTTCGATCTGTTTGAAGTGAAAAGGAATAAATTACACAATTTCATTCGCGATCGTAAAATTAATGGTTCCATTCGACAAATTGCAAATTTAAAAAATAAATCTTTCCAGATTGTTGGCCCATTTTATAAAATTATGTTATGAACGCCCAGACCTGTGTTTACTTGATATAAGATGCTTAATTTTCACCATTCTAATGTCTACGGCCATATCACGTTGAAAACACCGGTTCTCGTCCGATCACCGAAGTTAAGCAACGTCGAGCCCGGTTAGTACTTGGATGGGTGACCGCCTGGGAATACCGGGTGCTGTAGACATTTTACTCAAATTCAAATAGGCCTAGCGAACATGTTAAATCTCTATTTATCCCCTCCCCATTTTGACTAAGGGAAACCAGTTTTTGATAAAGTGCAGATAAAATATTATAAAAAACAATTTCTTATGTTAATAGCCTTGTTTTCAGTTTTCTTCTCTCTGTTTTGTTTTGTTTTTATGAAGGGGTGAGCGCGAACGCAGACCCCCATACGCACAAATTGTGCACTCGAGTCGCCCACATTTGGGGCGATCGCTGGAGTCAGCCCAACCGAAGTGCAATGGAAGAGCCTCATCCAGGAGGCACGCCCATAGTTGATCAGCGTGAACCTCCGAGCCAGGTAAGTATGCTTTTCGCTGGTCACGCGACCTGCCTAGCTAGTAAACATTGCGACACCGACGGGGTGTTTTACCTTGATGTTAGTTGTTTTCATTCTCCGTTTTGGACACTTTTTTTTTTAAAAACCTGTCTTTATCATTGTGAAAATTCTGTTTACTTTTTTTTTCTTCACAAACACACCATTTTATCACAAAACGAAAATATTTTTGACATTCATTTCATAGTTAACAAATATTGTTCAGGTTTGCTGGATTTTGTGCATTCAGCAATCTAATTTCAGACGTTGGACATACGTATGTAAAATGTTCTGCAAACGTTCTTTGGTACAGAGCATTTGTAGTCACGCAGGAGGATAAACTTTTTGCGGTGAAAATCGACTCACTTTTTAGTTATTGGCGTCTAAGGTGTATACCTATGCAAAATGGCTTATCGTGACTGTGACAATTTTACGGGGCGTGGAGGAAGCAAGAGTACGGTCCGGAGAGAATCACCGAGCATCGACGAGCATCTGTCAGCTCCTCAACATTCTGACTCTGTTCAAGTTCCACTCGAGCAGGGTTACAGAGGTTGAAGACATGTCCAACATCGACGTGCAGTACGCCTTAGTACACGGCGTCATCCGGGATTTTTAAAGGTGCCTTGCTCAAGGACACAACGCGGGTCGTCCCGGTGTGGGGTCGAACTTGGGACCTCTAGCATAGAAGTCCAACAGTCTACCCCCGAGAGCCCATTCCATACAAAGAAAAAATAATAGCAACAGCACCGCCAACATGATGGTAGCGGCGGCGCGGAGGGGGGGGGGGGGGGGGGCAAAACATGAATCTATTTTTAATTTATTTTGGTAGTGGGCCGATCCCGGAGGTACTGCAATACCGGGCCAACCCGTGGCGAGGTTAGAGCAAGCTCTGTGGCACTCACCTGGTGTCAAAAATCAGTTTAATATCGATGCTCCCCGATGGGGAACGTATCAGATATTAAGCTGATAAGAACAGATACTACACTTTGATCTTAGCCAAAAGGCCGAGAAGCGATGTCGATTTTTCTCTGGCCCTTCCATCTGTTCAGAATGAAATTATCTTCTGCCACGGTGAGAAGATATCATAGAAAGGCAGTCGAGTGGTTAAATGGGAAATGAGTGGACCCCCGTTCCACCATGCTGCCTATGCTGGTTCGCGTGCAAGCTTAAAATGATTTTTTCGGATTTCCTCAATAACTGAAAATCCCTGACATGTGTCGATGATTCCCACAGACAGCGCGGACAGCACGCTTTTTGGCCCAAACTCACAAATCTCAAACTTATCAAAACGTTCACTCAACGTAGTTAGGACGTTTAACCTACGAAAAATCATGCGGTCACTATTGGCCATTTACCCGCTTTGATTGTTCGCACCTGGAATATGCACTCCCAGTTTGGAATAAACTTCAGGCGTTTGCGTAAAGTAAGAAAAATGCTTTCGATCTGTTTGAAGTGAAAAGGAATAAATTACACAATTTCATTCGCGATCGTAAAATTAATGGTTCCATTCGACAAATTGCAAATTTAAAAAAATAAATCTTTCCAGATTGTTGGCCCATTTTATAAAATTATGTTATGAACGCCCAGACCTGTGTTTACTTGATATAAGATGCTTAATTTTCACCATTCTAATGTCTACGGCCATATCACGTTGAAAACACCGGTTCTCGTCCGATCACCGAAGTTAAGCAACGTCGAGCCCGGTTAGTACTTGGATGGGTGACCGCCTGGGAATACCGGGTGCTGTAGACATTTTACTCAAATTCAAATAGGCCTAGCGAACATGTTAAATCTCTATTTATCCCCTCCCCATTTTGACTAAGGGAAACCAGTTTTTGATAAAGTGCAGATAAAATATTATAAAAAACAATTTCTTATGTTAATAGCCTTGTTTTCAGTTTTCTTCTCTCTGTTTTGTTTTGTTTTTATGAAGGGGTGAGCGCGAACGCAGACCCCCATACGCACAAATTGTGCACTCGAGTCGCCCACATTTGGGGCGATCGCTGGAGTCAGCCCAACCGAAGTGCAATGGAAGAGCCTCATCCAGGAGGCACGCCCATAGTTGATCAGCGTGAACCTCCGAGCCAGGTAAGTATGCTTTTCGCTGGTCACGCGACCTGCCTAGCTAGTAAACATTGCGACACCGACGGGGTGTTTTACCTTGATGTTAGTTGTTTTCATTCTCCGTTTTGGACACTTTTTTTTTTAAAAACCTGTCTTTATCATTGTGAAAATTCTGTTTACTTTTTTTTTCTTCACAAACACACCATTTTATCACAAAACGAAAATATTTTTGACATTCATTTCATAGTTAACAAATATTGTTCAGGTTTGCTGGATTTTGTGCATTCAGCAATCTAATTTCAGACGTTGGACATACGTATGTAAAATGTTCTGCAAACGTTCTTTGGTACAGAGCATTTGTAGTCACGCAGGAGGATAAACTTTTTGCGGTGAAAATCGACTCACTTTTTAGTTATTGGCGTCTAAGGTGTATACCTATGCAAAATGGCTTATCGTGACTGTGACAATTTTACGGGGCGTGGAGGAAGCAAGAGTACGGTCCGGAGAGAATCACCGAGCATCGACGAGCATCTGTCAGCTCCTCAACATTCTGACTCTGTTCAAGTTCCACTCGAGCAGGGTTACAGAGGTTGAAGACATGTCCAACATCGACGTGCAGTACGCCTTAGTACACGGCGTCATCCGGGATTTTTAAAGGTGCCTTGCTCAAGGACACAACGCGGGTCGTCCCGGTGTGGGGTCGAACTTGGGACCTCTAGCATAGAAGTCCAACAGTCTACCCCCGAGAGCCCATTCCATACAAAGAAAAAATAATAGCAACAGCACCGCCAACATGATGGTAGCGGCGGCGCGGAGGGGGGGGGGGGGGGGGGCAAAACATGAATCTATTTTTAATTTATTTTGGTAGTGGGCCGATCCGGAGGTACTGCAATACCGGGCCAACCCGTGGCGAGGTTAGAGCAAGCTCTGTGGCACTCACCTGGTGTCAAAAATCAGTTTAATATCGATGCTCCCCGATGGGGAACGTATCAGATATTAAGCTGATAAGAACAGATACTACACTTTGATCTTAGCCAAAAGGCCGAGAAGCGATGTCGATTTTTCTCTGGCCCTTCCATCTGTTCAGAATGAAATTATCTTCTGCCACGGTGAGAAGATATCATAGAAAGGCAGTCGAGTGGTTAAATGGGAAATGAGTGGACCCCCGTTCCACCATGCTGCCTATGCTGGTTCGCGTGCAAGCTTAAAATGATTTTTTCGGATTTCCTCAATAACTGAAAATCCCTGACATGTGTCGATGATTCCCACAGACAGCGCGGACAGCACGCTTTTTGGCCCAAACTCACAAATCTCAAACTTATCAAAACGTTCACTCAACGTAGTTAGGACGTTTAACCTACGAAAAATCATGCGGTCACTATTGGCCATTTACCCGCTTTGATTGTTCGCACCTGGAATATGCACTCCCAGTTTGGAATAAACTTCAGGCGTTTGCGTAAAGTAAGAAAAATGCTTTCGATCTGTTTGAAGTGAAAAGGAATAAATTACACAATTTCATTCGCGATCGTAAAATTAATGGTTCCATTCGACAAATTGCAAATTTAAAAAAATAAATCTTTCCAGATTGTTGGCCCATTTTATAAAATTATGTTATGAACGCCCAGACCTGTGTTTACTTGATATAAGATGCTTAATTTTCACCATTCTAATGTCTACGGCCATATCACGTTGAAAACACCGGTTCTCGTCCGATCACCGAAGTTAAGCAACGTCGAGCCCGGTTAGTACTTGGATGGGTGACCGCCTGGGAATACCGGGTGCTGTAGACATTTTACTCAAATTCAAATAGGCCTAGCGAACATGTTAAATCTCTATTTATCCCCTCCCCATTTTGACTAAGGAAACCAGTTTTTGATAAAGTGCAGATAAAATATTATAAAAAACAATTTCTTATGTTAATAGCCTTGTTTTCAGTTTTCTTCTCTCTGTTTTGTTTTGTTTTTATGAAGGGGTGAGCGCGAACGCAGACCCCCATACGCACAAATTGTGCACTCGAGTCGCCCACATTTGGGGCGATCGCTGGAGTCAGCCCAACCGAAGTGCAATGGAAGAGCCTCATCCAGGAGGCACGCCCATAGTTGATCAGCGTGAACCTCCGAGCCAGGTAAGTATGCTTTTCGCTGGTCACGCGACCTGCCTAGCTAGTAAACATTGCGACACCGACGGGGTGTTTTACCTTGATGTTAGTTGTTTTCATTCTCCGTTTTGGACACTTTTTTTTTTAAAAACCTGTCTTTATCATTGTGAAAATTCTGTTTACTTTTTTTTTCTTCACAAACACACCATTTTATCACAAAACGAAAATATTTTTGACATTCATTTCATAGTTAACAATATTGTTCAGGTTTGCTGGATTTTGTGCATTCAGCAATCTAATTTCAGACGTTGGACATACGTATGTAAAATGTTCTGCAAACGTTCTTTGGTACAGAGCATTTGTAGTCACGCAGGAGGATAAACTTTTTGCGGTGAAAATCGACTCACTTTTTAGTTATTGGCGTCTAAGGTGTATACCTATGCAAAATGGCTTATCGTGACTGTGACAATTTTACGGGCGTGGAGGAAGCAAGAGTACGGTCCGGAGAGAATCACCGAGCATCGACGAGCATCTGTCAGCTCCTCAACATTCTGACTCTGTTCAAGTTCCACTCGAGCAGGGTTACAGAGGTTGAAGACATGTCCAACATCGACGTGCAGTACGCCTTAGTACACGGCGTCATCCGGGATTTTTAAAGGTGCCTTGCTCAAGGACACAACGCGGGTCGTCCCGGTGTGGGGTCGAACTTGGGACCTCTAGCATAGAAGTCCAACAGTCTACCCCCGAGAGCCCATTCCATACAAAGAAAAAATAATAGCAACAGCACCGCCAACATGATGGTAGCGGCGGCGCGGAGGGGGGGGGGGGGGGGGGCAAAACATGAATCTATTTTTAATTTATTTTGGTAGTGGGCCGATCCCGGAGGTACTGCAATACCGGGCCAACCCGTGGCGAGGTTAGAGCAAGCTCTGTGGCACTCACCTGGTGTCAAAAATCAGTTTAATATCGATGCTCCCCGATGGGGAACGTATCAGATATTAAGCTGATAAGAACAGATACTACACTTTGATCTTAGCCAAAAGGCCGAGAAGCGATGTCGATTTTTCTCTGGCCCTTCCATCTGTTCAGAATGAAATTATCTTCTGCCACGGTGAGAAGATATCATAGAAAGGCAGTCGAGTGGTTAAATGGGAAATGAGTGGACCCCCGTTCCACCATGCTGCCTATGCTGGTTCGCGTGCAAGCTTAAAATGATTTTTTCGGATTTCCTCAATAACTGAAAATCCCTGACATGTGTCGATGATTCCCACAGACAGCGCGGACAGCACGCTTTTTGGCCCAAACTCACAAATCTCAAACTTATCAAAACGTTCACTCAACGTAGTTAGGACGTTTAACCTACGAAAAATCATGCGGTCACTATTGGCCATTTACCCGCTTTGATTGTTCGCACCTGGAATATGCACTCCCAGTTTGGAATAAACTTCAGGCGTTTGCGTAAAGTAAGAAAAATGCTTTCGATCTGTTTGAAGTGAAAAGGAATAAATTACACAATTTCATTCGCGATCGTAAAATTAATGGTTCCATTCGACAAATTGCAAATTTAAAAAAATAAATCTTTCCAGATTGTTGGCCCATTTTATAAAATTATGTTATGAACGCCCAGACCTGTGTTTACTTGATATAAGATGCTTAATTTTCACCATTCTAATGTCTACGGCCATATCACGTTGAAAACACCGGTTCTCGTCCGATCACCGAAGTTAAGCAACGTCGAGCCCGGTTAGTACTTGGATGGGTGACCGCCTGGGAATACCGGGTGCTGTAGACATTTTACTCAAATTCAAATAGGCCTAGCGAACATGTTAAATCTCTATTTATCCCCTCCCCATTTTGACTAAGGGAAACCAGTTTTTGATAAAGTGCAGATAAAATATTATAAAAAACAATTTCTTATGTTAATAGCCTTGTTTTCAGTTTTCTTCTCTCTGTTTTGTTTTGTTTTTATGAAGGGGTGAGCGCGAACGCAGACCCCCATACGCACAAATTGTGCACTCGAGTCGCCCACATTTGGGGCGATCGCTGGAGTCAGCCCAACCGAAGTGCAATGGAAGAGCCTCATCCAGGAGGCACGCCCATAGTTGATCAGCGTGAACCTCCGAGCCAGGTAAGTATGCTTTTCGCTGGTCACGCGACCTGCCTAGCTAGTAAACATTGCGACACCGACGGGGTGTTTTACCTTGATGTTAGTTGTTTTCATTCTCCGTTTTGGACACTTTTTTTTTAAAAACCTGTCTTTATCATTGTGAAAATTCTGTTTACTTTTTTTTTCTTCACAAACACACCATTTTATCACAAAACGAAAATATTTTTGACATTCATTTCATAGTTAACAAATATTGTTCAGGTTTGCTGGATTTTGTGCATTCAGCAATCTAATTTCAGACGTTGGACATACGTATGTAAAATGTTCTGCAAACGTTCTTTGGTACAGAGCATTTGTAGTCACGCAGGAGGATAAACTTTTTGCGGTGAAAATCGACTCACTTTTTAGTTATTGGCGTCTAAGGTGTATACCTATGCAAAATGGCTTATCGTGACTGTGACAATTTTACGGGGCGTGGAGGAAGCAAGAGTACGGTCCGGAGAGAATCACCGAGCATCGACGAGCATCTGTCAGCTCCTCAACATTCTGACTCTGTTCAAGTTCCACTCGAGCAGGGTTACAGAGGTTGAAGACATGTCCAACATCGACGTGCAGTACGCCTTAGTACACGGCGTCATCCGGGATTTTTAAAGGTGCCTTGCTCAAGGACACAACGCGGGTCGTCCCGGTGTGGGGTCGAACTTGGGACCTCTAGCATAGAAGTCCAACAGTCTACCCCCGAGAGCCCATTCCATACAAAGAAAAAATAATAGCAACAGCACCGCCAACATGATGGTAGCGGCGGCGCGGAGGGGGGGGGGGGGGGGGCAAAACATGAATCTATTTTTAATTTATTTTGGTAGTGGGCCGATCCCGGAGGTACTGCAATACCGGGCCAACCCGTGGCGAGGTTAGAGCAAGCTCTGTGGCACTCACCTGGTGTCAAAAATCAGTTTAATATCGATGCTCCCCGATGGGGAACGTATCAGATATTAAGCTGATAAGAACAGATACTACACTTTGATCTTAGCCAAAAGGCCGAGAAGCGATGTCGATTTTTCTCTGGCCCTTCCATCTGTTCAGAATGAAATTATCTTCTGCCACGGTGAGAAGATATCATAGAAAGGCAGTCGAGTGGTTAAATGGGAAATGAGTGGACCCCCGTTCCACCATGCTGCCTATGCTGGTTCGCGTGCAAGCTTAAAATGATTTTTTCGGATTTCCTCAATAACTGAAAATCCCTGACATGTGTCGATGATTCCCACAGACAGCGCGGACAGCACGCTTTTTGGCCCAAACTCACAAATCTCAAACTTATCAAAACGTTCACTCAACGTAGTTAGGACGTTTAACCTACGAAAAATCATGCGGTCACTATTGGCCATTTACCCGCTTTGATTGTTCGCACCTGGAATATGCACTCCCAGTTTGGAATAAACTTCAGGCGTTTGCGTAAAGTAAGAAAAATGCTTTCGATCTGTTTGAAGTGAAAAGGAATAAATTACACAATTTCATTCGCGATCGTAAAATTAATGGTTCCATTCGACAAATTGCAAATTTAAAAAAATAAATCTTTCCAGATTGTTGGCCCATTTTATAAAATTATGTTATGAACGCCCAGACCTGTGTTTACTTGATATAAGATGCTTAATTTTCACCATTCTAATGTCTACGGCCATATCACGTTGAAAACACCGGTTCTCGTCCGATCACCGAAGTTAAGCAACGTCGAGCCCGGTTAGTACTTGGATGGGTGACCGCCTGGGAATACCGGGTGCTGTAGACATTTTACTCAAATTCAAATAGGCCTAGCGAACATGTTAAATCTCTATTTATCCCCTCCCCATTTTGACTAAGGGAAACCAGTTTTTGATAAAGTGCAGATAAAATATTATAAAAAACAATTTCTTATGTTAATAGCCTTGTTTTCAGTTTTCTTCTCTCTGTTTTGTTTTGTTTTTATGAAGGGGTGAGCGCGAACGCAGACCCCCATACGCACAAATTGTGCACTCGAGTCGCCCACATTTGGGGCGATCGCTGGAGTCAGCCCAACCGAAGTGCAATGGAAGAGCCTCATCCAGGAGGCACGCCCATAGTTGATCAGCGTGAACCTCCGAGCCAGGTAAGTATGCTTTTCGCTGGTCACGCGACCTGCCTAGCTAGTAAACATTGCGACACCGACGGGGTGTTTTACCTTGATGTTAGTTGTTTTCATTCTCCGTTTTGGACACTTTTTTTTTTAAAAACCTGTCTTTATCATTGTGAAAATTCTGTTTACTTTTTTTTTCTTCACAAACACACCATTTTATCACAAAACGAAAATATTTTTGACATTCATTTCATAGTTAACAAATATTGTTCAGGTTTGCTGGATTTTGTGCATTCAGCAATCTAATTTCAGACGTTGGACATACGTATGTAAAATGTTCTGCAAACGTTCTTTGGTACAGAGCATTTGTAGTCACGCAGGAGGATAAACTTTTTGCGGTGAAAATCGACTCACTTTTTAGTTATTGGCGTCTAAGGTGTATACCTATGCAAAATGGCTTATCGTGACTGTGACAATTTTACGGGGCGTGGAGGAAGCAAGAGTACGGTCCGGAGAGAATCACCGAGCATCGACGAGCATCTGTCAGCTCCTCAACATTCTGACTCTGTTCAAGTTCCACTCGAGCAGGGTTACAGAGGTTGAAGACATGTCCAACATCGACGTGCAGTACGCCTTAGTACACGGCGTCATCCGGGATTTTTAAAGGTGCCTTGCTCAAGGACACAACGCGGGTCGTCCCGGTGTGGGGTCGAACTTGGGACCTCTAGCATAGAAGTCCAACAGTCTACCCCCGAGAGCCCATTCCATACAAAGAAAAAATAATAGCAACAGCACCGCCAACATGATGGTAGCGGCGGCGCGGAGGGGGGGGGGGGGGGGGCAAAACATGAATCTATTTTTAATTTATTTTGGTAGTGGGCCGATCCCGGAGGTACTGCAATACCGGGCCAACCCGTGGCGAGGTTAGAGCAAGCTCTGTGGCACTCACCTGGTGTCAAAAATCAGTTTAATATCGATGCTCCCCGATGGGGAACGTATCAGATATTAAGCTGATAAGAACAGATACTACACTTTGATCTTAGCCAAAAGGCCGAGAAGCGATGTCGATTTTTCTCTGGCCCTTCCATCTGTTCAGAATGAAATTATCTTCTGCCACGGTGAGAAGATATCATAGAAAGGCAGTCGAGTGGTTAAATGGGAAATGAGTGGACCCCCGTTCCACCATGCTGCCTATGCTGGTTCGCGTGCAAGCTTAAAATGATTTTTTCGGATTTCCTCAATAACTGAAAATCCCTGACATGTGTCGATGATTCCCACAGACAGCGCGGACAGCACGCTTTTTGGCCCAAACTCACAAATCTCAAACTTATCAAAACGTTCACTCAACGTAGTTAGGACGTTTAACCTACGAAAAATCATGCGGTCACTATTGGCCATTTACCCGCTTTGATTGTTCGCACCTGGAATATGCACTCCCAGTTTGGAATAAACTTCAGGCGTTTGCGTAAAGTAAGAAAAATGCTTTCGATCTGTTTGAAGTGAAAAGGAATAAATTACACAATTTCATTCGCGATCGTAAAATTAATGGTTCCATTCGACAAATTGCAAATTAAAAAAATAAATCTTTCCAGATTGTTGGCCCATTTTATAAAATTATGTTATGAACGCCCAGACCTGTGTTTACTTGATATAAGATGCTTAATTTTCACCATTCTAATGTCTACGGCCATATCACGTTGAAAACACCGGTTCTCGTCCGATCACCGAAGTTAAGCAACGTCGAGCCCGGTTAGTACTTGGATGGGTGACCGCCTGGGAATACCGGGTGCTGTAGACATTTTACTCAAATTCAAATAGGCCTAGCGAACATGTTAAATCTCTATTTATCCCCTCCCCATTTTGACTAAGGGAAACCAGTTTTTGATAAAGTGCAGATAAAATATTATAAAAAACAATTTCTTATGTTAATAGCCTTGTTTTCAGTTTTCTTCTCTCTGTTTTGTTTTGTTTTTATGAAGGGGTGAGCGCGAACGCAGACCCCCATACGCACAAATTGTGCACTCGAGTCGCCCACATTTGGGGCGATCGCTGGAGTCAGCCCAACCGAAGTGCAATGGAAGAGCCTCATCCAGGAGGCACGCCCATAGTTGATCAGCGTGAACCTCCGAGCCAGGTAAGTATGCTTTTCGCTGGTCACGCGACCTGCCTAGCTAGTAAACATTGCGACACCGACGGGGTGTTTTACCTTGATGTTAGTTGTTTTCATTCTCCGTTTTGGACACTTTTTTTTTTAAAAACCTGTCTTTATCATTGTGAAAATTCTGTTTACTTTTTTTTTCTTCACAAACACACCATTTTATCACAAAACGAAAATATTTTTGACATTCATTTCATAGTTAACAAATATTGTTCAGGTTTGCTGGATTTTGTGCATTCAGCAATCTAATTTCAGACGTTGGACATACGTATGTAAAATGTTCTGCAAACGTTCTTTGGTACAGAGCATTTGTAGTCACGCAGGAGGATAAACTTTTTGCGGTGAAAATCGACTCACTTTTTAGTTATTGGCGTCTAAGGTGTATACCTATGCAAAATGGCTTATCGTGACTGTGACAATTTTACGGGGCGTGGAGGAAGCAAGAGTACGGTCCGGAGAGAATCACCGAGCATCGACGAGCATCTGTCAGCTCCTCAACATTCTGACTCTGTTCAAGTTCCACTCGAGCAGGGTTACAGAGGTTGAAGACATGTCCAACATCGACGTGCAGTACGCCTTAGTACACGGCGTCATCCGGGATTTTTAAAGGTGCCTTGCTCAAGGACACAACGCGGGTCGTCCCGGTGTGGGGTCGAACTTGGGACCTCTAGCATAGAAGTCCAACAGTCTACCCCCGAGAGCCCATTCCATACAAAGAAAAAATAATAGCAACAGCACCGCCAACATGATGGTAGCGGCGGCGCGGAGGGGGGGGGGGGGGGGGCAAAACATGAATCTATTTTTAATTTATTTTGGTAGTGGGCCGATCCCGGAGGTACTGCAATACCGGGCCAACCCGTGGCGAGGTTAGAGCAAGCTCTGTGGCACTCACCTGGTGTCAAAAATCAGTTTAATATCGATGCTCCCCGATGGGGAACGTATCAGATATTAAGCTGATAAGAACAGATACTACACTTTGATCTTAGCCAAAAGGCCGAGAAGCGATGTCGATTTTTCTCTGGCCCTTCCATCTGTTCAGAATGAAATTATCTTCTGCCACGGTGAGAAGATATCATAGAAAGGCAGTCGAGTGGTTAAATGGGAAATGAGTGGACCCCCGTTCCACCATGCTGCCTATGCTGGTTCGCGTGCAAGCTTAAAATGATTTTTTCGGATTTCCTCAATAACTGAAAATCCCTGACATGTGTCGATGATTCCCACAGACAGCGCGGACAGCACGCTTTTTGGCCCAAACTCACAAATCTCAAACTTATCAAAACGTTCACTCAACGTAGTTAGGACGTTTAACCTACGAAAAATCATGCGGTCACTATTGGCCATTTACCCGCTTTGATTGTTCGCACCTGGAATATGCACTCCCAGTTTGGAATAAACTTCAGGCGTTTGCGTAAAGTAAGAAAAATGCTTTCGATCTGTTTGAAGTGAAAAGGAATAAATTACACAATTTCATTCGCGATCGTAAAATTAATGGTTCCATTCGACAAATTGCAAATTTAAAAAAATAAATCTTTCCAGATTGTTGGCCCATTTTATAAAATTATGTTATGAACGCCCAGACCTGTGTTTACTTGATATAAGATGCTTAATTTTCACCATTCTAATGTCTACGGCCATATCACGTTGAAAACACCGGTTCTCGTCCGATCACCGAAGTTAAGCAACGTCGAGCCCGGTTAGTACTTGGATGGGTGACCGCCTGGGAATACCGGGTGCTGTAGACATTTTACTCAAATTCAAATAGGCCTAGCGAACATGTTAAATCTCTATTTATCCCCTCCCCATTTTGACTAAGGGAAACCAGTTTTTGATAAAGTGCAGATAAAATATTATAAAAAACAATTTCTTATGTTAATAGCCTTGTTTTCAGTTTTCTTCTCTCTGTTTTGTTTTGTTTTTATGAAGGGGTGAGCGCGAACGCAGACCCCCATACGCACAAATTGTGCACTCGAGTCGCCCACATTTGGGGCGATCGCTGGAGTCAGCCCAACCGAAGTGCAATGGAAGAGCCTCATCCAGGAGGCACGCCCATAGTTGATCAGCGTGAACCTCCGAGCCAGGTAAGTATGCTTTTCGCTGGTCACGCGACCTGCCTAGCTAGTAAACATTGCGACACCGACGGGGTGTTTTACCTTGATGTTAGTTGTTTTCATTCTCCGTTTTGGACACTTTTTTTTTTAAAAACCTGTCTTTATCATTGTGAAAATTCTGTTTACTTTTTTTTTCTTCACAAACACACCATTTTATCACAAAACGAAAATATTTTTGACATTCATTTCATAGTTAACAAATATTGTTCAGGTTTGCTGGATTTTGTGCATTCAGCAATCTAATTTCAGACGTTGGACATACGTATGTAAAATGTTCTGCAAACGTTCTTTGGTACAGAGCATTTGTAGTCACGCAGGAGGATAAACTTTTTGCGGTGAAAATCGACTCACTTTTTAGTTATTGGCGTCTAAGGTGTATACCTATGCAAAATGGCTTATCGTGACTGTGACAATTTTACGGGGCGTGGAGGAAGCAAGAGTACGGTCCGGAGAGAATCACCGAGCATCGACGAGCATCTGTCAGCTCCTCAACATTCTGACTCTGTTCAAGTTCCACTCGAGCAGGGTTACAGAGGTTGAAGACATGTCCAACATCGACGTGCAGTACGCCTTAGTACACGGCGTCATCCGGGATTTTTAAAGGTGCCTTGCTCAAGGACACAACGCGGGTCGTCCCGGTGTGGGGTCGAACTTGGGACCTCTAGCATAGAAGTCCAACAGTCTACCCCCGAGAGCCCATTCCATACAAAGAAAAAATAATAGCAACAGCACCGCCAACATGATGGTAGCGGCGGCGCGGAGGGGGGGGGGGGGGGGGCAAAACATGAATCTATTTTTAATTTATTTTGGTAGTGGGCCGATCCCGGAGGTACTGCAATACCGGGCCAACCCGTGGCGAGGTTAGAGCAAGCTCTGTGGCACTCACCTGGTGTCAAAAATCAGTTTAATATCGATGCTCCCCGAGGAACGTATCAGATATTAAGCTGATAAGAACAGATACTACACTTTGATCTTAGCCAAAAGGCCGAGAAGCGATGTCGATTTTTCTCTGGCCCTTCCATCTGTTCAGAATGAAATTATCTTCTGCCACGGTGAGAAGATATCATAGAAAGGCAGTCGAGTGGTTAAATGGGAAATGAGTGGACCCCCCGTTCCACCATGCTGCCTATGCTGGTTCGCGTGCAAGCTTAAAATGATTTTTTCGGATTTCCTCAATAACTGAAAATCCCTGACATGTGTCGATGATTCCCACAGACAGCGCGGACAGCACGCTTTTTGGCCCAAACTCACAAATCTCAAACTTATCAAAACGTTCACTCAACGTAGTTAGGGACGTTTAACCTACGAAAAATCATGCGGTCACTATTGGCCATTTACCCGCTTTGATTGTTCGCACCTGGAATATGCACTCCCAGTTTGGAATAAACTTCAGGCGTTTGCGTAAAGTAAGAAAAATGCTTTCGATCTGTTTGAAGTGAAAAGGAATAAATTACACAATTTCATTCGCGATCGTAAAATTAATGGTTCCATTCGACAAATTGCAAATTTAAAAAAATAAATCTTTCCAGATTGTTGGCCCATTTTATAAAATTATGTTATGAACGCCCAGACCTGTGTTTACTTGATATAAGATGCTTAATTTTCACCATTCTAATGTCTACGGCCATATCACGTTGAAAACACCGGTTCTCGTCCGATCACCGAAGTTAAGCAACGTCGAGCCCGGTTAGTACTTGGATGGGTGACCGCCTGGGAATACCGGGTGCTGTAGACATTTTACTCAAATTCAAATAGGCCTAGCGAACATGTTAAATCTCTATTTATCCCCTCCCCATTTTGACTAAGGGAAACCAGTTTTTGATAAAGTGCAGATAAAATATTATAAAAAACAATTTCTTATGTTAATAGGCCTTGTTTTCAGTTTTCTTCTCTCTGTTTTGTTTTGTTTTTATGAAGGGGTGAGCGCGAACGCAGACCCCCATACGCACAAATTGTGCACTCGAGTCGCCCACATTTGGGGCGATCGCTGGAGTCAGCCCAACCGAAGTGCAATGGAAGAGCCTCATCCAGGAGGCACGCCCATAGTTGATCAGCGTGAACCTCCGAGCCAGGTAAGTATGCTTTTCGCTGGTCACGCGACCTGCCTAGCTAGTAAACATTGCGACACCGACGGGGTGTTTTACCTTGATGTTAGTTGTTTTCATTCTCCGTTTTGGACACTTTTTTTTTTAAAAACCTGTCTTTATCATTGTGAAAATTCTGTTTACTTTTTTTTTCTTCACAAACACACCATTTTATCACAAAACGAAAATATTTTTGACATTCATTTCATAGTTAACAAATATTGTTCAGGTTTGCTGGATTTTGTGCATTCAGCAATCTAATTTCAGACGTTGGACATACGTATGTAAAATGTTCTGCAAACGTTCTTTGGTACAGAGCATTTGTAGTCACGCAGGAGGATAAACTTTTTGCGGTGAAAATCGACTCACTTTTTAGTTATTGGCGTCTAAGGTGTATACCTATGCAAAATGGCTTATCGTGACTGTGACAATTTTACGGGGCGTGGAGGAAGCAAGAGTACGGTCCGGAGAGAATCACCGAGCATCGACGAGCATCTGTCAGCTCCTCAACATTCTGACTCTGTTCAAGTTCCACTCGAGCAGGGTTACAGAGGTTGAAGACATGTCCAACATCGACGTGCAGTACGCCTTAGTACACGGCGTCATCCGGGATTTTTAAAGGTGCCTTGCTCAAGGACACAACGCGGGTCGTCCCGGTGTGGGGTCGAACTTGGGACCTCTAGCATAGAAGTCCAACAGTCTACCCCCGAGAGCCCATTCCATACAAAGAAAAAATAATAGCAACAGCACCGCCAACATGATGGTAGCGGCGGCGCGGAGGGGGGGGGGGGGGGGGCAAAACATGAATCTATTTTTAATTTATTTTGGTAGTGGGCCGATCCCGGAGGTACTGCAATACCGGGCCAACCCGTGGCGAGGTTAGAGCAAGCTCTGTGGCACTCACCTGGTGTCAAAAATCAGTTTAATATCGATGCTCCCCGATGGGGAACGTATCAGATATTAAGCTGATAAGAACAGATACTACACTTTGATCTTAGCCAAAAGGCCGAGAAGCGATGTCGATTTTTCTCTGGCCCTTCCATCTGTTCAGAATGAAATTATCTTCTGCCACGGTGAGAAGATATCATAGAAAGGCAGTCGAGTGGTTAAATGGGAAATGAGTGGACCCCCGTTCCACCATGCTGCCTATGCTGGTTCGCGTGCAAGCTTAAAATGATTTTTTCGGATTTCCTCAATAACTGAAAATCCCTGACATGTGTCGATGATTCCCACAGACAGCGCGGACAGCACGCTTTTTGGCCCAAACTCACAAATCTCAAACTTATCAAAACGTTCACTCAACGTAGTTAGGACGTTTAACCTACGAAAAATCATGCGGTCACTATTGGCCATTTACCCGCTTTGATTGTTCGCACCTGGAATATGCACTCCCAGTTTGGAATAAACTTCAGGCGTTTGCGTAAAGTAAGAAAAATGCTTTCGATCTGTTTGAAGTGAAAAGGAATAAATTACACAATTTCATTCGCGATCGTAAAATTAATGGTTCCATTCGACAAATTGCAAATTTAAAAAAATAAATCTTTCCAGATTGTTGGCCCATTTTATAAAATTATGTTATGAACGCCCAGACCTGTGTTTACTTGATATAAGATGCTTAATTTTCACCATTCTAATGTCTACGGCCATATCACGTTGAAAACACCGGTTCTCGTCCGATCACCGAAGTTAAGCAACGTCGAGCCCGGTTAGTACTTGGATGGGTGACCGCCTGGGAATACCGGGTGCTGTAGACATTTTACTCAAATTCAAATAGGCCTAGCGAACATGTTAAATCTCTATTTATCCCCTCCCCATTTTGACTAAGGGAAACCAGTTTTTGATAAAGTGCAGATAAAATATTATAAAAAACAATTTCTTATGTTAATAGCCTTGTTTTCAGTTTTCTTCTCTCTGTTTTGTTTTGTTTTTATGAAGGGGTGAGCGCGAACGCAGACCCCCATACGCACAAATTGTGCACTCGAGTCGCCCACATTTGGGGCGATCGCTGGAGTCAGCCCAACCGAAGTGCAATGGAAGAGCCTCATCCAGGAGGCACGCCCATAGTTGATCAGCGTGAACCTCCGAGCCAGGTAAGTATGCTTTTCGCTGGTCACGCGACCTGCCTAGCTAGTAAACATTGCGACACCGACGGGGTGTTTTACCTTGATGTTAGTTGTTTTCATTCTCCGTTTTGGACACTTTTACGAACACCATTAGCTTTCGGGCCACCACGAGACACCAGGTTTAAAAGAACTAGTTTGTTTGACTGGTTATTAAGAGAACTATTTTGTTTAACTGGAACTACATTCGAGCCCACCGACCCGGAAGTATTTTTTTCAACCCTAATCGCATGTACGTCATTAGCTTGCAGTAGCCTAAATACACGCCATTTTATGAAAATAAAGTAAACCCAAGTAATTTCAAACTCGAAAACCACCCGAAAGAGTAACTACACATACAGAAAACTCCACATTCAACTCGGAAGCAAAGACAAAGGACAGAAACTTGTGTCTGTCATCTGTAATTTAATTGAAAGTTTGTATGGGATTACAAAAATAAAGCGTTATTTTCTGATTTGATTCACAATTGAACTTGAAGGTGTAGATCTGTCATTTGCGGTATAATATATTATTACTATTAGAGTATGCTGCCAATAAATAATGTATGAGGTTGGCTATCATTTAACCCTTCACCCAATGTAACGGTCAAAACCGGCCAGCGCTATTCCTAAAAATCGTCAGTTACTTTTCATTATTTTTTCATTTTTTGTCTCAAAAACATAGGTTATGACCTCCTCATTGGAACGAACTCGTCGAGCTCGTTCCAATGAGGGGTCATAACCTATGTTTTTGTGACAAAAAATGAAAAAAATTAATTGTTCAAGAATTTTTTTTGGCAGGTGTCGTCTGCTTTTCATGTTAGGTAAAGGGTTAACCAACACTCAATAGGGCCCCGCGAATCTCTCATTTTCAATTCGAATCGAATCGGGTCTATTAGTATTAAAACTATTAGGCCTATTCGAAATCGAATCGAATTTTGGACGTCTTCAAGATGTTGGTGATAAGGGGAACTCGTCAGGTCAGGGATGTGGCGAAAGGGGAGTGTGTGTGTGTGTGTGGGGGGGGGGGGGGGGGGGTGGTCATCCACCTGACCAGTTAGGAGTATTTTTTTCAATAGTTGGAAATTCCGAGGTAAAAAAAATCAAATAATTGGAAATTCAATAAATTATTATTGTTCATGAAAAATATTAAAATTCCAACTTAATGATGAGAAATTTTGATCTTTTATTTCCAACTGGAGACTTCAGTTTCAAATTTCCTCCTCTAAAATTGACATTGACCTCAAAATTTCGATTCAGACATCAATCTGGTAAATTTTTTTACCCAAAAACATTATAAATGATGCTTTTTCCGTTTCAGGACTAATGAAAATTTTCAGAAGGGTTCATAAGCATGTGTATATATATATATATATTTCAACCACTTTAACAGTTGAAGTTTAACTCTTTAACCAACACTGACGATTTCAAAATTCATTATTTTAAATATCATTTTTTAAATTTTTAAAAAAGATTTCAACAAAACCATATCATTTGACCCCTCTTTGGAACGAGCTAGACGAGCTCGTTCCAAAGAGGGGTCACATGATAGGCTTTTGTTGAAATTTTTCGAAAAATAATATTTTTTCAGCAGTGTATTTGCATATTATGCAGGCGGATGCAGGTGTTTTGTTGGTTAAAGGGTTAAAAGATATCACCCAGCGCTGCAGTGCAACCACCTATCGAAACTACTCACAGTTGGAATTTACACCAGTGTGCCCCCCCCCCCCCCCCCCCTCCCTGCTGAAACCCTCTAGCCACATTCCTGGGTGAGATTCTAAACTAGATTGATCCGACGGTGACAGCTCAATTCCCAATTGATAAAATATTCCATCTACATCATCAAGAGTTGACAGCCATTGGTTCCTGGAAGTCTAAAATAACGTATTTTGATATTGTGTGTCATTGGTGAAGGGATAAAATGGTCAACATTTTTTCAAATTGGCGACTTTCCGAGAAAAATTGGGATTCAAGCAACCACTAAATGACAGATATGGTCATGGGTCACGCAAATTTTCCAAAAGAAATGGTCCACAGACCCTTTCCTAAAGAGGGGAGAAGAATCCCTGTTAGTGTTTGTGCATGCCACCACTGAACTCCATTACCAAGTCCCAAATGGTTGAGTCCTCCAGATAAACCACTGTCATCAGTTAAGAATAGACAACAAAACACCACTGCCTTCAGCCCACAAATGATCACCAGACTCCTGCCGTTAGATCCTACAATCCCCATTAACAATTTGTCTCCTGAGTTCCAATGTGTTCTATGTGCCTACTAGAACACATTGGAACTCGGGGGGACGAACTATGTTCAATTCCAATGTCCTCAAACAACCACTACCTTCAGTCCCGAAGTCACCGAGAGTCCACAAACCATTGTCTTCATCCACAAAACTTCCCAATTGTTCCCACAACACTATCTTATGTATCCAAGACCCAAAGCCCCAATATCTTGCATCACTGGTCACCAAGTTCCTAAAGTTTGGAAAATCCCACATCAGGACAGATTAGCACATAGGAGTCATTACAACTAGGAAAACAATAAAGACAATGAATGTTCTTCTACACAACTGGACTACACCCCAGAACAATCAAATTGTAGGGAAATTTCAGATTAACCAACAAATGTACATGTACATTTTACAGATTTAGTCTCTCTGCAGATGTTCCCAAAGCTAAAAGAGGCCACATGGGTACAAAAAATTCATATTCTGCAAATATTCCAGTCAGCTGCGCAGGCGGGTCATCGGATGTTTTTGGGGTGATGACAGTGGTGACGGAAACTCAGTCACACCATGCACGCATGCTTGCTTTTTTAAGGCATGGTAAATGGTTTAGTGTTTGAAAATTATATTCAATTAACATGGTTATTCCTTTAAGAGATAACCAGTTAATACAGTTAATAACCAATTAACTGGTAGAGTGCTAATTAACTGGTAGAGTGCTAAGTTATATTTGGTCATCAAAATTTGTTCATGTGTCTTTCCCTTATTACAATTTATGAGAGAGTGCTTGTAATTGTTACGGTGTGGAAATATTATTGATATTGGTAAAAGAAAGAAATCTGAGAATCATCAACAATAACTATGAATTTAACTATTCTGAAATTTAATTTAAAAAAATTAATATAAAAAAAAAATGATACAAAGATCTTTTACACTAATTGGTTTACAGAAAATAAAAACAATGGTACTTATCAATTATTGAATTAGTCCAAAGTACAGTTTGACAGAATCCAGTAATCCAGTGGTGAAGAATCTTGTGAAGAAAGTTACCAGCTGGTAGTATTAAATCCAAGAATGTATCTTCAGAAACAGTATCCTGTAGATTTGTAATAAAATTTTCTCTTAGAAATTTCAGCAGTCTCCAATAAAATATAATAAAATGCTCTGCAAAATTCAAATGGAGTAAAAATCCAAGAACTATTGGCGCTACAGGTAATTTCCAAATAATCCAGTAGAATCCTGGCTTTTCACAAAATGATATTATTCTGTTTCACAGAAAGTATAAATTCTCTTTTGGAATCAATCTTCCAAATTCACAAAGAAGCACTGCTTCTATAATAAACTGCACTGTCCTAGAACAATAAGAATTTCCAATGGAAACAACTGCTGTGAAAATAAGTTCTTCTCATCTGAAATGGCTTTCTAAAAATGAGTTTTTGAATTCTGTTGACAAACCTTGATATAGTAACCAGATGGAATGTCCTAGAAGATGAAATGTCAACTCTACAAAGTTCTATCAGTTTCTAGGTGATTCCGTCATAATTCAAGTAAACAAGGTCCTTGACCTACTTAAACAATCAACAGCTATATGTACAATATATTAGTGTAACAAAGATGTAAACAAAGGTCACTCAGTTCAGATGAGTCAGACGGTTTACCCCCATTAGTCAGACACCCATTTGTCATACACCCCAGCTGTCAGACAGTTAATTGGGGATTAGCTGAAATTAAAATAGATGATTACCTATTGTTATAAATGGAACAACCCAGATATATACAATTTGAATAAAATTTAGTTTCAACATTTTGTTTGGTACTTTTTGTTTTTGTTGACATATAATCAAAATACCTTTTAAATATTTTCTGAGAAATAATCAAAACATAAAAATCAAAAATATATTGTGTAATAACACAGATAACTTTAGGCTTTATGGCGCAAAATTCAAGATTTTAGGTCATGCCCGATCTTACAGAGAAGAATCTGAAGTTGGACAATCGCCTAAATTCATCACTACTACATCGACATCCTAACCTCTTCAGATTTACGAATATAACAAAAAACATTGAAAAGGCAGAGAAAATCCAAATTGCTCAAATGGACTTTGGTGCTGCTTCACCTCCCGGAAGCACGTTTACAGGGGAATTGACAACAGCCTGGACCGCCTTTAGGAACAACTAGGACAGGGAACAAAGTCTCCAATGGAGTTCCTTGATGCAGCTGGAACACTGTTAAGAATGGGATGATTTGTTTGTAATTAATATTCCTTTTGTACATTTTTTTTGTCATTGTAATATTGTACCTTTGTTTATGATGTGTACCTTACATTTTTCATTTTGTTACATTGTTTTTATAAAACATGTTTTTTTGTTTATTTACGTTAAGATATCATGAAATATGATTATTCTATTTATTTACAATAAAATGAGTCTAAATGTTTTCTTTATTGTACTTCATATTTTTCATTTTACTGTTTTTTTCTGTTTATTTAACACAAAAAAATATTTTGTATGATTATTCATGTCTAGAAATCTTTTCTTGTTGTATTTCATATTTTTTATTTTATTGTCATTTATTTCCTATTTATTTTCTTTGTTTCATAAAATACGATTTTCTGTTTATTTATTACAAAATATATTATTTATTTGTGCAATTATTCATGTTATTGTCATTTATTTCATAATTTTAATTTATTGTGCCTAGAACTCTTCTTATTGTACTTCATATTTTTTATTTTATTGTCATTTATATTCTATTTATTTTCTGTTCATTTCTAAAACACACTGGTGAAGAAATAAATCACTAAAAGCTAATTAATTGTTTCTTTTCTGTCTGACTTATTGGAATATCCCACTTTATTCTGAAGGTGATAAGTAAGGGATTAGCTATTCAAACAACCCAATAATCTGTGATTATAAACTGTCTGACAACTGGGGTGTCTGACTAATGGGGGGATACCAGTCAGACCAGCCAGAATATGCAGAAAAATATCAATCTCAATATAATATGGGGGCTATATAACAGTAACAAGGCAAATCCATATAGACAAAGTAATTTCACAGAATGACACGTGTAGACTGAGGAACCTCCTCTTCATATTAAAGCCCTGATAGTGGCTTCTAGCACTATATCCGTTAAGTGGTAGAATGCTGGGATATTTGGTCTTTATTCTGAAGTGCATGTCACGCAATTTAAAGCCTTCATATTCTGTGGCTGTGCTTCATGTTAGCTTTGAAGTAAAAATACAAAGTGAGAACATTTTGATGACCAAAATTAATTCAGCACACTATCTACCAGTTAAAGTTTCATATTATGTTTCTGTCAGTGAGTGAGTGTGCATGTGTCTCATATTAACCCTTTACCCAACGCAGACAATATCAAAATTTATTATTTTAAATATCAATTTTTAAATTTTTTCAAAAAATTTCAACAAAATCATATCATGTGACCCCTCTTTGGAACGAGCTCAACGAGCTCGTTCCAAAGAGGGGTCACATGATATGGTTTTGTTGCAATTTTTCGACAAATAATATTTTTTCAGCTGCTGAATTTGCATATTACGTGGGCAGATGTGGTCGATTCATTGGGTAAAGGGTTAATGGTAAAAAATAAATTTTTGTTGTTGTTTATATTAACCCTTTACCCAACGAATCGGCCACATCTGCCCGCATAATATGCAAATTCAGCAGTTGAAAAAATATTATTTTTCAAATATTTAAAAAAAAACCCATATCATGTGACCCCTCGTTGGAACGAGCGGTTTTGTTGAAATATTTTTTAAAATTTGAAAAAAACGATATTTAAAATAATAAATTTTGATATGGTCTGCGTTGGGTAAAGGGTTAATATTGTCTCGGGAGTGTGGTGACTCAATGGATGGAGTATAGGACTTGAAACCTAAAGGTACCTGATTCTTACCAGGCCGGTGATAATTGCATTGTGTCCTTGGGGAAGGCACTAAATCCTGATTGCCCGCATGAGTGTACGATGACTGTGAACATCAATGGTGCCCATGCCTTTAATCAATACTAACACTGCTTGTGCAGAGTTAGTTAGCACATTCAGAAGTTACTTGCCAATGCTTATTGGTTCTCTCCAGATAGTTCTTTCAACTGTAAAAATGTCTGAAATCAGGTGCACCTGACTCTTGAAAGTGATATTAAACCCCATCCATCCATCCATCCATCCATTCATCCATCCATCCATCCATCCATCCATCCATCCATCCACCCACCCACCCACCCACCCACCCAATAAATTTGACTTGTTACATTATATTGTAGAGTGACTGCAGGCACTCTGCAATAAACTATACCTAAACAAGCCCATATGAGTAATTCCAGCACCCTCTACCAGCTAAACTGTATCTCAAAACCTACCGGCTTGGCAATTTCAGGAGAGCGATTTTTTAGCTCTCCTTACTGCCCTCCTGAAAGAATTAAGGAGAGCGAAAAATTGCCCTCCTAAATATTTTGGTCTGGGATGATTGAGATTACATGTATTATGCTCACATTAAATTTTTGTTGTAAAGCAAAAATCTAATTTAACTTCAAAGTCACATAACATCACGTGATTTCATTTTGAAAGTGGTTTAGTGGTAAAAGGTAATGGCTGCAACCATACCCAAACACAGTTGCAATCATTTGAAGCAAAATGGGTCACATAATATTTTTTTTCTGTCAGTTTCAAGTTGAACAACTGACATCACAGTTTGAGGGGTGATTATTCAAGAAGTATTGACTCTATAATATACTACCATTACTACTATCCTGTCACTTGAAGCACTTGCACCAGGATGTGACTGTAGATTCAAGCAGACCTGTTGTCCAAGAAAGTCATACGCCTACCACTACCACCTTCAACCCCCTTGGGGGGGGTTGAAGGTGGTAGTGGTAGGAGTATGACTTTCTTGGACAACAGGTCTGGGTACACACACAGGTCTTGTCAAGTGTGTGTTCGGTTGTTGAGTGAGACATCTAGATGTCTAAGAGATTTCGCTTTACCTTAGTAAAGTTAATAAAATCACTGATGTAGTCTGTTGGTTTCAGTTTCAATGAGTTCGTTCAATTGGATACTTAAAATGCTGTGTAAAGCTAATTGCTCTCCTAAGCTGATTGAGGAGAGCGATTTTTTGCCCTCCTGCATTTTTCAGAATGCCAGGCCTGAACCTAATTAATTCTGGCACCTGGCCTGGAAGAAATTATGCCTTGCTCTACCTATAGGCACTCTCTCCCATAAATTATGCCTGCTCTACCTATAGGCACTCTCTCCCATAAATTATGCCTGCTCTACCTATAGGCACTCTCTCCCATAAATTATGCCTTGCTCTACCTATAGGCACTCTCTCCCATAAATTATGCCTGCTATACCTATAGGCACTCTCTCCCATAAATTATGACATGACAAATCCATATAGACTAAAACATTTCACTTAAAAGATAATAAAAAGCACCTTCACAAAATTTGAAGCCTCCAAGCAAGCCTTTAGATTACCCAAAATTCCCACCATTTTCAGGTGTGCCCAAATTAGATGAGATGTAAAGACATCCAAGAAAAATATAGAAATTCTCTGTGCCTCTTTTACATTTGAGAATACCTTCCATCATAATATGACAATAGAAACAAAAAGAAAGACATGGCAATAAAACATAAAATGATAAGACAGATATTTCTGGTTTTAATGTGCCCAAATTAGGGCAAAAGTATGTGCCCAAAATAAATGAATTTAAAGGCCTGCCAAGTTGCTGTACCTGCACTGCAGAATAAAGCCCAAACATAGGCTTCTAGGACTCTACCAGATAAAAATCTTAACACCCTCACACACAGTGCAGGTACATGTAACAGTGCAGGTACATGTATAGACCAAAACACCTTTGTGAGAAACTGCAGTTATTTAACTGCCACATACATGCAAGCCTGCAAATAATATTAGTTTAGGTGCCTGTCACTGTGACTAACAGGCCTGACATTCTTAACAAGAGGGATGTTACATCCCAACGCTCACCTACATTCGCGCTTGATATTGTCGTTCCAATGTAACATGCCTAATATTTAGTTAATATAAAACATTAACTAGGCATCAAATGATTAATGTGGTTTATGTGATGGCTTTGGAAAGTCTATATTTCTGCATTTATTATATATCAATTCAACATAGAATCATTGGATACATAGAAATGTTTATGATTAAGAATATGAATCGTGAGGCCAGATATTAAATCATAAATAAGAATTGGGAAAGGCTTTCATAAATCACTGAAATTTTAATTGAAGTACATTCATTGGTTAAAGAGGAGTTGCGGAAAAACATTCGTTCAAGAAAGTGACTATAAGTCCCAACAAAAATACATCACATCAACAACTAAAATAAGCCTTAATGTTACTAGTAACAAGTATGAGAAAGTATTAAATAATAAAAAAAAAAGTTTAAAAAATTTTTTTTTAAAGAAAGTGACTATAAGTCCCAAAAATCCCCGTCAAATTCCTCAAATATGCATGTAATAAGGGCGCAATGTTACCGCAATGTAGTTCAGTAACCCATGCATAAAATATCAATTGCCTGGAAAGACACATAGAAACAGAACTCACCTTAACACCTCACCTTATCACAAACTTTTAGAACTTAAAATTGAGTAAGTCAGACAAAAACATGAACATTGTGACTGAAAAAAAGAAAAGAAATCAGTTAAATTTCTGCATACAGTAGGGTTAATACCTACAGTTGTTATTGAAATGAGAAAATAAACTGTAATGAGAGGTGAAGGCACCACAATCTGCACAAAAGCTGACTTTAACGCAAATTCTTACAACACCTAAACGCTAATTCTTACAAGTTTTGGCAGAAAATCAGCCTCAAATTCCTCAAATATGCATGTAATGAGGGTTAAATATTACTGCAATGGAGTTCAGTAACCCAAGTGCAGAATATTAATCGCCTGGAAAGACACATAGAAACACAACTCACCTAAACACAAAGTTTACAAAGTTTTACAACTTAAAATTTACTAAGTCCGAGAAAAACATGAAAATTTTGAGTGAAAAAAAAGAAAATTTCCGTTACATTTCTGCATACAGTAGGGTTAATACCTACAGTTGTTATTGAAATACGAAAATCAACAGTAATGAGAAGTTAAAGCAGCACAATCTGCTCAAAAGCTGAGTTTAACACAAATTCTTACAACACCTAAACGCAAATTCTTACAACTTTTGGCAGAAAATTTTAGGTGAAATTTGGAAAAAGGTCATAGTATCAGGGTTAAATACTGTTCTGATAGTCCCCTACAACCTACATATGCAATATCAAAGGCCTGAGCCCACTGATGTTTGAGAAATTCACTTTAACATTAAATCTTACAATATTGGACACGCAGGACGCCGACGCTGACGCCCGAGGTTATCACAATAGCTCACCACATCTTACAGATGTAGGTGAGCTAAAAATGAAGGAGGGCAGAAAATCGCTCCCCTCGCATGACCTGGGGGAGCTTTAAGCTCTCTTCAAGGTTGCAAAAGCCCAAAGTGGCAAAATGAAGTTTTACTATTAATGAATTCTGCCTAGTGGGCTTTCTGCATTTAATTTGGTGCTGCTACCAAGGTAGTCTCTTTGAGATGGCTACACTGCTCCTCCCACCCCTCCAGGCCTTGGCAAGGCCCGGAGGTGTGGGAGGGGCAGTGTGGCCGTCTTACAGAGACCACTGACATAGAGAACTGAAAATATTTGGGTTTTAGGAATAGGCTGTTATGGCAATCATTGTTTTCTAAGGCCAGGAGGGCTAGATTTTGCCCTCCTCAATTTTTTGAAGGCGAGCAGTAGGCGAGCGAATAAATTGCTCTCCTGAAAATGCCAGGCCTGGACTGGCCTGGCCTGGCCTGGACTGATACAAACAGTTTTGTGCCTGCCATCTCAAACTTGGTACCTGTCACAGGGTTAAAAAACCAGATTCACAATAGTGGGGGTGTATCATTAGTGCCAAAAATATTATATATTTCTGTGTGAAGCAGTATATCACTCCACTGGAAGTAGAAGCTGTAGAAGATAGGTTTGGTTGGTTGGATTCATTAAATCCAGCATTGACCTTGAACAGAACACGATATAAACATAGTCAAAGAATGAGTCTACATTAAGCAATCCATCTCCATAAGATACATTGTCAATCCTTGAGTCCCTCAGGAGTGACAAAAATAGTCGAGCAACATGCCTTTTCTTCAGTTGATCATAAAGTAAAATGTAGAGCTCTCCTGTGAAGCCCCTTGATACAACCTATGTGGATTAATCTTAGTTACACACCTCTAGAGGGTACTGAATACAAAATTTCTAATTCTTCAGGTACATGGCCAATTCTGGCTCCCATAGGGAGCCCAAATATTAACTCAGTATCTTGATTTGAACAAAGTTGAATCTGACCTCCCTAGAGATGTTGTATACCAAATATGAAAGCATTCTGACTGTTGGATCTGAAGAAGAAAATTTTGAAGAAATTTGTTCATATTGCATTTAGTTAGAATTTGGGCTACTAGAGCAAGCCTAAATATTAGCCTACGGACCTGATTTGAACCAACTTGAATCTGACCCTCCAGAGATGTTGTGTACCAACATGAAAGCAAAATATGAAAGTATTCTGACTTGTGGATCTTAAAAATAAGATTTTTAAAGAAATTTCCTCATATTGCACTAAGTTATAATTCGGGCTACCATAGGGAGGCCAAATATTAACCCAGGGAACCAAGTTGAACAAACTTGAATCTGACTCCCCTAGAGATGTTGTAAACCAAATATGAAAGGATTCTGACAGGTGAATCTGAAGAAGAAGATTTTTGAAGAAATTCCCTCATATTGTACTAAGTTAAATTTCAGGTTCTCATATGGAGCCCAAATATTAACCCAGGCACTCGAATTGGCCCAACTTGAATCTGACCCACCTAGAGATGTTGTGTACCAAACATGAAAGCATTTTGTTTTTTAAGAAATTTTCTCATATTGCACTATGTTAAAATTTGGGCTACCATAGCGAGCCCAAATATATACCAGGGATCCGATTTGAACAAACTTGAATCTCTGACATTTTTGACAGCTAGAGTCCCCTTGTGTCGAACAGTTTTACAGGTGGAGGAAGCCAGAATACCAGAGAAAACCACCAAGCAGCTGTGAGTAATGTCTGGCTTCTCAATGTACCAACTCTGTATAAGGAGGGTTAGCATTCATAGAAGGAAAGTGTACCATCAATGTGCCCCCAAATTCCATTCGTTCATATTTCGGCTCAATACAGGAGCCCAAATTTTTAACTTACGGTAATATGGGGAATATTCTTTAAAAATCTTCTTCTTCAGAACCACCAGTCAGAATCTTTTAATGTTTGGTATCAGAATCTTTTAATGTTTGGTATACATCATTGTTATGAGGGTCAGATTCAAGGTTGTTCAAGCTAAGTCCCTAGGTTAATATTTGGGCTTAAGCCCAAATTTTAACATTGTTCAATATGAGGGATAATTTTTAAAAATCTTGTTCAGATCCACCAGTCAGAATGCTTTCATATTTGGTATGCAACATCTCTAGGGGAGGGGAGGGGGGTCAGATTCAAGTTTGTTCAAATCGGATCTGTACGTTAATATTTGGGCTTGCTATGGTAGCCGGGATTGGCCATGTTGCTGAAGAATTAAAAATTTTGTATTCAGTACCCTCTAGAGGTGTGTAACTAAAATTAATCCACATTGGTTGTATCAAGGGCTTCATAGGGGAGCTCTACATTTTACATTATGATCAACTGAAGAAATGGCATGATGCCCGGATTATTTTTGTCACTCCTGAGGGATTCAAGGATTGACAGTGTAGCCTATGGAGATGGCTTGCTTAACCCTTTACCCAACGAATCGCCTGCATCCGCCCACGTAATCAGCAAATTCTGCAGTTGAAAAAATATAATTTTTAAAAAAATTTCAACAAAACCATATCATGTGACCCCTCGTTGGAACGAGCTCATTCCAACGAGGGGTCACATGATATGGTTTTGTTGAAATTTTTTGAAAAATTAAAAAAAATTATATTTAAAATAATAAATTTTGATATTGTCTGCATTGGGAAAAGGGTTAATGTAGACTCATTCTTGTACTCTGTTTATATTGTGTTCTGTTCAAGATGAGGGCCTCTTGTTTATTTTTGCAGGCATTTTTTTAATCTTATTTTTCAATTTTGAAATTATTTCATTGCCATCAAAAGTTCATATTCTTGGTTTGTTTTATGTTTCAGGCCACATTATTTACAGAATAGCATTGGTGGTGGTGTATCTTGTCCCTTGAATGCAAGAAGGCTTTGCAATGCAAAAGCATTGCAAAGCCTTGTTGCACTCAAAGGACAAATTTATCAATTTTATTAACTTGGGTAAAATATCAGACATGAACCATTTAATTTTTATATTTTAGCTTAACTTGACAAAGTCAAGATAAGCTGTTGCCATTATGCTTGCGGAAGTCTGTGAGTCTGGACGTTTGTTCACATTTTCTTTGGCACAGGCTTCACCCTGCAGTTCTTGTCTCATCATCACAAAATTGCATCTGCAGATTCAAGGTCATGTCTAGATGAGAACATCCCCTTTTGGTCGCGAGCGGTCAGGTCAACCACGATGACTGGGAGAGCCGAAAACCCAAAAAACTTTGGCACAGTCTACAGGTCGTATTTAGGAAGGGATTTCATTGTAACTTGGTGAGATGATTTTGTATAATGTCTAGATGAGAACATTCCCTTTTGGTCATGATCGGTCAACCGCGATGGCTGCAAGATTGGTCAGCCGTAACAGTTGTGAGAGACCAAAACCCGAAAACCTTAAGCACAGTCTACAGGTCATATTTAAGGGATTTTATTGTAACTTGATAGGATGACTCTGTATAACGTCTACATGAGAACATCCAATTTTAGCCGTGATCGGTCAACTGAGGCCGCACAGGCACAAGACCTAGATTGGTTTAGCACAATCTACAGTTCATATTTATGAAGCAATTTCATTGTAACTTGGAAGGAAAACTCGGTATGATGTCTAGATGAGATAGTTCTATTTTGGTCACGATCGCTCAGCCATTACCGCCGCCTGGTCACTTGACCTAGCTTACAGGTTGTTTTTATGAAGGTATTTCATTGTAACTTGGTATGATATCTAGGTGAGACTCTCCTATTTTGGTCATGATTGGTCAACCATGACCACCAAACCGCCACATGACCTAGATTCCGTTAGCAAAGTTTACGAGTTACATTTATGACGGGATTTCATTGTAACTTGGTAGGATGACTCATTTTGGAATGATTTTATAGTGACTTGGTAACTTTGGTTGACATACATTAAGACATAAGGTAACTGTTAGGACCACATCAACCCAGGTTTTCATTCTTTAGTAAGTCTTCAGTCAAATTATTTTTATTGAATACGTACAGTACAGTCGCCATGGATTGGTTGTAATCCACACGTGGGCAGTTATGTCCATGCATATATTTACCAGGTAGTAAAAATCATCATTAGCAAAAATTTAATTAATGAAGCACCGGGTTCTACCCGGTGCTTCATTAATTAAATGTTTGATGATTATTCCTGTAATTAGTGTTTGGAATCTAATATTATTGCGTCTGTGGAAATATGGCCCACGCTTAAAAAGCAACCGGTCCATGGTCACTGTACTGTAGCATACAGGGAACAAAAATATTAACATATTCTCAATTATCATAATTCTCGTCTTATTTCATAATCCTTTCATAAACACTGAACACTATCCTTTTTATCAAACACTACACACAGTCAGGTTAAGCTACTGTAAAAACTGAACACTATCCTTTTCATCAAACACTACACACAGTTAGGTTAAGCTACAGTGTTATTGACACTTTCATTTAAGGTTGCATTGGTTTAACCCTTTACCCAATGAATCGCCCGCAATCCACCCGCGTAATATGCAAATTCAGCAGTTGAAAAAATATTATTTTTCAAAAAAAGTAAAAAAAAACATATCATGTGATCCCTCGTTGGAACGAGCTCACCGAGCTCGTTCCAACGAGGGGTCACATGATATGGTTTTGTTGACATTTTTGGAAAAAATTATATTTAAAATACTAAATTTTTATATTGTCTGCGTTGGGTAAAGGGTTAAAAGGAGAGCATGCAGCAGCCAAAATGACCATATAGGAGGGCCTAAGAAACTTTTTTACACCTTAAATTCCTAGTTGCATTATGAAAAATATTTACTGCTACAAATTTAGAATTTTGACTTAAGTGTGTAAAGAGTTAAAACCTACATTTGTCTTCACAATTTCTTCTTGTCTCGAAGCCTTTGGTATATGTTTGTGGCACTGGTTAGTTACTTGCTGAATCCTCTTCATGTACTGGAAGATATAAGTGCATCAACAGGGGGTCATCCAACCAGTTCTGTCTTGTACCATTCTTTCCAGCTGACTCCCACTGCACCCACGTTTGACATTCCTTCACCATGTGCCCTCTGGTCTCCCTGACTTTCTTCTTCTTGGTGGTGTCCATCACAGTACTTTTGTTGTTCTTCATTCTCATTATGTGGCCCATTGTTTTTCCATTTCTCTTAATTCTTCAACCAACACACAGGATATTAAAATTTAATATTTTTATTTTCAATTTTAAAAAAAAATTCAACCAACGGCACTCTGGCAAAAAAAAGGTCTATGGCAATTTTCATTGTTAAATCAGTTTGACAGAGTACACTAGAATTGCCCTAGACATTTCAGCAAAAGGCACTCTGGCCAAAAATGTCTGTAGAAATTTTCAGTGTTAAATCAGTTCGCCTGAGTACACTGGAATTGGCATAGACATTTTGGCCGATGGCACTCTGGCAAAAAAATGTCAGATGAAATGTTAGGGCTCACATGATATGGCTGTGTTGAATTTGCTTTAAAAATTGAAAATTAAAATATTAAATTTTGATATAAATTTTTGGAAAACTAATCTTTTTTCAACTGATCGCTCAATTTTTAACCTAAGGCAGATGATATCAGAATTTATTATTTTAAATATCATTTTTAAATTTTGTTTAAAACATTTCAACAAAACCATATCATGTGACCCCCTCATTGGAACGAGCTCGTTCCAATGAGGGGTCACATGATATGGTTTGTTGAAAGTTTTTGAAAAATAATATTTTTTCAGTTGCTGAATTTGATTATTATGCGGGCGGGGGGATGTGGCCAATTCCTTGGGTAAAGGGTTAAATTATACAGGGGGATGTGACTGATTAATTAGGTGAAGGTTTAATCTCATCAGACATGTTTCTAAATCCTTGGATGGGTGACTGTCTAAGCGATCGATTTGGACTCCTGCGTTGTGTCCTTGGGCAAGGCACTTAACCCCGATTGGCTACATGGGGGCATGATGACGCTGTGTACTAAGAGTACGCACGTCGGTGGTGCGCATATCTTCAACCAATCTAACCCTGTCTGTGCTGCACTGCGGAGTTACAATGTTGGGGAGCTGGCAGCTGCTCATCGTTGCTTGATGGTTCTCTCCGGGTACTCTGGCTTCTTCCACCCTTAAAACTGTCACTGACACGATATGACCCTGACTGTTAAAGAGTCGTTAAACCCTAATAAATAGATGTTCCTAACTCCTGTTTTGTTTGATAATTCCAGCTTTCAGCTTATGTACACAAATTGAAACAAATTCACCGAGCTCATTCCAATGAGGGGTCATAACCTATGTTTTCTTGACAAAAAATTACAACTTTTACCTTACCAACTGAAGAATTTTTTGTTTTTTTTTGGGGGGGGGGGGAGGGGGGGGGGAATGGGGCAAATTATTGGTTCAAACACTGGACTTCAAATCCAAAAATCATAGATTCGCTCCTGATCCACATCATCTCCATTTTGTCCTTACCTTGGGCAAGAAACTTAATTCATCAAAGTCGGAAGGAGCACAGTAGTGCCATTTTCTAAGCCTACTGCATGTTGACTAAACACTTGCCTTCACCTTCAATGCTACTACTCCTGAGATTGTTGGGTAGCAAGCCTGAAAATAAGCAATCTGTCATTTGCAGAATGAGGTCCCCTGAGGGTGAATGTGCTGATGCTATCCCATACAGTGGCCCAATGTATCCTCTGTGTGCATCTTTCTGTTCAGGTTTGAGACCCTGATTGAGATTGAGGTTCACAGAGGGTAAATTCAGTGATGCTACCTGCTATGCAGGGTAGCATCACCAACTTCACCCTCCTCTGGGAACCTCATTTTGCAGATGACAGCCTGCTTATTTTCTCGCCTGCATTCTTATGGCCCAATGTCCATGATAATAGGGTATTTTTTGGTTCATAAACAGCTAATGTTTGAACGTAAATTACATGAATAGACTACGGGTTATGACAAAATAATACAACATAAATTAAATTCCTAATCCTGCATATTTTTTTGCCAGTCAGATTTTACAATCTTTCGGAACTTATTTGACACTTCGTCATTGTATCCACATTTGAATAGAGTGGTATGCCATTACCATTACATCTTAAACAAAATTCCATTCAAATTAATAGCAACAACTAATGCAAGATGGAGTGTTAGATGTTGCTATTCATTTTGGCCGAAATTCTGTTAAAATGTAAGAAGCATGGCTGGCATCGTAAAAGAGAAGACAGCAATGTATGACAGCTTCTTTTTCGTGTAGGTTATGATGTGAGCTCTTTATTTCCTGGCCTGGCTGATGAAACATAGAAGGAAGTGGTGGTTCTGTGATTAGGGGCTGTCATGATTAATCAATTGTCGATTGGTCACGCTGAAATCAGTTAGTATTTTTCGTTGTCCAAGAAGCTGTAAATTTTACCCCCTTTTAGACGTTTAATAATTTAAAAACAATTTGATAAAAAAGTTAAAAAATTTATAGTAATTTATATATTTTTTATACTTACCAATGACCCAGACATAGCTGGTGCTAACTCTTAAAATATAGGGCCAAACACAAATTTTGCCCCCCAATCCCCAAAATTTGCATCTAAAACTAAAGAAAACATGTCCTGAAAGGCCCTCCACACCTCGCCCCCACTGCGCATGCGCAGTGTCAAGGACGTTCCGAAATTGGCGCCATTTATCATTCTAATAACCAGTGCCTGGTAAGCGCTATGTACTCAGCGGGGAGGCAAGAGTTCCCAACTCCTGGGAGGGCCATCCCCGTCTGGGTCATTGGTAAGTATAAAAAATATATAAATTACTATAAATTTTTTAACATTTTTATACTGTACCAATGACCCAGACATAGCTGAATAGTAAAAAGGCTGGAGGGCCAAGGACATAGAGCAAAATGGAATACGCTCAATAAAATAAAATAGAGTCATCCCCTGTAGGGAAAAGAAGTAATAGGCCTTACATGTATCTTTCTTATTTATGATAAATTAGAAAGATACAACACCTTCCAAAAATTGAGCTTCATACATCCATGTACTCTATTAATATCCAATAATCCTTATACTAATAATTTTTAAAGTAAGCCAATAATAAAGTAAGTCTAGAGAATAGAGACTCTTATACTCCTAAAAGTGTGTGAGAATTGCATAATCATGTCCGTTGACATATGCAATATTCAAAAGCTATACTTTAAAAACTAAGACTTGAATGAATTTTATAAACTTAAACTTCTCACTAAACAACCATCCCAATAACAGCTCAGAATTACTAACTCCGGAGGAGGTATCCCCTTGTTTTCATAGTAAAAACAGGTGACCCAAGGGAACACCCTCCCCCCCCCCCCTTTTTCTTGCCCTGGGTCAAATAGCCCAGAGCGAAGAGGGCAGCCGAACGGAGACACTGCCGAAACAGACAGCCTACCTAGCTATAGTAGCAACTGTTAAGAGAATGATATTCTGAGCAGTAGATAATAGACCTAACAATAGAGGCCTCCAGAAATGGACTCGATATTTCTGAGATAAAATTCATGAATGGATGGCTGAGCGCAATGAGCAGCCTTCAAAAATCTATAATAGCAACACTATTAATGTAAGCCCAAGAAGTAGAAGAACTCTTACTTCATGAGCCGAAATCTTAAGCACAACTGCTAAGCCAATGATATACCATAAGCAGTACGCTAGTTAATAGAATCCATTAAAAATAAAATGGAGCGTAACGTCCTTCTACTAGACATCAAAGACAGAAGAAGCTTACGCCCTTGTAATAAACAGATATCTGTTTATAAATACATAAACTGTACCCGGAAAGAGTAAAGGCCTATGCCCATACGAAGACGGAAGGACCTTAAAATAATAGGTTCCGGAAATAGGAGCCTAACTCTTATGCAACAATCCAACCTAAATAGTAACGGAAGTATTGATTCCGAAACTATGAAAGTGAAAATCATCCATCGATAGTGCATGAAACTCACTGACTCTACAGTAAAAGAGAAACCAACAGAATTACTGTCTAAAAGGTCAGAATTTGAAAACTACTGTTTCCAGAGGCTCAAATGATTACATAGCTAAATAAGAACCGAAGTTAAAATCCGTACAGGAATTTAATCTAAAGATTCTAAGTCTATTTATCAAAAAGTTACTAACTGACTTAGATAAAGAGACAAAAGACTCAATTGTAAACTATCGTAGAGTGCATAGGTATGAGGTAACATAAACCTATAACCTAAATAACAACAGGCTGCAGTAGATCTTGTGAAACAAGTATACTAAAAACTAGCAATGCGTAGTATGGAGGGATCAACCATATGAACATAATGATCCCTACACCACGACGGAAGAGCCTCCTCTTTAGTCGCATAGAATAGCGAAGAAGAGGATCTCCTATAGTAAGAAATCGCGTCCAAAGCTCGTCCAGTACAGTGCTTACAATGCAATACGGACCACACAACGGAATACATGAAGGTTGCGACCTTGCTGGTTGTGATAAAGATGACACGATTTACCCAGTGAAAAAAGATCCTCACATAGAGGAAGATTTCACGTTAAGATCCACAGTAGACAAGAGAGTAAATTACTCATGATCTCTGTGAAGATAGAGATGCTATCAACAGAAATGTATTGTGGTTGTTTATCTTAGCAATACCTGCTAAAACAACAGCGCCGGAGGATACGCGTATCCTATCATTCCGTCCTATAGATCAATAGAGCGTTAACAGTATTAGCTCAGAGATCTGGACAAGCCAACACATACGTCTGCAATTGATTAGCAAGCTGTGTCATAAATAAAACATCATTGGGCGCTCCCATAGATAGCAAATCTGATTAAATACTTGTTTGTTGAGAGTCCATTCTGACAGCAACAAGCGACCCGTAAGAGAACGGGAGTGCGATAAAACAATCAGACGACCCAGAATATGACGGACCAAAACTGAACTTGGTGTACTATAACCAACAGACGGATTCTTTCCATTAAATTGAATAACGGAAACGAAAGAGTGCCTCCCTGGTTCCGGAGATACGCCACTACTGTCGAATTAAAGGACAGGAATTTGGGCATGCGTTTCTGAATAATGTTCATGCAATGACATAAAGCAAGCCTAAAAAACATTATTCCCGCGGAAGTTAAACTGATAGCTAAAAGACTGCGGAACCCAAAGACCCTGGCACTTCGAATCCGTAGGGATCAGAATATCCCAATCTGTTTGACTGGCAACCGTCATAACAGCCACACTAGGGTCCGGCAACTGCGGCGGCACTCTCTGAGTCAACCACCGAATGTTTGCCCCAGTCTGAATCTCTTGTAACACTAGATAGACAAGAGAATGTATAAATCAAGCAATTCATGGATTGCCGGAAAGTTGCCGTCGAAGAGAAGCTCCTCCGAGAACGAAGCGACTCTGAGAGAGTTCTTAACCTACTATCCACGCGTGGATGTAGCTGGGGCTGCATCACGTCTAACCAACTCCAATCAGCCACTGAAGGGCGGAGTTATACGTGAACAAACTACTGCCCTCAAAAGAAATTACATTGAGAATAATATCCCGTAAATCTTTTCTTGAAGACGTAATGATAACGCCTCAGTAAGGCGGATTACGTATAATAAAGCGTCTAAGTTAAGTCTACTATACATAATGTCGTTCCCAACATTGAAATTGGAAAAGACATAAACGGCGAAAAAGAATATATGCAGTCTTTAATCACACCGTCTAGACGCATATGAACTCTCGGTATGCCCTGCTCTGCCAAAATAAACTATATGTAAAAAAGATAAAATGGCAGAAATGAGCCACGCGGACAAGAAACTAAACTATCATGCTTAGTAGCAGGCTTGTATATATATATAATATATATATAGCGTCGAAAAATAAAACACATGTTGTAATGACAATATTGGACTGCGTCGGTAAGTCAGGGACAAAGTCCCTGTACCGATCGAAAAATCCGAGTCCAATGACGCTATAAGTCTCTTATCCAAGATCGCAGCAATGAAGTCCGAACAATAATCACTGGAAGAAATGCCAGAAGATATGAAAGGCATCTTCCGATACTACTAAAGGGAAAACTCGAAATCTTTCGAATCCCTTTCGCCATCCTGTCGGACCCTATAAAGCGTTCGGTCGTCCGTAGCTTGATGCAACCGCGGACCGCACCGACCCAGCGCCGTCGGATAATTCCTGATTCGACCGAGAAACCGTCAATTGCTGGGATGCTGCGAAACAACTGTGCTAACTCGGATAGCACGTCCGTCACTGAGGCCTGAGGAGCAGCGGTCTTACGATGCATTGCCGCAGGAAGCTCCGAGATCGTTACCCCGTGCATACTTCCAATATGCGAGCGAACGGGGTGTATAGGCCTCGTGTCCTTTGGCTACCGGATGGCGCGACGTATTCGCTGTGGAATCACTGAATGCCGAAACTGATCGGATACTCGAGGTCACGTAGCCAATGTGCGGTCGTGTGCCCTGCTGTGAGGATGAGGAAGCATTAAAGACAGTCTCTCGGACTGTCAATATAACGGAGCGTCCCGAGCAACGGACATATGCTCCGAATGTAAAATATCTGAACCACAACATGCGGTCCCCTATGTTGTTGGCTTCCTCCGATCCGTCCTCAATCTGCCGTCACTGGGTGAGTACTAAAGTAATTAAAGTGCTCGCATCACCCAAATCTCCTTCCTAGACCGCAACGGACGAACCCGGCAGCCGAACCATTCGATGAATGTACGCTACACCGGGTGAGCTAGCGAATGTCACTCCGTAAGCGATAGACATATTCCATGAGCACTTATTGCCGCTAACTCTTCATTAACTATGACGACAGAGGCACACTTTTGAAGACATCTCCATAACTCTTCGAACAAGAAACCAGAAATGCTTGGATAGCAAGCATAAAATAATAATATATATAGCGTCGTTCAATAATTCGAAAGTTTGTGTGACATTATTGGACTATGTCGGAACTGAGGGACGATGTCCCTGAACCGAACCAAAAATTTCTAAGTCCACCGACGCTATCAGTTTCTTATCCGGCATCGCAGCATATGTTGTTCCGAAAGGGAAAGCTTGAAATCCACCGAATCCCTTTCGGTATCCCGTCGGACCGGATGAAACTTTCGGACGTCCGTACCCGCTTCCGCGGAGCGTCCCGACCCAGCATCGTCGGATAAAATATATGCGACAGATTCAGTTGATGCTGGGATGCTGCGATAAACTGTGCTATTAAGGAAAGCACGTCCGTTCCCGAGGCCTGTGCAGTAGCGGACTTACGATGCATTGCCGCTGGAAGCTCCGTGTACGTTGACTCCCGCACACTTCCTATGCGAACGTCCGGAGTCTGCAGGCCTCGAGTCCCCGGCTACCGACCCAGCGCTGTCGGATAATTCTCGATCCGACACCGTTTCTGTCGGCTGCTGGGATGCTGCGATAAGCTGTGCTATGTGCACAAGAATGTCCGGCGTCGAGACCTGCGGAGGCGCAGTCTATCGGTGCTTCGCCGAGGGCAGCTCCGCATCAGATGGCTCCCGCATACTTCCTATGCGAACGTCCGGAGTCCATCGGTCTCGAATCCCTGGCTGCCGGATGGTGTGACCTGGTCGCCGAAGAATCCTTGATCGGCGAAGCTGGTAATATATCGGCGGTCACGCAGCCAAGGTGCGGTCGTGTGCGCTGACGAGAAGAGGAAGCCTTAGCAGTCTCAGCGGACTGCCTATACAACGGAGCGTCCCGAGCGACGGACGTATGCTCCGCTAACGACACATTTGTACCACAACATCTGGGGCCAGATGTTGTTGAACGAGAGAGGGGCCTCTCTCGCTTGCCGTCCGGATGGACCGGAACGAGCTATGAACCGGACTAAAAGGCTTCCTCCGTTCTCCCTCCGATCCGCCGTCACTGGGTGTGCATTAAGTTAATTTTATAGTGCTCGCATCACCCCAAAATTCCTTCTAGACCGCAACGGACGAACCCGGCTGCCGAACCATTCGGTGAATGGACGCTACACCGGGCGAGCTAGCGGACGTCAAAGGCCGTCGAACCTACTAGGGTCCTCTTAGGCAATTGGCGTATTACATGAGCACTTTTCCGCTAGCCCTTCATTAATTGTGACGACGGAGGCACACTGTTGGAAGACATCACAGATACATCACCCTAATCTTGATCGTCTGAAATAGAAATTGATAAAGTAGAGTGACCCTGCGGGGAAAGGACCGGAGTGTCCAAATCCCCAACAACATACCGTGACATACGCTTCCCATATTGTCATCGAAATCATACGATACAGAACAGGAGTTAATGCGAGTACACTGACCACATATAGAATGATAATAAGGTCAGAGGAAGACTTCCTCTTAAAACAATTGATCAATATCCTTTCAATGTGAAAAGAAAACAAGTCCTGGTACTCGCACTAACCCCTGGCAATCAAAATACATAATAATAATATGATCCATTAATATAGAAAAAATAATTGAAATCAAAATATTTTGAAAAAATATTTTTTCAGAACAGCCCAAGTTTCTGAAAAGTAACGTTGAGCCCCAATGGATCCCAAGCCTAAGTGTGGACAAAAATTTTAAAAATATTTTAAACAATTTATTCAACACTTACGAACAATAATAATGTATCTAGTTATGATTAAAATAACATAAAGATATTATTATTTAGAAATCCCCCCCTCACACAGAGGGCTGTTGTAAATGTAAACAATGAGTGTAAAAACACTAAAATAAGACTCCAGGCACCCAGGCCCGAAATCAGTTACCAAAAATACCCCATCTGATGCAAAACAGAGACTTCCAGGGAAGAAACTGCAGAACATCAGATGGTAGATGCAGAACACAACGCCTAACCACCCGTAGGTGAAGACGTAAACATGGGGAAAGAACAGAATTCATTCTGTTATTAAGCTAAAACTCCCAAGAAATTTTAGTAATAATAATTACAGAAACTATGCCAAAAGCATGGGAGAATAGCAAGGGGGAATTAAAGGACAGGGAGAGAGGAAAAACACTTGAAAAAACAGTGTAACTAAATAATCAGAATGACAACAAAATGGCTGCTGCCTTGAAAATAGGTAACTTAACATAATTTCATTAAAAAATTTTAAGTTACAGCCCTGATAATATTCTGTCACACATTCTTTTCCTCTCCTCCTTTTCTATCCTCCTTAGAATCACCATTTCACTAATATTTATGTGTCTGGCATCATTTAAACTGAGATTTAAAAGCACAAAGATCAGTCAGATGTTAACTGATGAAGGGCCAAACTTAGAATGATAAATGGCGCCAATTTCGGAACGTCCTTGACACTGCGCATGCGCAGTGGGGGCGAGGTGTGGAGGGCCTTTCAGGACATGTTTTCTTTAGTTTTAGATGCAAATTTTGGGGATTGGGGGGCAAAATTTGTGTTTGGCCCTATATTTTAAGAGTTAGCACCAGCTATGTCTGGGTCATTGGTACAGTATAAAAATACTAGTGTTTCTAAACGTAAAAGGTCAAGAACATCAAAAAGGCGTTAGAAGTATTTGTCTTTTAGGTACAATCAAAGCTTTGATGTTCTGAACTTTTGAACCCTCAGTGTAATAATCAAGACCGTTTGGCAAATGCGAACTTGCAAAGTCCTGGCAAGTTTGAAAATTGTAAAGAAAGTGACTGTACAGCTCATCAGTATTAACAGCAAGTGAAGGAATATGATTTTTATATAGCCATATATGTATCTAAATTATGTCTAAAGGGTAATTTAGTTCCAATTCAGAATAAAACCAATCATACCTTGTTTGGCAGGGCTCTCTGATCCCGTCAAACAAGGTATGATTGGATGAATTCTGAGCAGGTTTAAGATGAAGGTACATGTACACCCAAAACACATTATATCAAATACTCAAACTCCATTTTGTAATATGGTAAATATCATTCTTAAATGACAGACATTATTCATTTGGTGTCTGACATTTTAGAATATTTTGAGGCTCTGTAGAATATCAATTCATTTCAAATGAGAACATCTGTAAATGGGAGCGCAGTGGCTCAGTGGTAGACTGTTGGACTTCTATGCTAGAGGTCCCGAGTTCAATCCCGGACCGGAACAACCCGCATTGTGTCCTTGGGCAAGGCTCTTTATCCCGGTTGCCTACATGGGGGCACAGTGATGCCATGTACTAAGGTGCACTGTACTTTTCATTCCATTCCAATGCCACACGATAAAATAAGAAGTGAACACTAATTTATTGGTACATTCTGTGTATTCAAAAAAACATGAACAGTTCTCCTGTACAAAAATAATGCTTCATACAACAAAATGATGCTACAGCTAGTAGGCCTACAAATTTTCAAATGATACTGTTTTACAGTCTATAACATATGTTGTACATTAACCCCTTTCTGCTGAGTATTTTCTTTAATAAGCCTTTTTCGAAACTGCCATTTTGGCTTTTAATCTATGCAAGGTCACAGGTTTCGAGGTGCAAACATTTCAAGAAAACACATTGTAAGCAATGGGAGAAGAGAGCGTGTGAATTGGTTCGGACCCCATGATGTTTTGTAGTGTGAATTAAAAAAAAAACATTTACATGTAGCCAAGGTTGGGCCACACAAAGTAGATCTTCTGTTTCTCAGGCCATTAATTGTAAAATTGCATGCAGGTGAGCATTTTTTTATTTTATTTTTTATTTCAGTAATTACTTCTTTGCCATCAAAAGTTCATGTTCTTCATTCAAGTTTTAGGCCTGTCTGCTGCACTGCGGAGTTACATTGTTGGGGAGCTGGCAGCTGCTCATCGTTGCTTGGTGGTTCTCTCCGGGTACTCTGGCTTCTACAGAATAGCGTGGGGGGTTCCCCGTGGGAACCCCGGGAAGTAAGCAGCACTTGTTTACTGTGGTAAACCAGTTCCGCTTTACTAGTAAAATAGGACCCAGTCACCAATGCTTGGGGTGAAAGTCCTCTAAAATGGGCAACATGTTGATCAACGATTGACTAAACTTGACTTCATCTCCATGTTGTGTCACGATTAGCCATGGTGCATAAATATGTGACGTTAACCACCAACAAACAAACAAACAAAATAGCATGGGTGGTGGTGTATTTCATCCCTCGAGTGCAAGAAGGCTTTGCAATGCTAAAGCATTGCAAAGCCTTCTTGCACTCAAGGGACAAATTCATCAATTTTTTTCAACTTGGGTAAAATATCAGACATAAACCATTTAATTTTTATTTTTTTTTAAGTTTAAACTGGTTATAAAAAGAGAGCATGCGGCAGCCAAAAGGACCATGCGGGAGGGCCTGAGAAACAGATTTTTTATTTTTTTTTAGGCCTTATCATTTCTTTAAGATAATGGCAATATTGTTTGAGATCTTTCATTGCACTGTTTCGACAACTTTCGGGGGATTCCCCAAGCTAAGAAACTCTGTGCAACAAGTGTTTCCTTGTTGTCACTGAAAAAAGTCCTCGCCTCTGTAAAAAAAAGTCTTTACATGTAAACCTGCTGTAGTCCATCGTTCGAAGACATCTAGGGTTGGCCCTTCAGTTAATTCGAATGATGACATCAGTTCTATGGATTTAAACTTGATATTTAACAAGACTAGTTGACTTGGCTGTCAGAGAACTCAATGCGACGAACTTGGAAATTTGTTTGTTTACACCCCGCAACCTGTGACCTTGCATAGATTAAAGGCCAAGATGGCAGTTTCGAAAAAAGCGTATTCTTTCATAAAATTTAGTTTATTGCTGCTGCAAAGCAGCCATAACTGAATTTTATGAAAAATTCACTTAAATATGAGGCCAGGGGGGATCATTCATGAAATGATCAATGCAGTCTATATGAATATGTTTTATTGTTAATTATTTATTGGGCTTTATTGCCATTTGAGGTCATATAATTCTACACAATGTCTAATTATATCCATAATTAGCAATTAATTGGTCATAAAGTCAAGTCCAGTCAATCATATATACCCATATTCCCTCCTTTTAGAGGACTTCCAACCCAGGCTTTGGTTACCTGGTCCTTTTTTTTTTTTTTAAACAGTAAAGCATAGCATAGCTGCTTTATCACAGCAAACAAGCACTGCTTCACTTCCAGGGGTTCCCATAATGGAGGATATGTTTTATTGATAATACTATTCCAGTGATTGATTACTGCTGACCTGGTGGGAAGATTTGCCGCATTCAAAGAGTTAATTTTTGGAGAAAATGTCATTTACATGTATATGTAATTCACTGTGATTTCATGCAGCTTCATAACATCTTTACTGGTAATGTTAACTCTGTACCGAACACAACATGAAAAAATATTTTACAAAAAATATTGAATAACTAAAAACTTTTGCATCGCTTGTGCACCTCATCAAAATGAGCCTTCTCAAATGAAGTGCAAAAAGGCTGTTTTTAACCCTTTACCCAATGCAGATGATATTAAAATTTATTATTTCAAATATTTAAAAAAAAAATTTCCAAATAAATCAATAAAACCATATCATGTGAACCCTCATTGGAACGAGCTCGTCGAGCTCGTTCCAATGAGGGGTCACATGATATGATTTTGTTGAAATTTTTTGAAAAATATTTTTTCAGCTGTTGAGTTTGCATATTACGCAGGTGGATGTGGCTGATTCGTTTGATAAAGGGATAATATGAGGTGTTATTGCATGATTATTGTGCAGAATACAAGCATTGAAAAATGTGTTGAAAAAACAATGCATGGAATCCAGCCCACAGCATGTCTGATTGGTTGTTATACATCAGTATGAATTCCTGTTGATAATGTTGGGATTTGTGTGAGCCAATGGTCTGCAACTCTGAGCCGCTGAAATACTTGGACTCAAAACAATCACACTTGAGAATAAAGAGTCTTTGCAGGTAATACATTTTTTTCACTGGTAGAGTGTTAAAGGATTTTTCAAAGGTGATTTGTAACGTGAGTATATTTTTCAAGGGTCCATACTACGAGAGAAAAGGGAATCCCAGTGTAGTAAGATTTTGTTCATAAACAATTGTTTTGTTACAATTTACTTAAAAACATTTTTTTGTGTTTCAGCTGCTCCTGAGCAAACTAGGTAATGAATACAATGCAAAGCCATTATAGTGGCTTTCAGTACTTATCAGTGGAGTCCTGATAGTGGCTTCTAGCACTCAACCAGTTGAATTACTTAATTTTGCAAAGCTCAAAGTGCCAAACATCAGAACATGGTAATCTTTTACAATAGCGGTTTTCGTTTTTTTTTACGAAATTAAGCAAATTTTTCTCGCTTCTTTGGGTTTTTTTTCCGTTTAAAAACACTTTTCCAACAAAAGCGCATACTTTTTTGATGAAAATATTCATATTTTAGTAAGAATTACACTATTTTATTGCACCGTTGAAAATAAGTCGACTCAAAGTCGCCATTGCAGTTGGCTTGTTCTTTCTCAGTGGTTGGGACTAAGTGGGTGTGCTTGTATGAAAGTGTAATATACACCCTGAGTGGAATACGGGAGAAATCAGTGAAAGATTCATTTTTAAGGCAAGTGAAAATTAGTAAATTAGTGAATAACTTTTATATCAATCTAGTATCACTAGGGTGAGTAGTAGCTGGTGCCAGGGTTAGGGTACCCTAAATCATTTGGGTCAGTAGTAGCTGGGGCCAGGTAAGGGTATCCTAACCCTGGCCCCGCTGCTACTGACCCTATTTTGATGTCACCTCAAATCTTGTTGCATGTACATTGATGCCTCCCTCGCTTTGAAGAAGACACATAGAGGGCACTGACGCTGAAACAAAATTGAGCTGATGACTCCTTTCGAAAACACTATACTCGGTGTGTTATTAAAATGTATTTTATATTAAATTTCTTGCCCCGGAATCAAATATTTTTCTATTAATTTGTTGGAAAAAAGTTTTAAAACGGGAAAAACCCAAAAGCTGCGAGAAAAAATTGCCTAATTTCGCAAAAAAAAACGAAAACCCGCTATTATAAAGGATTACCCAGAACATCAAGGCAATCTTACTACATACGTGAGTACATAATAAAAAAAAGAAACCACGAAATTTTCCAGAAATTATTAAATTTTATATATAAATGTTGTTGGCCACTTCAAAGTCCTATGACTGCAAGCGTTGTCTACAAAGCAATAATTATTTAACCCTTCAAATCCTAGAGACCGCTTTTCCGGCCGAGGGACACGATACATCATAAATTAATTAAGTAGAATGGCTGCAGAGTGAATATATGGGGTAGACCAATTAATATTTTCAACGTACAGCCCCAGGGCTGCACGTTGAAAATATTAATTGGTCTACCCCCAATTAATGAATATGGACTCTTCCAGTTGCTGCCGTTGAACTGACATGGAAGATACCACCAGGGTTCAAAGGGTTTACTGAGTAAGATTGTAAAGCTAAATATATAAGCTTTCCCAAATGTTGGAATGACTAGACTGATGCATTATTAATATAAATAAATGTATATACAAGTGATTAGTAAGGCTTAATAAAATTAAAAATCTGTTTCTCAGGCCCTCCCGCATGGTCCTTTTGGCTGCCGCATGCTCTTTTTTTATTACCAATGCAAACTTGAAAAAATAAAAATTAAATGGTTTATGTCTGATATTTTACAGAAGTTATGTCTGATATTTTACAGAAGTTAATAAAATTGATAAATTCGTCCCTTGAATGCAACAAGGCTTTGCAATGCTTTAGCATTGCAAAGCCTTGTTGCACCCAAGGGACGAAATACACCACCACCCTTGCTATTCTGTAGATTATGAGGCCTAAAACATAAAATAAACCAAGCATCTGAACTTCTGATGGCAGAGAAATAATTACAACTTAGATGTGAGTCGTCCATGGAAGACGTGTGTCGCCTGCACTATATTTTAATATTTCAGACAGAATTCTAAGTGGAAAAGGGGCATAACTCTGAAAAAAATACAGCGGATCAAAAAATAAAATAGGAGGTGCACAATGCCATTATGTGATAAAGAATCACTGAAAGTTTCATCAAAATCCATTCATAGGTTAAAGAGGAGTGGTGGATAAGAGAAAGTGTGACGCAGACGACGCGGATGACGCGGACGACGACACAGACGCAAGGCGACAAAAGTAATCCCTATATGTCGCTCCCCACTTCGTGGGGCGGTGACACAAAAATAAAATATAAAATAAAAAAATGCCCGCCCGCACGCAATTTTACAAAACTTGGCCTGAGAAACATAACATTTACTTTGTGTGGCCTAACATGATTTAAGTTTGAGCAGTTTCGATGTTTGGATTGTTTTGGGGTTTCTTTCAACCTGTTGAGTGCTTAACCCTCCACACATTGATGTCGTAAAATGAAATTTTCAAGCCGTAACTTTTTCCCATAATGCAGCTAGAAATTTAACCAATTCAGTTTTGTTTGACAGAGCTCATTGAGCTCTGTCAAACAAGACTGACTTGGTTAAATTTCTAGTTGCATTATGGGAAAAATTTGCTGTTTGAAATTTCGGTGTTTTGATATCAGCGTGCAGAGAGTTAAAGTCCATATTTGAGCTTTACTCTGAATTCAGGTATAACAATTTGAAAGCTTCATATTCCAGGTATGTGCTTAATATTATCTTTGAAGTGAAATTATTTTATATTTATCGATTAGGCTTTCTACAGTGTGTGGGAGTGCGCCTATAAATACCCTCCCATTACTTGTAACAAGGCAAGAACCTGTGAACAAATTTTGACAACCAAAAATAGATTTGTGCCCAACCAGTAAATCATTTACCGAACATAATGATTCAAATCGGCTAGCACTATTCGCAAAAATGTGCATTCAATTTCCTTTTTTGTTTTAATTTTTTGCTTTATGTCATAGTCAGCATCAGTGGCTATATTGCAACCCAACCCCCAAGATAGGTATGAAGTTAAGTTTAGCCAAGCGGTTATACCTGTGCCTCAAATTTGTCAAATTTGTGTTTTCAATTTTTGCATCAGGAATCTAGCTGCTGATGACTGAAGATTGGAACAAGCCTGTTCCAATGAATGATTATCACCTTTGTTGAGTTCAGAAAGCCTGCTCCAATGATGGTGCATAAGCTATGAAAATGTTTAGTTCAACAATATTTTGGTCAAGTATCACCTTTATTCTTGTTAGATAAGGTAAGGGGTTAGTGTTTATTGATGTTCTCTGGCTTATTCAGCACAATGCCTTAACATGAAAACAGTACAGTTGGAGAAAGCTGGAGTTGATCACTGAAACAGTATTTAACTCGTATATACTCAGAATTTTCTTCATAAAATTCAGAACATAACTTTGAACCCTCCCACTTGTGATAAATAAAAAATTACCCATGGAGCTTAAGGCCTGACAAAGTAGATCTTGTGTCTGAGGCCATTTTTTTGTAAAACTGCATGAGGGAAGGCAATTTTTTTATTTTATTTTTTATTTTTTAAATTAATTCTTTGCCATCAAAAGTTCAGGTTCTTGGTGCAAGAAGGCTTTGCAATGCTAAAGCATTGCAAAGCCTTGTTGCACTCAAGGGACAAATTTATTAATTTTATTAACATGGGTAATATATCAGTGATAAGCCATTTATTTTTTTTAAGTTTGCATTGGTTATAAAAAGAGAGCATGTGGCAGCCAAAAGGGCAATGCATGAGGGACCTTAGAAACAGAGTTTTAACCTTTTTAGGCCTAATCAATACTTAGTTTTTATTTTTATCAAATCATTTGCTCTATCCAGTTTCTGTTTCAGATAAAGCCAACCAATTATAACATGATGTAGAGTATCACAAGGCCTATTTACCTTTTCAGGAAAAGTTCACACCATTACAAAATTGAGAATTATTATATATCTTTTGCAGATATTTTACTGCTTTCAACCCAAGTGAATCGCCTATAACATTTTCATGAGATTCCTCATAGTTTAGTTTTCATAAAGTAAGGAATGGAGTTAATTATTCACAGAGGGAGGGAGACACCCAAAGAGATCAATCCAGTGAGTGACCATGGGGATATTCTCACTAACAGAATTAAATATAAGAATGATAAAATTAGGGCACAATCCTGTTTAAGAATTGGGTTGGCCCCGAGAGATTTACTTATTGTTATATACAAATATACATATTTGGCACAAAAAATTATATACATTTGGCACTAATATTCCGCTTACCAGATGAATGATTTAGGAATTTTTTTTCTACCCATCTGCCAAAATACACAGACAAAGATGCAAGGGGATGGGGGACACTCCTACAGTTATTACAAGCTCAAAAATAGTTCCATTGGGATCTGCAAGAGTGGCTTAATTTGTAAGTGTGACAAACAATTTCCCTCAATAGCACTGTCCAACACTTGATTAGATGGGACGTTTTCTAAAGAATATCTATTCCATATGGTTTTAACCTTCAAAATTTGTTATTTAGGGCAAAAAGAAAGAGTTTTGATTCTTGGGCAATCCCTCACTGAAACTGAACCCATTCATTGGATGCTTTTATTGCCAAACAGAGTCTTCCAATATTATTACAAAATCAGGAGACTCAAAACTTTTTGCATTTTTGAATTGGTGTTGGTAGCAGAAATCCGAAGAGCATAACTAAAACACAGTCTACATACATCCTATGGCTTTGCAGTTGTTCTAGGCAAGTCTTGGCTGCCTTCCTAGGCAGCCGAGACTTGACTAGAAACGACTGCAATGGCACTTGAATGGAACTTGTGCAAGTTGACTAGAAACGACTGCAATGGCACTTGAATGGAACTTGTGCAAGCTTGCACAAAGATAGCAGGTTGCGGCATCTACCTATTATTCTGTTGCAGTAAAAAGTGATCACTGTTAGAATTAGGCCCTTGAGACTTCAAATGACTTAATTTGTGTAAATTATGCATTTTCTATATTTTCTGTGTGTGAAAAGATCACGGAAAGCCTCTCATTATATTCAGGGAAAAAAAAAATAAATAAAAATTAAAAATAAAAATCTCCCTCCATCACTGATTTGAAAAACAAAATTGCCTGAGAATCAAATTACATTTTATGTGGCTTTAATTAAAAATATTATATTTTTTTAATTTCAATGAACCCATCATGTGTGTCACATGACATGTTTTGTTAAAATTTTTGGAAATTTTTTTTGTTTTTCCACTGCCTAATTTATAAATTACACTGGTGGATGCAGCCAATTCGTGATGTGAAGAGTTAATACAGTGAAGCCCACTTAATAGGATATCTCTTAACTGAATAACCCTGTTAATTGAATATAATTTCCCAACACAAAACCATTTGGCATACCTCCTGTACAAATTTGACATGTTAATTGAATATAGGTTATGGAGTAAACTCCTTTTAATTGAATAAAATATCTTGTAACCTGTCGAGAAATTACCCTGACTTTCACCAGTTTTCTTTGTTTATAGACCTTTTGGCCTCTGTACATCCAATACAGGCATTTAATCTATTATACTGTGTTTGACAGAGCTCATAGAGCTCTGTCAAACAAGATATAATAGAATAAATGCTACATTTATCTCTAGAATACAGGACACAATCCCTATTAACCCTTTACCCAACAAATAGCCCCATCCATCCGCCCGCGTAATATGCAAATTCAGCAGTTGAAAAAAAACATTATTTTTCAAAAAATTTCAACAAAACCATATCATGTGACCCCTCATTGGAACGAGCTCGTTCCAACGAGGGGTCACTTGATATGGTTTTGTTGAAATTTTTAGAAAAATTTGAAAAAATGATATTTAAAATAATAAATTTTGATATCGTCTGCGTTGGGTAAAGGATTAATTGAATACTACTCTTAATTGAATAATGTTCATTGGCAAAGTGGCTATTCAATTAACAGGGTTCCACTGTAATTCTAGTTTATGTAACTTTGATGTTGACCAGCCAATGTAAAACTGAATATATCAACCACCATTTAATCAAGATACTGCCATTAGGAGTACAAATACACGTAGTGATGCATGTTCACTTTGTAGCTGCCGACATGCTACTTATAAATATGCATATCAGAACAGATAATTGAGGAAACAAAAACCGAGCTATACGCATTTTATTTTTTCAGAGGCAAGGGCAAAGTAGAAAGAATAAAAAAAAAATTAGTTTCATTTGCATCCATCATTTTAAAACAGAATTTTGTTGACTTTGGTTAATAGGAAGGCAATTTCTATTAAAACCGATATATCACAGTTTTTGTGGTGTATGACGTAATAATTGTACAGTGTAGTTTTCCAGATGCCCTGTGCAATTAAACTCAGCCTTTGGCCTCGTCTAATTTTATCCAATAAAAATGGCCTTTTATTTGAACAATAAAAGCCTTGGATAAATTATTGCTTTATTCACCTAGTTTGGGTGATAAATTTTCCCTGTAGGTTTAACACAGAAAGAATTTATTTCTGTAGTAGAGACTGACTTGTTGACCTCTGGCCTCTACCGCATTCATGTAGCATAATTAATAGTTCAATTTGTTGTTTTCTTTAAACCTTTTTGAAAGTATTACACAATGCCAGTAGAAAACACCACACACTGTTCATTTAATAAAGTATTTTTGCAAGTTTAGCTCAAGTTTGTGGGGGAATTATTTTTAGACAGAAATGTATTACTGCGCCTTGTTTATTTTTGCCAATCTTGCTTGTCGATCGAATTGGACCGATGTGCTCCTCACTTCTCTCTGTGTTTTGTAGCCAGTAACAGCACGATTTCGCCGTGACTGCCCTGTAAAAGAGTTATGGGATAAACAAAATAAATGTATAGTGTTTTCAAGTAAAAAATTTATTCTACTCGTAGAATTAAGAATGAAACCGACTCGCCAGAGGCTTGTCGGTTTCAATATTAATCCTACACGTAGAATAAATTTTTAAACGAAAACACTATACGTTTATTCTATATATAGGACACCTACAAAACTGCAACCCTTATGAATTGGATAGAATTTCTTCTGTGCAACATAGTTATGCCAAGTGACTTAGTAAGCATGTGTAGTAAAGTCTTGGCTGGCATGACTTAACAGTTTCAAGTTAATGTACTATGATTTTCTCACGATTGTACAAGTTTGTCCAGACCAGGCAATCTAGAAAATCAAGGCGTGCAAAACAATTGCCCTCCTCAGATTGCTTGGGAGTGCAATTGCACCTGAAATTTTCAATACAAAAACTTGTATGCTATTTTGGTTTTATCTGATAACCATAGAGTATAACAACCGTTGTATATACTTGAAGTATATACAACGGGTGTTGTATATAATTATAATTTATGCGAACGACCTCTGACCTCTTTCAATTCCATTTTCATTCATTCATTCATGAAACATCGTTATATCACAGGGCAGGTTTTAATTGTACGCTTATTGCACTTTGTCAAAATCCTCTGATGGTGTCATTTCTTATTTATTTTGCTTCAATAAAGGCAACCTAAAATTTTGCTTCAAAACATTGTAGAAATTACTTGAATGTTAATAGTAATTAGTATGCGGCGACTGCGAACTATTTATAGTCACGGCCTCGATCAAAAGTACTCGCGGAACTGCGCTAATTAAAAGTTCGTCTGCTCTACCTGAAAAAAAAAACACTTCGTAAAAATTGTAAACAAACGCAAAATTATTTGTTATATTGGGACTACAGCATAAAACACGGAAGAAAACTGGAACTATGTCAAAAAAAGAATAACTCTACTGAAACATCGTTTTGTTACTGTTAATAAAATAGTTGAAATTTATTTTGTTCCAGCGCAGTTACATGATGCAAGAAGTGCAATCGCACTTTACAATCACCGTCATCGATTTTGTAATGTAAGGGACACAACTCTATGCGTCTTGTCCAAAACACACTATATGTTTATTGTCTATATATTCACTTCAAGGTATTAATATTGTGACTGAAAAATTGTACTACATTCAGCTACATAGTGGAAAAATTGGCACACACATCTCATTATTCAAAATGTTAACATCCATTTCTTATGTGACTGTCTTCTACACTCAAAATGTATTAAAACGGACACAAAATGGGTCACGAATTATTGCAAATCAATGCAACATTGACAAATCGTCCCTTGAGTTCCAATGTGTTCTCTGTGCCTGTTGGCACAGAGAACACATTGGAACTCAGGGGATGAAATGATAATAGATTTTAAAAGCAGTCCCAAACAGGTCTAGCTTTCCAGAAAATCAAGGGATGCAATAAATTGCTCTTCTCAATTTTTTCTACACGTGCAGGACTCCTGCACTCATAAAGAATGCTAGGCCTGTTTGTGAATGTTCTTCTTCAGGGAGTTAACTTTAATTAGAAATAAAAATATTATGGTATATTGGCATATCACAAGAAATGTAAACAGAAAAGGATGAAAAGAATTAATCATTCATTCACTTCTGTGTATAAAAACAGAAAAACCAAATAGATGATCTATAAATGAGACAGCTTTTGTTTATCTACATAAATTCTATCACAAAAACTCTGCTTTGGTATAGAAAAAATAATTAGAATAGGCTATAGAAAAGATATAATAACAGATTAAATTAAATTATTATTTAAAGTACGCCATTCTTTTCAAATTCATCATAGTTCTCTGCTATGAAAATATCCAATAGGGGTAGAAGTGCTTCCTAGCATAGCACCAATCACTTTTTCCCCTTCATTCAGCACCAATCATATTTTCTAGAAACGAACGTCTCCAACAAGAAAAAAAAATAGATTTAATGCCATTAGAATCAGTGTTTGTGAAGTTAAGGTGCACAAGGTAGTAGGTTCCTGCGATTATTTGAATTTATGTTAAAATCAATTCTGAAATCAGCCTCCAGATTTCATTCAATTTGTAAACTGAATCATGGACATGCGATCGAATCAAATCAACAGTAATAAAAAACAATCATATCAAGTGTTTCACTTTCCACATAGTTCCCAGAATTCCCTCTGTAATCATTATGCCATTATCTTTGTAGCATATTCTGCACTACAAAATGTTGAAAACAAGTAATACAGAGGAGCCCACTTAATTGGATATCTCTTAATTGTATATCCCTGTTAATAGAATATCATTTTCAAACACAAAACCATTTACCATACCTTCAGTACAAATTTGATCTGTTAATTGCATATGGGTTGTAGAGTAAACTTCTGTTAATTGTATATAAATTTTTGTAATATATCGAAAAAGTTACTGTGACACGCTCCAAATTCCCCTTATTTATCAAACTTGTTGGCCTCACTACATTCAATACAGGCATTTATTCTATTATATCTTGTTTGACAGAGCTCTATGAGCTCTGTCAAACAAGATATAATAGAATAAATGCTCAGTTTACCTCCAGAACACAGGATCCCTGTTAATTGTATACTCCTGTTAACTGAATAATTTTCACTGGCAAAATGGATATCCAATTAAGAGAATTCTACTGTATCCCTTAAGTTTTCATGTGGGTGATGCAAGCTTGGCTGCAAAAAAAAAGGCTTGGAATTTCCAGTTTCTCTGTGACTCGCACAACGTCTTCTAACACATCACTCCTTGAGTGCAACCGGACAGTGATGCTGCCTTGTTGTACTTATGGGATGACATGTAATTTCGCAACAATGCCGAGAGTAAGAAAGATAATTATTATTGAAGAAACCACTGCAATCGGGTCCATATCTGAACACTGAATGTGTCATTGCATAATGTGGTGAAAACAGGAAGTAAACAACATTATTCAGCTGATTTGATTTGATTTGATTTGAAAAACAAAAAAAAAAATGATCCATGCATTTGTTGCTGGATTTGATTTGATAATTGATTCAAAGTCAAATTTCCAATTCACAAGGCCCTCGCTAGCAGAAGGTGGTAGTGCTGAAATGGTTAGTGAATCCTGTAACCAGTTAATCATTTAGTTGTTACCATTCTATAACCGATAAACCGCTCCTAATTTGGAAACAGAGAATATACAGTGGAGGACACTTAACCCTTTACCCAACGAATCGGCCGCATCCGCCCACATAATATGCAAATTCAGCAGTTGAAAAAATATTATTTTTCAAACAATTTCAACAAAACCATATCATGTGACCCCTCGTTGGAACAAGCTCATTGAGCTCATTCCAACAAGGGGTCACATGACATAGTTTTGTTGAAATTTTTTGAAAAATTTGAAAAAATGATATTTAAAATAATAAATTTTGATATCGTCTCTGTTGGGTAAAGGGTTAATTGGATATTCCCTAATGGAATGGAATATCTCTCCTAACTGGTAGAGTGATAAATTATTTTTGGTCTGCAAAATTTGTTCTCATATCCTTGCCTTGTTACAATTTCTGGGAGAGTGCCTATGGGCACTCTCTCATAAATTACAGCAATGCAATTCCTTACAGATGTAATAATTTAACTTCAAAGATAATATGAAGCACATCCACAGAACATGAAGCCTTTAACTTGTGGTACATGCACTTTCAAGTAAAGCCCAAATTTGGGCTTCCAGCACACAACCATTTACTTCAATATAGTTTCACACACCAAACTATTTAACATTCCTTCAGTACAAATTTGACCTGTTAATTGAATATAGGTTATAGAGTAAATTCCTGTTAATTGAATAAAAAGTCCAATAATAAGTCAAGAAATTACCCTCGCTATCTCCAAATTCTCCTTATAGACCTATTTGTCCTCAATCCTTCCACTACAGACATTTCATCTATTATATCTTGTTTGACAGCGCTCCTTGAGCTCCGTCAAACAAGATATAGTAGACTATTTGCTAGAAAACAGGAAAGTGACCACACCCAAGTTAATTGAATAATCCTGTTAACTGAATAATTTTCACTGGTAAAGCGGCACTTCAATTAATAGGGTTCCACTGGGAAGTTGAAGCGAACCACCAGTATGTAAGTTGGGACCTAGAGAGAAATATTTTGTATTGTTGGATTCAGACAATGAGAAAAACACAGAGTGTACCTCATGCGTAAAAACAGGCATAACTGAATGTAAATTATGCAAATTGCATAAAATACTCAGACCTATTGATTAGATGTGAGTGTGTTATCCCTTTACCCAACGCAATGGTAAAAAACGGCCAGCGCTATTCACAAAAAAATTACATTCAATTTTGAATATTTTTTCATTTTTTGGGGTCAAAAACTTAGCTTATGATCCCTCATTGGAACAAGCTTGTTCCAATGAGGGGTCATCAGCTATATTTTTGACACAAAAAATGAAAAAAAATTATTTTAGTTATTCAATAGTTTTGTTTGCATGCAAGTGTTGTTTGTTTTTCATGTTAGGTAAAGGGTTATGCAAGATTTGCATCATTTACATTCTAAAAAGAATTTTCCATTGTCTGTCTGAATGCACTAATACAAAAGTTTTCATCCATCAGGAGTGACCGGTTTATCGGTAACAAAAACCATAACCAGAAAAAACACTTGTAACTGTTCCAACACTCATACACATCTCTTCCACTTTTCTCTACAGAGTGCTGGAATCTGATGATTTGATGCTAATCTCCTGTCGTACAGGACCTGCAACTGATGACAGGCTGGACAATTCCACTTTTATATCCGACAGATGGCTATACAGCTGTCCGAAGTCGATATCTGGTCTTGTTAATACGAAGACTCCTGAAATGAAAAGTGCAAGGAAACATTGTTTTTAGAATTTCAAAGATGATGCAGAGGCATGCCCATATTTTCAGAAAGGGAAGCACTTTGGGGAAGATGTAGAAGTGACCAAACAATGGCCAAACCTCGACTGGTGAAGACATTTGGAGATGTGAGAGCAGCAGACGCCATTTATTTGGTAATTATTGTTTCTAACCCTTCAGCTAACGAATCACCTGCATCCGCCAGGCGTAACTTACAAATTCAGTAGTTGAAGAAAGTTATTTTTCAACAAAACAATATCATGTGATACCTCAATGGAATGAGCTCACTCCTATGTGGAGGGAACACGATATGGTTTTGTTAAATGAAATGTTTTGGAAAATTTGAAAAAAAAATAATTAAATTTTGAAATTGTGTGTGTTAGTTAAAGGGTTAACATGTTATATGTACCATTTTTTACATATCATTAAACCCTCAGCACGCTGATGTCAAAATATCACAATTTCTAACGGCAAATTTTTCCCATAATGCAACAAGTAAGTTAACCCTCAACTCCTTGCATGCTGCTGGCGGGTATTCCTGCCCTGGACATGAGTTCTGTTGCCCCTAAAATAAGTATAATTTGGGTACATTTAATCTAATTTCCGCCTGTAAATCGACTTTTTCACCAATGATTTCTGGAGTAAAATCTAGATGAATTTTTCATCAAATCTAGTCATGGCTGCTTCACAGCAGCCATGACTAGATTTGATGAAAAAATAACTTGAAAATACCCAGCGTGTTAACCCTTTACCTAATGCAGACGATATCAAAATTTATTATTTTAAATATCATTTTTTTTAATTTTTCAAAAACTTTCTACAAAACCATATCATGTGACGTGACCCCTCATTGGAACGAGCTCAATGAGCTCGTTCCAATGAGGGGGGCCACATGATATGGTTTTGTTGAAATGTTTTGAAAAATAATATTTTTTCAACTGCGGAATTTGCATATTACGTGCACGGATGCGGCCGATTCGTTTGGTAAAGGGTTAAGATTTTTAAACACTTGGACATTTTTAAACATTTTTGAGCGACAGTCTACATCTTGTGGTTTTGCAGTTGTTTGCAGGTAAGTCTTGGCTGCCAAGTCTTGGCTGCCTATGGGGGCATATACAAAATGTGAGATTAATCCAAAAGAAAGTAATATTCTGTGAATATTACCAGACCATTTTCAACCTTCTTTGTTCTCCACTGTGGTTTAGACAGGCTCCCATGGCCTTCTTATTTATATATTTTTATGTGGGTCAGTTAAACTGCTTAGAGGGAGGGGTAACTGTCCCATTTTCTTACTGTTGGTAAGTTGGGTGCATTTGGGTTTTGTGATACCATAAACAATAGGTAGTTAAGTTGACCATCTTATTTGGTGCAGGTAACTTACATGAGTACAAATATTTCACCTTCAAATCTCTTATCAATTTTTTTATTCTGGGAATCTATTACTAGGGCACCTGTATGCCTACAAGGGCATCCAAACTTGCCAAGAACAGCCATGGTACTTCAACTGTAACTACCAAATTTCCTCAGAGACTGCATACTGGGAATCCTGTTTTACTGCAGTAATGGTAATCAGTTGCATTATGGGAAAAATCTGCAGATTGCCATGACTGTGGAGAGGGTAACAGTTTTACTGTTTTGTAATGATCCTAATACAGTGGAGCCCACTTAATTGAATATCTCTTAATTGTATATCTCTGTTAATTGAATATATTTTTCAAACACAAAACCATTTACCATACCTTCAGTACAAATTTGATCTGTTAATTGCATATGGGTTGTAGAGTAAACTCCTGTTAATTGTATATAAACTTTTGTAATATGTCAAAAAAATTACTGTGACACACACCAAATTCCCCTTATTTATCAACCTTTTTGCCCTCACTACACCCAATAAAGGCATTTATTCTAGTATATCTTGTTTGACAGAGCTCTATGAGCGCTATCAAACAAGATATAATAGAATAAATGCTCAGTTTACCTCCAGAACACAGGAAACTGACCAAATCCCTGTTAATTGTATACTCCTGATAATTGAATAATTTTCACTGGCAAAATGGATATTCAATTAAGAGGATTCTACTGTACTTAGAACCTTGGTGACATCTTCCATCTCCAGTTTCAACAAAACCATAGCAAGTGTACTCTAGTGATGCCCCACACTTTAGTACACGGCGGTACCACCATGCCCCCCACATAAGAAATCAGGATGAAGTGTTTTGACTAAAGACAGAATGCAGATAATGCCAATCGGGATTGAACCATCAACCTTTCAATTGCAAGTCCGATGCTCTAACCAATGCACTCTCTGTTATATAGTAGTAATCCACCCTCCCCTCAGAGATCTCCAATGAGTTGCAATTTCATACTAAATTTATGTACCAAGTTAATTGAAACCAGGCCAAATACAGTGGAGCCCACTTAATTACATCGCTCTTAATTGAACAACCATGTTAATTGAATATAATTTCCAAACACAAAATCATTTACCATACATCAGTACATTAATATGCATGTGGTGGCCCAATGGCACTGCATACTAAGGAGTACTGCAGGGCAATGGTGCACTTGTCTTTAAACAATGCTATGCTAATCCTGCTTGCGTGGGAATTAATATGTTGGGAAGTCTTACATTTGCTCGCCCAAGCCAGAAAATAAGCAGACTGTAATCTTTAAAATGAGGTCCCCATTGGGTGAATTTAGTGATGCTCTGCAGGGTAGCATCAATAAATTTACCCTCTGTGAACCTCAAGCTGAATCAGGGTCTCAAAATTAAACAGAAAGAGGTACCCAGAGGATAAATATGCCCACTGTATGGGATAGCATCATCAAATTCATCCTCTGGGGACCTCATTTTGCAAATGTCAGACTGCTTATTTGCAGGCCTGTGCTCGCCACTGCTCGGTGGTTCTCTCTGGGTACACCGGATTCCTCCACGTGTAAACATGCCTAGAAATATGCAATCTGTCACTTGTAGAATGAGGTCCCCAGAAGGTGAATTTACTGATAACAAGCTATTAATTGAAAATAGAATATGTTTTCATTTTTGGAGTTCACAAAAAAAAAATCAAACTTTCTACAATCCGTTCTAATGAGGGGTCACAAAACAAACTAAGTTTGAGTACAGTACTGGCTGGTTTTGGCTATTACATGGGTAAAGAGTTGATACAGATCAGATTTACACTAAGAATGTACAGTGCACAGGTTATTTACTTGGTTAATAATGAAATGTTTTTTATAACCAGAAAGTGTGACTACCCCTGTGCATTGCACAGGGTTAGTCACACTTTCTGGTTATAAAAAAAACTGCTAACTGCCATATCACACACTACATGAAAATTTATACTCACTAAAGCTGTAAAATACACAGAGTAAGTTGGTTACATGTTACATAAGTTGCAGGATTCAAGGAACTAATGAAAATACTTATACAGGATTGTGGAAATTGTTTTTAAAGTGAATTCCAAAAATGAAAACATATTCTATTTTCAATTAATTGCTTGTTTGATGCATTCCCACACAGTGGGCCAATTTATCTGGGTACCTTTTTCTGCTTAGGCCCAAGACCTTGATTCAGATTGAGGTGCACAGAGGGAAAATTTAGTGATGTTACCCTGCCGAGCTGGGTATCATCACCAACTTCACCCTCTGGGGACCTCATTCTGCAGAAGACAGTCTGCTTATTTCCAAGCTTGCCCATAAAAATGTCAAACACAAGGTGACCCTGGCTGTCAAAAGTGTCCTTAAACCCCAATAAATAAATAAATAAATAAATAAATAAATAAATAAAAAGAACCTGGCCAAACATAGTGGAGCCTACTTAATCAAATATATCTCTTAATTGAATAACCCTGTTAATTGAATATTACTTTCAAACATAAAACCATTTACCATAATCTCAGTACACATACGACTTGTTAATTGCATATACATTATAGAACAAACTCCTGTTAAATGAATAATATATATTAGAACATGTCAAGAAACTACCCTGTCAATCACCAAATTCCCTTTATTGATAGATCTATTTGGCCTCAGTGCATCTCAGTGCATCTGTTACTAGTGTTCAACCAATTACCAAAAATGGCCACTGACCGATTCCTGGTTATTTGAGCTCACAATTGGTCGATTCTGATGTTGATTCCAATTGTAATACTGTGCACTATTAGATAAGTTGGGGCTTGAAAGAACTACATTAAATTGAACATATTTCATAGTGTTAAACTCCATTGACTCAGGTCCATTAAAATTACCAATCGCACACACTTGGGTGGTAAATGTGAATCTCAGAGCCATGCTTACCACCCAAGTGCATGCAACGGGTAATTTTCACTGCGACCTGAGTCAATGGAGTGAAACCTTCACTTTTTCGATATGAACTGGCAATTGCCGCAAATATGCTCAATTGTAAGCTTTACGTCATTTAACTTGTATATCCCGTAAAAGGGCGTCCGTCCAAAGAGATTTGGAATACACATTGTGGTGATTTTTCAACTTTATTGAATGGTATCATTGACATCATTTTACATTTAATGGTTGAATGAAATTTTTATAATCTTTATTGGAGTATGAACATGGGAATGGGGATTCATACAATTTGTACCCATTCCCACATGTTCATACTCTAATAAAGATTATAAAAATTGCATTCAATTCTTATAATTACATTCCTTAACTGTTTAAACTACTTTTTACCAAACAACAAAGCAGAAAGGCAAAATAAAACATGTACGAACGAACGAGGCGAAAAACCACCCTCACACAAAGTACAAAGCGCACAACTCCGATTTTTAATTTTCACAACTTCAGAAATGGATACGAGTATTTTAGTAACGGTCTTTATGCCACAGTTGCGAAATGTCACCAAAGAAACAGCAGCGGAGTTGATCACTGCGAGAGGTGCTAAACGTTAACAACCCTCCCAAATATCGCCCGAATTACATTCTGTCAACTGTGATCTACCGTAAATGCGGGTCAAAGTTCGACCAAATATATTCACTGGAAAATGAATTACATTTGGTCGTGATGTTTTCACCCAGCTGACCAATGGGAATTGAGTATTTGGACCCAAAACGTATAACTACATTAACAATTGAACAATTAGAGAAGATAATAAAATGCGGTTTATTAATCATCACAAAATGCTTGGCAACAATCAGTTGAACCGATGTTCCAGGAGCCGTTGCCATTATCATCCGATTGCCCACAATTGGCCGATTGTGGAGGCCGGTTCTGATCATCGGTTGAACACCATCTGTTACTGCATTTAGTCTATTATACTTTGTTTGTCAGAGATCCAAATGCTCTGTCAAACACAATATAATGCAATAAAATCTCCCGTTTATCTCTAGAATACAGGAAAGTGACTGAATGCTTGTAAATTGAATACTCCTGTTAATTCAATAATTTTCATTGGAAAAATGGATATTCAATTAAAACACACTATTAATTGAAAATAGAATGTGTTTTCATTTTTGGAATTCATTTTAAAAAATTTCCACAATCCAGTTTTAGTATTTCCAATAGTTCCTTGAATCCTTAACGATATTTAACTAACTTACCCAAAGCATTTTTAACGCCTTTAAGTCATAATATATTTTCATGTAAACTGCGATATGGCAGTTACCAATTTTTTATAACCGGAAAGTGTGACTAACCCTGTGCACTGCACAGGGTTAGTCACACTTTCTGGTTATAAAAAAAAATCATTTCTAACTGAATAACTAACCCTGGGCACTGTACAGCCTTAGTGTAAATGTCATATACATCAACTCTTTACACAATGTAATGGTCAAAACCAGCCAGTACTATTCAAACTCAGCTTAAGAACCCTCGTTGGATTTGTTTTTTGTGAATTCCAAAAATGAAAACATATACCATTTTTAATTAATAGCTTGTTTTAACTGGGTTCTACTGTAATAGGTTTAATTAATTAATTTTGTTTACCTGTTTTCTTGTCTGCTATACATGCACAGTATATATGCAACAGAGCTGTTATATCATCTTCTGCTGTGTGTCCAAAAATGTCATTATGCCATACAGATCTGGAAAAGAAAAAAATCAGTCTTACCCCAGAGTAAATTTACAAACAAGTGACCTGGTCATCAATCATAATGTAAATAGTGGAGCTCCCCTATGGAGCCCCTTGATACAACCTATGTGGATTAATATTAGTTACACACCTCTAGAGGGTATTTAATAAAAAATTTCTAATTCTTCAACTTCCATCCCATAGGGAGCCCAAATATTAATCCCCCCACCCTCCTGACTGGTGGATCTGAAGAAGATTTTTAAAGAAATCTCCTCATATTGAACAAACTTGACTCTTACCCTGACTCCCCTGGAGAGGTTGTAACCCAAAAATATGAAACTGGTGAATCTGAAGAAGTTGATTTTTAAAGAAATTCCCTCATATTGCACTAAGTTAAAATTTGAGTTCCCATAGGGAGCCCAAATATTAACCCAGGCATTCGATTTGAACAAACTAACAAACTTGAATCTACTCTACCCATCCCTCTCCCCCAAGAGATGTTGTATACCAAATACGAAAGCATTCTAATTGCTGGATCTGAAGAAGAAGATTTTTAAGGAAAGGTCCTCATGCTGCACTGAGTTAAAATTCAGGCTACTATAGGGAGCCCCTAAAATTAACCCAGGGACTCAATTTGAACAAACTTGAATCTGATCCCCCTAGAAATGTTGTATACCAAATATGAAAGCGTTCTAACTGGTGGATCTGAAGAAGAAGATTTTTAAAGAAATCTCCTCATATTGCACTAAGTTAAATTAAAATTTTGAACGTTGTATACCAAATATGAAAGGATTCTGACTGGTGAATCTGAAGAAGAAGATTTAAAAAAATTATCCCCCATATTGCACTAAGTTAAAATGTGGGCTTATTAAATATTAAACCAGGGACTCGGTTTGAACAATCTGCATTGATGTATGTCAAACAATAAAAGATTCTGACTGGTGGTTCTGAAGAAGAAGATTTTTTTAAGATTATATCTCATATTGCCCAAAGTTAAAAATTTGGTCTCCTGTATTGAGGGGGGTGATCCAAGGGGCTTCATAGTAAACAAACTTGTATCTGCCCACCCCCCTCTCCCTCCACACACACACATATTGCCTGTGGATGCTGTATACCAAATATCAAAAGATTCTGAACATTGGTTCTGGAGAATTATTTTAAAAAATTTTTGCAAATATGCTGACTCAGCATTTTCTACTGGTCCCGAGGATATGGTCATAAGGATGCAGCATACCAAATAAGAGTTCTCTGTTCCATGTGGTTTGGGAAATATTGGTGTTCGAAAAATATTTCTATTTTTAGATATAGGAAAATTTTCTTTTGCATGAGTCAGGGACTTATGATCCAATAATACCACATACCAAATTTGATTAACCCTTTACCCAACGCAGACGATATCAAAATTTATTATTTTAAATATCATTTTTTGAAATTTTTCAAAACAGTTCAACAAAACCATATCATGTGACGCCTCGTTGGAACGAGCTCGACGAGCTCGTTCCAACGAGGGGTCATATGATATGGTTTTGTTGAAATTTTTTGAAAAATAATATTTTTTCAACTGCTGAATTTGCATATTACGCGGGCGGATGCGGCCGATTCGTTAGGTAAAGGGTTAAAAATTGGACCATCCATCGGTTTCAAATCAGAAATTTTGGGCGGAGCCAAAAATTTCCCCCTCCCATTACAAAGGCAAATATTGCTCCACGAACTTCATTTGAACAAACTTGATTTTACACCTCAATAGGAAACTCCATACCAAATGTCAAGTACCCACTGGTTCATAGATTTTTAAAAAGATCCCTCACGCCCTCCCTATGGGGCTGGGCATGTGGAGTTGAACAAAAATGCAATGCCCCTTTGGGACCATCACTCACAAAAACTTTTACTTGAATTGGCCCCGTGGTTTTGGATGATAAGTCCAAAACACAGTGTTGACGGTCGGACAGAAAGCAATTAGATAAGCTCAGCTTGGCTTCGTCAAGGTGAGCTAAAAGTTAAAAAATTTATAGTAATTTATATATTTTTTATACTTACCAATGACCCAGACTTAGCTGGTGCTAACTCCACAAAAACCAGGGCCAAACACAAATTTTGCCCCCCAATCCCCAAAATTTGCATCCAAAACAAAAAGAAATCATGTCCTAAAGGACCTCCATAGTACGACTCTACTGCGCATGCGCAGTGACGCAGTCGTCCCGAAATTGGCGCCAAATATCATTCTTACTGGCAGTGCCTGGTCAGCGCTATGTACTCAGCGGGGAGGCAAGAGTTCCCAACTCAGGGAGGGCCATCCCCGTCTGGGTCATTGGTAAGTATAAAAAATATATAAATTACTATAAATTTTTTAACATTTTTATACTGTACCAATGACCCAGACTTAGCTGAATAGTAAACAGGCTGGAGGGCCTAGGACATAGAGGAAAATCCAATAAGCTCAATTATAAAATAAAGAGGTAACCCCTTAAGGAGAAAAGGAGTATTAGGCTTTACATGTATCTTTCTTATTTAATATTTAAATTAGAAAGATACACTACCCTTAATAATTGAGCACAATAACATTCATGTTCTCTATTAACATCCAGTATAACCCTTATACTAATCATTTTTAAAGCAAGCCAATAAATAAAGTAGTCCAGAGAATTGAGACTCTTTATAATCATTTAAAAGTGTCCGAGTATTGTATATTAAAGCCCGTTTGACACTTGACATATACAAATGCTTCACACCGAGCTACACTTTAAAAATAAGACATGAATGAAATTAAACATTAATATTACACTTTAAAACCATCCCGGAAGCGACTCAGAAATACTGTCTTGGAGGAGGCATTCCCTTGTTTTTCACTATAAAGCAGGTGACCTAAGGGAACACCCCCCCCCCTTCCCCTTGCCCTGGGTCAAATAGCCCAGAGCGAAGAGGGCAGTCGGACGGAGTCACTGCCGGAACAGAAAGCCTGCATAACTATAGTTGCAACTGTTTAGTGGACGACATTCTGAGCAACAGATAACGGACCTAAACAATGCAGGTCTCCAGAAATGGACTCAATATTTCTGAGATAAAAATTAGTAAATGTGGATGGCTGAGACCAATAAGCAGCCTTCATTAAATCTGTAATAGCAACACTATTAGCATAAGCCCAGGAAGTAGAAAGAGCTCTTACTTCATGAGCAGAAATCTTAAGCACAGACTGCTGAGAAGAAGATAAATCTTCATACGCAGTACGGATAGTTAACTGAATCCATCTAGCAATAGAATGGACTGAAATGTCCTTTCTATTAGGCATCAAAGACAGAAAGAAATGTTTCCGTCCCTTTCTGATGAACTGAGATCTCTGTTTATAGATACGTAGTGCTCTAACAGGACAGAGTAAAGGCCTACGCCCGTCTGAAGACGGAAGAGCCTTAATAACAATAGGTTCCGGATATTTATTAGGAGCCTGATTCTTAGCTAAAAAACCGACATTAGTAGTGAAGGTGATAGTGTTCCCAACACTACGATAATGAGAATCATCCACCGATAGTGCATGAAGCTCACTGACTCTTCTGGCAGAAGAGAAAGCTAAGAGAAAAGCTGTCTTATAAGATAAGAATTTGAAATCTACTGTCCCAAGAGGTTCAAATGGCTTTTCCTTCAATTTAAGGAGAACCCAAGCTAAATTCCACTTAGGAATTAATCTAAGAGTTCTGGGTCTATTTATCGAAAAGTTTCTAACCAATTTCGATAAAGAGACATTAGATCCAATTTGTAAACTATCATGATGTGCATAGGTATCAGATAACATAGATCTATAACCCTTTATAGTAACAGGTTGCAGTTTGATTTCGTCAAACAAGTATACTAGAAAGTTAGCAATATCTGGTATAGAGGGATCAAATATATCAACAGAATGATCCCTACACCAACGACGGAAAACCTTCCACTTAGCCGCATAGTTTAGCGAAGAGGAGGTCCTCCTACAGTTAGAAATCGCGTCCACTGCTCGTCCTGTAAAGTGCTTGCCATGCAAGAAGGACCGCACAACGGAAAAACGTGAAGGTTGAGACCTTGCGGGTTGTGATGTAGTTGGCGCGATTTCCCCTGCCAAAGAAGATCCTCTCGTGGAGGGAGCTTCCGCGGTAGGTCCCACAACAGACACCTGAGTAGATTTATCCACGGTCTCTGTGGCGACAGAGATGCTACCAACAGAATCTTGCATTGAGATTGTTTTATCTTTAGCAATACTTGTTGAATTAACGGCGCTGGAGGATACGCATATCCTATCATTCCGTCCCAAGGGATCGACAGAGCGTCTACTGCAAATGCTCTTGGATCCGGACACGGGGACACATACGTTTGCAACTGATTGTTGAGATGTGTCGCAAATAAGTCTATCATTGGCCGTTCCCATTGGTAGCAAATCTGATTGAATACTTGTTTGTTGAGAGTCCACTCCGACGGCAACAAGCGACCCTTTCGTGAAAGGGAGTCTGCTAGCACATTCAGACGACCCGGTATGTGACGGACCGAAAGAAGAACGTGATGTTCCAATGCAAACAGAAGGATTCTTTCCGTTAGATTGAACAACGGAACTGAATGAGTGCCTCCCTGATTCCGTATATACGCCACTACTGTCGTATTGTCGGATAGGATTTGGACATGAGCATCGTGAATAATGTCCATCCAGTGACGTAACGCAAGCCAAATTGACATCATTTCCTTGATGTTTATGTGCTTGCACAGGAATTGCGGATCCCAAAGACCCTGGCATCTCGAATCCGTTGGGATTAATGATGCACCCCAACCTGTTTGACTGGCATCCGTCATAATGGTAAAACTCGGATCCGGCAACTGCAGCGGAACTCCTTGAGTTAACCACTGAATGTTTGCCCAAGTCTGAATCTCTTGTTTCACTTGATCTGACAAGAGAACGTCTACATCGAGCGAATGAATTTTCACACTCCAATTCTGAGTCAGGAAAATTTGAAGAGGCCGTGTGCGTAGCCGTCCCATCGGAATGAGATCCGCGGCGGCTCCGCACAGACCTATCAGTCTCATAAATTCTCTCGCCGTGACTTTGTCTGTATTCAGACAATAGCGAGCGTAACAACTGACTAATTTCGCTCTGGTTAACGGCAGACGAATGAGATTGTTGTGCGTCTCGAAGCTCATTCCCAGATGAGTGAATGACTTGGACGGCACCAGATCCGACTTCTCCTCGTTTACTATGAAACCGAGACGTCGGAGCAATAGAAGAAGATTCTGAACATTGTTCTGAAGCGTTAACTCGTTGCCGTACCTCTGAAGAATGTCGTCCAGGTAGGCCGACGTTACCGCAGACGAATGAGCTCGGAAGTAGATCATTACCGAGTTCATTACCCGAGTGAAAGCCCAGGGTGCTAGATTCAATCCGAAGCACATGGCCCGGAACTGATACACCACTCCTAGGACTGCGAAGCGTAGATACTTTCGGAATGTCGGATGTACCATGACGTGAAAGTACGCATCTTTTGAGATCTATGCTCGTTGCATAATCGTTCACCCGAATACTCGCTCTGACCGATCGAATCGTCTCCATATAAAACTTCGGAGCGACGATCAGCTTGTTTATCCAGCTCAAATCTATGACTGGACGGAACGAGCCGTCTGGTTTCGGAACCAGAAACAGATGGCTGTAGAATCCCAGCGATTTCTGGTTTTCTACGACCTCTACCGCGTTCTTCATTAAAAGAGACTGCACCTCTGATAGCAGAGCGTCTCTTTTCTGAGGGTTTGACGGAAGATGAGTCCACTTTGGACTTCGAGTTAATGGAGGCTTTCGTTTGAAGGATATCTTTAGACCTTCCGAAGTCACTCCTCTCACCCACGGGTCGTCCGTAATCGACGCCCACTCTTGAGAAAAACTCAACAACCTTCCGCCAACCGGAACGCGATAGAGGTTTAAGCCATCACCTCCTGGATCTGCGAGGCCTGCGGTAGGAGAAACCACGTCTTCCACGACCCGCACCTCGCCTCGTCGACCTCGGGGCGTCCGACCGATTGTCCCGGCCTGAAGGACGTCCCGAACGAGAGTCACTATCCTGACGGTCTCTCGAATAAGAGCTAGAGGACGCACCGGAACCTCTATAGGAACCTCTCTTGGGCGGATAAGACCCAGAAGTGCCCGCCTTATTCGTGTCTGTTGTATCCGACCTTTTAGGAGCGGATCTAAACAACAGAGAATCACTAGCTTTCTTTTTAATATTATCATAAATAGCGGAAAGCTTGCCGTCAAAGAGAAGATCTCCTGAGACCGAAGCGACTCTAAGAGAGTTCTTCACCTTAGAATCCACTAGTGTGGATGTAGACAGGGCTGCGTCACGTCTAACCAACTCCAGATTTGCCACTGAAAGGGCGGAGTTACACGTGGAATAAGCTACTGCCCTTGAAAGAAGTCTTAAGGAGGATTGTATATCCTGAAACTCTTCCCCTTGAAGACGCAGTGATAACGCCTTAGTAAGGTGATCTGCGTAAGATAAGGCATCTAAATTGGCTCTGTTAGACGCAATAGCTGTTTCCAACACTGCGGTTGGAATAGAAGCTGACGACGGTAATGATAGCTCTAAGTCTTCCGCCTCGTCGTCCATACGCAGAGGAACTCTCGGTATACCCTGACCTGCCGTGTCGAATTTATTCCTTGCATTAATGAAAGGCAGGTTGAGAGTATTTGCGGACAAGAAGCCTGCTTTCCCCGTCCTGGAAGCAAGTTTAAAAATAGCGTCGTTCAATAATTCAAATGTTCTTGCAACATTATTGGACTGCGACGGAAACTCGGGAGCGATGTCCCTGAACCGCTCGAAAAAATCAGAGTCCAATGACGCTATAATTCTCCTGTCCGGAAGCGCAGCAGTCTGGCCCGACGGAACAACTTGAGGAAGAAAGTGCCGGATGAAGTCCACGGCAGCTTTGTGTTGTTCCGAAAGGGATAGCTCCAATTCATCCGTATCCCTTTCACCATCCGGTCGGACCTCCCGATGTTCCCGGTCGTCCGCCCCCGATGCTTCGGCGGAGCGTACCGACCCAGCGCCGTCGGATAGTTCTCGATCCGACACCGTTTCTGTCGGCTGCTGGGATGCTGCGATAAGCTGTGCTATCTGCACTAGAATGTCCGACGTCGAGACCTGCGGAGGAGCGGTCTTTTGCTGCTTCGCCGAGGGCAGCTCCGCATCAGATGGCTCCCGCATACTTTTCCTATGCGAACGTCCGGAGTCCATCGGTCTCGAATCCCTGGCTGCCGGATGGTGTGACCTGGTCGCCGAAGAATCCTTCATCGGCGAAGCTGGCAAAATATCGGAGGTCACGCAGCCAAGGTGCGGTCGTGTGCGCCGACGAGAAGAGGAAGCCTTAACAGTCTCTGCGGACTGCTTATACAACGGAGCGTCCCGAGCGACGGACGTATGCTCCGCTAAAGACACATTTTGTACCACAACATCTGGTCCCAGATGTTGTTGTACGAGAGAGGGGCCTCTCTCGCTCGCGGCCCGGCTGGACCTGGACGAGCTAGGAACCGGACTAAAAGGCTTCCTCCGTTCTCGTTCACTATCCGCCGTCACTGGGTGTGCATCTATTATTTTTATAGTGCTCGCATCACCCAAAATTTCCTCTTGGACCGCATCGGACGAACCCGGCTGCCGAACCATTCGGTGAATGGACGCTACACCGGGCGAGCTAGCGGACGACATTTGTCTAATCTCCATGAGCACTTTTGCCGCTAGCTCTGTATTTATTTGTGACGACGGACGCACACTTGAAGAAGATAACATGGAAACATCACCCTGTTCTGGTTCCTCTGAAATAGAAACTGAGAGAGTAGAGTGACCTTGTGGAGAAAGAGCCGGCATCGCTCTTTCTCCAGAAACAACATATCGTGACACACGTTTCCAATGTTTCTCATCCCAATGTTCACATACAGGACAGGGATTAATGCGAGAACACTGACTACAATTAATGCAATAATCATGAAAGTCAGAGGAAGATTTCTTCCTATTACAATTTGAACAAAGTCCCTTCATTGTGAAAGAACAACAATAAGTCCTAGTTACTCGCAAAAACCCCTGACACAAAGATACATAATAACATGATCCATTAATAAATGAAAAAACAATTGCAAAACAAAATAATTTTGAAAAAATATTTTTTCAGAGAAGCCCAAGTTGCTGAAAAGTAACGTTGAGCCCCGATGGATCCGATGGCAAAGTGTGGTCAAAAATTTTAAAATTATATAAAATAATTAATGAGACACTTTCGGATAATATAAATGTATCTTATAATGAGATAAACTACCACAAAGGCAAACAGCCCCCCTCAAAAAAGGCTGTTGCCAATGAAAACAAACAGTGTAAACACAGTAGAAAACATGACTCCAGGCACTGAAAAAACTGGCCCGGAATCAGTCATCAATTACACTCTATCTGATGCAAAACAGAGACTCCCAGGGGAGAATCTGCAGAACATCAGATGGAAGATGCAGAACACAAACGTTATACACCCATGGGTGAAAACGTAACTATGGGGAAAATAACAGAAAACATTCTGTAACCAAGCAACTCTCCCAGGGAATTTTTAGAAATGAAACTTCTCAAAAATATGCCAAAAGCATGGGAGAATTGCAAGGGGGGACTTTAGAAGGTTAGGGGAGAGGAAACACTGAATAAGCAGTGCAACAATTAGCAAGAATGACAACAAGAGGCGTTTGCCTCGAAAATAGGCAACTTAACATAATTTCAACAAAAAATTTTAAGTACAGCCCTGATTATTTTTTGCCACTTCTTTTTTCCTCTCCTCCTTCTATCCTCCTTAGAATCACATTTTCTCCAAGAATTACGTGTCTGGCATCCTTTAAACTGAGATTTACAAGCACAAAGATCAGTGAGATGTTGACTGATGAAGGGCCAAACAGAGAATGATATTTGGCGCCAATTTCGGGACGACTGCGTCACTGCGCATGCGCAGTAGAGTCGTACTATGGAGGTCCTTTAGGACATGATTTCTTTTTGTTTTGGATGCAAATTTTGGGGATTGGGGGGCAAAATTTGTGTTTGGCCCTGGTTTTTGTGGAGTTAGCACCAGCTAAGTCTGGGTCATTGGTACAGTATAAAAATATCGATGTTCAAAACCAATACAACATACATTTTTTTCTGCTAGTGCTTTCATCACTCTTTGTGCAGAGCTTCAGATGTTTTTGTGTATATATATCTGAAAGGGTCACATTACCCTTTGCCTAAAATAAAAGGCAGACGACACTTGTAAATAAAATGCTTGAAAAGTTAAAAAATTTATAGTAATTTATATATTTTTTATACTTACCAATGACCCAGACATAGCTGGTGCTAACTCTTAAAATATAGGGCCAAACACAAATTTTGCCCCCCAATCCCCAAAATTTGCATCTAAAACTAAAGAAAACATGTCCTGAAAGGCCCTCCACACCTCGCCCCCACTGCGCATGCGCAGTGTCAGGGACGTTCCGAAATTGGCGCCATTTATCATTCTAATAACCAGTGCCTGGTAAGCGCTATGTACTCAGCGGGGAGGCAAGAGTTCCCAACTCCTGGGAGGGCCAACCCCGTCTGGGTCATTGGTAAGTATAAAAAATATATAAATTACTATAAATTTTTTAACATTTTTATACTGTACCAATGACCCAGACATAGCTGAATAGTAAAAAGGCTGGAGGGCCAAGGACATAGAGCACAATGGAATACGCTCAATAAAATAAAATAGAGTCATCCCCTGTAGGGAAAAGAAGTAATAGGCCTTACATGTATCTTTCTTATTTATGATAAATTGGAAAGATACAACACCTTCCAAAATTGAGCTTCATACATCCATGTACTCTATTAATATCCAATATAGTCCTTATACTAATAATTTTTAAAGTAAACCAATAATAAAGAAAGTCTAGAGAATAGAGACTCTTATACTCCTAAAAGTGTCTGAGAATTGCATAATCATGTCCGTTGACATATGCAATATTCCAAGCTATACTTTAAAAACTAAGACTTGAATGAATTTTAACTTCTCACTAAACAACCATCCCAATAACAGCTCAGAATTACTAACTCCGGAGGAGGTATCCCCTTGTTTTCATAGTAAAACAGGTGACCCAAGGGAACACCCTCCCCCCCCCCCCTTTTTCTTGCCCTGGGTCAAATAGCCCAGAGCGAAGAGGGCAGCAGAATGGAGACACTGCCGAAACAGACAGCCTACCTAGCTATAGTAGCAACTGTTAAGTGAATGACATTCTGAGCAGTAGATAATAGACCTAACAAAAAAGGCCTCCAGAAATGGACTCGATATTTCTAAGATAAAAATTCATGAATGTGGATGGCTGAGTGCAATGAGCGGCCTTCAAAAATCTATAATAGCGACACTATTAATGTAAGCCCAAGAAGTAGAAGAACTCTTACTTCATGAGCCGAAATCTTAAGCACAACTGCTAAGTCAATGATATACCATAAGCAGTACCGATAGTTAATAGAATCCATTAACAATAAAATGGAGCGTAACGTCCTTCTACTAGACATCAAAGACAGAAGAAGCTTACGCCCTTGTAATAAACAGATATCTGTTTATAAATACATCAACTGTACCCGGAAAGAGTAAAGGCCTATGCCCATACGAAGACGGAAGGACCTTAAAATAATAGGTTCCGGATAATAGGAGCCTAACTCTTATGCAACAATCCAACCTAAATAGTAACGGAAGTATTGATTCCGAAACTATGAAAGTGAAAATCATCCGTCGATAGTGCATGAAACTCACTGACTCTACAGTAAAAGAGAAACCAACGGAATTACTGTCTAAAAGGTCAGAATTTGAAAACTACTGTTTCCAGAGGCTCAAATGATTACTTAGCTAAATAAGAACCGAAGTTAAAATCCGTATAGGAATTTAATCTAAAGATTCTAAGTCTATTTATCAAAAAGTTACTAACTGACTTAGATAAAGAGACAAAAGACTCAATTGTAAACTATCGTAGAGTGCATAGGTATGAGGTAACATAAACCTATAACCTAAATAATAACAGGCTGCAGTAGATCTTGTGAAACAAGTATACTAAAAAATAGCAATGAGTAGTATGGAGGGATCAAGAATATGATCATAATGATCCCCACACCACGACGGAAGATCCTCCACTTTAGTCGCATAGAATAGCGAAGAAGAGGATCTCCTATAGTAAGAAATCGTGTCCAAAGCTCGTCCAGTACAGTGCTTACAATGCAATACGGACCACACAACGGAATACATGAAGGTTGCGACCTTGCTGGTTGTGATAAAGATGACACGATTTACCCAGTGAAAAAAGATCCTCACATAGAGGAAGATTTCACGTTAAGACCCACAGTAGACAAGAGAGTAAATTACTCATGATCTCTGTGAAGATAGAGATGCTATCAACAGAAATGAATTGTGGTTGTTTATCTTAGCAATACCTGCTAAAACAACAGCGCCGGAGGATACGCGTATCCTATCATTCCGTCCTATAGATCAATAGAGCGTTAACACTATTAGCTCAGAGATCTGGACAAGCCAACACATACGTCTGCAATTGATTAGCAAGCTGTGTCATAAATAAATCATCATTGGGCGCTCCCATAGATAGCAAATCTGATTGAATACTTGTTTGTTGAGAGTCCATTCTGACAGCAACAAGTGACCCGTAAGAGAACGGGAGTCCGATAAAACAATCAGACGACCCGGAATATGACGGACCAAAACTGAACTTGGTGTACAATAACCAACAGACGGATTCTTTCCATTAAATTGAATAACGGAAACGAAAGAGTGCCTCCCTGGTTCCGGAGATACGCCACTACTGTCGAATTAAAGGACAGGAATTTGGGCATGCGTTTCTGAATAATGTTCATGCAATGACATAAAGCAAGCCTAAAAAACATTATTCCGCGGAAGTTAAACTGATTGCTAAAAGACTGCGGAACCCAAAGACCCTGGCACTTCGAATCCGTAGGGATCAGTATATATCCCAATCTGTTTGACTGGCAACCGTCATAACAGCCACACTCGGGTCCGGCAACTGCGGCGGCACTCTCTGAGTCAACCATCGAATGTTTGCCCCAGTCTGAATCTCTTGTAACACTAGATAGACAAGAGAACGTATAAATCGAGCAATTCATGGATTGCCGGAAAGTTGCCGTCGAAGAGAAGCTCCTCCGAGAACGAAGCGACTCTGAGAGAGTTCTTAACCTTACTATCCACGCGTGTGGATGTAGCTAGGGCTGCGTCACGTCTAACCAACTCCAATCAGCCACTGAAGGGCGGAGTTATACGTGAACAAACTACTGCCCTCAAAAGAAATTACATTGAGAATAATATCCCGTAAATCTTTTCTTGAAGACGTAATGATAACGCCTCAGTAAGGCGGCTTACGTATAATAAAGCGTCTAAGTTAAGTCTACTATACATAATGTCGTTCCCAACATTGAAATTGGAAAAGACATAAACGGCGAAAAAGAATATATGCAGTCTTTAATCACACCGTCTAGACGCATATGAACTCTCGGTATGCCCTGCTCTGCCAAAATAAACTATTTGTAAAAATGATAAAATGGCAGAAATGAGCAACGCGGACAAGAAACTAAACTATCATGCTTAGTAGCAGGCTTGTATATATATATATATATATAGCGTCGAAAAATAAAACACATGTTGTAATGACAATATTGGACTGCGTCGGTAAGACAGGGACAATGTCCCTGTACCGATTGAAAAAACCGAGTCCAATGACGCTATAAGTCTCTTATCCAAGATCGCAGCAATGAAGTCCGAACTAATAATCACTGGAAGATAATGCCAGAAGATATGAAAGGCATCTTCCGATACTACTAAAGGGAAAACTCGAAATCTTTCGAATCCCTTTCGCCATCCTGTCGGACCCTATAAAGCGTTCGGTCGTCCGTAGCTGATGCAACCGCGGACCGCACCGACCCAGCGCCGTCGGATAATTCCTGATTCGACCGAGAAACTGTCAATTGCTGGGATGCTGCGAAACAACTGTGCTAACTCGGATAGCACGTCCGTCACTGAGGCCTGAGGAGAAGCGGTCTTACGATGCATTGCCGCTGGAAGCTCCGTGATCGTTCCAATATGTGAGCGAACGGAGTGTATAGGCCTCGTGTCCCTTGGCTACCGGATGGCGCGACCTATTCGCCGTGGAATCACTGAATGCCGAAACTGATCGGATACTCGAGGTCACGTAGCCAATGTGCGGTCGTGTGCCCTGCTGTGAGGATGAGGAAGCATTAAAGACAGTCTCTCAGACTGTCTATATAACGGAGCGTCCCGGGCAACGGACATATGCTCCGAATGTAAAATATCTGAACCACAACATGCGGTCCCCTATGTTGTTGGGCGAGAGAGGAACCTCTCTCGCTCACAGCCCGGACGGACCTGGACAAGCCAGGAACCGGACTAACAGGCTTCCTCCGATCTATCCTCAATCTGCCGTCACTGGGTGAGTACTAAAGTAATTAAAGTGCTCGCATTACCCAAATCTCCTTCCTAGACCGCAACGGACGAACCCGGCAGCCGAACCATTCGATGAATGTACGCTACACCGGGTGAGCTAGCGAATGTCACTCCGTAAGCGATAGACATATTCCATGAGCACTTATTGCCGCTAACTCTTCATTAACTATGACGACAGAGGCACACTTTTGAAAGACATCTCCATAACTCTTCGAACAAGAAACCAGAAATGCTTGGATAGCAAGCATAAAATAATAATATATATAGCGTCGTTCAATAATTCGAAGTTTGTGTGACATTATTGGACTATGTCGGAACTGAGGGACGATGTCCCTGAACCGAACCAAAAATTTCTAAGTCCACCGACGCTATCAGTTTCTTATCCGGCATCGCAGCATATGTTGTTCCGAAAGGGAAAGCTTGAAATCCTCCGAATCCCTTTCGGTATCCCGTTGGACCGGATGAAACTTTCGGACGTCCGTACCCGCTTCCGCGGAGCGTCCCGACCCAGCATCGTCGGATAAAATATATGCGACAGATTCAGTTGATGCTGGGATGCTGCGATAAACTGTGCTATTAAGGAAAGCACGTCCGTTCCCGAGGCCTGTTCAGTAGCGGACTTACGATGCATTGCCGCCGGAAGCTCCGTGTACGTTGACTCCCGCACACTTCCTATGCGAACGTCCGGAGTCTGCAGGCCTCGTGTCCCCGGCTACCGACCCAGCGCCGTCGGATAATTCTCGATCCGACACCGTTTCTGTCGGCTGCTGGGATGCTGCGATAAGCTGTGCTATATGCACAAGAATGTCCGGCGTCGAGACCTGCGGAGGCGCAGTCTATCGCTGCTTCGCCGAGGGCAGCTCCGCATCAGATGGCTCCCGCATACTTTTCCTATGCGAACGTCCGGAGTCCATCGGTCTCGAATCCCTGGCTGCCGGATGGTGTGACCTGGTCGCCGAAGAATCCTTGATCGGCGAAGCTGGTAATATATCGGCGGTCACGCAGCCAAGGTGCGGTCGTGTGCGCTGACGAGAAGAGGAAGCCTTAGCAGTCTCAGCGGACTGCCTATACAACGGAGCGTCCCGAGCGACGGACGTATGCTCCGCTAGCGACACATTTTGTACCACAACATCTGGGGCCAGATGTTGTAGAACGAGAGAGGGGCCTCTCTCGCTTGCCGTCCGGATGGACCGGAACGAGCTATGAACCGGACTAAAAGGCTTCCTCCGTTCTCCCTCCGATCCGCCGTCACTGGGTGTGCATTAAGTTAATTTTATAGTGCTCGCATCACCCCAAAATTCCTTCTAGACCGCAATGGACGAACCCGGCTGCCGAACCATTCGGTGAATGGACGCTACACCGGGCGAGCTAGCGGACGTCAAAGGCCGTCGAACCTACTAGGGTCCTCTTAGGCAATTGGCGTATTACATGAGCACTTTTCTGCTAGCCCTTCATTAATTGTGACGACGGAGGCACACTGTTGGAAGACATCACAGATACATCACCCTAATCTTGATCGTCTGAAATAGAAATTGATAAAGTAGAGTGACCCTGCGGGGAAAGGACCGGAGTGTCCAAATCCCCAACAACATACCGTGACATACGCTTCCCATATTGTCATCGAAATCATACGATACAGAACAGGAGTTAATGCGAGTACACTGACCACATATAGAATGATAATAAAGTCAGAGGAAGACTTCCTCTTAAAACAATTGATCAATATCCTTTCAATGTGAAAAGAAAACAAGTCCTGGTACTCGCACTAACCCCTGGCAATCAAAATACATAATAATAATATGATCCATTAATATAGAAAAAATAATTGAAATCAAAATATTTTGAAAAAATATTTTTTCAGAACAGCCCAAGTTTCTGAAAAGTAACGTTGAGCCCCAATGGATCCCAAGCCTAAGTGTGGACAAAAATTTTAAAAATATTTTAAACAATTTATTCAACACTTACGAACAATAATAATGTATCTAGTTATGATTAAAATAACATAAAGATATTATTATTTAGAAATCCCCCCCTCACACAGAGGGCTGTTGTAAATGTAAACAATGAGTGTAAAAACACTAAAATAAGACTCCAGGCACCCAGGCCCGAAATCAGTTACCAAAAATACACCATCTGATGCAAAACAGAGACTTCCAGGGAAGAAACTGCAGAACATCAGATGGTAGATGCAGAACACAACGCCTAACCACCCGTAGGTGAAGACGTAAACATGGGGAAAGAACAGAATTCATTCTGTTATTCAGCTAAAACTCCCAAGAAATTTTAGTAATAATAATTACAGAAACTATGCCAAAAGCATGGGAGAATAGCAAGGGGGACTTAAAGGACAGGGAGAGAGGAAAACACTTGAAAAAACAGTGTAACTAAATAATCAGAATGACAACAAAATGGCTGCTGCCTTGAAAATAGGTAACTTAACATAATTTCATTAAAAAATTTTAAGTTACAGCCCTGATAATATTCTGACACACATTCTTTTCCTCTCCTCCTTCTCTATCCTCCTTAGAATCACCATTTCACTAATATTTATGTGTCTGGCATCATTTAAACTGAGATTTAAAAGCACAAAGATCAGTCAGATGTTAACTGATGAAGGGCCAAACTTAGAATGATAAATGGCGCCAATTTCGGAACGTCCCTGACACTGCGCATGCGCAGTGGGGGCGCGGTGTGGAGGGCCTTTCAGGACATGTTTTCTTTAGTTTTAGATGCAAATTTTGGGGATTGGGGGGCAAAATTTGTGTTTGGCCCTATATTTTAAGAGTTAGCACCAGCTATGTCTGGGTCATTGGTACAGTATAAAAATACTAATTTTTTTCATCAAAAACATAGCTTCTGACCCTCATTGGAATAAGCCCAGCGAGCCCATTCCAGTGAGGGGTCATGTTTTTTAGACAAAAAATGAAAAAAATAATGAAAATTGAATGGTAATTTTTGTGATTAGTGCTGGCCAGTTTTGACTTACAGTACGTGGAGAGTGTATTATCACTAAATCACCCCCAGAGTGGAGATTCCACCCGAGGAATAATTGCAAATTTGTTGCAAAGCATAACCAGCACCAGCAAAGTTTCAGCCAATGGACCTCCGGGTTAAACCCGGAGGTCCATTGGCTGAAACATTGCTTGTGTTTTTTCTCCATATGTACAAAATTTGAAAGTTATAGCTTGGGTGATAACTCCACTCTGCGGGTGATTTAGTTACAATCCACTCTCCACGTACTGTATGTTGGGTAAAGGGTTAAACCTTACCTGAATGAACGTATCAGCTGAATAGCTTTCCCACACTGATGACCTTGTATATATTCCACAATGCCAGCAATAGCTTCATTTTTGGAAACTCGCTTGATATCAACATTCATTGGAGAAACTTGCCCTTTGTCAATCTCTGATTTGGAGTTGTTCAGTTCCTCTCTCACAGCTGATATCTGAACAGATAAGTCTATCACCTTAAAGATGGAAAAAAAATGCTCATGAGTACTGTTATGTATACATTTGGTTCTTGGAGATTTAGTTTTTCAAATCAAGGAGGGACAGAGGTTTTTATTTTAAGTTTATACTTGGTTATATTTATGCACCTTTTTCAAAAAATAAATACTGTCTAGGCCCCCAGATGGGGGTGCAGTGGCATTGTGGTAACCAGTTCCCATCAGATCACCGAAGTTAAGCAATGTTGAGCCCGGTTAGTCCTTGGATGGGTGACCGTCTTAGCGATCGATTCAGACTCCCGTGTTGTGCCCTTGGGCAAGGCACTTAACCCGGATTGTCCACATGAGAGCACGATGACGCTGTGTACTAAGGCGTACTGCACGTCGATGATGCGCATGTCTTCCACCAATCTAACCCTGCCTGTGCTGCAATGCGGAGTTACGATGTTGGGGATCTGGCAGCTACTTGTCATTGCTTGGTGGTTCTCTACGGGTACTCTGGCTTCCTCCACCCTGTAAAACTGTCACGGTGATGATTAGCCACTGTGCATAAGTATGTGACCTTAAACACCAATAAATAAATAAATAAATAACTAAATAAATAAATAAATATGTCTAGGCCCCACAAAGTAGGTCTTCTGTTTCTCAGGCCATTATTTGTAAAATTGCATGTGGGTGAGTGGTTTTTTATTTTATTTCTTATTTCTGTAATTATTTCTTTGTCATCAAAAGTTCTTGTTCTTGGTTTATGTTTTAGGCCTCGTAACCTATGGAATAGCATGGATGGTGGTGTATTTCGTCCCTTGAGAGCAAGAAGGCTTTGCAATGCTAAGGCATTGCAAAGCTTTCTTGCACTCAAGGGGCAAATTTATCAATTTTTTAAATTGGGTAAAATATCAGACATAAACCATTTAATTTTTATTTTATTTAAGTTTACATTGGCTATAAAAAGAGAGCATGCGGCAGCCAAAAGGACCATGCGGGAGGGCCTGAGAAACAGATTTTTATTTTTTTTAGGCCCTACATAATAGTTCTTTTCTGTAGAACAGTGTAAACTGGATGTTTACAAAACAAATATAGGGTATGTTTCAGTGAACTATTATAAGTTATCTCCCCCTACATGTATGGCATATGGAAATTTAATACCTGGATGTCGGTTTTTAAACACCGAGCTGCAGGCAAGGTGTTTAAATGAGACATCCAAGTATTAAATCTCCATGTACCATACAGGTTAGCGGAGATGTTTGAAACACAATACAACTTAGTGGAAATAAATTTGTGGATGCACTTCTCAGCTCCACAATCATTTGGACCAAATTCGTGATAATAATTTTGTTTTTATAATCGCAGAAGACAACAGATTGAGTTACATCCCTTGGGTCGTTAAGGAACGAGTAAACAGTATTTTGATGACATATCGTCCCCTGATTTCAATGTGTTCGATATGCCAACTGGCACATAGAACACATTGGTACTCAGGGGATGAATTATTTGCTCTTATTTTATTTTTATGATTGTATTGTCGGAAATCTGATGATATTTGTGACTATTTTGAGGTTTTTTTCGTTTGAGTTTTATAATGAGGTGAACGGAAGTGAAAAGCTTTCATTGAAACCATATACCCTCGATATTTCGTGTGTTTATACCCTGTATGTCGCACGCTCTCATATACCTTGTATGTTGGACACACCCTTTGCCATAGCTATTTGTCCAAAGCATTCTGACAAATCAAAAGACAGAATTTATCGAGATGTACGGACAATCCAGTTTACGGTATATGTCCGCGTATAAGTCACAGGGCACTGACTTCTTCAGAAAACGTTGTTCCTACCGTTTGTCAATTGTATAACAGACAGTACATTCGTGTGGTTTTGACTGAGTGCAGAATCATCAAAATTATTTTCTTTTCATTTTATTTCAGTTTAAATTCTTCAGAAAATAAATTGTCAATAAAATACTATGTGTGTTTTCTGTTACTTTTATCCATAAATAATAATAATAAAGAAGTATCCTATTTAGTCGTTGTTGTTCAATCGGCCCATGTGTTTACATCAGTGCGTGTACCGGAAATCAACAGGTTTGTGGGGCCAATATGGATGAAACCATAAAAAATACAAAAGCATCAAAATAACAACGAAAAAATATATAATCACACATTAAATGAATGCCAGCAATACCTGGAGAGAAGTATTTATTTATTCCATGAACTCCAATTCACTGATGTGTAATGTCCAGTTATAAATTACGCACACGTGCACCAGGTAAAGTTAGTTTCAATAGCACCAACAATGCTTAAGTGGGACAACAATTTGAAAACAATTTGCGCTGTAACCTGCGCATTTGTTGTATTTTTAGCTCATCTTGACAAAGTCAAGCTGAGCTAATCTCATCGCTCTCCGGCCGTCGTCCGTCAACACCATGTTTTGGTCTTCTTTGTGGTAGTATTTTGAATGAATGCGAGCATTTTCCCCCACTCCCTCCCTATGGGGCTGGGCATGCTGAGTTGAACAAAAATGAAATGCCCCTTTGGGACCATCACTCACACAAACTTTCACTTGAATTGGCCCAGTGGCTTTGGAGGAGAAGACCAAAACATGGTGTTGACGGACGACAGACGGCAAGCGATGAGATTAGCTCAGTAGACTCATTCTTGGACTCTGTTTAAATTGTGTTCTGTACAAGATGAGCGCTTCAGGAAAAACCAACTTAATCACAACAACTGCGCAGGTTACGGGGGACACACTGAAATGTGTACCCCAGACCCGGCTCCGGCTCCGGAAAAGGTGTGCCTGAGAAATATAAAGTTGCACTGTGGGTAATGGGGAAAACATTTAAGACTCTTTTCTCCCAAACCAATGCTCCACAAGCTTTCAAATTTCACATATAACATCTTTGGAAGATTGTTTCACATGTTTGTTGAAATGAAATCCCTGGGTCCATATTTGGGCTGAAATGTTCAAATTGGTGGAGTATGAGGAATATTCTTTAAAAATCTTCCTTTCTTCAGAGCCACCAATCAGAATCTTTTGATATTTGGTTTTTTCAGCATCCTCAGGGAGGTGTGATTCAAGTTTGTTCAAGCCAAGTCTCTGAGTTCATATTTGGGCTCCCTGTGGGAGACCGATTTGTAACTTAGTTCAATATGAGGAACATTCATTAAAAATAATCTTCTTCACATTCACAAGTAAGAACCTTTTGATATTTGGTATACTGTATCGTTAGGGAGGTGAAATTCAAATTTGTTAAATACAAGTGCCTGGGTTCATATTTGGGCTCCCTATGGGAGCCCGAATTATAACTTAGTTCAATATGAAGAATATTTTTTAAAATTTTCTTTTTCAGATACACCGGTCAGAATGTTTTGATATTTGGTATATGGTTTTCTTAATGAGGCAGATGCAAGTTTGTTCAAATCAGGACCCTTGTTTGATAGTTGTCAGTGTCAGGTGAGTGCTCTCAGGCCCCTTGGAGGCCTCTTGTTTATAGTTTCTCTCTCTTTAGTTATTGCATTTTTATGAACCTTGCATTGTTTATTTCTTTTTCAACATTCAAAATCAGAATATTTTTTTATTGTTGTGTGAGGCCTAGAACGTTTATCTGCACTCAACTGCAGGTGTCAAGAATAGAATGATAAACCAGATGACCCTGCTATCAAGGAGGTTTAGTTGGTTTAATCCAGAATGATAAACCAGAATATAAACTGTTCAATGAAACAACCTGGTTTTCATTCCGTGTGTCTGCACATGCTCACAATAAACCAAGTAAACTGAAATAGTTCACTGAAACGTACCCATAGTTAACAGACACTGTATTATAATCATCAATTGTGGCAAACATACGAATATAAATATACATCAATCAAAAAAGGTAAAATATTAAAACAGGGACCGACCTGGGCATGCGCCAGTGCGTATTTGGTTCTGAAACATCAGGACCTGGCTCTTAAATCTCAGAAATACGCTTCTCAGTTGGCGCGTAACTTCTCAGATCATATTGTTTTCTTTCGATGGATAATCGAGAGAGACACTCTTACATGTATTATATATATGATTATCATTTATCATTGTTGTAGAGTGCTTAAGTTAATACTTCAAGTCTTAATTTCCAAGCATTAATCTTCACTGTGGTTTCTGATCAAGTCTTGGCTGCCTAAATAGGCAGCCAAGACTTGATCAGATACCACAGTGAAGATTAATGTTTGCTATAGTGTACTAAATGAAAATGATGAGAGCTATTACATACTTGCAGTGTGTGTTACAAACAGCAGTGTGACTCCATAAATTGAAATCTGGCGCATGAATTGAAAAAATAGGCTCCGAGGCTAGAGCGTATTTTAAATAGTCCTGATCGGTCCCTGTTAAAGTCATTATTTCATAGCAATTTTGAAAGACACAGCAATCTAACAAACTCGTTCATCGAGAGGTTTCAATTTCAATGAGGGATTGCATGAGAACCACAACCCTTTTTTCAACATTATTTATTTATATATTGGTGTTTAAGGTCACTGTTAGCATCTGAGGCTATATTTTTGTCACAATGCAAGTGTTAATTCTGAATTTCAGAATATTACACAGTCAAATGATATTGATCAATGTAATCAGTCAAGTTAACAAGACCTGATCAAACAGGATGCCATAGGCATCATGTTTAATTCTTAACCCTTTACCTAACATAAAACAGACGATACTTGCAAACAAAATTCTTGAATAATTAATTTTTTTCATTTTTTGTCTCAAAAACATAGGTTATGACCCCTTATTGGAACGAACGTGATAAGCTTGTTCCAAAGAGGGGACATAACCTATGTTTTTGAGACAAAAAATGAAAAAAATAATTAAAATTAATTGCAGATTCTTGTGAATAGCGCTGGCCGGTACATTGGGTAAAGGGTTAATTCTGCTGGTGGTTATGGAGAAGAAGACTTTTACAGAATATTCCTCATATTGCACTAAGTTAACCCTTTACCTAACACAGTATTTTAAAAAAAATAAATTAAATTTCACATTTTTCGATAACAAATTGCACAATTTTTCAATAAAACCATACAAATATGGATATCATTAGAACCAGCTTGTTGAGCTGTGTTAGGTAAAGGGTTAAATACAACAACCAGATTGAATCCAGTAGGTGATTCAGTTATTCAACTTGCCATTTTGACCGAACCCTCCCCCGCCCCAAATACACACTGTGCCACTGACCTATTCAGAAATAAGCCATAACACATGACTCCTGTTGGCCCCATATATATTTACTGGCCAAGTTTCTGTGAGGCCACACCTGTACTTTAGCTCTCTAATTTCATAGAAAAATAAACTGAGACTATCTTTATAATTCCGTGTCGGTGTTGAGACCAATTTGTTTCAGACACATCTCACTCTACCATTCAAAAATAAATTCAGACTATTCTTATAATTCCAATTCGGTGTTGAGACCAAATTGTATCAGCCATGACTCACTCTACCATCAAATAAAACACTGTTGAAAGCTATTGCAGTTAAATTAAGTGTCGAATCTACTTCCATTCATAGGCACTCAGTTAATTATCAGATTTCAATTTTAATAAAATATATGTTATATTATCAACACTAATTTTTTTAGTATTGATAATATAATATATATTTTATTAAAAATGATCAAATCTGATAAATTGTCGAGTGCCTGTGCACAGAATAATTCTTGTTAGCTACCGATAACGCAACCAACTTTTTTGTGTGTCGTCGGTTAGGAGAAACGCAATCTTGATCCATATCGATTATTCTGAATATCATTTAACATCAAATGAACGTTTCCTTGAGAATAAGATTCTGTAATTGAACTGCGCATGACACACTAGTCGGGTGAATTCTGAATACATTCGGAATGGCCCACGGAAACGTACCCTAAGTGATGAGAATCCTTTTGGGCCACTAGTGCTGTTCCCTCCTAGTAAGATAGTTTGATCAGTTTATGCACAAAAACAACAGAACTTTTTGGCCAGTTTTTTGCTGGGTCTTGCAGTGCAATTTTCCGATTTGCCACAAAAAAATGGAACCAAACCTGGAAAACCACAAAAGTTAAAAAATTTATAGTAATTTATATATTTTTTATACTTACCAATGACCCAGACATAGCTGGTGCTAACTCTTAAAATATAGGGCCAAACACAAATTTTGCCCCCCAATCCCCAAAATTTGCATCTAAAACTAAAGAAAACATGTCCTGAGAGGCCCTCCACACTTCGCCCCTACTGCGCATGCGCAGTGTCAAGGACGTTCCGAAATTGGCGCCATTTATCATTCTAATAACCAGTGCCTGGTAAGCGCTATGTACTCAGCGGGGAGGCAAGAGTTCCCAACTCCTGGGAGGGCCATCCCCGTCTGGGTCATTGGTAAGTATAAAAAATATATAAATTACTATAAATTTTTTAACATTTTTATACTGTACCAATGACCCAGACATAGCTGAATAGTAAAAAGGCTGGAGGGCCAAGGACATAGAGCAAAATGGAATACGCTCAATAAAATAAAATAGAGTCATCCCCTGTAGGGAAAAGAAGTAATAGGCCTTACATGTATCTTTCTTATTTATGATAAATTAGAAAGATACAACACCTTCCAAAAATTGAGCTTCATACATCCATGTACTCTATTAATATCCAATAATCCTTATACTAATAATTTTTAAAGTAAGCCAATAATAAAGTAAGTCTAGAGAATAGAGACTCTTATACTCCTAAAAGTGTGTGAGAATTGCATAATCATGTCCGTTGACATATGCAATATTCAAAAGCTATACTTTAAAAACTAAGACTTGAATGAATTTTATAAACTTAAACTTCTCACTAAACAACCATCCCAATAACAGCTCAGAATTACTAACTCCGGAGGAGGTATCCCCTTGTTTTCATAGTAAAAACAGGTGACCCAAGGGAACACCCTCCCCCCCCCCCCCCCCCCCTTTTTCTTGCCCTGGGTCAAATAGCCCAGAGCGAAGAGGGCAGCCGAACGGAGACACTGCCGAAACAGACAGCCTACCTAGCTATAGTAGCAACTGTTAAGTGAATGACATTCTGAGCAGTAGATAATAGACCTAACAATAGAGGCCTCCAGAAATGGACTCGATATTTCTGAGATAAAATTCATGAATGGATGGCTGAGCGCAATGAGCAGCCTTCAAAAATCTATAATAGAACACTATTAATGTAAGCCCAAGAAGTAGAAGAACTCTTACTTCATGAGCCGAAATCTTAAGCACAACTGCTAAGCCAATGATATACCATAAGCAGTACGCTAGTTAATAGAATCCATTAACAATAAAATGGAGCGTAACGTCCTTCTACTAGACATCAAAGACAGAAGAAGCTTACGCCCTTGTAATAAACAGATATCTGTTTATAAATACATAAACTGTACCCGGAAAGAGTAAAGGCCTATGCCCATACGAAGACGGAAGGACCTTAAAATAATAGGTTCCGGATAATAGGAGCCTAACTCTTATGCAACAATCCAACCTAAATAGTAACGGAAGTATTGATTCCGAAACTATGAAAGTGACAATCATCCATCGATAGTGCATGAAACTCACTGACTCTACAGTAAAAGAGAAACCAACATAATTACTGTCTAAAAGGTCAGAATTTGAAAACTACTGTTTCCAGAGGCTCAAATGATTACTTAGCTAAATAAGAACCTGAAGTTAAAATCCGTATAGGAATTTAATCTAAAGATTCTAAGTCTATTTATCAAAAAGTTACTAACTGACTTAGATAAAGAGACAAAAGACTCAATTGTAAACTATCGTAGAGTGCATAGGTATGAGGTAACATAAACCTATAACCTAAATAACAACAGGCTGCAGTAGATCTTGTGAAACAAGTATACTAAAAAATAGCAATGAGTAGTATGGAGGGATCAACCATATGAACATAATGATCCCTACACCACGACGGAAGAGCCTCCACTTTAGTCGCATAGAATAGCGAAGAAGAGGATCTCCTATAGTAAGAAATCGCGTCCAAAGCTCGTCCAGTACAGTGCTTACAATGCAATACGGACCACACAACGGAATACATGAAGGTTGCGACCTTGCTGGTTGTGATAAAGATGACACGATTTACCCAGTGAAAAAAAAGATCCTCACATAGAGGAAGATTTCACGTTAAGATCCACAGTAGACAAGAGAGTAAATTACTCATGATCTCTGTGAAGATAGAGATGCTATCAACAGAAATGTATTGTGGTTGTTTATCTTAGCAATACCTGCTAAAAACAACAGCGCCGGAGGATACGCGTATCCTATCATTCTGTCCTATAGATCAATAGAGCGTTAACAGTATTAGCTCAGAGATCTGGACAAGCCAACACATACGTCTGCAATTGATTAGCCAGCTGTGTCATAAATAAAACATCATTGGGCGCTCCCATAGATAGCAAATCTGATTGAATACTTGTTTGTTGAGAGTCCATTCTGACAGCAACAAGCGACCCGTAAGAGAACGGGAGTGCGATAAAACAATCAGACGACCCAGAATATGACGGACCAAAACTGAACTTGGTGTACTATAACCAACAAACGGATTCTTTCCATTAAATTGAATAACGGAAACGAAAGAGTGCCTCCCTGGTTCCGGAGATACGCCACTACTGTCGAATTAAAGGACAGGAATTTGGGCATGCGTTTCTGAATAATGTTCATGCAATGACATAAAGCAAGCCTAAAAAACATTATTCCGCGGAAGTTAACTGATAGCTAAAAGACTGCGGAACCCAAAGACCCTGGCACTTCGAATCCGTAGGGATCAGTATATATCCCAATCTGTTTGACTGGCAACCGTCATAACAGCCACACTCGGGTCCGGCAACTGCGGCGGCACTCTCTGAGTCAACCACCGAATGTTTGCCCCAGTCTGAATCTCTTGTAACACTAGATAGACAAGAGAATGTATAAATCAAGCAATTCATGGATTGCCGGAAAGTTGCCGTCGAAGAGAAGCTCCTCCGAGAACGAAGCGACTCTGAGAGAGTTCTTAACCTACTATCCACGCGTGGATGTAGCTAGGGCTGCCTCACGTCTAACCAACTCCAATCAGCCACTGAAGGGCGGAGTTATACGTGAACAAACTACTGCCCTCAAAAGAAATTACATTGAGAATAATATCCCGTAAATCTTTTCTTGAAGACGTAATGATAACGCCTCAGTAAGGCGGATTACGTATAATAAAGCGTCTAAGTTAAGTCTAATATACATAATGTCGTTCCCAACATTGAAATTGGAAAAGACATAAACGGTGAAAAAGAATATATGCAGTCTTTAATCACACCGTCTAGACGCATATGAACTCTCGGTATGCCCTGCTCTGCCAAAATAAACTATATGTAAAAAAAAAAGATAAAATGGCAGAAATGAGCCACGCGGACAAGAAACTAAACTATCATGCTTAGTAGCCGTCTTGTATATATATATAAATATATAGCGTCGAAAAATAAAACACATGTTGTAATGACAATATTGGACTGCGTCGGTAAGTCAGGGACAAAGTCCCTGTACCGATCGAAAAATCCGAGTCCAATGACGCTATAAGTCTCTTATCCAAGATCGCAGCAATGAAGTCCGAAAAATAATCACTGGAAGAAATGCCAGAAGATATGAAAGGCATCTTCCGATACTACTAAAGGGAAAACTCGAAATCTTTCGAATCCCTTTCGCCATCCTGTCGGACCCTATAAAGCGTTCGGTCGTCCGTAGCTTGATGCAACCGCGGACCGCACCGACCCAGCGCCGTCGGATAATTCCTGATTCGACCGAGAAACCGTCAATTGCTGGGATGCTGCGAAACAACTGTGCTAACTCGGATAGCACGTCCGTCACTGAGGCCTGAGGAGCAGCGGTCTTACGATGCATTGCCGCAGGAAGCTCCGAGATCGTTACCCCGTGCATACTTCCAATATGCGAGCGAACGGAGTGTATAGGCCTCGTGTCCCTTGGCTACCGGATGGCGCGACCTATTCGCTGTGGAATCACTGAATGCCGAAACTGATCGGATACTCGAGGTCACGTAGCCAATGTGCGGTCGTGTGCCCTGCTGTGAGGATGAGGAAGCATTAAAGACAGTCTCTCGGACTGTCAATATAACGGAGCGTCCCGAGCAACGGACATATGCTCCGAATGTAAAATATCTGAACCACAACATGCGGTCCCCTATGTTGTTGGCTTCCTCCGATCTGTCCTCAATCTGCCGTCACTGGGTGAGTACTAAAGTAATTAAAGTGCTCGCATCACCCAAATCTCCTTCCTAGGCCGCAACGGACGAACCCGGCAGCCGAACCATTCGATGAATGTACGCTACACCGGGTGAGCTAGCGAATGTCACTCCGTAAGCGATAGACATATTCCATGAGCACTTATTGCCGCTAACTCTTCATTAACTATGACGACAGAGGCACACTTTTGAAAGACATCTGCATAACTCTTCGAACAAGAAACCAGAAATGCTTGGATAGCAAGCATAAAATAATAATATATATAGCGTCGTTCAATAATTCGAAAGTTTGTGTGACATTATTGGACTATGTCGGAACTGAGGGACGATGTCCCTGAACCGAACCAAAAATTTCTAAGTCCACCGACGCTATCAGTTTCTTATCCGGCATCGCAGCATATGTTGTTCCGAAAGGGAAAGCTTGAAATCCACCGAATCCCTTTCGGTATCCTGTCGGACCGGATGAAACTTTCGGACGTCCGTACCCGCTTCCGCGGAGCGTCCCGACCCAGCATCGTCGGATAAAATATATGCGACAGATTCAGTTGATGCTGGGATGCTGCGATAAACTGTGCTATTAAGGAAAGCACGTCCGTTCCCGAGGCCTGTGCAGTAGCGGACTTACGATGCATTGCCGCTGGAAGCTCCGTGTACGTTGACTCCCGCATACTTCCTATGCGAACGTCCGGAGTCTGCAGGCCTCGAGTCCCCGGCTACCGACCCAGCGCTGTCGGATAATTCTCGATCCGACACCGTTTCTGTCGGCTGCTGGGATGCTGCGATAAGCTGTGCTATGTGCACAAGAATGTCCGGCGTCGAGACCTGCGGAGGCGCAGTCTATCGCTGCTTCGCCGAGGGCAGCTCCGCATCAGATGGCTCCCGCATACTTTTCCTATGCGACCGTCCGGAGTCCATCGGTCTCGAATCCCTGGCTGCCGGATGGTGTGACCTGGTCGCCGAAGAATCCTTGATCGGCGAAGCTGGTAATATATCGGCGGTCACGCAGCCAAGGTGCGGTCGTGTGCGCTGACGAGAAGAGGAAGCCTTAGCAGTCTCAGCGGACTGCCTATACAACGGAGCGTCCCGAGCGACGGACGTATGCTCCGCTAACGACACATTTGTACCACAACATCTGGGGCCAGATGTTGTTGAACGAGAGAGGGGCCTCTCTCGCTTGCCGTCCGGAAGGACCGGAACGAGCTATGAACCGGACTAAAAGGCTTCCTCCGTTCTCCCTCCGATCCGCCGTCACTGGGTGTGCATTAAGTTAATTTTATAGTGCTCGCATCACCCCAAAATTCCTTCTAGACCGCAACGGACGAACCCGGCTGCCGAACCATTCGGTGAATGGACGCTACACCGGGCGAGCTAGCGGACGTCAAAGGCCGTCGAACCTACTAGGGTCCTCTTAGGCAATTGGCGTATTACATGAGCACTTTTCCGCTAGCCCTTCATTAATTGTGACGACGGAGGCACACTGTTGGAAGACATCACAGATACATCACCCTAATCTTGATCGTCTGAAATAGAAATTGATAAAGTAGAGTGACCCTGCGGGGAAAGGACCGGAGTGTCCAAATCCCCAACAACATACCGTGACATACGCTTCCCATATTGTCATCGAAATCATACGATACAGAACCGGAGTTAATGCGAGTACACTGACCACATATAGAATGATAATAAGGTCAGAGGAAGACTTCCTCTTAAAACAATAGATCAATATCCTTTCAATGTGAAAGAAAACAAGTCCTGGTACTCGCACTAACCCCTGGCAATCAAAATACATAATAATAATATGATCCATTAATATAGAAAAAATAATTGAAATCAAAATATTTTGAAAAAATATTTTTTCAGAACAGCCCAAGTTTCTGAAAAGTAACGTTGAGCCCCAATGGATCCCAAGCCTAAGTGTGGACAAAAATTTTAAAAATATTTTAAACAATTTATTCAACACTTACGAACAATAATAATGTATCTAGTTATGATTGAAATAACATAAAGATATTATTATTTAGAAATCCCCCCCTCACACAGAGGGCTGTTGTAAATGTAAACAATGAGTGTAAAAACACTAAAATAAGACTCCAGGCACCCAGGCCCGAAATCAGTTACCAAAAATACACCATCTGATGCAAAACAGAGACTTCCAGGGAAGAAACTGCAGAACATCAGATGGTAGATGCAGAACACAACGCCTAACCACCCGTAGGTGAAGACGTAAACATGGGGAAAGAACAGAATTCATTCTGTTATTCAGCTAAACTCCCAAGAAATTTTAGTAATAATAAATACAGAAATTATGCCAAAAGCATGGGAGAATAGCAAGGGGGAACTTAAAGGACAGGGAGAGAGGAAAAACACTTGTAAAAACAGTGTAACTAAATAATCAGAATGACAACAAAATGGCTGCTGCCTTGAAAATAGGTAACTTAACATAATTTCATTAAAAAATTTTAAGTTACAGCCCTGATAATATTCTGTCACACATTCTTTTCCTCTCCTCCTTTTCTATCCTCCTTAGAATCACCATTTCACTAATATTTATGTGTCTGGCATCATTTAAACTGAGATTTAAAAGCACAAAGATCAGTCAGATGTTAACTGATGAAGGGCCAAACTTAGAATGATAAATGGCGCCAATTTCGGAACGTCCTTGACACTGCGCATGCGCAGTAGGGGCGAAGTGTGGAGGGCCTCTCAGGACATGTTTTCTTTAGTTTTAGATGCAAATTTTGGGGATTGGGGGGCAAAATTTGTGTTTGGCCCTATATTTTAAGAGTTAGCACCAGCTATGTCTGGGTCATTGGTACAGTATAAAAATATGCCCTGCCCCAACAATATTCATTTTCAATTTGTTTGGACATATTAACTGTTTTTCAAATATGGAAGAAAAGACTGAATTCTCAGCTGTTCACTGCATCAGGTTATCTAGAACACCAAAAAAGCACATTCCCCAATAGAGACAGGTAAAATTTTAACCTCGATACTCACCTGCGGTGAAGAAACAGATCCCCTAAATACTTCCAGTAACTTGAAGTAGGTCTCAAATAGTAGTACCAATTGAAATATAAGCTTGTACAGTTTCTGACAGAGTTCAATTTTCTACAACAGAAAAAGATATGCCCGTTAAATCTATCAGCATTTCTTACCCAAGATGCATTGCTCTGTAGACAGGGACGTGGCTAGAGGTTTCCAATTGGGAGGGGGGTGTAGGGTTGTGAATTTCCAACTAGGGGAGGAACCAGGAGGGGGGAATCCCCCTCCCAGTCCCTCCCCCAGTAGGAAATTCACTACCGAGAAACATTTTGAAAATGAAGCCATGAAAGGAGGCTTAAAATCGATTCTAGTAACTGAAATGCCGACATATTTATGATAGAATTATCAGGTTGATATTATTTGGTATTATTCTAGGAATTGAATGTGTGCTAAACAAATGCTCAAGCTGAGAACTTTGAGTACTTCACACTGTGCTAACATTAAATCAAATCTTATTCAGGAATGATCAATTTTCGATGTTTCATCACTTTGTAACTGTGAATGGTGGAATTAACCCAGGATAACGCTTTTACCTGATGTGATTTTCTAGAAGTGCATTTCAAGGATTTTTTTTTATTACAATAAGTAACGTACTATAGAAATCTTGCACCGATTGACATCATGCATACTTATGAAGCACGATATTGCGTACACTGTAGTTGTAAAGAGTAACAGTTGGAATTTTTGCTGATTTGAAACAGAGTTGGAATTTTGGGAAGTAAAGGAGGCATCAGCATCACCAAAGGAGCTCTAAAATCCAGATAGATGGAATTTCCAACTACTCAGGACTTGCCCTCCGAATTTCCAACTATAGGAAATTTTTGCCAGGATTTTTACACCATGTCCCTGTCTGTAGAAAACAGTGAAAAAAGCAAGGCAGTTGAAGAAAGAATGTGCAGGCCAGTGTGGATCCGGTAACATATTACAGCAAAGTGCAGGTTATTCAATTTCATGAATACCAACAGGGTGATTGGTAATGATTTACACCCTGTTCTTGTTCGATTAATTAGTCACAGACTCTGGTGGATGAGAGGTATTCAAGTGACACACTACACCCAGTCTACAGTTCAATCAGGTTTTCATGTTTGTAACAAACTCTGAAAAAATAATGGCAATGAATTATTTATTTATTGGTGTTTAAGGTCACATACTTATGCATTATGGCTAATCATGACCGTGACAGTTTTACGGGTGGAGGAAACTGGAGTACCCGGAGAAAACCAAAGAGCAACGGAGAGCAGCTCCCCAACATCGTAACTCCACACTGCAGCACAAGCAGGGTTAGACTAGTTGAAGACATGCACACCATTGACATTCAGTACGCCTTAGTATATGGCGTCATCATGCTGCCGTGTGGACAATGGGGGTTAAGTGCCTTGCCCAAGGACACAGCGCGGGAGTCTGAATCGATCGCTCAGATGGTCACCCATCCGAGGACTAACCAGGCTTGGCATTGCTTAACTTCGGTGATCTGACAAGAAATGGCAATGAAAAAGATCAAATACAACAAACATAATTTTTCTTGACAAAATATACACCTGGAACTTAATTAAGCATCCCCTGTTTTCTCGCTGTGGTGTTAATACAAACTGTCATTACTTTCATGCTATCTTTCAGATGACCAAAAGTGACTGTTTGCGGAAAGAATGGTCTTTTGACAAATGAAAGACAGTACAATGATGAAAATATGCAGTATTTTAATAGCGCTAATTACACATATCTGTCACTAATGTTTTTGATGGAAAAATGTTCTTTCGACAAGTAGGGTGCTGGAACGGCCCATGGTGAAACAATGCTTGTAATTACTGACAAAAAATTAACTTGTGATCTCCTGAACACAACAGCAGAGTCTGACGTCAGTAGCAAGTGTATCCGCCACATGCCCGGATGACAGCCTGAACCCTCCTCCTAATGCTGCCAATGAGCCTTCTGATATGGTCCAGAAGCAACTGCTGCCACTCATCATGCAATGGAGCTGCCAAATCAGCCAAATTCTGTGCAGGCGGATTTCTTGCTTGCGCATGACATGCAAGAAGGTCCCAGATGTGTTCTAAGGGATTCAAATCAGGACTTGTTGCAGGACTAGTTAGAGTTTTAATAGAGTTGTCCTGAAGGAATGCTCTCACAGCATGGGTACGATGTGGCCTTGCATTGTCATCCATGAATACAGTGCGAGTAGCCAATGGGTTGTTGTCAAAATGAGGCACAACAACCAGATTGAGAATGTCCTGGATGTACTGATGACCATTGAGATTCCCACGTATAGTCACCATATATCAAGTTTACAATCATGAGAGAGGCATCCCCAGATCATTACTGATCCTCCACCATAAGGAACAGTTGGTCTGATGTTCCTGGGCACATAAGTAGTATTCCTATGCCCCCACACTCTCATGCGACCATCTGCGACGTGAAGCAGGAACCTACTCTCGCCTGACCAATGGACTCTCCTCCACGTCCTGAGATTCTAATGTTGTTGTGCCATATTCCACTCCAAACATCACCTTTGATGCTGATCGGACACAGCTGGATGCTTGATGACCCTTCTGGATCACATACCCAGTGCTTTGAGATGGTTTAGGACAGTTCTGTTGCACGAACGCCTGTTGGGGTGCCGAAGGCATTTCAAAACTCCACTTGAAGCAAAGGGTTCACCCAGGCACTCCCCAATAATTTGTAATAAAACAAATTGAATAAAACAAATTTACTTAACCCTTTACCCAACGAATCGCCCGCATCCGTCCGTGTAATATGCAATTTCATTAGCTGAAAAAATAGTATTTTTCGAAAAATTTCAACAAAACCATATCATGTGACCCCTCTTTGGAACGACCTCGCCGAGCTCGTTCCAAAGAGGGGGTCACATGATATGGTTTTGTTGAAATTTTTTGAAAAAAATTTCAAAAATGGTATTTAAAATAATAAATTTTGAAATGGTCTGTGTTGGGTAAAGGGTTAACAAAATATTATTTCAGTTTGAATGAATTTGAAACATGAGCAAGGAAAATGTTGGCTTTTGCTCTATTTATTTATTGGAGTTTAATGACACTTTTGACAACCAGGGTCACCTCGTGTTGGACAGTTTTACAGGTGGAGGGAGCCAGAATACCCTTAGAGAACCACACAGCAATGGCAAGCAACTATCAGACTCCCCAACATACTAACTCCACACAGGCAGGGTTAGCACTGGTTGAAGACAAGTGCACCAATGACGCGCAGTACGCATTAGCACACAACGCCACCGTGCCCTCACGTGGGCAATGGGGATGAAGTGTTTTGCCCAAGTTGCCACAGGTGGGATTTGAGCTAGTGTTCAACCGATAATCAGAATCCTCCACCCCAATCGGCCGATTGTGGACAATCAGATGACAACAGCAATAGCTCCTGGAACATCGGTTCAACCGATTGTTACCAAGCATTTTTTGTGATGATTCATTAACCACATCTTATTATCTTTTGCAATTGTTCAATTGTTAATGTACAATGATGTCAATGATACCATTCAATAAAGTTGAAAAACCACAACAATGTGTATTCTTAATCTCTCTAGACACCCCTTTATGGGATATTACAAGTTAAACGACATGTGATGCTTACAGTTGAGCGTACTTGTGGCAATCGCCAGTGCATACCAGAAAAGTGAAGGTGGCACTCCACTGACTCAGGTCGTTGTAAAATAACCAGTTGAGAGCCACATTTACCGCCCAAGTGTGTGCGACTGGTAATTTTACTGGACCTGAGTCAACAGAGTTTAACATTGTGAAATATGTTCAATTTAATTTAGTTCTTTCGAGTCTCGACTTATCTGGTAGTGAACGGACTGTAAACACATAAAACAAGTTCAATTTAATGTAGTTCTTTCTAGCCTCAACTTGTCTAGTAGTGCACGGTACTACAATCATAATCGGCTTCAGAATCAGCCAATTGCGAGCTCAATTAACCTATAATCGGTCAGTGGCCATTTTTGGTAATCGGTTGAACACTACCAAGGACCTCTCATCTTGCAGTCTGCATCTATACCTATTGAGCCACCGCACTCTCCTGGCTTTGCTCTGGTACCCTCATTTTTTTGAAAGCCCTGATAGTGGCTTCTAACACTCAACCAGTTAACTGGTTGGGTGCTGGAAGCCCATATTTGGTCTTTATTCTGAAGTGAAGGTACGACAGCTTGACAGCTTGATATTCAGTGGCTGTGATTAATATTATCTTTAACCCTTTGCCCAATGTAACGGCCCAAACCGGCCAGCGCTATTCACAAAAATCGCCAATTAATTTTCAATATTCTTTTCATTTTTTGTCTCAAAAACATAGGTTATGACCCCTTTTTGGAACGTGTTTGTTGAGCTCGTTCCAAAGAGAGGTCATAACTTTTTCTTTTTTTTTCCGAAAAATGAAAAAAATTAGTTATTCAAGAATTTTGTTTGCAAGTGTCGTCTGCTTTTTATGTTTGGTAAAGGGTTAAAGTAATATTATTTATTCAGCAAAGATTTGTCTTGTTACAATTTATGGGAGAGTGCCCAAAGGCACTCTCCCATAAAATGTAACAAGGCAAAGACACATGAACTAATTTTGATGGTCAAAAATAATTTAGCACTCTACCGGTTAATAATTTAGTGATTGAATGATCAGGAGTTAACCCTTTCGTGACTCAGCCAAACCGATCCCCCAGACTTGGGATATGGGGTTAATTTCGGGATCTTCTCGTCCGTTAGATAAAGGTATAAAACGTTCCATTCATTTGGATTGTCAGTTAAGTCAAGATTTATCTTCCCAGCTTCAGAACATGGGATATCTAGTGGAACAAAATCTGTGCATTTTTCCCATTGAAAAATTGGACCAATTCCACGACCACGCCAGCTCCCTCGTATTCTGCCATGTCCTTGACCAGCACTTCTTTTTCTGCCGCGTCCCCTCCCACTAGCCAGTCCTATTCCACTCTGTCATCTGGATTATTACTGGCAACATCATCTGAACGTACAGCCAGACTGTACTGCAGAATCCTTTTTCCACGTTGCTATCAATTGTCATCTTCATCCGTGGAATTACTGTGAGGTGCAATATGTGCTAAAACTGTAGCCAATCAACTAAAGGGAAACAACTCTAAATTCATTCGGGCATGAAATTACTTCTGTGGTCTGATAGAGATAGCACACGTGGACTGAGGTGAGAGTAGATACATTACTATGCCATCGGCGTGCAGTGCGCCAACGGGTTTGTAGTGTCATTATACCACTGGCGTGGCGCGCGGCAATGAGTCACGAAAGGGTTAAGTCAGAGTGCTAACAAGCACATATTGATAACTTACTGACCTGTTCTTCTCCAACCAAAGCATTTACTGCAAAGGCATCATTGTCTGCATCTCCCAATGATTGCTGCTTAATTGTTGTTTTCAGCTTTTCTAAACACTGAAAGAGGTAAAAGAAAAGGATAATTTAATTTTTTATGGTCTGGGTAAGTCACAATGTAATTAATCTTTTGATTTTTAAATGGGAGGTACGCTGTATACTGAAGGCAACTATTAACCAGACATGTTAACCTCCAGAATAATTTTTCAGGGAACCTGAGGGTGATTTAGAGGGAAATGGGATGGATTTCAGGGAAAAGTTCGCGCCGGGACAAAATAAAAGAAAAAACTTGTGAATTTTCAGCTCATGGGCCACTATTAACACCAGGTTATATCCAGAACTAGTTGTCAATTATACTGATGCATTTATACTATGTTAAAAAATCATAAAATAACAGCTGATTTGACACCCCCCCCTCCCCACCCCCAGGATCCTCTTCTTCATGAGCCCACCACCACCCACCCACACTGTCTCACAGAGCACCTCCACCTGTGGTTTGCTCTTATCAAAGTCTACTTAGCTAATAATTTCCCAAGTTTGGAAATTAATAATTTCCCAAGTCTGGAAATGTTAGCAGGAAAAGATCCTGATGTTCAATTACTTCAATTAAATCAGTACTTAGACAATATCTTTATCAAATTTCATGCATGTGGGATGTTTGTGCCCTACACAAAACTTTTCTTTTCATCACTGAAGCATTTTTTTTAATTCCGTTCGAAATTTTCTGGGTACAGATGGCCAACAGTTAACAGTTCTGTAGTCAGCACAACAGAATAAATGTAGTGTTAGAAAATAAGTCCATTGCGTTTAAATATGCAGTCATAATTTTTCGGCATCCTAAGCGACAATAACCTACTTTTAAACTGAATAGTAGTTGTTTATGTTTTGATTTTGGAAAAGGGAAGAGAATTAAAGCTATTCTCTGAAGGAATAAATAAATATATATTATTTAATTCCTTTTCATATATTTTAATTTCCAAAAATTGCATTTAAATGAAGGTGGAGTTTTCAATTTTTTGAAAGTAAGTCACCTATTTTCACTTCGACACTTGCACCTATTTTCACTTCGACACTTGCACATTGATCATGAATCTCCGAAGAAAAACCCCAGAAATAAACATGAACACAGTTGAAATATATATCATAAAATACCCTTTTCTTAAATAAATTTAACTTAAATCCATATTTTACTGCTTCGTGAGTTTTTACCAGAGTTTGAAATGCATGTGATTTGACTCCGAACGTTTTTCAAAAGTTACAATGGGAACGAAATATTTGACTTGTTTTCCGGGATTTTTGGTCTAAAACAGATTCCTGTCCGGGAGGACGGGAACTACATTGAAACTCTGGGATTTTCCCGGGCATTCCGGGAGAGTTAACATGTCTGCTATTAACTCCTTGCATGCTGCTGGCAGATATTCATGCCCAGGAAAGAAATAGCTGTCAATGAAATAAGTAAAATTTGAGCACTTTTATCCAAATTGTCCCGTGTACATTGGATCATCTGTTTGATCAAAGATTTCTTTTATTAAATCAAAATGAATTTTTTCGTCAAATCTAGTCATAGCTGCTTCACAGTAGCCATGACTAGATTCACTGAAAAATATTTTTAAATTACTTAGTAGGTTAAGAGTGAACTCAATGAGCTTGTTCCAATGAGGGTCATATGATAAGGTTTTGTTGAAATTTTTTGAATAATTATATTTTTACAACTGCTCAATTTGGAAATTACTCAGGCAGATGCAGCCAATTCATTAGGTAACGAGTTAATAGAATTTGGTTCATTTCTGGAAACCTCAACATCATTTCAACATTTGCCAAGATCAAACAAATAGTCAAAGAGCTGGACGGACTTTCATATTTGTGTTACAGAATTTGTCTTGTTCCCAATAAAAGAGAACCTACAGTACAAGTCAAAATAAATTGTATGATAACCACTATAAACTATGTATGTTTCTCTTCCTACACTGATAAGACCAGAAGCTGATATCATTTGATGTGAGATTCAGATCTTATCAGTGCAGGAGCAGCAGTATATTTAGTTTAGTGCGGTTATGCTACAACTTATTTTGGCTTGTACTGTATGTACCTCAGTAAACAAACATTGCTCCTCTTCCCAGAGGTTTCCATAAAGAAGAAAATTAATTACTGGTGAGATTACATCTTCCATCGGAGGGAACCAGAAGAGGGTGAGTACACTTTTACAGTACACACTTAACTAGTTGAGGGCTCGATTATTTTTGGTGGTCTGAATTTGTGATTCAAAATTTGTTTTATTACAAATTATTAGGGGGGGGGCGAAGTAGCATTGCTGTAACTGGTTCTCGTCAGATCACCGAAGTTAAGCAATATCGAGCCCGGTTGATCCTCGGATGGGTGACCGTCTAAGCGATCGATTCGGATGCTCACGTTGTGTCCTTGAGCAACAAGGCACTTAACCCTGATTGTCCTCATGGGGGCACGATGACGCCGTGTACTAAGGCGTACTGCATGTCGATGGTATGCATGTCTTCAACCAATCTAACCCTTCCTGTGCTGCAGTGCGGAGTTACGATTTGGGGAGCTGGCAGCTGCTCTTCATTGCTTGGTGGTTCTCTCCGGCTTCCTCCACCCATAAAACTGTCACGGTCATGATTAGCCATTGTGCATAAGTATTTGACCTTAAACACCAATAAATAAATAATAATAAATATAAATAATTACAAATTATTGGACAGTGCCCATAGGCACCACGCCCATAGGCACTCTCCAATAATTTGAAATAGAACAAATTTTTTTAAGCAAAATACTATTTGCGGTTGACTAAGTATGAAACATGAGCGAGGAAAATGTTGGCTTTTGCTCCGATACCATCATTTTTTTTAAAGCTCTGATAGTGGCTTCTAACACTCAATGGTCTCAACCAGTTAAGAATATTTGTCCTCTCTGGAAATGGAATGTAACTCCTACCTGTTCAGCGTGGTCTTTTCTTGTACAATAGGTTTCATAACTTTCTTGCATTTCCAACACTAAAAATCTGTTCTTTTCTAAACTGCGTCCCCCAAGCAACTGGAAGAAAAAAATAAAAAGTTTATTACAGTCATGAACATTTGTACTCTTGGTAATGATTATAAAATGTGACCTTAAACACCAATAAATAAATAATTAATCATTATTATAAACCAATGAACCCTTGAAGGCTGAAGCGCCTCGAGATTTTTTGTGTGTGTTTTTTTGTTACTTCACCTAATGAATCGGGGGGGGGGGGGGGGGGGAGGAGGAGGCATCCACCCACATGATATACAAATTCAGCAGTTGATATAAGGAATGCTTGTTTGTTTCTGTCTATTTCTTGAGTTATTGTTTTCTAAAATTCTGTTTCAAATAATGATACATTACACTGAAACACGTTCTTGTGTCATTAAAACTTTTATTGACCACTGATTGGGTGCCATGTGCCATGAACGGATATCTACTGATTACATAAACAAAAGTGGAACTTGGTAACGAACCGTGTGTACTACATGATAGTTGTTTTCTTGAGTTAAAATTACGACTAAAGATCTGAGTCCCGTGTGAGAATACTATCAATGAAATGACCCCAAAGCTTAAAAAGTTACTGGATGAGAGACGACGTCTGCAAGAAATTGGCAAAAACGAACATATATGGTAAGTACTAAATTAAAGTTCGCCTGAATGTATGCACACGCAACCTGTAAACTCAGATTTGCTAGTGGTAAGATAGTTAAAGGAAATATATAAGAGTTTTAATGCAACATTCTACACTAAAATCATCTCCGAACCCCTTGTCATACATTGCATGTATATATTTATTTATAGCACAAAAGCATATTTAGATACGTCTGGTATACGCACTGATCGAAGGGAAATAATTCTCTTTTTCTATAGATAACTGATAAGTAATGGTTACAATACTCTAAATGATTTGCATTGGTGACAGTGTTAAAATTTTCCAGTCTCCGAATGTCATCAAGCTTATTTGGTTGGGGAGGGAGGGGGGGGGGAGGGGGGGGAGGAGTGGAGACCTGCATCAAAATAATAACATTTCTTCTGTTTCAATAATCAACTGTGCAACCATCAACCATTGTTTTAATTCCCTGTACTCTGATGTCAAAATACCACAACTTAAATTTCACAGAGGCAATTCTCCTATAATGCAACTAGAAATTTAACCAATTCAATCTTGTTTGACCAAAATCAACAAGCTCGGTCAAACAAGACTGAATTGATTAAATTTCTAGTAGTGTGCAGGCAGCCTGGTTAAAAACATTTCCAGCCAATCAGACCAATCGAAACAATTTTCTGATTGGTCTGATTGGCTTTGAGCAGTTGAAAAAAAAAATTGGGGGGGAAAAAAAACCCAAAACCCCCATATCATGTGATCCCACATTTGAATGGGGTTATCGAGCTCATTCCAATGAGGGGGGTCAGGTCACATGACATTTTGTTGAATTTTTTTTTTAAATTTGAAAACAATAATTAAAATAATATATTTGTTTTTGTCTGTGTTGGGTAAAGGGTTAAATATGTACAATTGCATAGGCCTGCTAAAGATGATTTAACCCTTTATGTAACATAGCGGCCAAAAAACGGCCAGAAAATTAACCAGAATAAGCCTACCACAGCCCAATATATCTCAGAAGTTTCTCAATAAAGCCATACAAATATGGATATCATAAGAACCAGCTCGTCGAGCTGATTCTAATGATATCCATATTTGTATGGTTTTATTGAAAAATTGTGAAATTTGTTTTCGAAAAATGTGAAAATTAATCTATTTTTTAAAAAATACTGTGTTAGGTAAAGGGTTAATATCACGCTGTTAGCACATTGTATGCTGTCACAATTACTGCAATTACTTTGAAACACGATTGGATTCATTACACACATTCAAGGTGTGATAAAGATCACTTGTTTTCAAGCCATTTTATGGCCACAACAGCACTTTCATGCTATTCCAGACCTCACAGGAACCCCAGGCTTGGCGTTTTCAGAGAGCAATTTATTCGCTCGCCTACTGCTCGCCTTAAAAAAAATTAAGGACGGCAAAAGCTAGCCCTCCTAGCCTTGGAAAATAATGATTACCACAACAGCCTATTCCTAAAACCCACATCTTTTCAAATCTTTGCTACATGTATGTTAGTGGTGTCTGTAAGACCGCCACAGTGCCCCTCCCAAACCTCTGGGCCTTGTCGAGGCCCAGAGGTGTGGAAGGGGCAGTGCAGCAGTCTCACAAATAAAAAGCACCAAATAAAAAGTGCAAAGCTCACTAAGACTATGCAGAATTCATTAATAAAAACTTCATTTTGCCACTTTTAGCTTTTGTTAGCTTGAGGAGATCTAATTGCTCCCCTGGGCCATGCGATTTTTAGCCCTCCTGCATTTTTAAGAATGCCAGACCTGGAACCCTGCTAGAAATGATAAACAACACACAAGCAGGTGGATGGAGTTTTATCAACATCCAATTTGCACTTGAAGAAGTCATATCACAAACAGGCTACAGTTAGTTCTTATCTGAACTGGTCACTTTCCACGGGTGGGCAATATTTCCACGCACGCAATAATATTAGATTCCAAACACTAATTACAGGAATAATCATCAAAAATATAATTAATGAAGCATATTTATTTATTGGCGTTTAAGGTCACATACTTGTGCACAACAGCTAATCATGACCGTGACAGTTTTACAGATGGAGGAACCCCGAGTACCCTGAGAGAACCACAGAGCAACGACGAGCAGCTGCCAGCTCCCCAACGTAATTCCGCACTGCAGCAGAGGCAGGGTTAGATTGATTGAAGATATGCGCACGATCGACGTGCAGTACGCCTTAGTACACGCCATCATCGTGCCCCCATGTGGACAATCAAACTTCAGTGCCTTGCCCAAGGAAACAACGCGGGAGTCCGAATCGATCGCCGAGACGGTCACCCATCCAAGGACTAACCGAGCTCGATGTTGTTTAACTTCGGTGATCTGACGAGAACCGGTTACTGCAAAACCACCGCACCTCAGTCATATCACAAACAGGCTACTGTTAGCTCTTATCTGGTCTGGTAACTTTCAACAATATTTCCATGGACGCAATAATATTAGATTCCAAACACTAATTACAGGAATAATCATCAAAAATTTAATTACTGAAGCACCAGGTACAACCCAGTGCTTCATTAATTTATTTATTTATTTATTGGTGTTTAAGGTCACATATTTTTGCACAATGGCTAATCATGACCACAACATGAGTATCAACTCAAGACCAGGGGGTGAGCGTTAATAAGCCATGTTGCCCATTTTAGAGAGGGTATTGGTGACTGGGTCCTATCTTACCAGTAAAACAGAGCCTGTTTACTGCAGAGTGCTTCATTAATTAACATTTTGCTGATCAGGATATTTATTACCTGATAAACGCATTCGTGTACATCACATCACTGCCCACAAGTGGATTATGAACAGTTCATGGCGACTGTACTCTAACTGAAAAGAACAGGTGCCTCAATTAACCCTTTTCCAGTCCTTCCCAGGAAGAAAATCCCACGGTAGCAATAAAATGCCCTCGTAAAAATGGAGACGGGGACATGATGCACTCGTGAATCAATAACAGCATGTTACAATTTTCCAGTGAAAATTTTAACATGCGGGTAGAAAAAAATTTGTTCCCACCCAAATTAAAAGTAGACTGATACTCTACAAGCCACCAGAACAAAGTGATTTTCATGGAAAATGCAAAGCGATTCGGCGGATTTGGAGCTGCGTGGTACAGTCTTTCGATTTTGAAAACCGTAGGTACGTTATAGCCTACATCGCTTGCTACTATTTGAAGTGATGCGCACTATCGTGCATCCAGCCCCGTTGATTAGAAAACAGATTTGTCGGCGGCAATTCTTTGTCGAGAATGCTTGGGAGTGATGCCTGATGGTCGTGTTGTTGGCAAGAACAATTAACATGCAATGAAGAATGCAGCCACCAATTGACAGCACTGTGTATTCAGTGCAGTATTTGGGCATATCTGTATCGAACGGTAACATGAAAGCTGGACGATTTGGTGCTTTCGTGGTTTTCATTAAAGGAATCCCAACTTTTTTGGGGTCATGACGATGTGTTAGTCGCCAAGTAACAAAAAAAGCGCACATTGCGGCTATAATTTATGCGGAGCTGATAAATTTGCTCCATTGGTGAATACTGAATGGTGATTGGACCAGGAAGCACGAACCTCTCAGAGAACATCAGGTTTTTGCAAACAGAAGAAGTGAATAGGATTTGTGCTGAATACATTCACGCTGTTACTAAAGCCCACTGCCAGATATTCATCCCTTGTTACTTAATAAAAAATAATTGAGTGTTCACACAGAAATGATTTCTCAACTAGAATGAATTACCAGATTTTGATAGCTCTCTTAGCAGAGCCGAGGCGCATTGTTGTTGACTCGCATTTCCGCCGAATCATCTTGTATCCCAATGAGTTTATAGGTGCCCAATCAAAATGCGTATTACACTAAGTGACAGCAATACATGGTATGTTTGATTATCATGATTCCGGACCATAAATGACGGTCTTTCGCTAAATTTCCGGTAATTTTACAGTACATAATTAATATATAGTAATCGCGTTGCTTGAAAGCTTTCTCCTTACTTGATAATAATATATGCCTGGTCAAAACACGAGTGCGTTTTTTTGCACTCTGGAAACGGGAATGACGGGCACGGAAGGGCGCGAGCACTATAGCACCCGTCTCATGGGAAGGACTGCTTTCCTAAGCCTAACCGACAGCAGGCAACACTTGCATTATTTTTTTCTTGAATACCTGAAAAATTGTGTTTATCTCCAAAACATAGCTTACATCCCAGTTGGATCGGATAACACTGAATACACTCAACAAACGTGGGTTTCATATTGTTTGACAGAGCTCAGAGATACAGTGGAGCCCACTTAATTGGATATCTCTTAACTTAATAACCCTGTTAATTGAATATAATTTCCCAACACAAAACCATTTATCATACCTCCAGTACAAATCTGACCTGTTAATCGAATATAGGTTATAGAGTGAACTCCAGTTAATTGAATAACAAATCTTGTAACCTGTTGAGAAATTACCCAGACTCACTCCAGTTTTTCTTTGTTTATAGACCTATGTGGTTTCAGTACATCCAATACAGGAATTTAATCTATTATATCTTGTTTGACAGAGCTCATGGAGCTCTGTCAAACAAGATATAATAGAATAAATGGTAACTTTATCCCTAGAATACAGGAAAGTGACACAATCCCTGTTAATTGAATACTCCTGTTAATTGAATAATTTTCATTGGCAAAGTGGCTATTCAATTAACAGGGTTCCGCTGTATATTCAACACTCAATAAGCTAGACAATGTCGTTTTTCATTTCTAAGCAGAAAATAATATATAATAGAATAAATGTTAAGTTTATCTCTAGAATACAGGAAAGTGACACATCTTTTAACTGAATACTTCTGTTACTTGAATAATTTTCAATGGCAAAGTGGCTATTCACTTAACAGGGTTCCACTGTATAAGTCAAACAAGATAAAGCGTTTTACTTCTGAAATTGTTTAACTCTTCGCCTAACGAATTGGCTGGATCCGCTGCATTATATGCACAGTCAGCAAAAGTTTTAACAAAACCATAGCATCTGCCCCTCCTCATTAGAATGAGATGGTTCAACTGAGGGGTCACATAACATGGTTTTGTTGAAAGTTTTTGAAAAATGTGAAAAAATAATATTTAAAATAATAAATTTTGACATCGTCTGCATTGGGTAAAAGGGGTTAAGATGACAAAGCTAATGACATGTAAGAAGGGTTGTCTTTGTTATGAATAGATTCACCTAAGAAGTGTTCTCCATATTCTATAAAAATTTAGAACTTTAAGGTGGGGGGGGGGGGGGGATTGTTCACAGAGATAATTGTTTTTCTGAAATAAACTTGAAAAATTATTAATGTTTCAACAAATAATGTACTTACAGTGTCTGACTCAGCAAACAGGAAGGGACAGTCCATTCTGATAAATAAATCATCTATTACCTGACGTATCATGTTAAGGAAATACTGTAAAAGCAGAGTTCATGTTTTTATTGGTGTTTAAGGTCACATACTTATGCACAATGGCTAATCATGACTGTGACAGTTTTATGGGTGGAGGAAGCCGGAGTACCCGGAGAGAACCACCGAGCAACGACGAGCAGCTGCCAGCTCCCCAACAAATTCCGTACTGCAGCACAGGCAGGGTTAGATTGGTTGAAGACATGCACACCATCGACGTGCAGTACGCCTTATTACACAGCGTCATCATGCTCCCATGTGTACAATCAGGATTAAGTGCACAACGCGGGAAACCAAATCGATTGCTCAGATGGTCATCCATCCGAGTACTAACCAGGCTCAAAGTTGCTTAACTTCGGTGATCTGACAAGAGCCGGTAACTGCAACGCCACCATGCCCCCTAAGTGTAGTTCAGCAATTGCTGAATAAGCAATTAAAATAAGAGAAGTAAACAGGAGGAACTCAAGAGCATAAATTGCTTACCTTACTAACTTTTCACTCACATCTTATAAAGATCTCATGATGAGAGGTCAAGTGCTTTGCCCAAATACAGCCCTAGAGGTATGATTTTACAAAAAATTCCAAGTCTAACAAGGGCAATAACCAGGCCTGAAAATAAGCAGTCTGACATTTGCAGAATGAGGACCCCAGAGGGTGAATTTGATGATGCTATCCATACAGTGGGCCAATTTATCCTCTGGGTACCCCTTATGTTTAGTTTTGAGACCCTGATTCAGATTGAGGAGTACAGAGGGTAGCAGTGCTGTGCAGGGTAGCATCATGAAATTCACCCTCTGGAGACCTCATTTTGCAGATGACAGTCTGCTTATTTTCTGGCTTGGCAATAACTCTCAAAGAAATACCTGGATGCAGCAGGTTTATGCAATCCCATTGAGGACATTATCACCAAAAAGCTAAATATTAAATTTGAAAAAAAATCTTGAAAGTATTTTCTTCTGAATGTGATGACAAGAAATGGTAATTTGATCACAAGAAATTCTCAGTTGAACAAGGGCAATAACTCTCAAGGAAATATATGAACAAGGCAGGTTCACAATCCCATGTATGATATTATCACCATAAAGCTATATATTAAATTTAGCCAAAATAATCTGAACAGTTTTCTGTAAAATGTGATGACAAAAGTAGGGGCAGGACAGATGGATGGGTTGTCAGAGAGAGTCCATTCTTATATATCCATCCGACCAAGTGAAATAAAGGCCATACAAAATAAATTAATTGATTCTCAGGCAATTTTTTTTTCAAATCAATGATGGAAGGAGGGTTTAATTTTATTATTTTAATTATTTTCTTGTATATAGTAAGCATAGGCTTTCCGTTGTCTTTTCACACACAAAATATATAGAAAGTGCATCTTTATACAAATAAACACATTTCATTTTAAAAATAAAACTGTTTGGCATTTTTAGCTATGCTCTTCAGATTTCAATTACATACAGTACGTGTAGAGTGTATTGTCACTAAATCACTCGCAGAGTGGAGATTCAACCCAAGCAATAAATGCAAATTTGTTGCAAAGCATAACAAGCACGAGCAATGTGTCAGCCAATGGACCTCCGGGTTCAACCCGGAGGTCCATTGGCTGAAACATTGCTTGTGTTTTTAGCTGCGACGAGCAGCTCTGTCTGTGGCAATGTTGGTCTGTCACCAACGAGTTTAAAAAACACCATAACTCCAAAAATACTTGATGGAATGACACCATACTTGGTATGCAAGTGTATCTTCATGATGTCTACACCCTCTCAATAGTGCATGTCATTCGGATAATTTCTGTCACATTTATGGACTTGTCACCAACGAGTTTTTTTGTCACCAACGAGTTTTAAAACATCATTGGCGTTGCATGAATTGTCGCAGCTTCGGCACTTTGACAGTGCGCTCTAGTTTGTCAATAAGTATAGAAATTGAAAGTGATACTTTGTGTGACAACTCAACCCTGCGGGTGTTTTTGTTACAATCCACTCTCCATGTACAGTACATCAATCCAAAAAAGTTTTGCATCTCATGATTTTGTTGTAAAATTAGAAGCAAAGCAATAAATGTCCAGTGAGGGAATTCAGTTTTAGTGAGGGATTGCCTGAGAATCAAATCAGTTTTGTTTATCCCAAGCACAGCTTATTGTTAACTGTTAGAGTGATAAACTTGATAGGTCTATATCTATAAGGACTTTTTTTATTCAAATTTATTGGAGAACAGTATTTATTTATTTATTGGTGTTTAAGGTCACATATTTTTTCACAATGGCTAATCATGACCATGAAAGTTTTACGGGTGGAGGAAGCCGGAGTACCCGGAGAGAACCACCGAGCAACGGCAAGCAACTGTCAGCTCCCCAACATACTAACTCCACACAAGCAGGGTTAGCATTGGTTGAAGACAGGTGCACCATCGATGTGCAGTACGCCTTAGTACACAGCATAACCCTGCCCCTACATGGGCAATGGGGGTGAAGTGTCATGCCCAAGGACACAACGCGGTTGCCACAGGTGGGATTCAAACCGAGGACCTCTTGGCTTGCAGCCTGCACCTCTACCAACTGAGCCACCGCGCCTCCCTGGAGAACAGTAACCAAACAAATTCATGAGAATGGAATAGTTTGCATAAAACAGAATGTAAAGAAAATCCAATAGCATATAAATTCGTTTCAGTTGTGGTTCCAGAATTTGGACTTCCAGCACCCAACAACCAGTTAAAACTAGAGGTGTGACTGTCCCAGATGGGCCTGTTCATACCCCATGTCAAACCCACTGCAAAGATTATACTAGCACAAAAAGGGGCACAACTCTAGAAAAAAAGTCCAATCAAAACTATAATTACAGATGCACAAGTTCCCATGGTAGTGAACATCCGTACCAAGTTTCAAAGAAATCGACCCATAAACATCTGAGAAAATCTCTGGACAAAATTCAGGCAGTCTAAGACGAAAAAGGGGCATAACTCTGGGAAATAAAGTCTGATCAAAACTATAATTTCAGATACACAGGTTCCCTTGTTAGTGAACATCCATACCAAGTAGCAAAGGAATCGACCCTTAAACATCTCAGAAAATCTCCGCCCAAAATTCGCGGCCTGCTTTTTCAAGTCGAAAAGGGGTATAATTATGAAAAATATAATCCGGCCGGAACTATAATCGGAGGTGCACATCTTCCCATGGTCGTGATCATTCATACCAATTTTCGAGCAAATTTGTTCCTAAATGTCTGAGAAAATGTCTGGACAAAATTATGTCGACGGGTGGATGGACAGATAAGTTGATTCCAGTATACACCCCCCCCCCCCCTCCCCGCCCCACCTCAACTATCTCGGCATTGTCAATAAATGAGTGGGACAGATAGATGAACAAATGAATGACTGATGGAAAGACAAACAAAGTGATTACTACAGTTAAAACTAGAAGTCCTGTCACGAACTGTGCGCTTATCTAGACTTAACTGCAGTAGGAATTACGCACAATTGTCATGTCGAATGACATCCAAAGTATGGCAGGTTCTCCTGGTTACTCGGAGCAAACACAGGCAATGTTTTGGCCAATGAACCTCTGGGATACCCAGAAATTGGATGAAACATTGCTTGTGCACGGGCCATATGTACAGAATTTGATAGCCTTACTATGGTCATAACGCATAGATTAACGTGCAGATCGACATGCTATTTGTGCACATTTCATGACAGGACTTCTAGTTTTAACTGTATATATCATCCCATCCCCCCTCCCCTCTCCCACTGTGAAGGATATAAGAAGATTTCCAGAGGATTGAGGTATAACAAGACTTTCATATTAGTGACATATAAAAAGGATATGTAATTCTGAGGCAATACTTCGAAGTGAATCTGTCATAACAATATAATAACATGACTCTTTGGTTAGATTGGCAAGTCTTCTTCTCAGTTCCTACAAATAAATAAATAAATTAGGCTTATTAATTTTTTTTTTTATTGTTTCTCAGGTAATTTTCTCTCAATTTTATGTTTATCCACAATTCTGAAAATAGTTGGAATTGTTAAATAACCTCTTTATAATATTCTGAGTAAAAACCAATGTTTTCAGCAGGGAAAATGTTTGATATTTCACAGGTGCATTTAACCAACTATATCTTGAGATATATCAGTGAGCATACAGGATACAGATGACTAAATTTTTAGTCCTACAAGTGAAAAAGTATCACTGAAGAGATTTCAGGGTAAAAAAAGGTGGTGACCAGACAGATTTTCAATGATGAGGAAGGTGCTTGAGAAACAAGAAGTTTTTTATCGGCCTTGATTAAAACATTTTTTAGAGGAGAAATTATTCTTGAATGTGGGGTCCTAGAAATTTCAAATATCAGGTCAGATTCAATCCAGCAGGGGATTCTGAATAAAATCTGAAAGAACATTTTACAGATCTTCAAATTGTAAGTATTGCTAATCTCTTCTCAAGCATGGTACAAGCGAACTCTGTTAACCCTTTACCTAATGTAATGACCAAAACTGGTCAGCGCTATACACAAAAATCGGCATTCAAGTTTTTTTTATATTTTCATTTTTTTGCTTCCAAAACATAGGTTATGACCCCTCATTGGAACGGGCGCATCGCAATCGTTCCAATGAGAGGTCATAACCTAATGTTTTGGAAGCAAAAAATGAAAATTTTTAGTTATACAGGGATTTTTTTTCCAAGTGTCGTCTGCATCTTTCGGTAGCTAAACGGTTAACTGAATAGCCACATTGCCAATGAAAATTTAAATTTTATAGTAAATTTCCTTTCTTATTATACCTACCCCAATTGTTTACAACAGGCTTGCATTACAGTGGAATTTCCTAATTTAGAAAAATACTCTCTATTTTCTTCTTTCCCAAGCGATTTGGGAAAGAAAAGTGGTGCAAAAGCACCAAGAAACAAGCAAATTCAGTGAATTCAGGTCTCCTGTTGGGCAGCAGTTTCAAGGGGAATTAATGCATCCAGTGGAATATAGTTGAGTTGCAAGTGGAAGTTATTTAGAAGAGACAGAACAGACAGTGCTTCAGACAGTGGTTATCAGATTTTTTTTTCCCGGAGGTCACTGTCAAAGCAAGTCAAGTGATGTGGAGTATAACTGTGAGAATCACTAAAAATTAAGACTGTATGATAAGACATATTACATTAAACTGATGTGAAAAGTAATCCATATATGAAATTTCATTGAAATTGGTTGACTCTAAGGAAAGTTAGAGTCTGGAAACCATCAGCCAATCAAATTTTCAAATTTAAGCAACCTAATTAAATATGTGTGGAAAATGCCCATGTTCGAACTTGGACCCACAATTGATGAAAGTGATCTACTACCCAAATTTCATCAAAATCGACTGACTGTAAGGAAAGTTAGAGTCTGGAAACGAAAAACACAGAAGGTGTGCACTTACTGAGTATTAGTAGTAGCACTGAATAAATCAAAGTTTCCCCAATTTGCATACTTTTTGCAGAAGAACAAAACCTGTATTATATGTGATGTATTGCAACTTACTAAACAGGCAAACAAAAATTTATTCAAATCCGGACTTTCATATAGAAGTGCTGTACAAAAAACTGATTACACCCAATTTAAGAACAAAATGACTGCTGGCGGCCATCTTGGATTTTGGACCGAACCCCAAAACACATATTCTGGTTTCACAATAACAAAGATACCCAAGAAGTTTCGTGAAGATTGGTTCATAAATACGGCTTTTAGTCCGAGGTGGGTTGACTCATGGGGCAGACGGACAGATTTTCAGTACAAAATTTCCGACATTCGAACTGGACCTAGGTATTGATAAAAATAATCCATATATGAAATTTCATCAAAATCGGTTGATTTTAAGGAAAGTTAGAGTCTGGAAACCGTCAGCCAATGAAATTTCAGCAACCTAATTAAATATGCGTGGAAAATGCCCATATTCGAACTTGGACCCACAATTGATGAAAGTGATCTACCACCCATATTTCATCGAAATCCGGTCACTGTAAGTAAAGTTAGAGTCTGGAAACGAAAAACACGGAAGCACGGAAGGACACCCCGAATTTAATATCTCCCGTTTTTTTCAAAAAGCGGGAGACAAAAAAAAAGCCGAAACTGGCGCACACCCAGTGGGGGACACTCTTCTCCTAGTACTTATCCATGGCCTCTGGAACCAGTGCGCAGACGTATAACCAACGTGTCATTCTTATTTGAATCTGCCAACATTGGAGTTATGTGATCAGTGGGGACGAAGATTCTTACCCAAATAAGAAGACGGGAGGGCCTCCATGTAAACAATTGCGGTAGGTATAATAAGAAAGGAAATTTACTATAAAATTTAATTTCTTATCAACCTACCTTACAATTGCTTACAACAGGCTGAATAGACAAGAGGAGGAGGGAATCACATAACCAACCCCTACATAACACCACTGTGCGGGAACCGTGGACAGGAAAAGAGTACCCAAGGCCAATAAAACCATAGCATCACAACCATTTGTAAATGACAATGGGAGATGAGGCATATGGCTCTGTGTGACACACAGACAGAAAGGACAGTACAGTATCAAGAACAGGGCTGGGCTGGAATTGACCTTGTAAGAACCCTAATGGCCAGGGTTGATGACAGCCTCAAACTACTCCTGCAACTGATGCAGATAGGTGGAGAAATTCAGGCTCAAACTTGAATCTGACCCCCTTCCATGCTCCCCCCCCCCACCCCTCATGATACTGTATACCAAATATCAAAAGATTCTAACTGATGGTTCTAGAGAAGAAGATTTTTAAAGAAATTCCTTCATATTGCATTTTTTTCCCTCTGCTTAATTGACCCCGGGAAGTGGGGAGTGGGGTTGGTGGCCATAGGGGTATTAGTTTTGCATAAAACCACTCTAATTCATCTAGGAACTCGATTCTGCAAACAATCGGAAAATTTCTTCCGAATTTTGGTCCAAAATTTCCAAATCGGAACCGGACACAAAATTTTCAGGCCATAAAAAAAAAAAATTGTCTCAAAATTGAACAAAATGCATAATGAATTCCCCCCCCCCCCCCCCCCCCCCCCCAAAAAAAATCCGAACCGGACCGAATTTTGGTTCAAAATTTCAGTCGGAACCAGACCCAAAATTTTCAGGCTATAAAAAATGAAAGAGTCAATGACTCTGTAGCTCAACTTGGATATGACAGGAATTAGTACTGGCTGTGACCAAGACAACTGAATAATGAATATGACAGGAATTAGTATTTGTTTTGGCCCAGTCAACAATAATAAAATAATTACAAGGTGACTGTAATGGACTACAGATTAAGACCAATCATTGTAGATTATTATTTTTGTGTGGAAATTTTCAGTCCCAAACAAAATATTTTCAGACTAAAATTTTTTCTTCTTCTTCTTAAAATTGACCAAAATGCATCAAAACACAAAAAACTAATTTCCGGATTTTGGTCCAAAATTTTCTAAGTCCCACCCGGACCCCAAATTTTCAGTGTAAAAAAATTTTTTTTTTTTTGTCTTAAAATTGACCAAAACGCATAAAAAACCAAAAAACTTATTTCCAGATTTTGGTCCAAAATTTTCTAAGTCCCACCCGGACCCCTAATTTGCATAATTTATTCACGAGAAAAACTCTGTATTATATGTAATGTATCCCATGGTACTAAACATTCATACAAAAATTTATTCAAATCAGATCTTTCATTTGGAAGTTCTGCGCAAAAATCTGATTGCACTTAATTTTGAACAAAATGGCTGCTAGCAGCCAACTTGAATTTCAGACTGGACCCCAAAACACTCCTTCTCGTCCCACAGTGATAACAAAGGTACCCAAGAAGTTTCGTGAAGATCGGTTCATAAATACGGCCTCTAGCCCGAGCCGTATTGGGATTTGCACTCACAGTGCTGAAAGTAACACTAAATAAATCAAAGTTAGCCTAATTTGCATAATTTACGCACAAGAAAAAAACCTGTAATATATGTAATGTATCCCATGGTACTAAACATTCATACAAAAAATTATTCAAATCAGAGCTTTCATATGGAAGTTCTGCACAAAAAACAGATTTCGGCATCGTCGGTACAAAATGGCTGCTGGCAGCCATCTGGAATTTGGGACTGCACCCCAAAACACTCGTTCTCGTCCCACAGTCATAACAAAGGTACCCAAGAAGTTTCGTAAAGATTGGTTCATAAATACGGCCTCTAGCCCGAGCCATAGCAGCTTGGCACTTACAGCTCTGAAAGTAACACTAAATAAATCAAAGTCAGTCTAATTTGCATAATTTACGCACGAGAAAAAACCCCGTATTATATGTGATGTATCCCATTGTACTATACATTTATACAAAACTTTATTCAAATCAGAACTTTCATACAGAAGTTCTGTACAAAAAACTGATTTTTGCATCATCGGTACAAAATGGCCGCTGGTAGCCATCTTGAATTTCAGACCACACCTAAAAACACTCGTTCCCGTCCCAGGGTCATAACAAAGGTACACAAGAAGTTTCGTAAAGATCGGTTCATAAATACGACCTTTAGCCCGAGCCATAGCCAATTGTTGACGTACGGACAGACGGACGACGGGCCATGACAATAGCTCAAATTTGACTTCGTCAAAGTTGAGCTAAAAATATTTTGTCCCAAAATTGAACAAAACGCATAAAAAAACAAAATAATTTTCTCCAAATTTTGGTCCAAAATTTCCAAGTTGGAACTGGACCAAAAAGTTTCAAGCTATAAAAAAAAAAAATTGTCTCGCGCATAAAAAATCGATAAATTTTTTTTTTCACATTTTGGTCCAAAATTTCTAAGTCTGAACCATACCCAAAATTTTCAACCCAGGGACTGGATTTGAACAAACTTGAATCTGAACCGCCTTGAGATGATGTATACCAAATGTTAAAGGATTCTGACTGGTGGATCTGAATAAGATTTTTAAAGAAATTTTCTCATGCTGGTGGATCTGAATAAGATTTTTAAAGAAATTTTCCCATATTGCACTAAGTTAAAATTCAGTCCCCCACAGGGAGCCCAAATATTAACCGAAGAACTCGACTTGAACAAACTTGAATCTGCCCCTCCCCCCCACTAGAGATGATGTATATATCAAATATGAGAGGATGCTGACTGGTGAATCTGCAGATGATTTTTAACGAAATTTCCTCATATTGCACTAAGTTAAAATCTGAGCTTCCATAGGGAGCCCAAATATTAACCCAGCGACTTGATTTGAAAAAACTTGAATCTAACACCCCCCCCCCCCCCCCACCCTCGAGATGTTGTGTACCAAATATGAAAAGATTCTGACTGGTGGATCTGAAGAAGATTTTTAAAGAATTTTCCATGCACTGCACTAAGTTCTAAGTTAAAATTCAGGGTCCAACAGGGAGCCCAAATATTAACCCAGGGCGGTTTGAACAAACTTGAATCTGACCCCTCTAGAGATGTTGTATACCAAATATGAAAAGATTCTGAACACTGGATCTGAAGAAGATTTTTTTTGTATTTTATGGGTGCTATCAGAGTTATGCCCTTTGTGGGCGTGGCAATTTTATTTGAACAAACTTAAATTGACATATGATAAGGAAGATACACACCAGATTTGGTTCAATTTGGTCCAGGAGTTTGTGAGGAGAAGTCGATAATGTAAAGTTTATGCCAGACGGACGATGGCGGATGACGATCGATGACGGACAGAAAGTGATTAGTAAAGCTACCCTTGAGCTTCGCTCAGGTGAGCTAAAAACACAGCCCTGTATGTCTGGATAGTGAAGAAACAGCTATGAATCCACAATTCAGAACAGGAACATCGTTAACATCGAGTCAAAACGTATCACTGTTGATGAGCAAAACGATCCACATCTTGATAAGATAGCAAAAAAAAATAGAATGACACGTTGGTTATACATCTGCACACTAGTTCCGGAAGCTGTGGATTAGTACTAGGAGAAGAGTATCCCCTACTGGGTGTGCACCGGTCGCACTCGACCCAGTTTTGGTTTAGGTTTATTTTTTCTTGGTGCTTTTGCACCACTGTTCTTTCCCAAATCGCTTGGGAAAGAAGAAAACAGAGAGTATTTTTCCGAGTTAGGGACTTCCACTGTAATGCAAGCCTGTTGTAAACATTTGTAAGGCAGGTTGATAAGAAATTATTCAATTAACAGGGATTGTGTCACTTTCCTACTTTATAGAGAAAAACTTAGCATTTATTCTATTATATCTTGTTGGACAGAGCTCGATGAGCTCTGTCAAACAAGATATAATAGATTAAATGCCTGTATTGGATGTACTGAGACCACATATGTCTATAAACAAAGGAAAACTGGGGAGAGTCGCGGTAATTTCTCGACAGTTTACATGATTTTTTATATAATTAACAGGACTTTACTCTATAACTTATATTCAATTAACAGGTCAAATTTGTACTTGAGGAATGGTAAATGATTTTGTGTTGGGAAATTATATTCAATTACCAGGGTTATTCGGTAAAGAGATATCCAATTAAGTGGGCTCCACTGTATTCAAATGCAACTCACCTGTTTGGTCAAGTCAATCAAAAAGGAGGAATTTATTTATTTATTTATTGATGTTTAAGGTCACATATTTCTGCACAATCGCTAATCATGACCGCGACAGTTTTACAGGTGGAGGAAGCCGTAGTATCCGGAGAGAACCACCGAGCAATGGCGAGCAACTGTCAGCTCCCCAACATACCAACTCCACACAAGCAGGGTTAGCATTGGTTGAAGACAGGTGCACCATCGACGTGCAGTATGCCTTAGAGCACAATTCAAGGTGAATACAAGTCAAATAATCACTGGAAATGATCAATTTGTTCTAAAAATGTATAATGAAAAGTAAATCTAGTGTTTTTGAGTGGATACAGATCATTCCCAGCAATAATTCAACATGTATTCAGCTTGAATTGATGCATGAAACCCGCTAGTCCAAACATAGCCTGAAAGTCTGTAATACAAGTTTTTGGTTTGGTATGTCCTTTCAAAGGATGTACCAAACCAAAAACTTATATTATGGACTTTCAGGCCATGTTTGGACTAGAAACCTGCCAACTGAATCAGATTGCAAGATGCTATCTGTTCCGAGTAGCAATCAAATCACTTCCGTGCTCGCAAAAAATAAACATTTGTCTCGGTCACTCATGAGATAATTTTCGGTATCCACTCAAAAAAATAAGATATCCTCTATTTATTTTTGGGGGTTTAACGACACTTGACAGCCAAGGTCACCTTGTGTCGGACAGTTTCACAGGTGGAGGAAGCCAGAGTACCTGGAGAGAACCACTGAGCCACAGCAAGCAACTGTCAGATTCCCCAACGTACTAATGCCACACAAATAGGGTTAGCATTGGCTGAAAGAAAGTGCACCATCGATGTGCAGTATGCCTTAGTACACGATGCCACAGTGCTCCCACATGGGCAATCGGGGTTAAATGGGAGCGCGGTGGCTCAGTGGTAGACTGTTGGACTTCTATGCTAGAGGTCCCGAGTTCGATCCCCGTCCGGGACGGCCCGCGTTGTGTCCTTGGGCAAGGCACATTATCCCGGTTGCCTACATGGAGGCACAATGACGGCGTGTACTAAGGCGTACTGCACATCGATGGTGAACATGTCTTCAACTGCTGTAACCCTGCTTGAGCGGAGCCTGAACAGAGTTAGAATGTTGAGGAGCTGACAGTTGCACGTCGATGCTCGGTGGTTCTCTCCGGGTACTCTGGCTTCCTCCACACGTAAAACTGTCACGATCACGATTAGCCATTGTGCATAAGTATGTGACCTTAAGCACCAATAAATAAATCGGGATTAAATGTCTTGTCCAAGGACACAACGCGGTTGCTGCAGGTGGGATTCGAACAGAGGACCTCTCGGCTTGCATCTCTACCGAGCCACCGTGCTCCCCCAGAATGGAATCAAAATAGTTTCAGAATAAGAATCTTCTTCTATGATCAGGTCTCTAGCACGGGAGACCTGATTATCAAAAAAAAGTTAAAAATGAGTCACTCAGTAGGACTTAGAGGACATCTCAATGGAGGAAAATGTCAATACTATTTGCAAATGCTGTTTCATGCAAATTAGGAACCTAAGCTATCTTTGTCGTTACCTCTCCACTAAGTCATTGGAAACTGTAGTTCATACTTTTATTTCATCCCACTTGGATTTTTCTAACTCACTTCTTATTGGGTTGCCACAGTCATATATTTCAAAACTACAGAATATTCAAAATACAGCTGCACGTATCATCACAGGCTCTAAACGCTATGATAATATAACACCACTACTAAAAAAATTGCACTGGCTCCCTGTACGACACAAATTATTTTCAAAATTTTGGTTTTGGTATTTAAATGCATTCATGGTGCGGCACAAAAGTACTTACCAGACCTTCTGGCAATTAAAAAACCTGAAAGGAACTTGCACTCCTCCTTACAAATCAAGCTTCAGATGCCCTTCTCTAGGTCCACTTTTGTGAATAACAGAGCTTTCTCTTTCGCTGGACCTGCACTTTGGAATAATGTACAAGTTCAAATTCAGGCATCGAAAGATCTCAACCAATTCAAAAAAAATTTAAAATCACATCTTTTCAGAGAGGCTTTTGACAGTATGTAACCTGCTGGCCTTCACACCTTTCTCGGTCTGTATATTGCCTTGATAGCCATGAGCTCATTGTTTATTTGACTGTACTGCGTTTTAGAGCACTTTGTGATTTTACGCTTTATAAAATTTCCTTATTTTTATTATTATTATCTTGTTGATTGGGAGCACGGTGGCTCAGTGGTAGACTGTTGGACTTCTATGCTAGAGGTCCCGAGTTCGATCCCCGTCCGGGATGACCCGCGTTGTATCCTTGGGCTAGGCACTTTATCCCGGTTGCCTGGGCACGATGACGCCGTGTACTAAGGCGTACTGCATGTCGATGGTGCACATGTCTTCAACCGCTGTAACCCTGGTTGAGCTGAGCTTGAACAGAGTTCGAACGTTGAGGAGCTGACATTTGCTCGTCGATGCTCGGTGGTTCTCTCAGGGTACTCCGGCTTCCTCCACCTGTAAAACTGTCACGGCCACGATTAGCCATAGTGCATAAGTATGTGACCTTAAACACCAATAAATAAATAAATAAATAATCTTGTTGATTTGAAAATTTTCTAATCAGTGTACCTCGAATCCGGTTGAATCAAATCTAATTGTCGGAATGATTTCACATCAAAACAATTTTTAAAGCTTCACAGGGCCCAACTTGAACGCCCATTTATTTATTTATTGATTTATTTATTTGTGTTTAACCCCTAGCACACTGGTGATGCAACAGAACTTTCTCCAATCACTCTGTTTTTCTCCTGTTTAACTATGAATTTAACCACTTATATCTTGTTTGACAGAGCTCAATGAGCTCTGTTTAACAAGGTATATTTGGTTAAATATAAAACTGTATTATGGGAAATATTTGGTGCTGAAAACTTTGCCATTTTGACATCAGAGTGCAGAGGATTATGGTCCCATATTTCTGAACAACGGATAATAGTGACTGCCACATGAATATTAAGTCAAGTGTAGCCAATCGTTTATACCAATGTTGTTTTTAGAGGACTTCCACCTTCCACCCCAAGGATTGGTGACTAGGTCCTATTTTTGGTTCTCATTGGGAACGCTCAGTTCAAATCAAACTAGAGATGGTCTGTTGACCGCTATACCCCCACGTGGCATACCGCCTAGTGTGGGTGTCTGAAAAGTGGCATTACATTTTTTAAGTAAAAAAAAAATCCAATATGGCCACCGGTCGGCCATCTTGAAACTGAGCAGGAAAAAAATTATGTCACACACTTCCCCTCATCATGTTGATCATTTTTGTGAAGTTTCATGAAAATGCGGCTAAAACTGTGGAAGTAGTTTGCTCCACAAATTTACATAAAAAAAAATCCATTATGCCTGCCAGTCAGCCATCTTGAAAAAAATTATGTCATGCACTGCTCCTCATCATGTTGATCATTTTTGTGAAGTTTCATGAAAATGCGGCTAAAACTGTGGAAGTAGTTCGCTCCACAAGTTTACATAAAAAGAAAATCCAATATGGCCACCAGTTGGCCATCTTGAAAACGATCCGGAAAAAAAATTATGTCACGCACTGCTCCTCATCATGTTGATCATTTTTGTGAAGTTTCATGAAAATGTAGCTAAAACTGTGGAAGTAGTTCGCGCCACAAGTTACATTAAAAAAAATCCAATATGGCCACCAAATGGCCATCTTGAATCCGATCAGTAAAAATATTATGTCGAATTAGTTCGCTCCACAAGTTTACATACGCAATGGACCGATGACGACAGACTGACACGTTGACTCCTATATACCCCCCTTAAAACTTCGTTTTGTGGGGGTATAATAAATCTGATCAGCTTTACGTGTGTAATACCCTGGGTCTCAAGAGTTTGTTCTAAAAAAATCCCTTGTCAATCTTATTTATTTTTTCATTTATATATTTATTGGTGTATACGGTCACATATTTCTACATAATGACTAAACGTGACTGCAACATGGATATAAAATAAAGTCCAGCAAATTTTTTATACCCTTCCTCTATGGGTGAGAGGAGGGCATATTCATTTTAATTCTTAAAGGCCTATTTCCGACTTTTACGTCCTCAGAACATGTGCCCTTAACTTGCTATCATGAGGAGGTCCTGCTAACAGTAGACAAATTATTTAGGCAGTGGTTTCTAGTCAAGTCTTGGCTAAGCCATTGGATGTGTACAGGCTGTGGCCAAGTGTGAATTTCTAGGCCCTTAAGGGTTAACAAAATTGAAGTCTCACCCTAATCCTAACTAGCATGAAATTTTATTGAAAAAACTCCAATCAGGTGAATGTTATTTATTTATTGGTGTTTAAGGTCACATACTTGTGCACAATAGCTAATCATGACCGTGACAGTTTTATGGGTGGATGAACCTGGAGTACTCGGAGAGAACCACCGAACAATGACAGCCAGCTCCCCAACATCGTAACTGCAGCACAGGCAGGGTTAGATTGGTTGAAGACATGCACACCATCAGTGTGCAGTACGCCTTAGTACACAGCGTCATCATGCTCCCAGGTGGACAATCCGGGTTAAGTGCCTTGCCCAAGGACATAACGCGAGAGTCCGAATCGCTCGCTCAGAAGGTCACCCATCGAAGGACTAACCGGGCTCAACATTGCTTAACTTCGGTGATCTGGCAAGAACCGGTTACCACAACGCCACCGCGTCCCTGCCAGGTGAATGTGATGTCAGCTCAAGCAATACAGATTATTACAACAATCAGTTGATCAGGTTAATCCAATTTCACCAAGCTGATGAGATCAGATCAGATCAGCTGTGTTTGATCTGGTTTCATCAACAGAGCGGAATATGGAAACCCAGACTAGACCATACAAAGTAAATTTTCTTTTTCTCAGGCCATTTTTTGTAAAATTACATGCGGGTGGGCGGTCTTTTATTTTATTTTTTATTTTTGTAATTATTTATTTTCCATCAAAAGTTCATATTCTTGGTTTGTTTTATGTTTTAGGCCTCCTAATCTACAGAATAGCATGGGTGGTGGTGTATGTTGTCCCTTGAGTGCAAGAAGGCTTTGCAATGCTAATGCATTGCAAAGCCTTCTTGTACTCAAGGGACAAATTATCAATTTTATTAACTTGGGTAAAATATCAGACATAAACCATTTAATTTGTATTTTTTCAAGTATGGATTGGTTATAAAAAGCGAGCATGCAGCAATCAAAATGACCATGCAGAAGGGCCTGAGAAACAGATTCTTAACTTTCTTTGACCTAATAATTTATTTTTTTATATGATAGTGGATCTTTCAAAATTTTAATACACCTGAAATCTAAACAAAAAAGATAGAATGGACATTTGTCTGGAGTATTCAGCATAGAGGCACTCAATTTTTATTTTCTGTTTGCAAAATAGTTCAAAATGAGGTCCCCAGAGGGTGAATTTTGTGATGCTACCCTGCACAGCAGGGTAGCATCACAAAATTCACCCTCTGTGAACCTCAGTTTGAATCAAGGTCTCCAGCCAAAACAGAAAGATGTACCTAGAGGATAAATTGGCCCACTGTATGGGATAACATCGGCAATTTCACTCTCTGGGGTCCCAATTCTGCAAATGACAGGTTGCTTATATTCAGGCTTGTTCATGATACAGATCTAAAAAGTAAAGAACCTCATTTTCTGATGGGCCATAATTGATTGGGAAACTATTGTGATTCTGAGGTAGTCATATAATATAGGTTAACTTCCAACATACCCTATATAATCTTGGGAACACCTGGCATGGTATAACTGTGTTGGCTAATGATGGTTCTGCCATGACATTAGACATGCATGACTTCCAACAATCCTCCACCTCGTCATTCTGAATAGAGATGTAACTGGCATGTATATGAGAGAAGTTAGGTAAAGCCAGCGATGTGGATGGTACTTCTATTTCAACCTCGCTACAGTTGCTTTGGCTGTGAAGACTTTGACTGCAAAAGAAATGTTGAAAAGAATAAAACATAGCAGTTTAACCCTTTGAGACTTTAATTATCCTGACATTCAAACGTCACTGGGAATTCAGTTTCTTCAACGCTTTTCAAAATGCGACGTCAAACGTCGGAAAGTACAAATAACAAAATATTTTTCACATTAATGAATATCTGGTTGAGGGCTAGATTACTGTTGGTGGTCTGAATTTGTTATTCAAAACTTTTGTTACAAATTATTGGAGGGTGCCCACAGGCACTCTCCAATAATTTGTAATAAAACAAATTTATTTAAACAAAATCTTATTTGTGTTTGACTGAATATGAAATATCAGCAAGGAATGTGTTGGCTTTTGCTCTGGTCTCCTCATTTTTTAAAGCCCTGATAGTGGCTTCTAGTACTCAACCAGTTAAGAAGTCTTGCCAGCAAGATTATATTCGTATTTTAAGCTGCGATAACATTTGGCTCAATGGTTGTCACTGAGCACTATTCGGGAGAAAAATAGGAATTTAGGAATTTGAGGTTAAAACTTTAAAAATTAAAAAAATAATAACAAAACAAATGACCACAAAGTATCAACGTGCTGTTTGATTTTGTACGTCATAAGACATTCAAAAGTATCAAAGGGTTAACTGCTTGAGTGAAAGATGCCACTGTCATGGCTCTATTTTTTTTTGTTAGGGTTTAACGACACATTAACAACCAGGGTCATATCATGTCGGTGACAGTTTTATGGGTGGTGGAAGCCGGAGTACCTGGAGAGAACCACCGAGCAACAACTCCCCAACAACGTAACTCCAAATGTCAGCACAGGGTTAGATTGGTTGAAGACGTGTGCACCATTGACGTGCAGTACGCCTTAGTACACGGCATCATCATGCCCCCATGTGGACAATGGAGGTTAAGTGGCTTGCCCAAGGACACAATGCGGGAACGTGAATCAGTCACTGAAATGGTCACCCATCCAACTACTAACCATGCTCGACACTGCTTAACTTCGGTGATCTGACGAGAACCAGTGATCACGATGCCATCCCCCCCCCCCCCCCTACCCCCAGGCTCTATTGAAAAGTGCTGAAACCCACTGTAGTGACTTTACACTTTATGCATTAGCTTGAGGTTTTCTCAGCTGTAGAACAAAATGAGGGTTAATATAACAATGCTTGTTGGCACTCAAATAAATTGCAACAAAACAGTTTTGTGTAAAATACACAAAACTGTTTTGTTGCAATTTATTTGAGTGCCAACAAGCATTGTTATATTAACCCTCATGGCCAAAGCCAACCAGGGTTATTCACAAAATTCACCATTCAACTCTCATTATTTTTTTCATTTTTTGCCTCAAAACCCTTTTTATGGCACCTCATTGGAATGAGCTCATTGAGCTTGTTCCAATGAAGGGTCAGAAGCTTCGTTTTTGTCATAAGTGAAAAAATTTAGTTATTCAGTTTTTGCACGAGTTGTCTACCTTTTAAAGGGTAAAATGAAAGTGTCAATGACACTGTACCTCAACATGTGTAAGACATGTACATGTATAGTATGTGTCACAGCAATGACAAACATCTAGGTAATGACCTGATAACAAAGGTACATATAAAGTATTGTAAAGGTCTTACATAAATACAGACCATAGCCTGTAACAAATGTATAGGTAAAGTATTGTAAAGGTGGGTGACAGTCAACTAAAAAAGAAATCTTTTGAGTCCCAGAGTGGGTATGACTGAACCCCAAAATATCTGTTCTCATAGCACAATGATAACAAAGGCACCCAAACACACTTGTTCCTGTCCCAAGGTGATAACAAAGGTACCCAAGAAGTTTCGTGAAGATTGGTTCACATAAATACGGCCTGTAGCCTGAGCTGTATAGAAGTTGTGTACAAAAAACTGAATGGACCTAATTTCGGTACACAATAGCCACTGGCAGCTATCTTGAATTTTGGACCGCATTCAGAAACACTCGTTCTTGTTCTTGTTCCAAGGTTATAACAAAGGTCACCAAGAAGTTTCGTGAAGATCGGTGCATAAATACAGCCTCTAGCCTGAGCCATATTGAATTGTCGATGGACGGACGGACAGATGGACAACATGCCATGACATAACCTCAAATTTGACTATATCAAAGTTGAGCTAAAAATATGAGTATGTCAAAGTTGAGCTAAAAATACTACTCTTCTTAGGCCTAAAAAGATAAAAATCTGTTTCTCGTGCCCTCCTTCATGGTCCTTTTGGCTGCTGCATGCTATCTTTTTATAACCAATGAAAATTTTGAAAAATAAAAAATTAAATGGTTTATGTCTGATATTTTACCCAAGTTAATAAAATTGCTAACTTTATGAGGCCTAAAACATAAAACAAACCAAAGAACATGAACTTCTGATGGCAAAGAAATAATTACAAAAATAAAAAATAAAATAAAAAAAACGCCTGCCCACCCACATGCAGTTTTCCTAAAAAAAAAAGCCCCAGAAGCAAAAGACCTACTTTATAGGGCTTTAGCTTTATCATTATATACTCACACTGAAGTGCTTAAAGAACTATGCCTGTGTCTGTCTAGATGGGGATTCAAAAGTATAACTGTATTACTAGCTGCCAAGTCACGAGGTAATCCATCATTATCATGCTCTGTTGCTGAGCCATCTGACTGTAAAACATTAAATTAAATAGAGTAAAAACGATATTCTTGTGAGAAACATATGAAAACATAGCAATTTAACCCTTTACCTAACATGAAAAGCAGACGACACTTGCAAAAAAAAATCTCTAAATAACAATTTTTTGTCTCAAAAACATAGGTTATGACCCTTCGTTGGAACAAGCTCGACCTATGTTTCTGAGACAAAAAAGTGAAAAAATAATGAAAATTAATTGGCAATTTTTGAGAATAGCGCTGGCCAGTTTTGACCGTTACGTTGGGTAATCTTTATTTATTAGTGATTAAGGTCACATGTTTTTGCACAATGGCTAATCATGACTACAACATGAGTATCAACTCAAGACCAGGGGTGAACGTTAATAAGCCATGTTGCCCATTTTAGAGAGGGTTTGCACCTCCCTAGCATTGATGGCTGGGTCCTATTTTACCAGTAAAACAAAGCCTGTTTACTGCAGTGAACAGGCATGGTTTCGCTTTCCAGGATTCCCATGGGGGATTTATGTTGGGTAAAGGGTTAACTTGTAGTGTTAGAAGCCACTATCATGGCTCTAATGAAAAGTTCTGAAAGCTTCTATAGTGGCTTTACAATGTATGCATTTGCTTGAGGTTAGCTCAGCCATAGAACAAAAAAAATGCTCATACAAAATTGTTTTGTGGCAATTTATTGGAGAGTGCCCAATTAATTGTGAGAAGTCAATTATTTTTGTCTGTATATCCCGATAAATTCTGTCTTTTGATTGGTCAGAATGCCTTGGACAAAAGTGTGTTATCTGCAGTTCCAAATAAATGAGCTCCACCATAATAAAATGCAAAACACATCAACACGGGAACAAATCATTACACTTACCTCTTCCTCAACTGATGATCTCTCTTCTTTAACGCTTGCACTTCCACTTGGAGACACAATCTTTTCTGCTACTGATGCCATCAGTTTGAGATCTGGTACACTGCTAGAATGCTGCTGTCTGTGTGATATTGAATGATCTGTATTATCCAAGTTGAGAGATCGACGTCGATCACTATGTAATTGAGTCAGGGAGAAGTAATCCTGGTCATTTTGCTGGAATTGAAAAGATAAAGTATTTATAACTAGTACTGAAATGGTTAACTGGATAATCAGTTTGAAACCATTTAGCTACCTAACCGATTAGAAATACCATCAATCGGTCATCCGAAATATCGATAGTGATCATCATTCCACGTTTAAAACATAGTAAATCTGCCGCTTCTCCTTTGTGACAGATTACACATCGAAGCTGCATTGTAAATATTGAGAAATAATCAACTTTGGCATTCAAGACTCTGTTAATGATCGGCAGTTTCCATGAGTAATGAGTCATCGCAGAAATTATTCTGTAGTGTGTATACAAACGAATGTTGTCGAGTACTCGACAACGTTCATTTGCATACACACTACAGAATAGTTTGAGAATACTGCTTTCCAATATCTATAGTTTTGATCCAATATTCGGTAAAATAATAGCCATGGATAACCAGATATTATCCGGTTATAGCTCATGGTTAGTCGGTTATGAAAATGAGCCAACCATTTCAGCCCTATTATTAACAATTACTAACTCTTCACCCCATCCCTCAGCAGTAAATTTGGGGGCCCCATTATATAACCAATCAGTTTTTGATGAACAGTTTAATTACACTCTCTTAACCCTTTCACCGATGAATTCCCTGACAAAACATAACTTCCCACGATGAATTCCCCAGCAAAATATGCAGTATTTTATCATGTTTATTTGAAAGAATAAATTTCTGTGATTACTAATGCCATCATGTTAATTTTTTTTCAGATTGTTGTGTTAAGGTCAACCTATGCTTCTGACAGAAAAAAATTACTATTTTTTGTTAATATTTAATAAATTACAGGTAAATTAACGAGTTTTTACCTGTATTTTTTTTAAAAATTGGATGTAAAATATCAATAAAGTGCTATAAATGTATGTTTTGTGTTGTTATTTATGCCAGCTGACAGGGATACAATATCTGGGTTCCAACTCTGAAAAGTATTAGTAGAACAGAGTCAACAATAATTACAGGTAAGTCAGGTAAGTAAGGTAAATTAACTCTAACATAACAATAAAATGAATAAAATGATGAAACATGTACCTTTGACTTGAGTTACATTTATTTCTCTTCAATTCTTTCCCCAGTCCACTTTACTGACCCTCAAGTCCAGGCAGTTCAACACTTAGTCCTGCACAGGTAGGCAGGTAACATAATTACAGGTGAGTAACGTAAATACAGGTGTGTTCATCACTAATATCTGAACAATGCAATGTATCTGATAAACAGCAACAAAACTGAACTGAACAGGAACTCCAAATGGTCAACGGTAACTTCCAACAGGTAAACAGGTAAACTGGTAACATAATTACAGGTGTGATGTTTACTGGTATTTTATCTCCAAAACTGTACCTTTGTGTGGTAGTCCTGGAAGCAAGTGGAACCCTTCCTCACACAAAGGTGCACCTTACACTCTCTGCATTGGAATATCGTTTTAGTCATTTTCATCGGATTGTCCTTTAGTTTTTTACTAAGAACTCCATGGGTTGAAGCATATACATGGTGCTTTTTTGTGCATACAACGCATGTATGATTTGTGCTGTCTCCCTCTTCAGCATAAGGAAAATGTATTCCAACATTCAACAAACGCCCAGGTACTTCAGCACTGGGGCGCCCCTTCTTCTTTCTGTCACACCTATAATCACCAACAAGTTGATGGACAAGTTCATCTATGAAGGCCAGAAAATCTCGAGCACGGCCGTGGGTAGGTTTATGCTCGACTACACTCCCCTCCAGAACATAAGCATTGTATGCACACCACATGAAAGTTTTGAGTGCGAGACGCATGTACCATTTATATTGCTTCATATCCTTGGGTATGGCAGCAAGCTGATCATTTCTATCAACTCCGCCCATATATTTGTTGTAGTCTGTTATTACTTTCATCGAAGTAACATCATCCATCACACCATTTTTGTTGCGACGCCTGACTGTTGTTTTCTCAGGTTTGTGAACTGTCGATAACAAATGAACTAGTCTCTTGTCCTTCCATACAATGGCCAGAATAGGCCCACTCATTTCCCATCGAAACTCCCCCCGCTGTAAATCCTTATCACGTACTTGCTTCAAAGATTCTGGGTAGCCCTTACGGTGGGGGTCGTACTGTCCCGGTCAAACCTATACCCCTCTTTAGCAAATTTTTAGCAAGAAAAGGACTGGTATAAAAGTTATCCGTGTGCACAATATGACCTTTTCCTTCCAACCCCTGGGTGAGATTCATGACAACAGCCGAACTAAGGCCCAAATTTTCGCCCTCAAACTCACTATTCGTACCAGCATAAATCTGAAATTTGTAGCAGTATGCAGTTGCAGAGTGACAAAGTATGAAGGCTTTTATACCCCATTTTGTGGGCTTATCCTTTATGTACTGTTTTATGCCCAATCTCCCCTTGAATGGTATCATACATTCATCGATGGAAATATTCTGCGAGAGGGAATAAAGATTTTTGAATTTGAATGAAATATAGTCTAAATATGGATCAATTTTATGAAGTTTACTTTTGTTGTTTTTTTCTAAAGACTCATCGCAAAAATGCAAATACCTTGTTATTTGTATGAATCGCCTGTAGGGAAGAACTTTTCTAAACCCGGGGGTATCAAAAATCCACTTGTCAGATTTCTCACAAAAAAACGCTCCACTCTTGGCAGGGAAACACAGCTGATCATCGCTATTCGCAAACCGATGTATGCTTTCATTTCGGCCAAGGTCGGACGGGTCCATTCTCCTTTGTTATTTTGTGGGTCATTGTTGATTTTATGACAGGCGTTTCTATCTGTCCATTCAATTATTTGTTCCAAAATAATGTCAGTAATAAATAGCTGGAAAAAGTTTATTGCGGAACAGCTTCCATCTAACACGCTTGTTGGGCCAGTCAGTTCGTTGAATGATAAACTGTTGTCATCCGGTTGTTTTTTCCCCCATGAAAAATCCAGCGCTTCATCATAATGAGGATGTTTATTTTCGGAATTCCCCACAAAACCAGGAAAAACATCAGTGCGGTCGTCCTCTGTGACCTCCAGAAAGTCGTTTAAAAATGATGAAAAATCTTCATCTGACATTGATGTAAATCTTTCCCGTAGCGGTAAATCGTCATCAGAGTCCCAGCTTTCGGAATCAGAATCTGAATAATCAGACACCTCTGCCATGGCAAGTTTTATTAAATATATTACAACATTATTTAGTTTCTATTTCCAAACATGTGATTGCGATATCCGGTTCACTTGATATGCGCATGGAAATTACCTGACGTCACAATACGCCTTCAATATGCAGCGCGAAATTTGAAACACCTGAAATCCCGGTCAACCGGGTTTCATCGTCAGTTGGGAGAATTTGAAATCCCGGTGTACCAGGATTCATCGGCGAAAGGGTTAAGGATGCTCCATACTAAATATCATTTGCTCATACTGTGCAGTTCCAGTCCAAGAACAGAAGCACCGCCTAGCAATGCATAATATGCTCATTTGGCTTTTTCGAATTGTACATAACTACCGTTTTTATCCAACCAATAACATCGAACTGAACCCCGATTCCAAATTAACCTGTATTTTAGTATGACCGAGATACAAATTCAAACTTAAAATCACACTTGCACAGGTTCTCATGGTGGTTAACTTGAACTAGAGGCTCTAAAGAGCTTGTAATCGTTCACCTGGAACTACATATAAAAATATGATTTCCCAGAGGCTTTCCATGGTAACTATGAGCTGCAATTGTGGCCATGTTTGCAACATTACATCAACATTACATGAGGATCATTGGTTGAAGGTGTCCCAGTCCTCAATCACGTGAAGTTTCATAACATTTGACTTTGTAGTTTCAGAGGGGAATATTTTTAGAAAATCCATCAATCAGAATCAGAGAATGTCTCTGGTGGTAGCCATATTTTCCAACCAACAGGAACAAAAAGAGGATCGTTTGTAGAGGGCCTCCTATAGAGCATTCCTGCCAAGTTTGGTTCATGTGGGCTCAGTAGTTCCAGAGAGAAGATGAAAATGTGATTTCCCATAGGGTTTTCTATAGTAAATATAAACTGCAATTGTGGCCATGTTTGCAACATGATCAATATTAAATGAGGATCATTGGTAGAGGGTATCCCAGTCACCAACCATGAAAAGTTTCAAAACATTTGGTCCTGTAGTTTCATAGGAGAAGATTTTTCAAAATTGACCAATCGGAATGAAAAAATGTTTCTGGCAGACATGTTTTTTGATGCACGGTAACAAAAATAAGGAGCTCTTGTAGAAGACCTCCCATAGACTATCCCTGCCAGGTTTGGTTCATGGCGGCTGAGTAGTTCCAGAGAAGATAAAAATGTGATTTCCGGTTTCTATAGTAACTATATGCCGCAACTACGGCCATGTTTACAACCCGATCAACATTAAATGAGGATCACTGGTAGAGGGGTCCCAGTCATCATTTATGTGAAGTATCAAAACATTTGGACTTGTGGTTGCAGAGAAGATTTTAGAAAATCCACCAACCAGAATCAAAGAATGCCTCTGGAAGCCATGTTTTTCATCAGACGGAAACAAAATGAGGATCGTTTGTAGAGGACCTCCTATAGACCATTTCTGCCAAGTTTGGTTCACACCAGCTCAGCGGTTACAGAGAAGAAGATAAAAATGTGAAAAGTTTACGGAAGCCGGACGACGATATACGCCAAGTGATGAAAAAAGCTCACATGGCCTTTTAGGCCAGGTGAGCTAAAAATATTGAACAACATATGGCTGTGAAATGCACCGGCCAAAAATCAATCCGCATGACAACCCATTTACATAATACAACTGCTCTCAACTCTATGAGTTGATTACATATGTGTTTCATGTTCTATACATCTCAACCTTCATTTTGATGTACAATTTGTGTATATTTAATTTGAATTTAAGGAATATCAGAGGTGGGAATTTCAAAATAAACTAATGTTCTTACTTACATAGCACCTTAAGGAGAGTGATATGTTATTTGCTATATGTTCTACACACATAGAAAACCAAACAGAGACCACAAAGAAAACCAAACAGAGACCACAAAGAAAACCAAACAGAGACCACACAGAAAACCAAACAGAGACCACACAGAAAACCAAACAGAGACCACATAGAAAACCAAACAGAGACCACATAGAAAACCAAACAGAGACCACACAGAAAACCAAACAGAGACCACATAGAAAACCAAACAGAGACCACATAGAAAACCAAACAGAGACCACATAGAAAACCAAACAGAGACCACATAGAAAACCAAACAGAGACCACATAGAAAACCAAACACATAGAAAACCAAACAGAGACCACATAGAAAACCAAACAGAGACCACATAGAAAACCAAACAGAGACCACATAGAAAACCAAACACATAGAAAACCAAACAGAGACCACACAGAAAACCAAACAGAGACCACATAGAAAACCAAACAGAGACCACATAGAAAACCAAACAGAGACCACATAGAAAACCAAACAGAGACCACATAGAAAACCAAACAGAGACCACAAAGAAAACCAAACAGAGACCACAAAGAAAACCAAACAGAGACCACATAGAAAACCAAACAGAGACCACATAGAAAACCAAACAGAGACCACAAAGAAAACCAAACAGAGACCACATAGAAAACCAAACAGAGACCACATAGAAAACCAAACAGAGACCACATAGAAAACCAAACAGAGACCACACAGAAAACCAAACAGAGACCACATAGAAAACCAAACAGAGACCACATAGAAAACCAAACAGAGACCACACAGAAAACCAAACAGAGACCACATAGAAAACCAAACAGAGACCACATAGAAAACCAAACAGAGACCACACAGAAAACCAAACACATAGAAATCCAAACAGAGACCACATAGAAAACCAAACAGAGACCACATAGAAAACCAAACAGAGACCACATAGAAAACCAAACAGAGACCACATAGAAAACCAAACACATAGAAAACCAAACAGAGACCATATAGAAAACCAAACAGAGACCACATAGAAAACCAAACAGAGACCACATAGAAAACCCAAACAGAGACCACATAGAAAACCAAACAGAGACCACATAGAAAACCAAACAGAGACCACATAGAAAACCAAACAGAGACCACATAGAAAACCAAACAGAGACCACATAGAAAACCAAACAGAGACCACATAGAAAACCAAACAGAGACCACAAAGAAAACCAAACAGAGACCACAAAGAAAACCAAACAGAGACCACATACAGAGACCACATAGAAAACCAAACAGAGACCACATACAGAGACCACATAGAAAACCAAACAGAGACCACATACAGAGACCACATAGAAAACCAAACAGAGACCACATAGAAAACCAAACAGAGACCACATAGAAAACCAAACACATAGAAAATCAAACAGAGACCACATAGAAAACCAAACAGAGACCATATAGAAAACCAAACAGAGACCACATAGAAAACCAAACAGAGACCACATAGAAAACCAAACAGAGACCACATAGAAAACCAAACAGAGACCACATAGAAAACCAAACACATAGAAAACCAAACAGAGACCACATAGAAAACCAAACAGAGACCACATAGAAAACCAAACAGAGACCACATAGAAAACCAAACACATAGAAAACCAAACAGAGACCACATAGAAAACCAAACAGAGACCACATAGAAAACCAAACAGAGACCACATAGAAAACCAAACAGAGACCACATAGAAAACCAAACAGAGACCACAAAGAAAACCAAACAGAGACCACATAGAAAACCAAACAGAGACCACATAGAAAACCAAACAGAGACCAGAAAGAAAACCAAACAGAGACCACATAGAAAACCAAACAGAGACCACATAGAAAACCAAACAGAGACCACATAGAAAACCAGAGACCACATAGAAAACCAAACAGAGACCACATAGAAAACCAAACAGAGACCACACAGAAAACCAAACAGAGACCACATAGAAAACCAAACACATAGAAAACCAAACAGAGACCACATAGAAAACCAAACAGAGACCACATAGAAAACCAAACAGAGACCACATAGAAAACCAAACAGAGACCACATAGAAAACCAAACAGAGACCACACAGAAAACCAAACAGAGACCACATAGAAAACCAAACAGAGACCACATAGAAAACCAAACAGAGACCACACAGAAAACCAAACAGAGACCACATAGAAAACCAAACAGAGACCACATAGAAAACCAAACAGAGACCACACAGAAAACCAAACAGAGACCACATAGAAAACCAAACAGAGACCACATAGAAAACCAAACAGACACCACACAGAAAACCAAACAGAGACCACATAGAAAACCAAACACATAGAAAACCAAACAGAGACCACATAGAAAACCAAACAGAGACCACATAGAAAACCAAACAGAGACCACATAGAAAACCAAACAGAGACCACATAGAAAACCAAACAGAGACCACACAGAAAACCAAACAGAGACCACATAGAAAACCAAACAGAGACCACATAGAAAACCAAACAGAGACCACACAGAAAACCAAACAGAGACCACATAGAAAACCAAACACATAGAAAACCAAACACATAGAAAACCAAACAGAGACCACATAGAAAACCAAACAGAGACCACATAGAAAACCAAACAGAGACCATATAGAAAACCAAACAGAGACCACATAGAAAACCAAACAGAGACCACATAGAAAACCAAACAGAGACCACACAGAAAACCAAACAGAGACCACATAGAAAACCAAACAGAGACCACATAGAAAACCAAACAGAGACCACATAGAAAACCCAACAGAGGCCACACAGAAAACCAAACAGAGACCATATAGAAAACCAAACAGAGACCACATAGAAAACCAAACAGAGACCACATAGAAAACCAAACACATAGAAAACCAAACAGAGACCACATAGAAAACCAAACAGAGACCACATAGAAAACCAAACACATAGAAAACCAAACGGAGACCACATAGAAAACCAAACAGAGACCACAAAGAAAACCAAACAGAGACCACATAGAAAACCAAACAGAGACCACATAGAAAACCAAACAGAGACCACATAGAAAACCAAACAGAGACCACAAAGAAAACCAAACAGAGACCATATAGAAAACCAAACAGAGACCACATAGAAAACCAAACACAGACCACATAGAAAACCAAACAGAGACCACATAGAAAACCAAACAGAGACCACATACAGAGACCATATAGAAAACCAAACAGAGACCACAAAGAAAACCAAACAGACACCACAAAGAAAACCAAACAGAGACCACATAGAAAACCAAACAGAGACCACATAGAAAACCAAACAGAGACCACATAGAAAACCAAACAGAGACAAAGGTTTTTTCCTGAAATCGAGCTAAAAGCAAAACCTAATCTGAAAAATTAATACTTCCCAGGTCTACTTTGGTTTTAGCACCTATGTATGCAGGATGTCAAATATCTGGTAATAAACAGCTGCGTCATGAGTGCATGATACACCCGTTATTAATTACAAAAGGAAAGCACACAATATGAGTACACATGTGTACTTGTCAGTTTTTTTTTATATTCTTGTACAATAATCATAACCAACAACATACTGTGTTCATTAATTTGGAAATAAATTATTTGAATTTCATGTATATATCTTATGTCTATAGAGATCATAACTTCAAGAAATAAAGTCCCATAACTCTGGAATGACATATCGGATGGCGATACAAATAGAAAGGGAGATTCCTTCCATCAACATATACTTGCCACCAAAAAATCATGAAAATTGCTCAAGCATTTTCAAGTTTTTGTCCAAAAATGTGGAAAATTGCCAATATTTTGACGAATCAAGTCCCATAACGCTGGAATGACAAATCGGACAGCGACACAAATCGAAAGGGAGCTTCCTTCCATCAATATATACTTTCTACCAAAAAATCACAAAAATTGCTCGATGGACGGATGGACTGACAGATGGAAGGACAGCGGTATACCATAATATGACCGTTTTTTTCAAACCGGGACTATAAAAAGTAGTTACTTCAAATATGAAGTGATTTGAGGACAAGAATGTTAACAATTTCATACTTACATCGGATTCTTCTAGCTCATTATCCAAGAAATCAAACGTCTTGAAAGTATCCATCAAGTAATTACCACTGTTATCATTCAGCAATGCTTCATCTGAAAAATATTAAATAATTCACTTATTAGAATAAAAAAAGGCCCCAGCCACATTAATCTGGTCGAGAACTGAACAGTATATTCTTTGACTCTGAATATAATCTACAATTGCAACAAAGAAGATAAAAAAATCCAGTTTAACTTCAAGCATTAAGCTGGCAGATATTCCTACCCAGGATATCAAATCTCTTACCACTAGAATAAACGTAAGCTGGGCATTTTAAAATAAATTTTCCTCTGTAAATTGAATCAACTTTTCCACCAGTTTTTTCTGTTAACCCTTTACCTAACACAAATGACAGACGATACTTACAAAATAAACTAGAAAGTGTTTTAGCACACTAAAACATATGTCTCCCCTTCCTTTCTATTTTAGGCACTACAAATGATCTGGTCTGGACAATTACTCCCTATTTAAAGTACATAAATTTGACCTTGAGGTCAAGGTCACATGAAGGTCATGATGACATGTGGTCTCATTGTGATACATCCACATGTCAATCATCTAAGTCCTAGGTCAAAAAACAAAAAAGTTCTGATCTGGACAATTATTCCCTATTTGAAGTACATAAATTTGACCTTGAGGTCAGAGGTCAAGGTCACATGCAGTTCATCAAGGTAGCAGACATGCGGTTTCATGGTGACACATCCACATGTCCAAAAAAAAATTCTGATCTGGACAATTACTCCCTATTTAAAGTACATAAATTTGACCTTGAGGTCAATGTCACATGAAGGTCATGATGACATGTGGTCTCATTGTGATACATCCGCATGTCAATCGTCTAAGTCCTAGGTCAAAAAACAAAAAAGTTCTGATCTGGACAATTATTCCCTATTTGAAGTACATAAATTTGACCTTGAGGTTAGAGGTCAAGGTCACATGCAGTTCATCAAGGAAGTGGACATGCGGTTTCATGGTGACACATCCACATGTCCAAAAAAAAAAAAAAAAATCTGGTCTGGACAATTACTCCCTATTTAAAAAGTACATAAATTTGACCTTGAGGTCAAGGTCACATGAAGGTCATGATTACATGTGGCATGCGGCCTAATTGCGATACATCCACATGTCAAATATCTAAGTCCTAGGTCAAAAAACAAACAAATTCTGGTCTGGACAATTACTCCCTATTTGAAGTACATAAATTTGACCTTGAGGTCAAGGTCACATGAAGGTCACAATGGTATGCGACACACCGGCTCATGGTGATACATCCACGTGCCAAATATCTAAGGACTAGCTTAAAAGACAAACAAGTTTTGGTCTGGACAAAGTTTCCTTGAAAAAATCACAAATCTGACCTTCAGATCAAAAGTCAAGGTCACATGAAGGTCACAATGGTACACTACACACCGGCTCATGGTGATACATCCACATGCCAAATATCTAAAGCCTGACTCGAAATACAAAAAAGTTCTGGTCCAGACAGTTTCCCTTAAAAAAGTGCATAAATCTGACCTTCAGGTCAAAGTCACATGAAGATCACTATGGTACACTGCACACCGGTTCATGGTGATACATCCACATGCCAAGTATTTAAGGTGTAGGTCATAAGACAAAAAAGTTATGGCCCGGACAATGTTTGTGTGATGTTTCCCTTAAAAAAACACATAAATCTGACCTTCAAGTCAAAGGTCAAGGTCACATGAAGGTCACTATGGTACACTGCACACCAGCTCATGGTGATACATCCACATGCCAAGTATCTAAGGTGTAGGTCAAAAGACAAAAAAGTTATGGCCCGGACAAAGTTTGCATGAGAAGAAGAAGAAGAAGAGAAGAAGAAGAAGAAGAAGAAGAAGAAGAATATGCACTAAAACAATATGTCTCCCTTCTGGGAAGGGGAGACGTGAATACTTGAATAACATTTTTTTTCCATCAAAAACATAGCTTTTGACCCACCTCATTAGAATGAGCTCCTTCCAATGAGGGGCCATAAGGTATGTTTTTAAGAGAAATAATAAAAAAAACTAGAGGTACTGTGAGCAAACTCACAAAGTGATACCCCTCCCCCCCCCCCCATGCCTGAAATGTATAAGTTAGATTATCTCCCCTTGGAAATGTCAGAACGGAATTATATTGCTTCATGCACATCTTCATATGGAGTTCTTACCATAATTCATTGGTGACTTCCTGTTTGTCCCACTTTCTTAATTCAGGTAGTTAAAATGTAATAAAAAAGTGGGACAATCGGGAAGTTTTAATTACTTGTTAGGCGGTTTGATGAAAGGTTTTGATTTATAGTTTATTTCACATTAGTGAGTGTTTTATTTGCTGAAAATTAGACGTGCATAGAATAAAAAAATCTTGAAATAATTAGCACAATTTTAACTAGTTGTTTATTATTATTATTCTGTGCACTCATAATTTTCAGCAAATAAAACACTCAGAAATGTGAAAGTATTATTTATATTATCCAGAAACAACTAGAAAAGTTTCAGCTCGTGGACGCGTGTAGTATGTATTATTTATATTATCTAGAAACAACTAGCAAAATTTCATCTTGTGGATCACTGGGTACAACCCGGTGGTCCACGAGCTGAAACTTTGCTAGTTGTTTCAGATAATATAAATAATACATAACACACGCGTCCACGAGCTAAAACTTTGCTGGTTGTTTCAAGATATTATTCTGTGCACCCATAATTTTCACAAATAAAACACTCAGTAATGTGAAAGCATTATTTATATTATGTTGAATATCAATAATAAATTATACATTCATTCATTCAATATTTAACCTTCTAAATGTAACAGATCTGAAGCATGGACTGCATATTGTAAAATGTCTGTCTCTCCATTCAAAAGTCTTTGTTTGAGAGTACTAAGCCTATTGTCAATATTTCTATACTTTCGTTTTTTCGGTGCAGGAAGGCCACCTGCCGCAAGCTGCATCTGCGAGACTTCATTGAATGATTGGATGGCTTTTAGGTGGTCTATAAGGCTGTATATATTTGGATGAGCAGTTTGGATCTGCTTTTTTATTTTGCTGTGCCATCCTTCTAAATGCTGGTCCTGGGCCCCTCTGTGCAGAAACAATTCCATGAAGTTGTTTCGCCTTCAACCCATTGGGTAGTTACATAGTCAGTAAATGGTGTGGAATTAACAGTGGAATCCAACATTCCAAACTCGTCTAGTGCAGAAAACCACACATCTTCAACTAGTTCCTCCGGCACTAATGGCAAAACGGCAGCCCTGTGTACAAGTCTGCGAACTTCCTCATCTTCTTTATATTCAGTTTGTAAGCTGGTGCTTTGTGTCTTGCGCCAGAACTGTAGTGTGGGTAGTTTTTCCACCAGGTTCTTAACATCATCATTCCAGTCAGTTGTTCAAAGCTTTGAAAGTTCTTGTCTATACATTTGGGATACGGGTGTTGCTTCTTCCCTACACCATTTTTTAATATTAATTAAAGTCTTTCTCACACTAATATCTGTGTTGTTCGCTTCATGGTTATGCTGATGATTGAACCCAACTAGTATTTGATTATGTGTACGCAGTGTTGCAGGACACGTTCTTACAGCACATCTCCAATATACTTTATCTTGTCTTCGATTTTTGACCATATAACAGTAATTGTTGAACACAAAGTTTTGTCCACCACGTTTATTCTCGACGAACTCAATTTGAATCTGTGCACTTGCCATGTCGACGATACGATTGTAAAATGAAATTGTGAAACATTTTTGCTAAATGTCAAATACTTATACCAAAAACTTAAAACGATTGACCGAATGTTGTGTATAATTCACCGGTTAAAATTAATCATTTTTAAAAACAATTCTGTGATAAATGTTCATTAATAAATGATCACCATATCAGGTGAACCTGCGTTCAGATTATAATAAAGACTAATATAATAAAGACTATAACATGTTGTTTTAATCAACGTGGGACAACCAGGAAATCTCTCCCGAGGTGTGAAAATCCAGAAGTGGGACAAACGGGATTGAACCAATTCATTTTAAAAAATTGTAAATTCTCTCTGCTGCCCACCAAAATCAGTCAAGCATAACACTTTGAACAAACTTTAAGCTATGAATCATACTAACGTGATATTGTCGCCCGAGTGCTAGAATGTTCTATGTCCCATGTGAAGGGAAAGATTTTTTTTATAAAAGATAGACCTTACATTGCAGTTAAGTTAAAATCTGAGATCCCACAGTGAGCCCAAATATGACCAAACGGATGTCAAATTTCAAAAGATTCTGACTGGTGGATCTGAGGAACATTTTTTAATGAATTCCCCATGTTAAACCAAGTTAAAATTTAGGTTGCCATAGGGAGCCCAAATATGAACTTAGGGACTTGATTTTAACAAATTGGAACCTGACCACACTGAGGATACTGCAAATCAAATACAGTAGAATCCTCTTAATTGAATATCCATTTTGCCAGTGAAAATTATTCAATTAACAGGAGTATACAATTAACAGGGATTTGGTCAGTTTCCTGTGTGCTGGAGGTAAACTGAGCATTTATTCTATTATATCTTGTTTGACAGAGCTCATAGAGCTCTGTCAAACAAGATATAATAGAATAAATGCCTGTATTGGATGTAGTGAGGCCAAAAAGGTTGATAAATAAAGAGAATTTGGTGCGTGTCCAGTAATTTTTTGGACATATTATAAAAATTTATATACAATTAACAGGAGTTTACTCTACAACCCATATGCAATTAACAGATCAAATTTGTACTGAAGGTATGGTAAATGGTTTTGTGTTTGAAAATTATATTCAATTAACAGGGATATACAATTAAGAGATATCCAATTAAGTGGGCTCCACTGTATCACAAGATTCTGACAGATGGATCTGAAGAGGATTTTTAGAGAATACTCCTTATATAGCACTAAGTTAAAATTCAGGGCTCCCATAGGGAGCCCAAATATAACCAAACATGATGTGACCAAAGTTAAATCTGCCCCTCCCCTCCCTCCAAGGATGCAGTATAGAAGATTCTCACTGGCAGATCTAAAGATTTTTAAAGTATTTTACTCATACAGTAGAGCCCTGTTAATTGAATAGCCAGTTCACCAGTGAGAATTATTCAATTAACAGGAGTATTCAGTTAACAGGGATTTGATCAGTTTCCTGTATTCTAGGCTTAAACTGAGCATTTATTCTATTATATTTTGTTTGACAGAGCTAAAGGAGCTCTGTCAAACAAGATATAATAGATTAAATGCCAGCATTGGATGTACTGAGGCCAAACTGGGCAATATACAAGGGTAATGCAGTGACTGTTAGGGGTCATTTCACGACTTATTGCAAGAGTTTTTATTCAATTAACCCTTTACCCAATGCAGATGATATCAAAATTTATTATTTTAAATATCATTTTTTCAAACTTCTCAAAAATTATAAAAAAAACATATCATGTGACCCCTTGTTGGAACAAGCTCATTCCAACGAGGGGTCACATGATATGGTTTTGTTGAAATCTTTTGAAAAATATTTTTTCAACTGCTGATTTTGCATATTACGCGGGCGGATGCATGCGATTCGTTGGGTAAAGGGTTAACAGGAGTTTATTGTATAATCTATATGCAAATAACAGGGTAAATTTGTAGTGTAGGTATGATAAATGGTTTTGTGTTTGGAAATTATATTCAATTAACAGGGATATTCAATTAAAAGATATCCAATTAAGTGGGCTTCACTGTATTGCACTAATATTTATTTATTTATTTATTGGGGTTTAAGGTCACATTTTTCTGCACAATGGCTAATCATGACCATCTCATATCGCACTAAGTTAATGCTTGAGTTCTGATATGGAGCCCAAATATGACCCTATGGAATTGATTTGAACAAACTCGAATCTGAACCTCCTAAGGATACCGCATATCAAATATCAAAAGATCCTGACTGGAAGATCTGAAGAAGATTATTAAAGAATATTCCTGATATTAAAATTCAGGTTCCCACAGAGTGCCCAAATCTGAACCCAGTGACTTGACATGAACAAACTTGAATCTCACCCCACTACAGATGCTACATTCCAAATATCAAAAGATTATGACTGATGGATCTGAAGAAAAGCTTTGTAAAAAATATTTCTCACATTACATTAAGTTAAAATTTGGGCTTTGACTTGATTTTGATTAAACTTCAAGCTGACCTCCCCTCCCCATAACCCCCCCCCCCACCCCACCCCCAAGATGCAGTAAACTGAATATAAAAAGAATTTGATGGAAAGATTGGAAGAAAAAGATTTTGAAATAAATTTCCTCATATTGCACCAAATTCACAGATACAGCCCAAATATGAACAAAGGGGCTTATAACAAACCTGAATCTCACCTCTCTTTGGATTTATATACCAATTTTCAAAAGATTCTGATTTGTAGTTCTGGAGAAGATTTTTTTAATTCTGTAAAAAACTAGAAAAACTGTGAGCACTGCTCACTAAATGATACCACCCACTCCCACCAAGAAACATTTTACAACAGTAAAAGTGTGTTTAATGTAGAGAGCACAAACACTGACAACAACAACCCCCCCCCCCCCCCCCCCAGAAAAAAAAAAAAAAATACCTGAAAGCAGAATAGAAGGTGCACATCTATAATGTATATAAAAGAATATCTGAGAGTTTCAATGAAATTCGCCCACTGGTATAAGAGGAGTAGCGGATAGCAGGAGTGTACCCCCCTAAAGCATCACAACAATTTGGCTAAGTTCATTTCGCCCTTTGGGAAAGAGTAAAAAAATAAAAATACCTGAAAGCAAAATAGGAGGTGCACATCTATAATGTATAGAAAAGAATGCCTGTAAGTTTCAATGAAATCCACCCACTGGTTTAAGAGGAGTAGCGGATAGCAGATGTGTACCCCCAAAGCGTCACGGACGTACGGACGTACGGAAGTACGGACGTACGTAAGTACGGAAGTACGGACACCATGAATGCTATATACCGCCCACTTTTCAAGTGGGTGGTATAAAAAATTGTGGGTAATAACAGAATTATGCCCTTGTGGTGCCCCCTGTCGGGGTGGCGACTTTATTTGAACAAACTTAAGTTGACCTAAGTTAAGAAACACGCATATCAAATTCGGTTCAATTTAGCTCAGTAGTTTATGAGAAGTTCACAATGTCAAGTAATCACTAAAGCTCTCCTTGAGCTTCACTCAGGTGATCTAAAAAAATATTTGAATATGGCATTTTTTTTAGAGTAGTGCAGGCTGATTCGGGGCAAAAGCTGTGTTTTGGGGACACCAAATGATAAAAAAAAAAAAATTGCGAATTTTTCAAATAGTGCAATCCAGTGTTTGTCATAAGCCATGTTTTGAGACACAAAATGAAAAAAAAATTTGATTGGGCATTTTTAGAATAGTACTAGCTGAATTTGGTCATAAGCTAATTTTTTAGGACACAAAAAGACTAAAGGATGGCCACCAAAGGGTGGCTGATTCCCCCGAAAAAAGCCTTGATAGCCATTCCAACCTTATTCGCGACACACCCTCTGGTTGTGGGCAATAATAATACCAAGTATCATTAATATCCTTGAAGGCTGTAAGAAGTTATGGAGCGGACACGAATTCCATCTACGCCCGGATGGACAGATGGACAGACAGAGACGGACAGACGGACGACGTCACAGCTAGATTCCCCCGAATTTTTTTCGGGGGAATAAAAAAAAAATGTTAATGGAAATTTTTCAGAATAGCACTGGCTAGTTTTTGGCCTTTATGTTAGGTAAATGATTAACAAGGTTAACTTACTTGACTCAGGTAATGATGTATCTTCACTAGAACCGACACTTTGCTGATGATCAAGTGTATCACTAGACTGACTAAATATCACCTATAAAGATAAAATCATATCAAAGTTAAATTAAAACATACGGCCCAGCAATTTCACATCATTGATAGAGCCCTATGAATCCCAAATTTAAAGTCAAATCAAATTCTGAATCAACTTTATAAATTCTCAAAATTGAGCAGGAGAGTCCAGCTCAGTTACTATACCTGTAAGGTTAAATTTTTATTAACCCTTTACCCAACGTAACGGACAAAACCGGTCAGTGTTATTATAAAAAATCGCCAATTAAGTTTTTTATTTTTTGTCTCAAAAACATAGGTTATGACCCCTCCTTGGAACGAGCTCATCGAGCTCATTCCAATGAGGGGTCATAACCTAGGTTTTTGAGACAAAAAATTAGTTATTCAAGAATTTTTTTTGCAAGTGTCGTCTGCTTTTCGGGTTAGGTAAAGGGTTAAGTGCCCTGTTGGAGACCTCCTATTGGGAGACCAGGTCTCCTGTTGGAGACCTCCTGTTGGAGACTTCCTGTTGGAGACTTCCTGTTGGAGATCTCCTATTGGAAATGGGAGACCTCCTGTTGGAGACCAGGTCTACTATTGGAGACCTGTTGGAGACCTGATGATAGATGAAGAGTTCAAGAGGATACATTTGGTAGTATTTTGAGACTATCTCAACGATTAAAAAATTTCTACATCAGTGGGAAATGAATCAAATCAAATGGAATCATCTAGAAATTTTAAATGAAATTGAATTTTGATGTTTCTCAGAACCCTAACTGCTAGACAATCACAGAGCAAGGAAACAACGGTTTATAATGTTGAAAAAAAAGAACAAGTTAGCATTCTGTGTAGATATTTGAGTTCACTGAAAAAAAATTTACGATTAAAAGAAAAGCTGGTGAATTATGTTACACATCACCGCCCACACAAGTGGTAATTAAGATTTCAAAGATGTAACAAAATGTTAAACAATAATAAATAAAATCCCTCATTTCCTTTCTAATTGATATGAGTTGCTACTGAAAAGAAAAAAGAAAAAAATCTTTATTATTTATTTATTGGTGTTTTAAGGTCACATATTTCTGCACAATGGCTAACCATGACCGTGACAGTTTTTACGGGTGGAGGAAGCCGGAGTACCCGGAGAGAACCACCGAGCAACTGTCAGCTCCCCAACATACCAACTCCCCACAAGCTGGGTTAGCATTGATTGAAGACAGGTGCACCATCGACGTGAAGTACGCTTTAGTACACAGCGGCACCGTGCCCAAACGTGGGCAATGGGGGTGAAGTGTCTTGCCCAAGGACACAACGCGGTTGCCGCAGGTGAGATTCGAACCGAGGACCTCTCGGCTTGCAGTCTGCACCTCTACCAACTGAGCCACCGCGCCCCCTAATCTCAGTACATTTTAGCAGAATAATCTGAATGAAAAAAGTTGAAAATAGATGAGAATTGAACATGACATAGATATTTTATAGTTATAGAATGGTTCCACTAAGGAACCACAAAGTAGATCTTCTGTTTCTCAAGCCATTTTTTTAAAAACTGCATGTGGGGTGGGGCGGGGGGATTTTTTTTTATTTTTTATTTTTGTAATTATTGCTTTGCCATCAAAATTTCATATTCTTGGTTTGGTTTATCGTTTAAGACTCATAATCTATAGTAAAGCGTGGGTAGTGGTGTATTTCATCCCTTGAGTGCAACAAGGCTTCGCAATGCTTTAGCTGCACACGAGGGACAAATTTATTAATTTTATTAACTTGTGCAAAATATCAGACATAAATCATTTAATTTTTATTTCTGTAAGTTTGCATTGGTTATAAAAAGATAGCATGTGGCAGCCAAAAGGACCATATGAAAGGGCCTGAGAAACAGATTTTTTACTTTTTTAGGCCTAATCAATACATTCTGAATAGTCATTTGAACATTATTGGATGGAAACAGAAGTGTAACGCATGACTGGATGGATGCACACACATGCGAGGAGGCACATTTGCATACATATGAGAACAAGCTGAAAATGGTACTCTCAACCCTTTACTTAACTGATCTATTAAATCCAGCAAATAATGAATCCAGAACTACCCATATATCAACGTTACTTAATTTCCTGTTCTTGTTTGCTAAAAGTGACAGACCGGGGGGTGGGGGAGTCACAAGGTTCACCTCGACATTTCCTCCACCCGTAAAACTGTCGCAGTCCTGATTAGCCATAGTGCATAAATATGTGACCTTAAACACCAATAAATAAATAACACAGACAATATATAAATTTATTATTTTAAGTATTGTTTTTTAACTCTTTCAACACGAGAGGACGATTTTCTGGTCTAGGAACACGATACATCATAAATTCATTAAATAGGATGGCTACTAAGTGAAAGTGTGTGGTAGAACAATTAATATTTTCAACGTGCAGCCTCAAGGCTGCAATTTGAGAATATTAATTGTTCTTCCCCCAAATAATGGATATGGACTCATCCAATTTCTGCCATTTAACTGGTATGGAAGATACCACCAGTGCTGAAAGGGTTGAAATTTAAAAAACAATTTCAACAAAACCATATCAAGTGAACCCTCAAAGGAACATGCTCAAGGAACTCATTCCAATGAGGGGTTCACAGGATATGGTTTTGTTGATATTTTTTAAAAAATATATTTTTTTTCAATTGCCAAATTTGTAATTTACAGGGTCAGATGTGGTCAATTCATTAGGTTAAGGGTTAATCAATTCCATCTTGTTTGGCACAAGCTCTGTTCGTCTGTTTTGGTTTGTCAAGCAGGTCTGAATTGCTTCTATTCACAGTTGCATTATGGGAAAGATTTGAAACTTGAAATTTTGGTATTTTGTTATCAGTGTGCAGAAGGTTAAGAGTCTCCAAATGTTATAAATTACAGGACATTTAATTGGCAGATACGATGCCGCAAGACGTGAAGTGAGAACAATATTAGGCTAAAGCCTCACCTAATATCGTTCTCACTTTGCCTCATGTGAGATCATAACCGTTGAATAAATGATCCATAACACAATTATCATGCCATTATATCTTTTCTCTCCGAAATTTCATCATCAGTTGCGTTTGAAAATAGTTTCATGTTTTCATTAAATTTTCCTATCAGCATACATTTGTTCACAAAAGCAGATTAGTATCATTAGTAGTGACGGAATACAAGGGGAGTAATCCAACAAAAAAATCACTGGTTTATTACCCACAACATTGTGGGACAGTTACCATTTTGGCTGCTTTCTGATGCTTTTAGCTGAAAACAAACTTTCTAAAATGACAATTAGTGGAATTCGCCAAACAAATTTGCAACGGGAATGTGTGTTACTATGATTAGCTATAACAAGCAATTTAAATTGTAATTGCAGCGCAAAATTTGTAGAAAATTCCAGTGAAATTCCGCTTCTATTTAAAAAATAGTCTGTCAACGATTCCTGTTCGGTACATATGTGCGGAATGGATTTTCATTTTCCACATGGTTTAGGGTTGCTATAGCTGGGGATTTCATAGAACAGGTTTGTAATAATAAGTCAATACACAGGTTTTTTCATATGATATTTCTGTATCGAGTTCACTAAAATCGATCTGAGCTGAGGTTAACCAAGGCTCAGATCGATTTTAGTGAACAAGGGACAGACATTTCATGTCAAATCGTGCGGAATTGCAGATTATCTTTACCATATAACATGTAATTTAACCCTTTACCCAACAAATCGGCCGCATCCGCCCGCGTAATATGCAAATTCAGCAGTTGAGAAAATATTATTTTTTGAAAAATTTCAACAAAACCATATCATGTGACCCCTCATTGGAACGAGCTCGTCGAGCTCGTTCCAACGAGGGGTCACATGATATGGTTTTGTTGAAATTTTTTGAAAAATTTCAAAAAATGATATTTAAAATAATAAATTTTGATATCGTCTGAGTTGGGTAAAGGGTTAATCATTCACAGGACAGAAAAACTAAAATGGTCAGCGTAATTAAAACAAAAATCGCCAAATAAATTTTATTATGTTTTCAACTTTTGCCTTGAAAACATACCTTATGGCATCTCATTGAAATGACCTTGTCAAGCTCATTCCAATAAAGGGTCATAAGCTGTGTTTCCAAGGTAAAAAATGAAAATGTTTAGTTATTCAGGAGATTTTTTTGGTAATTATCATGCTATTTGTATTAGGTAAAGAGTTAACCCTTTACCCAATGTAATGGCAAAAACCAGCCAGCGCTATTCTAAAAAATCGCCAATTAATATTCATTATTTTTTTCATTTTTTGTCTCAAAAACATAGGTTATGACCCCTCATTGGAACGAGCTCGTTGAGCTCATTCCAATGAGGGGTCATAACCTATGTTTTTAAGACAAAATTTTTTTTAAAAATTAGTTATTCAAGAATTTTTTTTGCAAGTGTCGTCTGCTTTCCGTGTTAGGTAAAGGGTTAATGAAATAAAAGAGATCAATTCAATTCTACATCCAAAACCAAATCACTTACAATGTTATGTCGTCATTGGTGACTTCGAATGTCATTCCTGTATTAGACATGTTGCAAACGATATTTTCCGTAATAAGTTATTCGATGCTCCGTTCGTCCATTTTGGTTTACAAGATGAGAAGTGGCCTTGGAAACAAGTGCAAGACTCTGATACATCTTGTACATAAACTTAACTGCAATGATACATTTATCTTACAATTCTCAACTGTAGCGTCTATAACTTGACTAACCAGCATTTTAATATCAGATTTTCATTTTCACATTCATAAACCCTGGCCATTTCAGTCTAAAGTGTATGTAGCTGTCTTGAACTGTTCTGATTCCAGAAAAAACTTAATGAGTGAATTTGTTGAATTTTGTTCAACATTCCGAAAACACTGGGCACTGTAATTGAGTGTTGTTTCAACTTGAATGCTTTTAACGATTTGGATATAGAAACATAAAAACAATGTGGTTTCATAATTTAATAATAATACTTTTGAGGAGTGTTTTTTTCTTCTTCTTCAATATATATAGAAGCATATACAGTCTCTTTCAAATGCCTTTCAAAAGCTTGTAAAGATCTATATATAGTATTATTTATTTATTTATTGGTGTTTAAGGTCACATACTTATGCACAATCATGACCGCGACAGTTTCACAGGTGGAGGAAGCCGGAGTACCCAGAGAGAACCACTGAGCAACAACGAGCAGCTGGCAGCTCCCCAACATATTAACTCCGCACTGCAGCACGGGCAGGATTAGATTGGTTGAAGACATGCGCACAATCGACGTGCAGTATGTCTTAATACACAGTGTCATCGTGCCCCCTAAGTGCCTTGCCCAAGGACACAACGCGGGAGTCCAAATCGGTCGCTCAGACAGTCACCCATCGGAGAACTAACCAGGCTTGACGCTGCTTAACTTCGGTGATCTGACGAGAGCCGGTTACCGCAATGCCACCGTGCCCCCGACTGTATGTACTTATGACAAGATAAAATGTATTATCATTATTGGGTGCATATTTGGACATTTGCATCAAATTCTTGGACCCGTCTAGCAGCACTATCACTGACTTGTCAATAACATTTTATCTGGACAGGCAAACTATCGATATCCAGTTAAATTCTGTAAGGAATCCAATGCTGTTGTGGGTGATTTGTTTACACACTTTTTGGAGTGTTGCATGCAGACTACCTTTCATGATGTCCCTTTAATCCCCAAGATATTCATTCATGCCCAGTTGTAGATATTCCAATTAAAAAGTATTTAATTCATTTTAAAAACATCAAGATATTAACATAATTATTGAAATAACATAAAACTATAGCTGTGGTCTTTGTTCATAATATTCAGTATATTTATTTATTAGGGTATAATGACACTTTAATAGCCAGGGTCATATCACGTCGGTGACAGTTTTACGGGTGGAGAAAGCCGGAGTACCCGGAGAGAACCACCGAGCAATGACAAGCAGCTGCCAGCTCCCCAACATCGTAACTCTGGACTGCAGCACAGGCAGGGTTAGATTGGTTGAAAACATGCGCACCTTCAACATGCAGTACGCCTTAGTACACGACGTCATGTGGACAATTGGGGCGAAGTGCCTTGCCCAAGGACACAATGCGGGAGTCCGAACGCAGACGGTCACCCATCCAAGGACTAACCGGGCTCGACGTTGCTTAACATCGGTGATCTGACGAGAACCGGTAACCGCAACAGTAATTTGGTCAAATTGAGTCTCAATTGAGTAACATTTCTTGTGTTAACTCAAAGAAAATGAATGTTTATCGTATTTTTAAATTCAATCCTATGGAAATTTTGGTTGGTCAGAAAAGCAAACCTAAATGGTTCCCTTTTCCGACCAACTGAAATAACAAATCTGATTGAATTGGAAAATATGTGATGGGACTATTTAAGGGCTAGACGGGTTCCAGGCCATAACAGTAATAGATTCAATATGCGTCAAATGTTATAAATATATATATGGAGCCCACTTAATTGGATATCTCTTAATTGTATATCCCTGTTAATTGAATATAATTTCCCAACACAAACCCATTTACCATACCTCCAGTACAAATTTGACCTGTTAATTGAATATAGGTTATAGAGTAAACTCCTGTTAATTGAATAAAATTTTTTGTAAAATGTCGAGAAATTACCCTGACTCACCCCAGTTTTCGTTTGGTTATAGACCTATTTGGCCTCAGTACATCCAATATAGGCATTTAATCTATTATATCTTGTTTGACAGAGCTCATGGAGCTCTGTCAAACAAGATATAATAGAAAAAATGGTAAGTTTATCCCTAGAATACAGGAAAGTGACACAATCCCTGTTAATTGAATACTCATGTTAATTGAATAATTTTCATTGGCAAAGTGGCTATTCAATTAACAGGGTTCTGCTGTACATTCAACACTCAATAAGCTGGACAATGTCGTTTTTCATTTCTAAGCAGAAAATAATATAAAGAAGAATTCAGACTTTTGCTAGGTTACTGATCCAGTTATGAAAAACATTATCTATCACTGTCATGTGGTATCTCCGAAACAAAGATACAGTTATTAAGTGTACAATCTCATTTGATCTTAACAGAAAGAAAACAAAACATTATAGTAATTACATTGAAAAATAAAAATAAATAACACTGCTCAACCACATGCAGTTTTAGAAAAAATGTTTGTTTTGCAGACAGTTGCAGGTCACCTAATATGAATGTATGAGTGTGGGGGTGGGGGTGTGGGGGTGGGAGTGGGGTGGGGTGGGGGAGGGTTGATGTGGTGGTTGGTGGGGGCAAATTATTTTTTAAATTTTTGCCTCAAAGTAAGGCTAGTGGCCCCAACTTGGGATGAGCTCATGGAGTTCATTCCAATGATGGGCCATCAGTAAATGTTTCTGAGGAAAATAATTAAATTTTTTTTGGTTATTTACGATTATGGAGAGAAAATGTTGTTTGATATCCAAGTTTGTCATATAGTTATGATAAATAAATGATTAAAAACTTGTATGGATAAACATCACCCCACCAAATATTACAGTAATGTCCTCTGGGGCAGGATTAACAAAGTCAGGTTATTATCATATCACAAACACGTGAACGTTTTCACAAAACTTGTTTAGATTGTGTATATCTCCAGTTTTAACCCTTTACCCAATGCAGACGATTTCAAAATTTATTATTTTAAATACCATTTTTTAAATTTTTTCAAAAAATTTCAACAAAACCATATCATGTGACCTCTCTTTGGAATGAGCTTGACGAGCTCGTTCCAACGAGGGGTCACATGATATGGTTTTGTTGAAATGTTTTCAAAAATAATATTTTTTCAACTGCTGAATTTGCATATTACGCGAGCGTATGCGGCCAATCTGTTGGGTAAAGGGTTAAAGTCACATAGCTTTGAATTAATGACAAATCTTTTTTCATTGGGGCTGGGAGGGATGTCCAGACCTGGATATCTCACCTCCACATCCCCCCCCCCCCCCCCCCCCAATACACAGCACAAATGGTAACATAGAACCCCTATATGGTCAGTAACACCATATAAACCAAATTGTGGAAAATGCCCTGTGTGAGGTTGGTAGAGGGAGGGGGAGGGGGAAGACATCCATGCCTGGATATCTTCCTCATCCTCATGAAAAAAAAACATTTGTCATTAATTCAAAGGTATTTGACATTAAAAGTAGACACGCACACAATCGAAAAGGTTCTGGAAAAACTGTCACCAGTTTGTGATATAGCAAATGATTTTACAACTTTGTTAATCCTGGCCCAAATGACATTACTATTTGGTGGGTTGATGGTTTTTGTTGATCAAAACATAAATACATGCACCTGTAATTGACGACAAAAATGCATGTCTCAACATTTGAGCATCAAATAGCATTGAATTAACCCTTTACCCAACGCAGAGGATATCAAAATTTATTATTAAATATCATTTTTTTTAATTTTTCAAAAAATTTAAACAAAACCATATCATGTGACCCTTCGCTGGAATGAGCTCGATGAGCTCGTTCCAACGAGGGATCCCCTTCGTTGGAATGAGCTTGATGAGCTCTTTCCAACAAGGGGTCACATGATATGGTTTTGTTTGAATATTTTGAAAAATAATATTTTTTCAACTGCTGAATTTGCATATTACACAGGCGGATGCGGCCAATTCTTTGGGTAAAGGGTTAACAAGAAAAACGATTTTCATGGGTGGTGGAAAGATATTCAGGAAGTGGGAATATATCATAGGATATTTTCCCTCCAGAAGATATCCTGTTACACTGGACACCCATTGAGTAAAAACTGGATTGCTGTTCTTATACTTTTCACAAAACTTTTTGACATGGAAATTCTGCCATGTACTGTTTTGTTTGTTGGTTTATTCATTTATTGGGATTTAATGACATTTTCAACAGCCACAGCCACAAAGTTTTGCATGTGTTATTTTAGTTTATAATGAAGGAATAGAAAATGATGTCAGAAATGAAACATATTACCATACCAACAGGTGCAATGTGGATTTAGTGGTTCATTTGATAAATCGTGAGCATAAGTGCAGTCTACCCAGAATTCGATATCTGATTCCTTTAGTACAACTCTACACCTCAAAAACACAGATGTCATTTACAATCATCATATAACAAAGAAGAAGGTGAACAAAATGATGATTTGTGTATTGTCCTCCAAGTGCAAATGTGCAAACACAAGTAATCTTGAATTTGAAGGTCACAGGAGTGCGGTGGCTCAGTGGTAGACTGTTGGACTTCTAAGCTAGAGGTCTCGAGTTCATTCCCCGTTTGGAACAACCCCTGTTGTGTCCTTGAGTCAGGCACTTTATCCCGGTTGCCTACGTGGGGGCATGATGACGCCGTGTACTAAGGCATACTGCACGTCGATGGTGCACAGGTCCTCAACTGCTGTAACCCTGCTTGAGTGGAGCTTGAACAGAGTTAGAATGTTGAGGAGCTGACTGTTGCTCGTCGATGCCCAGTGGTTCTCTCTGGGTACTCTGGCTTCCTCCACCTGTAAAACTGTCATGGTCATGATTAGCCATTGTGCATAAGTATGTGACCTTAAACACCAATAAATAAATAAATAAATAAATAAATAAATAAATAAATAAATAAATAAAAAAATTCAAAGGTCAAGATCAAGACCTGGGAAGGCGACTCTTTTTAGCTCCATCATTTGAACCTTGAAAGCATCAAACCTGGTCACAACATTACTCCGGATATGTGAATCTAAATATGCCTTAAAAAATGTTACCTTGACCTTGAATGTCAATGTCGGAAATTTGACAAGAATCATTTTTGAGCCAAGCAACATAATTCCTTTCCGAGAAAAATGTTGTTTTTAAGCTTATTCTCACAACTTCCTCCTCTGAAGCTGGAGAAGATCAACAGTTTATAGGAATCTTACAAAAGATGTGTGGATAATAATAATAATAATAATAAACACATTTATATAGCGCGAAAATTATAGTTCAGAAGATATAGAACCATATTCTAAGGCACTGTACATGTTACTGAGCTCGTGCAAATATACAAACGCAATATATACAGTATCTTACAGTCCAGAACATCTCTTATAGGCTTTTTGAAACAGGTGTGTTTTGAGATCTTTCTTGAAAAGGTTGACATTTGACAGCATTTTTAGGTCTTCTGGTAAATTATTCCACAAGTGAGGGCCAGCAAATGAGTGGCATTTGACAGCATTTTTAGGTGTTCTGGTAAATTATTCCACAAGTGAGGGCCAGCAAATGAGAATCACCTATCTCCAAATGTCTTACACATATGTTTTGGAACATGTAGCAGCATTTTACCATCGGACCTCAGGTTGTATTGACACACATTCTTGGTATTAAGGAGTTATTTTAAGTAGGCTGGTGACGTGTTGTTTTGTGTCTTAAAAACTAATAATAAAGTTTTGAAAATTATTCTGTATTTAACTGGCAGCCAGTGCATATCCCTCAGAACAGGAGTGATGTGTTGAGATCGTGATACCCTACATACCACTCGGGCTGATGCATTTAGTACCATCTGCAGGCGAGATTACTGATATTGTGGAAGGTTGAACAGTAAGGCATTACCATAATCCAAATGTGAAGTTACAAAGGCATGAACTAGGGTTTTTGTTGAGTCTTTGGTGAGGAACTGTCTTATCTATCTATGGTCAGACATGTTACAAATATGTGCAATAAGGCTTTCAGAGGTCTATACAAAGACGATATCAAAATTTATTATTTTAAATATCATTTTTTCAAAAAATTTCAACAAAACCCTATCATGTGACACCTCGTTGGAATGAGCTCGATGAGCTCATTCCAACGAGGGGTCACATGATATGGTTTTGTTGAAATTTTTTGAAAAATAATATTTTTTCAACTGCTGAATTTGCATATTACGAGGGTGGATGCGGGCAAATCGTTGGGTAAAGGGTTAATTCACCCATTGAACACAAGAGGCTGCTTTCCTGGACAAGGAACATGATATGTCATGAGTTCATTAACTGGAAGTGTTTTAAGTTATTTTTTGGACCTTAAAATTTCTTTGTGTATCTTTGCCTTGTTACAATTTATGGAAGAGTGCCAATAGGCACTCTCCCATAAATTATAACAAGGCAACTAACAGATAAAATAATATCACTACCGAAATAATATGAAGCACATCTACAGAATATGAAGCCTTAAATTGCAGTACCCAAACTTCAGAATAAAGCCCAAATATGGGATTCCAGCAATCTTCCAGTTAACTGGTAGAGTGCTAAATTATTTTGGTCATCAAAATTTGTTCATATGTCTTTGTCTTGTAACAATTTATGGGAGAGTGCCTACGGGCACTCTCCCATAAATTGTAACAAGGCAAATCCAGACAGACTAGATAATTTCACTTCAGAAATGATATGAAGCACATCCACATAATATGGAGCCTTTAAGTTGTGGAGCATGCATTTCAGAATAAAGCCCAAATATGGGATTCCAGCAATCTACCAGTTAAGTAGGATGGCTGTTAAGTGAATGTGTGGGGTAGACCAATCACTATTTTCAATGTGCGGACCAAAGCCGGCATGTTAAAAATAATAATTCGTCTGCCCCCAAATAATGAATATGGACTCTTCAAATTGTTGCCAGTGAACTGACATGGAAGATACCACCAGGGTTACAAAGGGTTAAACTCACAGGTGCACAGGTTCCCATAGGGGTTAACATCTGTTCCAAGTTTAACAAGCAAATTTAAGGGAATTATCATCCACTGCCGTTGCATCCATAAGACTTAGATGTGAGTCTTCCATGGAAGACGTGTGTCGCCTGGCGTTTCAGACAGAATTCTAAGTGGAAAAGGGGCATAACTCTGGAAAAAATACAGCGGATCAAAAAATAAAATAGGAGGTGCACAATGCCATTATGTGATAAAGAATCACTGAAAGTTTCATCAAAATCCATTCATAGGTTAAAGAGGAGTGGCGGATAAGAGAAAGTGTGACGCGGACGACGACGCGGACAACGCAAGACGACGGGGCATAACTCTGGAAAAAAAACAGCGGATCAAAAAATAAAATAGGAGGTGCACAATGCCATTATGTGGTAAAGAATCACTGAAAGTTTCATCAAAATCCCTTCATAGGTTAAAGAGGAGTGGCGGATAAGAGAAAGTGTGACGCAGACGACGACGCAAGACGACAAAAGTAATCCCTATATGTCGCTCCCCACTTCGTGGGGCGGCGACACAAAAACTGCACGACCAATCCTCACTATCATACCTTTAGAGAACTGAAATTCTATAGGAATAAACAGTTTCTTAAAATTACAAAGTCCATTTGGACTGAAATGTCGGGAAACAAAAAATTTTATTTATAAAAACAGTAATCTTGACCTTTGACCTATTGACACGATTCCAGTGATCAAGACCTCATAGGTAGTCTTTGTATGGAGTATTAACTCTTAAACCTTTACCTGACATGAAAAGCAGACGACACTTGCAAAAAAAAAATCTTGAATAACTAATTTTTTTTCATTTTTTGTCGCCAAAACATAGGTTATGACCCCTCATTGGAACGAGCTCGACGAGCTCGTTCCAATGAGGGGTCATAATCTATGGTTTTGAGACAAAAAATGAAAAAAATCATGAAAATTAATTGGCGATTTTTCGCTTTTTAAAAAAAATAACGATTTTTTTCGCTATTTTTTCTCTGTTTTCTTAAAGTAAACTACATTTTGAACAAAATGACACAAAATCACATACTTTTATCGTTTTTTTTCAATAAATATTAACGATTTTATTGTGACAGCGCCGTCAAACTCACTGCAATCGCTCTGTTCCATTATCGCTATCATAGGGGGAGAGTTTAGTAATTGAAATGTAGGCTGACAAACCCTGCCCCCTCACTAAACTGACCCTAGATCAAATTTTAGGGTCAGTCTAGTAAGGGTCAAGGTTAGCTTACCGATTAGCTCACCCTGGTCCTAACTGAACCGACCTTAAATCGAGGAACACGTACACAAGCGAAGCGCACCTGCTAAAATGCACACAAGCAAAGCGCACCTGCTATCATATAGAATGATTTCTCCCCTGTGACTTCACTCGTAACAACGAATGAAAACAACAGATGCTGCGAAATTTTTAGCGGTTGAAACAAATGGCAACTGAGAAACTAGATTCAACGGGATTTAAAATCTATTCTCTGACATGTTAAAACATGATAGAGGTACCTAATTTTGTGTCATTTTGTTCAAAATATAGTTTACTTTAAGAAAACAGAGAAAAAATAGCGAGAAAAGCGTTATTTTTTTAAAAAAAACGAAAAGTCCCCTATTCTACACCGTTACCGATATTTTTCATCAAAGCTAGTCATGGCTGCTATGAAGCAGCCATGACTAGATTTGATGAAAAATTAATTAAATACTAATATATATAAAATCCAAGAGGTGACACACATTGGGAAATATTGGGAAATCTTACTCTTTTCAAACAAATGTCGAGATCTCTTCAATGAAATGCCACTGACAGCATTCAGAAGAAATAAGAATTTAAAAGATCTGCTAACCCGGGCTGAACTGCCACTATATATATACCAACACAAGTCAGTGGTCGCACTATAAAGAACCCATTTCTCCCATGCAACATGAGAAATTGCACCATTTGCCCGATATTGAAATCGAACCTACTTTGGTTCAAAAGCACACAAACCAAACAACGCTTTCCGGGCCCCAAGAGGTATTCATGCGCAAGCAGAAATTGCATTTACCTGCTCACATGCAGCAGATGTTCCTAATAATATGTGGGGGAGATGAAACGCAATTTCTGCACCAGACTCACACAACATATGTCAGACATTCGACACAGTAGAGATACCACAATAGCATTACATTTCTCGCAATCTGACCATAACATTAATGATCTGCATTTCCGAATTATTCAGATTTTAAATTCAGATCCCGACTCAGTACCAGCAACAGGACGCAGAAAACAAACTGAAATTAATTGGATATACAACCTACAAACTTTGCAACCATTTGGGCTGAACAGAAAAGATTTCTAATTTACTATTTATTGAAAAATTAATTAAAGTATAACACAAGAAATCATCGATGAATGGGGGAATATGTGATTAGATGTGACCAAATTATATTGTTTTCAGTGACAAGAGAAATCCTGTGCTAGGCAGAAATACCCACCAGCAGCATGCAAAGAGTTAAGTTTTGAATGTAAAAGGAAAACTTAAATTGGTGATTGGAAACCTTACTTAATTTATAGTAACAGTGACATTGAACTTTAACCTACTGACTAAAAAACAATCCCATTTATCAACACCCCAATAGATAATCTGTCTGTATATTGGAGATTTGTATCTCAATAGAATCTAAAGTTATTGTATGGAAACCAAACATCTACTAAGAGTAAAAGTGATCTTGACCTTTGACCCACTGACCCCCAAACACAATGTGAATCACTGGGCAATCTGAGAATCTCAAATTCTGAATTATTTAAGAACTGACAACTGAATTGTGCAGATGGAGTTTACAAGAATCACACTGATTCTCATGAACAGGGACAAATTTTAAGGTCTGTAAAACAATTCCACAACTGTCAAAAAACTGTGTATAGAAATCCATTAAACCTGTGATGGCGCATCATCAATTCCTCTTGGTGTTTCTTATTATTCACAAAAATCAAACTGTATTTCTTCTTTAAAAATAGATCTCGCTTTTATCAAAAAAGTTTCCCAAGCAAATTCACAGAAATTATCAACAGCTGAAAAAAAACTTGCTTTCAAGATAAAATGAATGTCTATAGGATCAAATATCCTAGCATTTTCAGTGTGTATTCAAGGTCAATTTATCAGCTACTCTCGCTGAAAAAACAGAAGATTGCACCAGGGGTACTTGCACACATACCCCCACAAGCGTCAAGTCGATGCCAGTACCATGTCTAACAGTAAGCATTTCTCAAGCATGAGGCTGCCAAAGAGCCTTAATCACTCACCTGAGAAATTTGTTTGTCACATTTCAGTACTTTTGGCCAGTTAATACTGCAGAGGAATGAAGTTGTGTAATTTTAAACCACAGCAATGCCAAATGTGGCATACAACCTCTCCCATAATGCCAAGGTGGGCTTATTTTTAATACCTGGCATATATATATGTGAGGGGGTTTATTGTCTTTGCTTTACAGTAGGGAGAGGAAATCCAACTTCATTTAACAAGTGTGAAATCTATGTGCATCTGTTATCAAAGATTTGTGACAATTGGATCAACTACATGGGAGATGTGTGAAGTGTGGTGAAAATTGGACTATTCACATATAGGAGGAGATATAGAACAAACACACTATGCTATATTTATTTATTTTTTTTTTTTGGGGGGGGAGGAGGGGTCAAATATTTTGTTTACTGCAGGGACATGGAATCCAACCCATCTGTGGATATCATGAGGTCCCCGTGCACCCATGTACCAAGCGTGGTGATGATCGGCCCATCCAAAAGGCAGAAGATATCAAACAACACATGCACATACAAAATCGATCATTCTAAAAAGAAACTAAGATGGTTGGTTAACCCTTTACCCAATGAATTGGCAGCATCCACTCATGTAATATGCAAATTCAGTAGTTGAAGAAAATATTATTTTTCAAAACATTTCAACAAAACCATATGATGTGACCCCTCGTTGGAATGAGCTCGTCGAGCTCATTTCAACAAGGGGTCACATGATATGATTTTGTTGAAATGTTTTGAAAAATTTCAAATATTGATATTTAAAATAATAAATTTTGATATCGTCTGCATTGGGAAAAGGGTTAATTTGCATAATTTATGCATGAGAGAACAACACACATACTATGTTATTGTGTTAGTTGTTTTCCATACAATAAATAATCAAAAACAGAAACACCAATTGGAAGTTCTTGCTTGAAAAGATTAATTGCTATTTTTAGAACAAAATCGGAGAGGACAGCCATTTTTGATGGGGGTCAAAGCAAAATTTGACACCCTGGTTGACTCGTCTGAACAAGTGTCACATCTTTCATTTGGACATATCGTTCACCCATTCATATTTTTGTATGGATATAAGAATGTCTGGACAGACTGATGGACTAACAGATGTAATCAAGTATACCCCCTCCCCTAATTTTTTAGAGAGGGTGTATACTGGACATGTTGTCAAAAAGACTGTGTTGAAACCTCCCACTACCCCTTTCACCATACATGAATGTTGGGCCTGATGAATCATGAAGTTTCTCTCGAATCAAATCTTGAATCGAATCAAGCAAAAGGTTTGAAACCGAATCAAATCTTGAATTGAATTCACTTTTTTTTCAATTTTTCAGATACAGTGAAGCCCACTTAATTGGATATCTCTTAATTGTATATCCCTGTTATTTGAATATAATTTCCCAACACAAAACCATTTACCATACCTCCAGTACAAATTTAACCTCTTAATTGAATATAGGTCATAGAGTAAACTCCTATTAATTGAATAAAAAATCTTGTAACCTCATGGAGCTCTGTCAAACAAGATATAATAGAATAAATGCTAAGTTTATCTCTAGAATACAGGAAAGTGACAGAATCCCTGTTAATTGAATACACTTGTTAACTGAATAATTTTCATTGGCAAAGTGTCTATTCAATTAACAGGGTTCCACTGTACTACGACCTACTGATGCTGTCCATCTCTGTTGTGAATCCAATATCAAAAGGCACACACTGGACTATTAGAAAATTGACAGCTATCACAAAGGTGGTAGAAAAAAACAAATTTATTGTCAGTAGTAGGATAACGATGGATTGTCCCCCATTGGGGGACCTAGTGGGGGACCTGGGAACTGACATAATAGTCATGTGACCTAGTTATGTCATGTTTGGTTGTCATGGGAGCCCACATGAGTGACCATCTTGTGATATCATCCCCACAGTGATATGCTGTCTTAGTGTGCATGTGCAGTGCGTGTTATTTGGGTGACACATGTTTCTGTCATCCATTTTGTATACTAGAGGCCAGCATTTTGGTTTCTATGGTAGAACATGGTTGTTATGTGACCCATAGGCCTACAACAGGACTGGAGAACATTTGGAGGGTGTGTTCAATTGAATATGAGTAGTTTCCTAGCTCATTTACTTTGAAGAATTACCCAAATAGACCCTACAATTTCCCGAAACAGACTTCATTTGGTATGGATTCCCCCATTTTGGGCTTATAATAGTAGCACATGGTGCTATAGGACCAACAGGTCTACTGAGGGTAAGTTCAGTTGAACCCGAGTAGTTTTCTGGTTTGGATACTTCACAGAATTACCACAAACAATCTGACAAGCCTTCCAAATCACCAAAAATCACTGAAATGATCTTGCATCATCTTGAGCTTATAATAGTAGCACATGGTGCTATAAGACAGACCTTAAAATTTGCCTCGATTCACGAGAATCAGTTTCGATTCTCGCGAGCTCCTGTTGCGAGAATCAATTTTTATTTCTTAAATATTTTGAATTTGAGAGTACTGTTATGTGAGTGCAACATTTACATATGCCATAGTAAAAAGCAAACGTCATAGTTTTTTTCAGAGAGTTTTCCCTTTATGGGCCCAGTTTCCATTTTGTCGAGTTTCTCACACACGTACACGTAGAACACATGTTCCAACATACAGGCTTTTGGTGGTCTGGCTGATGGAAATTACAGTATCGTGGCAATGGTGTTTAGTGAAGTCTTGGCTGCCTATATAGGCAGCCAAGACTTCATTATACACCACTGCTAAGTTTAGGTTTTTTACCTTATTATGAGGTGGCAAAGACAGAGCATTCTCTTGGCTTGTTAAAGCCACCTTTAGAATCTATACGACAAGAATCAAATAAACATTTTGTGCGAATCTAAGTTGATTCTCATTGTTTCCCTTGCGAGAATCATTTGCGCGAATCGATTCGGATTCGCGCATGAATTTTAATCCCTGGTGAGATGTGTAACTTTGTATAAGAGTAATTTTATGGGATCGCATTCATATTATCACCCAAATAGACCCAACAATTTCCCTAAACTTCTGAAACAGACTTAATTGATTCGGATTACCCCCCACCCCCCCCCCCCCCCCCCCACCACCCTTTTGGCTTATAAGAGTAGCATGTAGTGCTATAAGATGTGTTCCATTAAATTGACTTGGTTCTTTTAACAATTAATTAAATGATCGTGTTAGCGCTTAAAGACTTATTATCGACTTTTACGACCTCAGAGCAGGTACCCTTAGCATGAATTCATGCGAAAGTCCTGGTGACAATAGACAAATTATCTTGGCTGTGGTTTATAGTCAAGTCTTGGCTGCCTAAATAGGAAGCCAAGACTTAACTAGAAATAACTATGAGGCCACTGGATGTGCAAATTCATGGGCTGGTGGGAATTTAGGAGAATTGTCCAGTACCATTTGTGTTGGTACTCAAACGATTAGTCGACTAGTCGATGTCGACTCTGGGCAAACCAGTAGTCGACTCTCAATTGTGCAGTCGACTAGTCGGAGGAGTTCAAGCTTTTAGGTAAATAGTATCCCTTCTGTGCCACTGTCAGACAGTTTGAACAGCAATATTGAGCAATCAATGTATACATCTATTGCCATCTAATAGTAGTGACAGTAGTTTGTTTTAACTTGTACTAGTAGAGTGCTGAATTATTTTGGGCTATCAGGATATGTTATTAATTTGCCTTGTTGCAATTTATGGGAGAGTGCCTATAGGCACTCTCCCATAAATCGCAACAAGGCAAATTAAATAAGACTATAAAATTTCACTCTTAGCATAATTAGAAGCACATTAACAGAATAATGTTCCAGTAAGTTGCTGTATGTGAATGCCCAAGTGAAGCCAAATTTGGATCTTCAGCACTCTACCGGAACACCAACACTGTTATAAGGAGACAAGTTATCACCAATGACTAGTCAAAGTCGACTTGACTTTTGGGTATTGACTAGTCGACTTTGGAATTCACTAGACGTTTCAGCACTAATTTGTGTTAACCTGTACATGACGAAACATGCAGAGCATCATAATAAAATATGCAACAGTAGTCGAAATTGACAGGATAAGGATTATTAAAGAAAATAAAAATGTTTGTTAAGGCCTAAAAAAATTAAAATTCTGTTTCTCAGGCCCTCCTGCGTGGTCCTTTTGGCTGCCGCATGCTCTCTTTTTATAACCAATGAAAACTTAAAAAAATAAAAATTAAATGGATTATGTCTGATATTTTACCCAAGTTAAAAAAATTCATAAATTTGTCCCTTGAGAGCAAGAAGGCTTTGCAATGCTTTAGCATTGCAAAGCCTTCTTGCTCTCAAGGGACGAAATACACCACCACCCATGCTATTCCGTATTATGAGGCCTAAAACCTACACCAATAACATGAACTTTTGATGGCAAAGAAATAATTACAGAAATAAAAAATAAAATAAAAAAACGCTCGCCCGCATGCATTTTATGATAATGGCCTGAGAAACAGAAGATTTACTTTGTGTGGCCTAATAAATAAAAAAATAAGTAGAAGTAAGAGATGAGTTGTAACTACATCCTCAAAACATAAAATGCCATCCACCTTTTGAGGAAAGCATAAGTCAATGAATGCCTCCCAAGAATGACATGCAAAATATGTCCCAAATAACAAAAGCAAGAAATAAATAACATAACAACTGTAAGACTTCATTTTTCAAAAAAGGTAATTCATGCCCACAGATAAAATGTTGAATTAATTTTGTTGTTTTTTATTCTCTTGAAATTCAGATAAAATCATACCACAGCTGGTGGAAAGCAGCCATGATATGATTCAGATAAAATGTTCACAAGTCTGGCATCAAACAATGAGTTATTGTGATGAACTGACAGTAACATGGTCTGAGGTTTGCAGCTCAGAGCTTATGTTCATGACTTGGTTGAACATATGCTATGAGCCACAAACCTCAGACCATGTTACCATCAACTCATCACAATAACGTATATGTTCCAATAAGACACTACCCATAGGCCAAAACCTACATCATGAAACACGAGAGGCTCATCTACTTAACTTGTGATCGTACAAAGTTTCCTTGTTCAAGGCAACTTTTAACGATCACAGGTCTATTAAATGAACCTCTCATGTACCCTAACACTGGATAAATAATCAATAAACCCGATAAACTCATTCCATCTCGGTTCAAATTGTAAATCGGTTTGTAATTTAAACAACACTTCATCTGGAACACTGTCTGCTGCACATGGAAAAAATCCAGAAAAATGAAGCGGCTTGCTAGTCACTCCGTTGATGAAATAATTACGAAACGGGCAACGTCATTTCAAATATTTCGCGTGATGACATCAGACGGTAACATTTGCTACTGGAGCCGTAAACATTAAAGAAACTACGCCAGCTCTCATACAAACAGAGGGCGGAAATTTTACTCTTATTGGAACATGACAAAATGTAACTGCCCGGCCACTGATGTGATGATTCCCCCACCTCCCCCAAAGCGATGCCCCAAGTCCCTATTTTCTCAAATCAATATTAACATTTGTTGAATTAGTTGCTCAAAAACTAAACACCTCACAGGAAGTGATGTGGACTTGAGCAGATATGCAAATGACACGGAAATATTAATAATAATTCTGAGTATCATGTTTTCATAATTGTGTGACCTTGATCTTTGTCATTTGGACATGGTGGTGTGGCACAACACACCTCTACTTTGTTCTTTACCTTTGTGTGAAGGTTCGTGAAAATCCACCCAACTATTATAAAGTTATGATGAAGACACAATTTACCAGATGGACAGACAGACAAATGGATGAACAGAATGACGAACACATAGTCAGCTGTTGCATGGGGGTAATTGTACCTGAAGCTGCTGGTCTACTGTTACAAAATATGAAATGTTGTGAGAAATAGTATTAAAATGGATAGGGATGTTATAATCAGAAAAAAGTATGTTCACAAAATATCAAGAAACAATAAATTTACTTATTTATTTACTGGGGTTTAAGGTCACATATTTCTGCACAATGGCTAACCATGACCGTGACAGTTTTATGGGTGGAGGAAGCCGGAGTACCCGGAGAGAACCACTGAGCAACGGCGAGCAACTGTCAGCTCCCCAACATACTAACTCCACACAAGCAGGGTTAGATTGGTTGAAGACATGCGTACCATCGACGTGTAGTACGCCTTAGTACACGACGTCACCGTGCCCCACATGGGCAATGGGGGTGAAGTGTCTTGCCCAAGGACACAACGCGGTTGCCGCAGGTGGGATTCGAACCGAGGACTTCTCGGCTTGCAGTCTGCACCTCTACCTACTGAGCCACTGCGCCCCCCAGAAACAATAAATGAAGCTTAACCTCATTCGTGAGTGAAATTTCTATTTACAGTACGGCTGATGTGGACTGGTCATTTTCAACGGCTGGACAATTCCACGGACACAATAACATTAGATTCCAAACACAAGGTATAGGAATCAATCAGCAAAAATTTAATTAACCCTTTACCCAACGCAGACGATATCAAAATTTCTTATTTTAAATATCATTTTTTAAATTTTTTCAAAAAATTTCAACAAAACCATATCATGTGACCCCTCATTGGAACGAGCTCGATGAGCCCGTTCCAACGAGGGGTCACATGATATGGTTTTGTTGAAAGTTTTTGCTAAATAATATTTTTTCAACTGCTGCTTCTGCATATTACGCGGGCGGATGCGGGCGATTCGTTGGGTAAAGGGTTAATGAAGCACCAGGTTAAACCCGGTGCTTCATTAATTAAAATTTTGCTGCTGATGATTTTTATTACCTGGTAAATGCATGCATGGATGTCACTGCCCACGTATGAATTACAACCAATCCACGGTGATGGTACTGTACCAAGCCAACATTTCAGAAGACTCACCCAAGGCAAACAATACAATAAATTATCTGTCTGTAGTGTAGAGCTAAACTATCACCAAGAACCATATTAACCAATGAAATTTTAAAGGATTAACGAGTGTAACTACCTACTTTTGGTTGTAGAATGAAACATACTTTGCATGTGAAAGAGATGATGAGGACAATGATAATGGCACTGAGGACGATGAAGCTACAATACGGACCTCTTACCTTGTGAATGATATTATCCTGATTTGATTGCATAAATAATGTTACATAACATGTTATATAACAGATGCTAACAACAGGGTTTAATAAAATCAATAACCACAACTTCACAATGATAACAAAACTATCTAATTTTCAAGAACAAAACTCTATTCTAATGTATTTATTTATTTTAACCATTTACCTAACATGAAAAGAAGATGACACTTGTAAAAATAATTCTTGAATAACTAATTTTTTCATTTTTTGTCTCAAAAACATAGATTATGACTCCTCACTGGAACGAGCACAACGAGCTCGTTCCAATGAGGGGTTATAACCTATGTTTTTGAGACAAAAAATGGAAAAAATAATTAAAATTAATTGCCGATTTTTTAGAATAGCGCAGGCCGGTTTTGGCCATTATGTTGGGTAAAGGGTTAAGCCAATTATGATTAATCAAGAAGTTAACTAATCACAAGAAACAACCATAATTGACTACAATTTCAAAGCCGATGATAATGGGTTTTATGGTTTTCATCACTCATTTACTGATAAATTATTAGTTATTACTCTCCTCCCCATCATAGTCAAAAATGTCAGAAGCTGTAGAATATCAAAATACATTGTAATTCACATGGGAAAGATGTATAATGATACAACACATGACACCAGGTCTGGCATTCTAGAAAGTATGCGAGTACAAATAATTGCCCTTCTCAGTTTGTCAAGGAGTGGTATCGCCTTCTTAAATCTTGATGCATCTATTATTTATTTATTTATTTATTTATTTATTTATTTATTTATTTATTTATTTATTGGTGTTTAAGGACACATACCTCTGCACAGTGGCTAATCACGACCACAACATGGAGATAAAGTTAAGGTCAGTCAATCGTTTATACTCCATGTTGCCTATTTTAGAGGACTTGCAAGGAGTGGTATCGCCTTCTTAAATATTGATGCATCTATTATTTATTTATTTATTTATTTATTTATTTATTTATTTATTTATTGGTGTTTAAGGACACATACTTCTGCACAGTGGCTAATCACAACCACAACATGGAAATAAAGTTAAGGTCAGTCAATCGTTTATACTCCATGTTGCCTATTTTAGAGAACTCACACCCCAAGCATTAGTGACTGGGTCCTATTTTACCAGTAAAACAGAGCTTGTTTACCACAGTAAACAAGCACTACTTCACTTCCCAGGGTACCCACGGGGGATGCATCTATTATTAGACTCTTGACGACCACAGGTTCATCCTTAGCCTAGGCTCAGGTTTGGGCCTGAGGTGGTCAGGAGTTTAAATTTTCCTCAGAGAGTAGTAGGTGTGCAGCATGCCTAAAGAATGTCTGGCCTGAGGAACTATTGACCAAAAATATAGGTCTGAATAGGTCACAGAGTAGGATTATTATTTATTTATTAAGGTTTAATGACACTTTAACAGCCAAGGTCATATCATGTCAGTGACAGTTTTACAGCTGGAGGAAGCTGGAGTACCTGGAGAGAACCACTGAGCAACGATGAGCAGCTGCCAGCTCCCCAACATCATAACTCTGCACTGCAACAAAGGCCGGGGCAGGCTTAGATTAGTTGAAGACATGGGCACCATCAATGTGCAGTACGCATCAGTACACAGCATCATCATGCCCCCATGTGGACAATTAGGGTTAAGTGCCTTGCACAAGGACACAACGTGGGAGTCTGAATAGATCGCTCAGACGATCACCCATCCCAGGACTAACCGGGCTCAACGTTGCTTAACTTCGGTGATCTGATGAGAACCGGTTACCGCAATGCCACCGTGCCCCTTGAGTATAATTAAAGTGGACTTTAATCAATTAATCGATCATGAAACTTTACAATCGTGCCAGCCCTAATTTATTTGTGTTTAACCCCACTTGACTAATGACAAAAATATCCGAAGTTCAAGTAGTAATTTGTTCCCATAATGCGACTTGGAATTTAACCATACAATTTTGTTTGACAGAGCTCATAGAGCTCTGTCAAACAAGACTGAAGTGGTTAAATTCCTATTTACATTATGGGAAAATTGTTAAGCTCTAAATCTGGACATATTAGTGTTGGGGGTTAAGGGCACTTTCAGCACCTTTGGCTATATCATGTCTTCAACACAGGCATTAAGTCAAGTACAGCCCATTGTTTATATCTATGTTGTTTGCTTTAGAGAACTTCCACTCCATGCATTGATTAACCTATTTTACCTGCTTATTTGTCTACTGGGGTTTAATGACACTTTCAACAGCCATGGTCATATTATGTTTGACAGTTTTATGAGTGGAGGATGCCAAGATTGTTAGTCATTTCCCACCATTCTTTTAGGGAACACACTATAAATAATATTCATCTTCCATTTTTTTTTAATGGCTACACTTATTAGATAATTATTACATGAACAACAATTATAAAAGATTTTGAAGCCCTCATCTTCAGATCAATAAACTTTTCAAGCAGTCTTGCATACCTTGTCCTATGATCTGAAGACAAGCGACACAAGTGAACTTGTCATGATTTTGATTCTTTTCAGTGTTATACTTAAATAAACGGACATATAATTAAACTATATCACCAGACAGCTACACAATTAAAACTTAAAACACAACAAACAAGGGGCAATGCCACCGGTATCCTACCTCCCAAGGGTTTCTAAGTTGAAGGGTTTCTAAGTTGAACAAAAACAGAAAAAAGCCCATAACTCTAGAAAAAAATGGACAAAATGTGGTACTTGTGAATGTCCTTTCCGCCATGGTGGCCTATCAGCATACAAAAGATCATTCAAATCCAACATCCACTGATTTATAAAGGTCCAAAGTTGTTACGGATAGATGGATGATTGGATGGATGAACAAACGGACAGACGGACCCCATTTCTACATCCCCCCACAAACTTTGTTTTGGTGGGGGATAACAATACTGTTTTTTTAAGCTAACTGAAGGACTTGCGAGCATGTTCTATAATATTTATACTAGAAATTTCTTGCTCTCATAACACAAATTTTATACAATGAACTCTGGAGCAGGCCTGAAAATAAGCAGTCTGACATTTGCAGAATGAGGTCCCAGAGGGTGAATGTGATGATGCTATCCCAAACAGTGGGCAAATTTATCCTATGGATACCTCTGTTTAGTTTTGAGACCCTGATTCAGACTGAGGTACACTGAGGGTAAATTTAGTGATGCTACCCTGCTATGCAGGGTAGCATCACTACATTCACCCTCTGGGGTCCTCATTTTGCAGATGACAGTCTGCTTATTTTTTTGGCTTGCTCTGGAGCAGGCGCTTTTTAACTTCCCCTTCTCTATTACTATATTGGGATCTTGAGGCAGCATGTCCCGTGTCTCTCTGCATAGGGGATAGCAAATTTTATGTTGTTGATCTAATAAGCTATCCTGTGATGGCATTAACCCTTTAACCAATGCAGACGATAGCAAAATTTATTATTTTAAATATAATTTTTTTCAAATTAAAAAAAAAGAGAGGTGCGCATCAGAGATGCAGACATTGAGTTGTGGTAGCAATTGGGAGAGTGTTGCATGTCCGTAACTCGGTTGTCAATCAAATGCCAGTTGTCAAATCTGGAACCTTTGTTCAAATTATAATGCTAACAAGTTCAGAATTCATAAAAATTATTTAATTAAGGTCCATAACTCTGTAATGAAAAGTTGGGATGGGTTAGTAATCGTGATATTATTGCAAAAGACCTGTATGGCAAATATTAGTCAAATCGGAGAACGTTTGTTCAATTTATTGTACTAACAGTGTAAGGATGTTCAGATGCACATCCGCCCACATGCTATTGAATGGTGATTTTTGTCAACAGCGCTGGTTGGTTTTGACCGTTACGTTGGGTAAAGGGTTAAGTGGACTATACCACTTTTATGTTTCATTTAAGAATTGAATGCAATTTTTAGAATCTTTATTGGAGTATGAACGTGTGGGAATAGGTACAAATTATGTATGTATCCATTCCCACATGTTCATACTCCAATAAAGATTATAAAAATTGCATTCAATCCTTATAATTATATTCTGTAACTGTTTAAACTACTTTTTACCAAACAACAAAGCAGAAAGACAAAATAAAACATGTATGAACGAACTAGGCGAAAAACCACCCTCACACAAAAGACAAAGCGCACAACTCTGAGTTGAGCGCTGGTTTTTGGCACAGACTCAAATTTGTCAAATTGCCGTCTTTCGCAACGAAACCTGGAATGTTCAAAACAATTTATTTAACATATCAGTAAACTATAATCACTGATCACTGCGAGAGGTGCTAAAAGTTATAAACCCGCCCAAACACCGCCCGAATTACATTGTCAACTGCGCTCTACCGTAAATGCGGGTCAAAGTTCGACCAAATGTATTCATTGGAAAATGAATTAAATTTGGTCATGACATTTTCATCCAATGGGAATTGAGTATTTGGACCCAAAACATATAACTACATTAACAAGAGGCCCCAAGGGGCCTGAGGGCGCTCACCTGACATGGTAGCCTAAATATCAACCCAGAGAATTGATTTCAACAAGTTGCATCTGCTCTTCCTAAGAAAAGCTTATACCAAATATCCAAAGATTCTGACCAATGGATCTAAAAAAAAAGAAGATTTTTAAAGAATATTCCTCATATTGAACTAAGTTATAATTCGGGCTCCCACAGTAAGTCCAAATATGGACCTAGGGACTTGGCTTGAACAAAGTTGAATCTCACCCCCCTAAGCATGGTGCATACCAAATATCAAAAGATTCTGCCTGCTGGATCTTGAGAAGAAGATTTTTAAAGAAAATTCCTCATTTTGAACTAAGTTATAATTCGGGCTACCACAGTGAGCCCAAATATGAACCCAGGGACTTGGCTTGAGCAACCTTGAATCTCACCCCCCTAAGCATGGTGCATACCCAATATCAAAAGATTCTGCCTGCTGGATCTTGAGAAGAACATTTTCAAAGAGATTTGCCTGAAATGCACTAAGTTCGAATTCGAGCTTCTATAGTGAGCCCAAATATGAATCTAGGGAGCCGATTTGAACAAACTTCAATCAGATCCACCCCCACAATGTTGCATACCAAATATCAAAAGATTCTGCCTGCTGGATCCGGAGAAGAAGATTTTTTAAGAAATTTGCCTGAAATGCAATAAGTTCAAATACAGGCTTCTATAGTGAGCCCAAATATGAATCCAGGAGGCCGATTTGAACAAACTTGAATCAGATCCACCCCACAATGTTGCATACCAAATATCAAAAGATTCTGCCTGCTGGATCTGGAGAAGAAGATTTTTTAGAAAATTTGCCTGAAATGCACTAAGTTCGAATTCGGGCTTCTATAGTGAGCCCAAATATGAATCCAGGGGCGGGCCGATTTGAACAAACTTGAGTCAGATCCACCCCACAATGTTGCATACCAAATATCAAAAGATTCTGCCTGCTGGATCTGGAGAAGAAGATTTTTTAGAAATTTGCCTGAAATGCACTAAGTTTGAATTCGAGCTTCTATACTGAGCCCAAATATAAACCCAGGGGGCCGATTTGAACAACTTGAATCAGATTCACCCCACAATGTTGCATACCAAATATCAAAAGATTCTGCCTGCTTGATCTGGAGAAGAAGATTTTTTAGGAAATTTGCCTGAAATGCAATAAGTTCGAATTCGAGCTTCTATACTGAGCCCAAATATAAACCCAGGGGGCTGATTTGAACAATTTGAATCAGATCCACCCCCACAATGTTGCATGCCAAATATCAAAAGATTCTGCCTGCTCGATCTGGAGAAGAAGATTTTTTAAGAAATTTGCCTGAAATGCACTAAGTTCGAATTCGAGCTTCTATAGTGAGCCCACATATGAATCCAGGAAGCCAATTTGAACAAACTTCAATCAGATCCACCCCACAATGTTGCATACCAAATATCAAAAGATTCTGCCTGCTGGATCTGGAGAAGAAGATTTTTGAAGAAATTTGCCTGAAATGCACTAAGTTCGAAATCGGGCTCCTATACTGTGCCCAAATATGAACCCAGGGGGCCGATTTGAACAAACTTGAATCAGATCCACCCTACAATGTTGCATACCAAATATCAAAAGATTCTGCCTGCTGGATCTGGAGAAAAAGGTTTTTTAATCTTTTTCCCATTGCCTGCAGTGTTAAAAAGTGCTGACTCAGCACTTTTTTGAAGTCCTGAAAAAAGTACCTTGTGATCAAACTGATAGGGATTTTTTTTAACCATTCTATTCTACTGGATAAAAGTAAGCCTTATACAAAATAAGAATTCTCTGTGCAGTGTAGTTTTGGAGATATGGCAGTTTTAAGGTTTTTCCTATTTTTAGCTCCCGCGGTTCCTACAGGGCAATGAGAAAATTTTTTTTTGCATCAATCAACAACTTATGACCCATTATCATCTCATATCAAATTTGGTTCAAATCGACCTGACAGTTCTGAAAGTTAAAAAATTTATAGTAATTTATATATTTTTTATACTTACCAATGACCCAGACTTAGCTGGTGCTAACTCCACAAAAACCAGGGCCAAACACAAATTTTGCCCCCCAATCCCCAAAATTTGCATCCAAAACAAAAAGAAATCATGTCCTAAAGGACCTCCATAGTACGACTCTACTGCGCATGCGCAGTGACGCAGTCGTCCCGAAATTGGCGCCAAATATCATTCTTACTGGCAGTGCCTGGTCAGCGCTATGTACTCAGCGGGGAGGCAAGAGTTCCCAACTCAGGGAGGGCCATCCCCGTCTGGGTCATTGGTAAGTATAAAAAATATATAAATTACTATAAATTTTTTAACATTTTTATACTGTACCAATGACCCAGACTTAGCTGAATAGTAAACAGGCTGGAGGGCCTAGGACATAGAGGAAAATCCAATAAGCTCAATTATAAAATAAAGAGGTAACCCCTTAAGGAGAAAAGGAGTATTAGGCTTTACATGTATCTTTCTTATTTAATATTTAAATTAGAAAGATACACTACCCTTAATAATTGAGCACAATAACATTCATGTTCTCTATTAACATCCAGTATAACCTTTATACTAATTATTTTTAAAACAAGCCAATAAATAAAGTAGTCCAGAGAATTGAGACTCTTTATAATCATTTAAAAGTGTCCGAGTATTGTATATTAAAGCCCGTTTGACACTTGACATATACAAATGCTTCACACCGAGCTACACTTTAAAAATAAGACATGAATGAAATTAAACATTAATATTACACTTTAAAACCATCCCGGAAGCGACTCAGAAATACTGTCTTGGAGGAGGCATTCCCTTGCTTTTCACTATAAAGCAGGTGACCTAAGGGAACACCCGCCCCCCCCCCCCCCTTCCCCTTGCCCTGGGTCAAATAGCCCAGAGCGAAGAGGGCAGCCGGACGGAGTCACTGCCGGAACAGAAAGCCTGCATAACTATAGTTGCAACTGTTTAGTGGACGACATTCTGAGCAACAGATAACGGACCTAAACAATGCAGGTCTCCAGAAATGGACTCAATATTTCTGAGATAAAAATTAGTAAATGTGGATGGCTGAGACCAATAAGCAGCCTTCATTAAATCTGTAATAGCAACACTATTAGCATAAGCCCAGGAAGTAGAAAGAGCTCTTACTTCATGAGCAGAAATCTTAAGCACAGACTGCTGAGAAGAAGATAAATCTTCATACGCAGTACGGATAGTTAACTGAATCCATCTAGCAATAGAATGGACTGAAATGTCCTTTCTATTAGGCATCAAAGACAGAAAGAAACGTTTCCGTCCCTTTCTGATGAACTGAGATCTCTGTTTATAGATACGTAGTGCTCTAACAGGACAGAGTAAAGGCCTACGCCCGTCTGAAGACGGAAGAGCCTTAATAACAATAGGTTCCGGATATTTATTAGGAGCCTGATTCTTAGCTAAAAAACCGACGTTAGTAGTGAAGGTGATAGTGTTTCCAACACTACGATAATGAGAATCATCCACCGATAGTGCATGAAGCTCACTGACTCTTCTGGCAGAAGAGAAAGCTAAGAGAAAAGCTGTCTTATAAGATAAGAATTTGAAATCTACTGTCCCAAGAGGTTCAAATGGCTTTTCCTTCAATTTAAGGAGAACCCAAGCTAAATTCCACTTAGGAATTAATCTAAGAGTTCTGGGTCTATTTATCGAAAAGTTTCTAACCAATTTCGATAAAGAGACATTAGATCCAATTTGTAAACTATCATGATGTGCATAGGTATCAGATAACATAGATCTATAACCCTTTATAGTAACCGGTTGCAGTTTGATTTCGTCAAACAAGTATACTAGAAAGTTAGCAATGTCTGGTATAGAGGGATCAAATATATCAACAGAATGATCCCTACACCAACGACGGAAAACCTTCCACTTAGCCGCATAGTTTAGCGAAGAGGAGGTCCTCCTACAGTTAGAAATCGCGTCCACTGCTCGTCCTGTAAAGTGCTTGCCATGCAAGAAGGACCGCACAACGGAAAAACGTGAAGGTTGAGACCTTGCGGGTTGTGATGCAGTTGGCGCGATTTCCCCTGCCAAAGAAGATCCTCTCGTGGAGGGAGCTTCCGCGGTAGGTCCCACAACAGACACCTGAGTAGATTTATCCACGGTCTCTGTGGCGACAGAGATGCTACCAACAGAATCTTGCATTGAGATTGTTTTATCTTTAGCAATACTTGTTGAATTAACGGCGCTGGAGGATACGCATATCCTATCATTCCGTCCCAAGGGATCGATAGAGCGTCTACAGCAAATGCTCTTGGATCCGGACACGGGGACACATACGTCTGCAACTGATTGTTGAGATGTGTCGCAAATAAGTCTATCATTGGCCGTTCCCATTGGTAGCAAATCTGATTGAATACTTGTTTGTTGAGAGTCCACTCCGACGGCAACAAGCGACCCTTTCGAGAAAGGGAGTCTGCTAGCACATTCAGACGACCCGGTATGTGACGGACCGAAAGAAGAACGTGATGTTCCAACGCAAACAGAAGGATTCTTTCCGTTAGATTGAACAACGGAACTGAATGAGTGCCTCCCTGATTCCGTATATACGCCACTACTGTCGTATTGTCGGATAGGATTTGGACATGAGCATCGTGAATAATGTCCATCCAGTGACGTAACGCAAGCCAAATTGACATCATTTCCTTGATGTTTATGTGCTTGCACAGGAATTGCGGATCCCAAAGACCCTGGCATCTCGAATCCGTTGGGATTAATGATGCACCCCAACCTGTTTGACTGGCATCCGTCATAATGGTAAAACTCGGATCCGGCAACTGCAGCGGAACTCCTTGAGTTAACCACTGAATGTTTGCCCAAGTCTGAATCTCTTGTTTCACTTGATCTGACAAGAGAACGTCTACATCGAGCGAATGAATTTTCACACTCCAATTCTGAGTCAAGAAAATTTGAAGAGGCCGTGTGCGTAGCCGTCCCATCGGAATGAGATCCGCAGCGGCTCCGCACAGACCTATCAGTCTCATAAATTCTCTCGCTGTGACTTTGTCTGTATTTAGACAATAGCGAGCGTAACAACTGACTAATTTCGCTCTGGTTAACGGCAGACGAACGAGATTGTTGTGCGTCTCGAAGCTCATTCCCAGATGAGTGAATGACTTGGACGGCACCAGATCCGACTTCTCCTCGTTTACTATGAAACCGAGACGTCGGAGCAATAGAAGAAGATTCTGAACATCGTTCTGAAGCGTTAACTCGTTGCCGTACCTCTGAAGAATGTCGTCCAGGTAGGCCGACGTTACCGCAGACGAATGAGCTCGGAAGTAGATCATTACCGAGTTCATTACCCGAGTGAAAGCCCAGGGTGCTAGATTCAATCCGAAGCACATGGCCCGGAACTGATACACCACTCCTAGGACTGCGAAGCGTAGATACTTTCGGAATGTCGGATGTACCATGACGTGAAAGTACGCATCTTTGAGATCTATGCTCGTTGCATAATCGTTCACCCGAATACTCGCTCTGACCGATCGAATCGTCTCCATATAAAACTTCGGAGCGATGATCAGCTTGTTTATCCAGCTCAAATCTATGACTGGACGGAACGAGCCGTCTGGTTTCGGAACCAGAAACAGATGGCTGTAGAATCCCAGCGATTCCTGGTTTTCTACGACCTCTACCGCGTTCTTCATTAAAAGAGACTGCACCTCTGATAGCAGAGCGTCTCTTTTCTGAGGGTTTGACGGAAGATGAGTCCACTTTGGACTTCGAGTTAATGGAGGCTTTCGTTTGAAGGATATCTTTAGACCTTCCGAAGTCACTCCTCTCACCCACGGATCGTCCGTAATCGACGCCCACTCTTGAGAAAAACTCGACAACCTTCCGCCAACCGGAACGCGATAGAGGTTTGAGCCATCACCTCCTGGATCTGTGAGGCCTGCGGTAGGAGAAACCACGTCTTCCACGACCCGCACCTCGCCTCGTCGACCTCGGGGCGTCCGACCGATTGTCCCGGCCTGAAGGACGTCCCGAACGAGAGTCGCTATCCTGACGGTCTCTCGAATAAGAGCTAGAGGACGCACCGGAACCTCTATAGGAACCTCTCTTGGGCGGATAAGACCCAGAAGTGCCCGCCTTATTCGTGTCTGCTGAATCCGACCTTTTAGGAGCGGATCTAAACAACAGAGAATCACTAGCTTTCTTTTTAATATTATCATAAATAGCGGAAAGCTTGCCGTCAAAGAGAAGATCTCCTGAGACCGAAGCAACTCTAAGAGAGTTCTTCACCTTAGAATCCACTAGTGTGGATGTAGACAGGGCTGCGTCACGTCTAACCAACTCCAGATTTGCCACTGAAAGGGCGGAGTTACACGTGGAATAAGCTACTGCCCTTGAAAGAAGTCTTAAGGAGGATTGTATATCCTGAAACTCTTCCCCTTGAAGACGCAGTGATAACGCCTTCGTAAGGTGATCTGCGTAAGATAAGGCATCTAAATTGGCTCTGTTAGACGCAATAGCTGTTTCCAACACTGCGGTTGGAATAGAAGCTGACGACGGTAATGATAGCTCTAAGTCTTCCGCCTCGTCGTCCATACGCAGAGGAACTCTCGGTATACCCTGACCTGCCGTGTCGAATTTATTCCTTGCATTAATAAAAGGCAGGTTGAGAGTATTTGCGGACAAGAAGCCTGCTTTCCCTGTCCTGGAAGCAAGTTTAAAAATAGCGTCGTTCAATAATTCAAATGTTCTTGCAACATTATTGGACTGCGACGGAAACTCGGGAGCGATGTCCCTGAACCGCTCGAAAAAATCAGAGTCCAATGACGCTATAATTCTCCTGTCCGGAAGCGCAGCAGTCTGGCCCGACGGAACAACTTGAGGAAGAAAGTGCCGGATGAAGTCTACGGCAGCTTTGTGTTGTTCCGAAAGGGATAGCTCCAATTCATCCGTATCCCTTTCACCATCCGGTCGGACCTCCCGATGTTCCCGGTCGTCCGCCCCCGATGCTTCGGCGGAGCGTACCGACCCAGCGCCGTCGGATAATTCTCGATCCGACACCGTCTCTGTCGGCTGCTGGGATGCTGCGATAAGCTGTGCTATCTGCACTAGAATGTCCGACGTTGAGACCTGCGGAGGAGCGGTCTTTCGCTGCTTTGCCGAGGGCAGCTCCGCATCAGATGGCTCCCGCATACTTTTCCTATGCGAACGTCCGGAGTCCATCGGTCTCGAATCCCTGGCTGCCGGATGGTGTGACCTGGTCGCCGAATAATCCTTCATCGGCGAAGCTGGCAAGATATCGGAGGTCACGCAGCCAAGGTGCGGTCGTGTGCGCCGGCGAGAAGAGGAAGCCTTAACAGTCTCTGCGGACTGCTTATACAACGGAGCGTCCCGAGCGACGGACGTATGCTCCGCTAAAGACACATTTTGTACCACAACATCTGGTCCCAGATGTTGTTGTACGAGAGAGGGGCCTCTCTCGCTCGCGGCCCGGCTGGACCTGGACGAGCTAGGAACCGGACTAAAAGGCTTCCTCCGTTCTCGTTCACTATCCGCCGTCACTGGGTGTGCATCTATTATTTTTATAGTGCTCGCATCACCCAAAATTTCCTCTTGGACCGCATCGGACGAACCCGGCTGCCGAACCATTCGGTGAATGGACGCTACACCGGGCGAGCTAGCGGACGACATTTGTCTAATCTCCATGAGCACTTTTGCCGCTAGCTCTGTATTTAATTGTGACGACGGACGCACACTTGAAGAAGATAACATGGAAACATCACCCTGTTCTGGTTCCTCTGAAATAGAAACTGAGAGAGTAGAGTGACCTTGTGGAGAAAGAGCCGGCATCGCTCTTTCTCCAGAAACAACATATCGTGACACACGTTTCCAATGTTTCTCATCCCAATGTTCACATACAGGACAGGGATTAATGCGAGAACACTGACTACAATTAATGCAATAATCATGAAAGTCAGAGGAAGATTTCTTCCTATTACAATTTGAACAAGTTCCCTTCATTGTGAAAGAACAACAATAAGTCCTAGTTACTCGCAAAAACCCCTGACACAAAGATACATAATAACATGATCCATTAATAAATGAAAAAACAATTGCAAAACAAAATAATTTTGAAAAAATATTTTTTCAGAGAAGCCCAAGTTGCTGAAAAGTAACGTTGAGCCCCGATGGATCCGATGGCAAAGTGTGGTCAAAAATTTTAAAATTATATAAAATAATTAATGAGACACTTTCGGATAATATAAATGTATCTTATAATGAGATAAACTACCTCAAAGGCAAACAGCCCCCCTCAAAAAAGGCTGTTGCCAATGAAAACAAACAGTGTAAACACAGAAGAAAACATGACTCCAGGCACTGAAAAAACTGGCCCGGAATCAGTCCTCAATTACACTCTATCTGATGCAAAACAGAGACTCCCAGGGGAGAATCTGCAGAACATCAGATGGAAGATGCAGAACACAAACGTTATACACCCATGGGTGAAAACGTAACTATGGGGAAAATAACAGAAAACATTCTGTAACCAAGCAACTCTCCCAGGGAATTTTTAGAAATGAAACTTCTCAAAAATATGCCAAAAGCATGGGAGAATTGCAAGGGGGGACTTTAGAAGGTTAGGGGAGAGGAAACACTGAATAAGCAGTGCAACAATTAGCAAGAATGACAACAAGAGGCGTTTGCCTCGAAAATAGGCAACTTAACATAATTTTAACAAAAAATTTTAAGTACAGCCCTGATTATTTTTTGCCACTTCTTTTTTCCTCTCCTCCTTCTATCCTCCTTAGAATCACATTTTCTCCAAGAATTACGTGTCTGGCATCCTTTAAACTGAGATTTACAAGCACAAAGATCAGTGAGATGTTGACTGATGAAGGGCCAAACAGAGAAAGAATGATATTTGGCGCCAATTTCGGGACGACTGCGTCACTGCGCATGCGCAGTAGAGTCGTACTATGGAGGTCCTTTAGGACATGATTTCTTTTTGTTTTGGATGCAAATTTTGGGGATTGGGGGGCAAAATTTGTGTTTGGCCCTGGTTTTTGTGGAGTTAGCACCAGCTAAGTCTGGGTCATTGGTACAGTATAAAAATATAGAAATTTTAGGCGTGGCCCAAATTTTTGCCCCTCCCATAACGAAGACAAATAATGCCCGACAAACTTCTCTTGAACAAACTTGATTCTAAACCTCAAAAGGACTCTGTATACCACATATCAAGTCTCTGCTACTGGTGGTTCATTAGAAGAAGATTTTCAAAACATTTGGCCATTTTTTCCCCACATCTCTGCTCAATATGAGACGAAACCTATTTTGGATAAAAATCAAAATGCCCCCATATAACCACTACTTACATGAAATTTAATTAAAATGTGGCCAGTGGTTTAGGAGAAAGAGGCTCAAACACCACCTTCACGACGGACGACGGACAAAGAGTGATAAGAAAGGCTCACCCTGACTTTCAGTCAGGTGAGCTAACAATGTAATTATTAAAAACTTTGTCCGGTGAGAATTTGGTAGTCAGTGACACAAAAGAGGGTTAGTCAGAAAATCAGAACGAGGTATTTTGTTTTTTTGGCCTAAAGATAAAATTTTGGGGGAGGGGGGGGGGGGGCAAAGATACTTGTATATTTTTTTGACAATTTTCAGCCACACTAAACATTTTATATTCAATTAATCCTTTTATGTAACATGACTTGCAGAGAAGGCAAACAAAAATTCTTGAATAATTACAAAATTTATAATGCCTCACATCGTAGATCTTTGTTTCTCGGGACATTTTTTGTAAAATTGCATGTGGGCGGGTATTTTTTTTAATTTAATTTTTTTTTTGTAGTTATCTCTTTGCCATCAAAAGTTCACATTCTTGGTTTGTTTTTTGTTTTAGGCCTCATAATCTTTTCAAGAGCATGAGTGGTGGTGCATTTCGTCCCTTGAGTGCAAAATATGCAATCCAGTGAAATACACCATACATCATTCATTGATTTACAATAATGACTTCTAAACTCAAAATCAAGGAATCTATGTTACGAACTTTGCGACATTGTGCAATCATCATGTATAATTTTAGAAATAACATATGGTTTACACTAAACTAAAACAACTGAACTCATGTTTAAAAATCTGGTGTAAAGAAGATTCCAATGTGCATGATATAGGGCTTAAATTCATATGAGAATCAGAATCGATTCCCCCAAATGATTCTCGTGAGGAAAACAATGCGAATCAACTTTGATCCTCACAAAATATTCATTTAATTCTTGTCATAGATTGTAAAAGTGTCCTTATAGGCCTCGAGAATTCTACTTATCCTTTGTTTCCTCAAAATAAAGTAACACAAAGCAGGCAGGCAAGACTTCAATAGAAACCACTGCCAAAATTAGGGCCCTGCGAGTCGGATATAGTAGAATCCTCTTAACTGAATATCCATTTTGCCAGTGAAAATTATTCAATTAACAGGAGTATACAATTAACAGGGATTTGGTCAGTTTCCTGTGTTCTGGAGGTAAACTGAGCATTTATTCTATTATATCTTGTTTGACAGAGCTCCTAGAGCTCTGTCAAACAAGATATAATAGAATAAATGTCTGTATTGGATGTATGAGGCCAAAAAGGTGGATAAATAAGGGGAATTTGGTGTGTATCACAGCAATGTTTTCGACATATTACAAAAGTTTATATACAATTAACAGGAGTTTACTCTACACCCCATATGCAATTAACAGATCAAATTTGTACTGAAGGTATGGTAAATGGTTTTGTGTTTGAAAATTATATTCAATTAACAGGGATATACAATTAAGAGATATCCAATTAAGTGGGCTCCACTTTATTTTAGTTCGAGTTGATTCTCGATTCAATTCTAGTTTAAAACTCGCGAGTCGAATCATTTTTCGAGTCAATTCTTATAAAACCGACAGCCCAATTTCTTCTCAACAGAGAGGGATTTAACAATCTTTCATGTGAGAAACAACCATTTAGAATCCTGTTACGATTTATGTATAATGTCGACTTTACTACAGCCACGAAGAGGCATCAGTAAATCGTGTTGGTATCATTTAGCAGTGATATGAATAAGGTTTTGTAACATATTTTCCAATTTCTTTCATGACCAAACTGAATTATTGCATCCTTTAAAGAAAGAACTCACAATGAAAACTCTGTCATTTATCGGGACCTAATCGACTCTAGAAAAAGGACATCTGCGAATCAGAGACGAGTGGAGTCGATTTTGCATTCTGACTCGAAATTCGAGTAAGCGCAGGGCCCTAGCCAAAATACTGTAACTTCCATCAGCAAGACCACAAAAAAGCCTCTATGTTAGAACATATTTTCTTTCATGTATATATTGGACAAGAAACTCACATAAATTGGAACTAGGCCCTTAACCCTTGAGGGTCTGGACAAGCGTCTTGAATTCCCACCAGCCCACAGCTTCTATACATTCAGTGGCCTAGCAGTGATTTCTAGTCAAGTCTTGGCTGCCTTAGTTTGGCTACCTGATTTGTCTGTTGTCAACAGGACCTCCTCATGATGGCATGTTAAGGGCACCTGTTCTCATGTTGTAAAAGTCAGAAATAGGTCTTTAAGGGTTAAGGATTAAACTGTAGTAAATACATAAATGTGAGGTTTGTTTTTACCGAGGATTATGAAGTGGATGCACTCAAAAGGACAGGGGTATAACACATACTCTCAAATTCTACATTAAAAACTGAAATTACATCTCGCTGCAGAAGTTCACGAGAGAATTAAAACTGATTCTCCTGAATCGGGATGAATTTTAAGGCCTGAAAAGGTATTGTTTCTCGGGAACCTCCTTCATTACAATTTTGACAACCACCATCCAATCCCCCTTCCCTCCACCACACCTTACTATTCTGAAGCAGGAGTTCATGAAAGAATCACGAACCGGGACAAATTAAGGTCTGACATATGAAGCCCACTGAAAAAAAGTCTTGTTTCTCAGGCACCCCCCATTATAATTTTGTCCAAAAAAAACAACCTAACTCCTTACAATTTCGAAAGAAAAAATTTGACCTACTTTATTTTTTACCTGCCAAAATCTACACTGACTACAGCAATTTCTTTTCAAACTGTAATGTGTATTAAATGTGATGAAAAGTCGATCGTGTGGAAAAACTGTTGTTGATTAAGAATTCCCAGGAGAAAAAATATTCCAAATTTCTGACACATTTCAAGCTTTTGTACAGGGATTAAAAAAAAAAATTCTCCTTCCCTTATCCAAAATATTTTAAAAAGAAAATGTGAGAGAAATAAAAACAAAAACATTTTTAATAGCCTAATAATCAAATAGTTAACTTTCTTAACTTTCCAACATGATATAAAATGGTATAAAAAGGTTCAACAAATTTCAAAAATATTTTCACATATCCACCAATTTGCACAATAAAAAGATTTAACAAAGACAGAAATATAAATAAATCTTTCACTCACTGATGGGCTCTTGGGTAACGTTCCAACTTTCTGTCCATAACATGTGAGTAAATGCATCAATCTGTCTCTTGTTCGACTCTGTAAATTATAAAATAAGTATTTACTCTATATATTGGGACACTCTATAATTTGGGACACACATTTTTTCCAGAAAAGTTAAAAAATTTATAGTAATTTATATATTTTTTATACTTACCAATGACCCAGACATAGCTGGTGCTAACTCTTAAAATATAGGGCCAAACACAAATTTTGCCCCCCAATCCCCAAAATTTGCATCTAAAACTAAAGAAAACATGTCCAGAAAGGCCCTCCACACCTCGCCCCCACTGCGCATGCGCAGTGTCAAGGACGTTCCGAAATTGGCGCCATTTATCATTCTAATAACCAGTGCCTGGTAAGCGCTATGTACTCAGCGGGGAGGCAAGAGTTCCCAACTCCTGGGAGGGCCATCCCCGTCTGGGTCATTGGTAAGTATAAAAAATATATAAATTACTATAAATTTTTTAACATTTTTATACTGTACCAATGACCCAGACATAGCTGAATAGTAAAAAGGCTGGAGGGCCAAGGACATAGAGCAAAATGGAATACGCTCAATAAAATAAAATAGAGTCATCCCCTGTAGGGAAAAGAAGTAATAGGCCTTACATGTATCTTTCTTATTTATGATAAATTAGAAAGATACAACACCTTCCAAAAATTGAGCTTCATACATCCATGTACTCTATTAATATCCAATAATCCTTATACTAATAATTTTTAAAGTAAGCCAATAATAAAGTAAGTCTAGAGAATAGAGACTCTTATACTCCTAAAAGTGTGTGAGAATTGCATAATCATGTCCGTTGACATATGCAATATTCAAAAGCTATACTTTAAAAACTAAGACTTGAATGAATTTTATAAACTTAAACTTCTCACTAAACAACCATCCCAATAACAGCTCAGAATTACTAACTCCGGAGGAGGTATCCCCTTGTTTTCATAGTAAAAACAGGTGACCCAAGGGAACACCCTCCCCCCCCCTTTTTCTTGCCCTGGGTCAAATAGCCCAGAGCGAAGAGGGCAGCCGAACGGAGACACTGCCGAAACAGACAGCCTACCTAGCTATAGTAGCAACTGTTAAGAGAATGATATTCTGAGCAGTAGATAATAGACCTAACAATAGAGGCCTCCAGAAATGGACTCGATATTTCTGAGATAAAATTCATGAATGGATGGCTGAGCGCAATGAGCAGCCTTCAAAAATCTATAATAGCAACACTATTAATGTAAGCCCAAGAAGTAGAAGAACTCTTACTTCATGAGCCGAAATCTTAAGCACAACTGCTAAGCCAATGATATACCATAAGCAGTACGCTAGTTAATAGAATCCATTAAAAATAAAATGGAGCGTAACGTCCTTCTACTAGACATCAAAGACAGAAGAAGCTTACGCCCTTGTAATAAACAGATATCTGTTTATAAATACATAAACTGTACCCGGAAAGAGTAAAGGTCTATGCCCATACGAAGACGGAAAGACCTTAAATAATAGGTTCCGGAAATAGGAGCCTAACTCTTATGCAACAATCCAACCTAAATAGTAACGGAAGTATTGACTCCGAAACTATGAAAGTGAAAATCATCCATCGATAGTGCATGAAACTCACTGACTCTACAGTAAAAGAGAAACCAACAGAATTACTGTCTAAAAGGTCAGAATTTGAAAACTACTGTTTCCAGAGGCTCAAATGATTACATAGCTAAATAAGAACCGAAGTTAAAATCCGTATAGGAATTTAATCTAAAGATTCTAAGTCTATTTATCAAAAAGTTACTAACTGACTTAGATAAAGAGACAAAAGACTCAATTGTAAACTATCGTAGAGTGCATAGGTATGAGGTAACATAAACCTATAACCTAAATAACAACAGGCTGCAGTAGATCTTGTGAAACAAGTATACTAAAAACTAGCAATGCGTAGTATGGAGGGATCAACCATATGAACATAATGATCCCTACACCACGACGGAAGAGCCTCCACTTTAGTCGCATAGAATAGCGAAGAAGAGGATCTCCTATAGTAAGAAATCGCGTCCAAAGCTCGTCCAGTACAGTGCTTACAATGCAATACGGACCACACAACGGAATACATGAAGGTTGCGACCTTGCTGGTTGTGAAAAAGATGACACGATTTACCCAGTGAAAAAAGATCCTCACATAGAGGAAGATTTCACGTTAAGATCCACAGTAGACAAGAGAGTAAATTACTCATGATCTCTGTGAAGATAGAGATGCTATCAACAGAAATGTATTGTGGTTGTTTATCTTAGCAATACCTGCTAAAACAACAGCGCCGGAGGATACGCGTATCCTATCATTCCGTCCTATAGATCAATAGAGCGTTAACAGTATTAGCTCAGAGATCTGGACAAGCCAACACATACGTCTGCAATTGATTAGCAAGCTGTGTCATAAATAAAACATCATTGGGCGCTCCCATAGATAGCAAATCTGATTAAATACTTGTTTGTTGAGAGTCCATTCTGACAGCAACAAGCGACCCGTAAGAGAACGGGAGTGCGATAAAACAATCAGACGACCCAGAATATGACGGACCAAAACTGAACTTGGTGTACTATAACCAACAGACGGATTCTTTCCATTAAATTGAATAACGGAAACGAAAGAGTGCCTCCCTGGTTCCGGAGATACGCCACTACTGTCGAATTAAAGGACAGGAATTTGGGCATGCGTTTCTGAATAATGTTCATGCAATGACATAAAGCAAGCCTAAAAAACATTATTCCGCGGAAGTTAAACTGATAGCTAAAAGACTGCGGAACCCAAAGACCCTGGCACTTCGAATCCGTAGGGATCAGAATATCCCAATCTGTTTGACTGGCAACCGTCATAACAGCCACACTAGGGTCCGGCAACTGCGGCGGCACTCTCTGAGTCAACCACCGAATGTTTGCCCCAGTCTGAATCTCTTGTAACACTAGATAGACAAGAGAATGTATAAATCAAGCAATTCATGGATTGCCGGAAAGTTGCCGTCGAAGAGAAGCTCCTCCGAGAACGAAGCGACTCTGAGAGAGTTCTTAACCTACTATCCACGCGTGGATGTAGCTAGGGCTGCATCACGTCTAACCAACTCCAATCAGCCACTGAAGGGCGGAGTTATACGTGAACAAACTACTGCCCTCAAAAGAAATTACATTGAGAATAATATCCCGTAAATCCTTTCTTGAAGACGTAATGATAACGCCTCAGTAAGGCGGATTACGTATAATAAAGCGTCTAAGTTAAGTCTACTATACATAATGTCGTTTCCAACATTGAAGTTGGAAAAGACATAAACGGCGAAAAAGAATATATGCAGTCTTTAATCACACCGTCTAGACGCATATGAACTCTCGGTATGCCCTGCTCTGCCAAAATAAACTATATGTAAAAAAGATAAAATGGCAGAAATGAGCCACGCGGACAAGAAACTAAAGTATCATGCTTAGTAGCAGGCTTGTATATATATATAATATATAGCGTCGAAAAATAAAACACATGTTGTAATGACAATATTGGACTGCGTCGGTAAGTCAGGGACAAAGTCCCTGTACCGATCGAAAAATCCGAGTCCAATGACGCTATAAGTCTCTTATCCAAGATCGCAGCAATGAAGTCCGAACAATAATCACTGGAAGAAATGCCAGAAGATATGAAAGGCATCTTCCGATACTACTAAAGGGAAAACTCGAAATCTTTCGAATCCCTTTCGCCATCCTGTCGGACCCTATAAAGCGTTCGGTCGTCCGTAGCTTGATGCAACCGCGGACCGCACCGACCCAGCGCCGTCGGATAATTCCTGATTCGACCGAGAAACCGTCAATTGCTGGGATGCTGCGAAACAACTGTGCTAACTCGGATAGCACGTCCGTCACTGAGGCCTGAGGAGCAGCGGTCTTACGATGCATTGCCGCAGGAAGCTCCGAGATCGTTACCCCGTGCATACTTCCAATATGCGAGCGAACGGAGTGTATAGGCCTCGTGTCCTTTGGCTACCGGATGGCGCGACCTATTCGCTGTGGAATCACTGAATGCCGAAACTGATCGGATACTCGAGGTCACGTAGCCAATGTGCGGTCGTGTGCCCTGCTGTGAGGATGAGGAAGCATTAAAGACAGTCTCTCGGACTGTCAATATAACGGAGCGTCCCGAGCAACGAACATATGCTCCGAATGTAAAATATCTGAACCACAACATGCGGTCCCCTATGTTGTTGGCTTCCTCCGATCCGTCCTCAATCTGCCGTCACTGGGTGAGTACTAAAGTAATTAAAGTGCTCGCATCACCCAAATCTCCTTCCTAGACCGCAACGGACGAACCCGGCAGCCGAACCATTCGATGAATGTACGCTACACCGGGTGAGCTAGCGAATGTCACTCCGTAAGCGATAGACATATTCCATGAGCACTTATTGCCGCTAACTCATCATTAACTATGACGACAGAGGCACACTTTTGAAGACATCTCCATAACTCTTCGAACAAGAAACCAGAAATGCTTGGATAGCAAGCATAAAAAAATAATATATATAGCGTCGTTCAATAATTCGAAAGTTTGTGTGACATTATTGGACTATGTCGGAACTGAGGGACGATGTCCCTGAACCGAACCAAAAAATTTCTAAGTCCACCGACGCTATCAGTTTCTTATCCGACATCGCAGCATATGTTGTTCCGAAAGGGAAAGCTTGAAATCCACCGAATCCCTTTCGGTATCCCGTCGGACCGGATGAAACTTTCGGACGTCCGTACCCGCTTCCGCGGAGCGTCCCGACCCAGCATCGTCGGATAAAATATATGCGACAGATTCAGTTGATGCTGGGATGCTGCGATAAACTGTGCTATTAAGGAAAGCACGTCCGTTCCCGAGGCCTGTGCAGTAGCGGACTTACGATGCATTGCCGCTGGAAGCTCCGTGTACGTTGACTCCCGCACACTTCCTATGCGAACGTCCGGAGTCTGCAGGCCTCGAGTCCCCGGCTACCGACCCAGCGCTGTCGGATAATTCTCGATCCGACGCCGTTTCTGTCGGCTGCTGGGATGCTGCGATAAGCTGTGCTATGTGCACAAGAATGTCCGGCGTCGAGACCTGCGGAGGCGCAGTCTATCGGTGCTTCGCCGAGGGCAGCTCCGCATCAGATGGCTCCCGCATACTTCCTATGCGAACGTCCGGAGTCCATCGGTCTCGAATCCCTGGCTGCCGGATGGTGTGACCTGGTCGCCGAAGAATCCTTGATCGGCGAAGCTGGTAATATATCGGCGGTCACGCAGCCAAGGTGCGGTCGTGTGCGCTGACGAGAAGAGGAAGCCTTAGCAGTCTCAGCGGACTGCCTATACAACGGAGCGTCCCGAGCGACGGACGTATGCTCCGCTAACGACACATTTGTACCACAACATCTGGGGCCAGATGTTGTTGAACGAGAGAGGGGCCTCTCTCGCTTGCCGTCCGGATGGACCGGAACGAGCTAAGAACCGGACTAAAAGGCTTCCTCCGTTCTCCCTCCGATCCGCCGTCACTGGGTGTGCATTAAGTTAATTTTATAGTGCTCGCATCACCCCAAAATTCCTTCTAGACCGCAACGGACGAACCCGGCTGCCGAACCATTCGGTGAATGGACGCTACACCGGGCGAGCTAGCGGACGTCAAAGGCCGTCGAACCTACTAGGGTCCTCTTAGGCAATTGGCGTATTACATGAGCACTTTTCCGCTAGCCCTTCATAATTGTGACGACGGAGGCACACTGTTGGAAGACATCACAGATACATCACCCTAATCTTGATCGTCTGAAATAGAAATTGATAAAGTAGAGTGACCCTGCGGGAAAAGGACCGGAGTGTCCAAATCCCCAACAACATACCGTGACATACGCTTCCCATATTGTCATCGAAATCATACGATACAGAACAGGAGTTAATGCGAGTACACTGACCACATATAGAATGAAAATAAGGTCAGAGGAAGACTTCCTCTTAAAACAATTGATCAATATCCTTTCCATGTGAAAAGAAAACAAGTCCTGGTACTCGCACTAACCCCTGGCAATCAAAATACATAATAATAATATGATCCATTAATATAGAAAAAATAATTGAAATCAAAATATTTTGAAAAAATATTTTTTCAGAACAGCCCAAGTTTCTGAAAAGTAACGTTGAGCCCCAATGGATCCCAAGCCTAAGTGTGGACAAAAATTTTAAAAATATTTTAAACAATTTATTCAACACTTACGAACAATAATAATGTATCTAGTTATGATTAAAATAACATAAAGATATTATTATTTAGAAATCCCCCCCCTCACACAGAGGGCTGTTGTAAATGTAAACAATGAGTGTAAAAACACTAAAATAAGACTCCAGGCACCCAGGCCCGAAATCAGTTACCAAAAATACCCCATCTGATGCAAAACAGAGACTTCCAGGGAAGAAACTGCAGAACATCAGATGGTAGATGCAGAACACAACGCCTAACCACCCGTAGGTGAAGACGTAAACAAGGGGAAAGAACAGAATTCATTCTGTTATTAAGCTAAAACTCCCAAGAAATTTTAGTAATAATAATTACAGAAACTATGCCAAAAGCATGGGAGAATAGCAAGGGGGAATTAAAGGACAGGGAGAGAGGAAAAACACTTGAAAACACAGTGTAACTAAATAATCAGAATGACAACAAAATGGCTGCTGCCTTGAAAATAGGTAACTTAACATAATTTCATTAAAAAATTTTAAGTTACAGCCCTGATAATATTCTGTCACACATTCTTTTCCTCTCCTCCTTTTCTATCCTCCTTAGAATCACCATTTCACTAATATTTATGTGTCTGGCATCATTTAAACTGAGATTTAAAAGCACAAAGATCAGTCAGATGTTAACTGATGAAGGGCCAAACTTAGAATGATAAATGGCGCCAATTTCGGAACGTCCTTGACACTGCGCATGCGCAGTGGGGGCGAGGTGTGGAGGGCCTTTCTGGACATGTTTTCTTTAGTTTTAGATGCAAATTTTGGGGATTGGGGGGCAAAATTTGTGTTTGGCCCTATATTTTAAGAGTTAGCACCAGCTATGTCTGGGTCATTGGTACAGTATAAAAATATAATTTTTTTTTATGCTCCAATGTTTGGGACACTCAGGAGACTTGTTTCCAGTTGGCCCAGTCACCTGAAAACGGTGCAAAATGCTCAACATTAAAGCTAAATTTGTGTTTAATTTTCCTTTTTAAACAATCAATGAAAGTGTCAATGACACTGTAGCTCAACTTGTCAAGACAAAGACATGTACATGTATAGTATGTGACACAGCAATGACAAACATCTAGGTAATGACCTGATAACAAAGGTACATATAAAGTATTGTAATGGTCTGTACATAAATACTGAGCCTTGCCTGTAACAAATGTATAGGTAAAGTATTGTAAAGGTGGGTGACAGTCAGATGCTAAACTAGAAAAAAATCTTTGAGTCCCAGAGTGGGTCTGACTGAACCCCATAATAGTTGTTCTCATAGCACAGTGATAACAAAGGCACCCCAAAACACACTCATTCCTGTGCCAAGATGAAAACAAAGGTACCCAAGAAGTTTCGTGAAGATCAGTTCACAAATATGAGCTGTGTAGAAGTTGTGACAAAAAACTGATTGGACCTGATTTCGGTACAAAATGGCCACTGGCAGCCATCTTGAATTTTGGACCACGCCCAGAAACACTCGTTCTCGTCCCAAGGTGATAACAAAGGTACCCAAGAAGTTTTGTGAAGATCGGTTCATAAATACAGCCTCTAGCCCGAGCCATATTGACATGTGCACTTACAGAGTATAAGTAGCACTGAATAAATCAAAGTTCATCTAATTTGCATAATTTCTGCACGAGAAAAAAACCCGTACTATATGTGATGTATTCCATGTTACTAAACATTCATACAAAAATTTATTCAAATCAGAACTTTCATACAGAAGTTCTGTACAAAAGACTGATTGCACTAATTTTGGTACAAAATGGTTGCTGGTGGCCATCTTGAAATTCGGACCACACCCAAAAACACTCGTTCTCATCCCACGGTAATAACAAAGGTACCCATGAAGTTTCGTAAAGATCGGTTCATAAATACGGCATCTAGCCTGAGCCATATAGAAGTTGTGTACAAAAAACTGATTAGACCTAATTTCGATACAAAATGGCCACTGGCAGCCATCTTGAATTTTGGACCGCACCCAGAAACACTCGTTCTCGTCCCAAGGTGATAACAAAGGTACCCAAGACGTTTCGTGAAGATCGGTTCATAAATACAGACTCTAGCCCGAGCCGTATTGACATGTGTACTTACTGTTTGTAAGCAGCACTGAAAAAATCAAAGTTCATCTAATTTGCATAATTTCTGCACGAGAAAAAAACCCGTATTATATGTGATGTATCCCATGGTACTAAACATTCACACAAAAAATTATTCAAATCAGCGCTTTCATATGGAAGTTCTGTGCAAAAATCTGATTGCACCAAATTTCGTACAAAATGGCTGCCATCGGCCATCTTGAATTTCGGACCGGACCCCAAAACACTCGTTCTCGTCCCACGGTGATAACAAAGGTACCCAAGAAGTTTCGTAAAGATCGGTTCATAAATACGGCCTCTAGCCCGAGCCGTATTGGCATTTGCACTTACAGTGCTGAAAGTAACACCAAAAAACATCAAAGTTAGTCTAATTTGCATAATTTACGCACGAGAAAAAAACCCGTATTATGTGTGATGTATCCCATGGTACTAAACATTCATACAAAAAATTATTCAAATCAGAGCTTTCATATGGAAGTTCTGTACAAAAAACAGATTTCTGCATCGTCGGTACAAAATGGCAGCTGGCAGCCATCTTGAATTTCGGACCGCACCCAAAAACACTCGTTCTCGTCCCACAGTCATAACAAAGGTACCCAAGAAGTTTCGTAAAGATCGGTTCATAAATACGGCCTCTAGCCCGAGCCATAGCAGCTTGGCACTTACAGCTCTGAAAGTAACACTAAATAAATCAAAGTCAGTCTAATTTGCACAATTTACGCACGAGAAAAAAACCCGTATTATATGTGATGTATCCCATGGTACTAAACATTTATACAAAACTTTATTCAAATCAGAACTTTCATACAGAAGTTCTGTACAAAAAACTGATTTTTGCATCATCGGTACAAAATGGCCGCTGGCAGCCATCTTGAATTTTGGACCACACCTAAAAACACTCGTTCCCGTCCCAGGGTCATAACAAAGGTACACAAGAAGTTTCAAAAAGATCGGTTCATAAATACGACCTCTAGCCCAAGCCATAGCCAATTGTTGACGTATGGACAGACGGACGGACGGACAGATGGACGACGGGCCATGACAATAGCTCAAATTTGACTTCGTCAAAGTTGAGCTAAAAATTGATAATACATACTGATTTGTGTTGTTTTTATTTAAATCTGTTCCTAAGTTTTAATATTTACAGTCCGGACTGACATGAGGAAGACTATTTAATATTATATTGTGACAGTCTTCAACCCTTTACTGAACGCTAGTGGCAGATGACACTCATAAAAAGAATTCTTGTGTAACTAAAAATTTTCATTTTTTGCTTCCAAAACATAGCTTATGACCCCTCATTAGAACGAGCGCAATGCACTCGTTCCAATGAGGGGCATAAGCTATGTTTTGGAAGCAAAAAATGAAAATCTAAAAAAAAATTGGATGGCGATTTTCGTATATAGTGATGGAAAACGAATCACACACAACTTGATTCAACATCAAAACAAGACCAGGTTGTCTTTTTTCCTCATTTTCTAAGATGTGGGACATCTGTGAAAATATTTATTTTTAGCTGTCCCAATACATAGAGTAAATACGGTAATCTGCAGTTGAATAAAAAATTTTTACAAAATGGAAAACTAAATTGTAAAGTTTTAGTTTTCCAAAAGAAAGCTTCTTTACTTTTTTCTCTTCACTGATGATTCCAGCCTCTGATAATAAAAGTTGGTACTGCAAATTAATCTGGGAGAGGAAAAATCTCTGCCTCCCCTCCACACCCCATATTCGTATCTAAGCCAAGAAACTGAATCTGCAACAGGTTGCTGACGTGACATATATGTGCAAGCCTTACACACTTATTGCACTTTGTCACACCCCTGTTCTATGTAATCCCCATCTACAGCAACACTAAAACATGTGGAAAATGAAAATCTGTTCCGCACATATGTGTGGAACAGAAATCACTGGCACACTATTTTTATGAAGAAGCGAAATTTCACTGAAATTTTCTACAAATCGTGCACGGCAATTACAATTTGAATCGCTAACGATAGCTAAAATTCATCTGCTGAGTTCCAAATGTGTTCTATGTGCCAGTGGGCACGCCAGTTGGCACATTGAACACATTGGTACTCAAGGGACGAAATAGTAACACAAGTTCCCCTCACAAATTTGGTTGGAGATAATATGTGTTCTTTTTGTTGATAGTTGTCAAATGAATAGCTAAGTGTCCTTCTAATAATGGTTTCTGTAGATGTGAAGGCATGTAATAAACACAGAACGACATCAAGCCTGAATATAAACAACCTGTCATTTGCAAAATGGGGTCCCCAAAGGGTGAATTTGCTGATGCTATTCCATACAGTGGGCCAATTTATCCTCTAGGTACATCTTTCTGTTTTGGCTTGAGACCTTGATTCAGACTGAGGTTCACAGAGGGTAAATTTTGTGATGCTACCCTGCTGTGCAGGGTAGCATCACCAAATTCACCCTCTGGGGACCTCATTTTGCAGATGACAGCCTGCTTATTTTCAGGCTTGAACGACATGCATGTGTGAATGGGTTAATCGATATGGTACTTGTGCCATCGCGGAAGGATAAAACTTGAGCACTGCAGCCGCTCATTCTATCTTTCCATGCTGGCACTCTGATGTCAAAATGGCAGAGTATTCAGCAGTAAATATTTCTCCCAATGGCGTCGGATATTTAACCAAATATATAATTGGTTAAATTCATAGTTAAACAAGAGAAAAACACAGTGATTGGAGAAAATTCTGTTGTACTACCAGAGTGTGAGGGGTTAAAAAATTTCAACAAAACCTTATCATGTTATCCCGTTTGGAATGAGTTCGATGAGAACATTCAAATGAGGGCGACACATGATATGGTTTGTTGAAATTGTTTTAATTTTTTTTCAACTTATCAATTTGTAAATTACATGTGCATGCAGCCACTTTGTCAGGTAAAGGGCTAATGCATCTTTGTAACAAACCAGAAAATAAGCAGACTGTCATCTGTAAAATGAGGTTCCCAGAGGGTGAATTTGGATATGCTACCCTGCACAGCTGTGTAGCATGACTAAATGTACCATCTGTGAACCTCAATCTGAATCAAGGTCTCAAATCTAAACAGAAAGAGGTATCCAGAGGATAAAATGGCCCACTGTATGGGATAGCATCAGCAAATTTAACCCTGGGGTGCAAATGACAGATTGCTTATCTTCAGGCTTGCTTTGTAATGGGATTGACCGACTTACCTAATTTCATGTCAACATTGCAGCCAATTTCTCCTGACCTCTCCAAAATAATGCCACCCATATACTTTGGCACTATTTTACTTTATGCGCCCCTCATTCCCGGGTCAGAATGATAGCCTGTCTGTTGTTGCTCTAATACTAACTTACAGAATGAAAAAACATGTTAACCCTTTACCTAGCGAATCGGCCACATCCGTCTACGTAATTTGCAAATTCGGAAGTTGAAAGAATATTATTTTTCAAAAAATTTCAATAAAACCATATCATGTAACCCCTCATTAGAATGGGCTCATTGAGCTCGTTCCAATGAGTGGTCACATGATATGATTTTGTTGACATTTTTGGAAAAAAAATATAAAAAATATAAAAATGATATTTAAAATAAAAGAAATTTTGATATGGTCTGCATGGGGTGAAGCATTAATATATATGAAAATTTGTTGACCTGAGGTTATAGAAAGTTGTATGGTGCTGCAGTATTTAGCCACACTGTAATACAACAAAAGGTGGAAATGATGATTCATCGAGTAATTGAGATAAGGCTGTGAAAGAATAGCTCATCAACAACTGATAGAACTATACCTGTGAAGATTGTGGTCTTCTCCAAACATTCTCCACACATTCCATGGTTTGATTTGTTGAAGGTTTTCTTTGGAGAGAGAGGCTATTGTTAGCTGCACTCACATCACTGGAATCTTTTACAAACTCAGGATTGATGAACTTCCTTCCAATAATTGGAGTCTGTGTCACATCTAGTGTAAAATCAAGCGTTCTCCCTGAAAATATAAAGTGGCATTTCACCAATAATTATATTTATCATATGACTCGTCCATTTTGTTCACTTAAAAACATTTGATATTTTGTTTTCATATTGATCAGGGCCACATTTTCATAATTTGCATAATTAGAGTTGGGAGCTTTCATTGGTCAATTTCAAAACTGGACAATTTGATTGGCTAAACAAAATACAACTGGGTCATATTTGCATAATTTCAGGACGGAGAATTTACATTATATGTCCTATTTAGGGTGGGTTATATTGTATTAATCTTTTATCTATTGAACATAATGGCAAAAACCATCTCGCGCAATACAAGAAAAACGCCATTCATTTTTTTCTTATATTTTCACTTTTTGCTTCCAAAACATAGGTTATGACCCGTCATTGGAACGAGCGTGTTGCGCTCGTTCCAATGAGGGGTCATAACCTATGTTTTGGAAGCAAAAAAATTAAATGTTTTAGTCATACGAGGATGTTTTTCTCAAGTGCCGTCTGCAACTCAAGTTAGGTGATGGGTTAAAAAGTCATACTAAGTGGCTAATTTGTGCGTGTGTGTGTCATATGATAAATAGAATATGAAATGTGTTTTTCTCATATAATATTTATGAAACTCGTCCGAAAATTCTTAGACTTGTTTCATAAATATTATATGAGAAAAACGTTCATTCCATATCCTCTATTTATTTTAGGCCTCACAAAGTAGATCTTCAGTTTCTCGGGCCATTTGTTGAAAGATTACAAGTGGGCGGGCATTTTTTATTTTTTATTTTTGTAATTATTTCTTTGCTATCAAAAGTTAATGTTTTTGGTTTGTTTTACGTTTTGGGCCTCATAATCTACAGAACAGCATGGTGTTGTATATTGTACCTTGAGTGCAAGAAGGCTTTGAAATGATAAAGCATTGCAAAGCCTTCTTGCATTCCAGGGACAAATTTATCAATATTGTTAACTTGGATAAAATATCAGACATAAACCATTTAATTTTTATTTTTTTTAAGTTTGCACTGGTTATAAAAAGAGAGCATGCAGCAGCCAAAAGGAACATGCGGGAGGGCTCAAGAAACAGATTTTTAATTTTATTAGGCCCAACTATAATTCTGACTAATTAATATGCCAGCTACATCACAGAGGCATGCCTTGATGATGTGGCTGGAATATTTTATCAGTCAGGACTTGAGTGAGAACAGGGCAGAACAAATCAGGTTTACACCACCACTCCATTTTTGTGATACTCCTTGCCTCAATATGCTGAAAGTATCAAGAACAGAAAAAAATGTGTGATTGTCCATATTCCATTTTCATTCGAAATACAAACTTTTGGGTGCATGCTCAATTCAATGTATGATTCGAGTGGAAAAGCTATATTTGCGCAACCCTATATATTTATTTATTTATTTATTTATTTATTGGCGTTTAAAACTTTGACAGCCAGGATCACCTCGTGCCAGACAGGTTAACGGTTGGAGAAAGCTGAAGTACCCCAGAGAAGATAACTAAGGAGCAGTAAACAACTGTCAAGACTCCCCAACATACTAACTCCCCACCAGCATGGTTAGCATTGGTTGCTGGCAAGTGCACGATCAACGTTCAGTATGCCTTTGAACACAGTGCAAGCATGCTCCCCGAGAGGGCAATCAAGATTAAGTGCCAGGCCCAAGCACATAACGCAGTTATCACTGGTTAGGATTGAATGAGTTTGAAGTTTTGAAGTTCAATGTTCTTATCACTGAGCCACAAATGTCCATGAATTTCTCAACTGGCTGAGTGCTAAATTTTTCTTCAAAGGTTATTTGTAACATGAGTATTTTTTTTTCAGTATTAATTATTTATTTATTTATTTATTTATTTATTTATTGGTGTTAAGGTCAGATACATATTTATGCACAATGGCTAATCGTGACCGCGACAGTTTTACGGGTGGAGAAAGCCGGAGTACACAGAGACAAGCACTGAGCATCGATGAGCAACTGTCAGCTCCTCAACATTTTAACTCTGTTCAAGCTCCGCTCAAGCAGGGTTACAGTGGCTAAAGACATGAGTACATTGGCATGCAGTACGCCTTAGTACACGGCGTCATCATGCCTCCATATAGGCAACCGAGATAGAGTGCCTTGCCCAAGGACACAACGCAGGATTTTTGTTTTATTTTATTTTTTTAAAGATACAATGCTACCAAAAAGGGGGCATTAATTTAGCACGATTTTGCTCATAGATATTTGTTTTGCTACTATTTATTGGAGAGTGCCTGTGGGCACTCTCCAACAAATTGTAACAAAACAGTTTTACACTACTATATAAATAACAAGGTAATGCATTCAGGGTAAAGCCTCTGAAGTGGCCTTCAGCACTTTTGAGAAGAGCCCTGATAGTGGCTTCTAGCACTCCACCAGTTATCTACTAATATTCCAAAATATTCAACAAAGGCATACCCCGATGATATAGTTGGAATATTTTATCACTCATTTTATCAGGGTCACGGGCAGAAAAATGTTTGATCATTCATTTTCCACTTTCAATATTCATTTGAATCAAAATTTTTGGGTGCAGGCTCAATTCAATATTCAATTCAAGAAGAAATGCTGGGTTGAAAAATTTCCAATCAGCGGGCAAAGAGTGAAAGACCGGGAATAAATAGAGGATATCTAGTGTTTCTGAGTGGATACTGAAAATGACCGAGACAAATGTTTATTTATTTGCGAGCGCTTTGTCTCAGACACAAGTAAGATAATTTTCGGTATCCACTCAAAAACACTATTTATTTATTTATTTATTTATTTATTTATTGGTGTTTAAGGTCGCATATTTCTGCACAATGGCTAATCATGACCGCGACAGTTTTATGGGTGGAGGAAGCTGGAGTACCCGGAGAGAACCACCAAGCAACGGCGAGCAACTGTCAGCTCCCCAACATACTGACTCCACATAAGCAGGGTTAGCATTGGTTGAAGACAGGTGCACCATCGACGTGCAGTACGCCTTAGTAAACGCCACCATGCCCCCATGTGGGCAATAGGGGTGAAGTGTCTTGCCCAAGGACACAACACAGTTGCCGCAGGTGGGATTCGAACCGAGGACCTCTCGGCTTGCAGCCTGCACCTCTACCAACTGAGGCACCGCGCCCCATTCAAAAACACTAGATTTTCTTTTTTATTATACCATTTTTATAAGAATCTGATAATCTGACTTGTTTCAACCTTGAATTGATGCATGAAAGTAAACAGCACATTGAATCAGTGAAATGCAGAAGTGATTTGATTGATACTCGGAACAGATAGCATTTTGCAATCTGATTCAGTTGGTAGATTTCTAGTCCAAACATGGCCTGAAAAGCTGTAATATAAGTTTTGGTTCGGTACGTCCTTTGAAAGGACGTACCAAACCAAAAACTTATATTAAGGACTTTCAGGCCATGTTTGGACTAATAGGTTTTATGCATCAATTCAAGATGAATACGTGTTGAATTGTTGCTGAAAATGATGGATATCCACTCAAAAACACTAGATTTTCTTTTCATTATCATTTTCCAGTGATAATTTGACTCGTATTCACCTTGAAGTGATGCTTTGAAAGCAGCCATTTTGACTGATGCAGTGAAAGTGAAAATTTCTATATCTTCACAGTGGGAGATATGATCTCTATCTTTCCACAATTTCCTCGATAATCTATCGTTTAGCGTATAATAAAAATAATAACCTGGTAATTCTTTTTGCACTTTAGCATATATATCGGACTCCACGAAAGAGGCTCTAAAAGAAGTCATCAAATCAACTGATGCACTGAATGTTGTAGTTGTTGGTGGAACGGCTGACAGGGTAGATGATCTTGCCACTGCTATCTTGAGTATTTTGAGTGCTTCCTTCCAGTGGGTCGACTATAACGAGAAATAAAATAACTCAAAATCCTGACAATTTCCCATCACCTCAAAATGAAATAAACAAGTTTAACTCTTAGAAGCCGGGGAATCAGAATGAATTTATTGAACAAGACATACCGCGGAAAACTTACAGTAAGCGGGTGCTTCTAGTCAAGTGTCGTCTGCCTATTCAGGCAGACGACACTTGACTAGAAGCACCTGCTCAGTGTTTAACTCTCCCCTAAAGATAGCTGAACCATCACAGCCAGATTACCTGCCTATTACAGCACTGGCAAGAAAACTCGACTCCCGGCTTCTAAGAGTTAAAACATACTTTATTCTTCTCATTTTAAGGAAAAACTGTGTAATTCAACAGATTTAAGGAATGCTTTCAACTCTTGAGGGCTTGCACAAATTTCTTGAATACCTACTAGACCACCACTTGAGCATTGCCTGTAGCTAAGCAGTGACTTTAGGCAGCCACAACTTGTCTAAAAACCACTGCCAAGGTAATATATCTATTTTCAGCAGGATCTCCTCATGATTGCATGTTAAGAGTACCTGATCTAAGGATGTGAAATGGGCCTTTAAGAGGAGAGCATGTTATTTAGTAATATATGGACCTGTTAGATCACAGTGAACATACTGTGTTATCATATGACACTACAAGGGTTCCTGCAGGCAAGAACTGATGAAATAAGGCTAATCAAGATGGTTTCTCAACATTTTTCAAGGCTCTATAATAGCTAAATTTACGGATTTCAAAGATCCTGCCTTCACTATTCTTAACTGGGAGTTTCCTGTCATTACCCCCTCCCCCACTTCCCTCCAAGGGAAGTGGGAGGAGTGGGTAATGACCAGAGGTACCTTCTAAAGACTTTGCCTTCACAAACTGTAGAAGATAAAACTTTCTGGTTATGATAACATGCTTCATCAGCACTTTTAATTTGTGAATATTCAAGGCTCTCCAGGGCCTCCTGACCCATTTTCCAGGATTTCATGGCCTTTGATGGCCCCTAGTCAAATTCAAGGTCATTGTTTGAATCCAAGGCCTCAAGGGACTCCTGCACAACTCAATTATCAACAGAAAAATTGCGACATCGACGCCGTAGCTGCGACGCGTGGTGCAATCTCACAAAATTCCAAGTTCATCAAGGGCCATAACTCCAAGAAAAATATTTGGAACAACACATGCATTGAACAGTGGCTAGACATCAATAAGATACACTTACATGCCAAATATAAAGTCATTCCATCAAGTATTTCAAAAGTTATTGAGTTTTGAAACTCGTTGGTCAGAGACAGACCGACATGAAACTCGTTGGTCACAGGCAGACCGACCGACAGACCGACCGACAGACAGACCGACAGACAGACCGACATTGCCACTTATAGAGCTGCTAGTCGCAGCTAAAAATACTCTAACAACCTATTACTCTATTGCATAGTGTTGAGCGGTATTTTGGTATACTGATTAAAATTGTACCAATTTTCAATACTATCAATGAGACATGCAAATTAAATCACAATCTGTATACCAAAAATTCAGTTTTACCTTGGTATGCAAATTTCAACTTCCTTATCACGGTTTAATGGAAGTGATTTTACTTCACTGGTGGGTTTATCATTGGAAAACATTTGAGTTTTTTCCCTTTTTACCGCCCATGTCAGCCCTCTAAGAACATGGACAGTTTCTTTACTACTTTTCTTTCCAAACTGTTTAAGTAGTTTGTCTCAACAGTCACCATTATTATGAAAGCAATTGAACATTGTTTACCTCGTATTTGAAATAAGATGAGGTGAGAAGACACATGTATTACAGTAAGCATGCATGGTTGGTCACATTGGACATTTAGACCTAGTATTTAAAACCTGGAAATGACAAAGAATTCCCTATATTTTACACTTGTTCTCTAAAGTAACTGGCTGTTTCACACGCTGACATCACGATAGCATCTTGCCTTCAAAGTGATTGGTACACTTGTACTCAAAAGTGATTAGCTGTTTGCACACACTGACATCATGATAGCATCTTGTTGCCTTCATGCGATTCGAACACTTGTTCTCCAAAGTAACTGGCTGGTTGCACATGCTAACATCACGATAGCATCTTGCCTTCAAAGTGATTGGTACACTTGTACTCCAAAGTGATTAGCTGTTTGCACAAAGTGATTAGCTGTTTGCACACACCGACATCATGCTAGCATCTTGTTGCCTTCCAAACGATTGGTACACTTGTACTCCAAAGTGATTGGCTGTTTGCACACGCTGATGTCATGATAGCATCTTGCCTTGAAAATCGTGTGCACAAAAAACTTTGATACAAGACCTATGCAAGGTACTTTACTGTTTTCAAATAAACAAAAGCAAGTCATTTCTGCTCCCTATGCCAAGAAAGATACGATGACACCTAACTAGTCCATTACCAGCATCACTTAAGAAGGCAATTTATTTTAAGTGTTGAGGCATGATAATTTTAACACTTCATGTGATTAATCAAATGATTAGCCTACAAATCAAAGTACAAAAACCTACAGTTGATTGTTGCCCTTTTTTGCATTAAAAGTCCATCATAATAAGATACTACTTTCATCAATATATCTCATAAATGTATCATTTATTTATTTATTTACTGGTGTTTAAGGTCACATACTTTTGCACAATGGCTAATCATGACCACAACATGGAGATAAAGTCAGGGTCAGTCAATCATTTATACACCATGTTGCCTATTTTAGAGGACTCGCACCCCAAGAATTTGTGACTGGGTCCTATTTTACCAGTGAAAAAGAGCTTGTTTACCACAATAAACAAGCACTGCTTCACTTCCCGGGGTTCCCACAGGGAATAAATGTATTTAACAAAAAGTATATTCAATATAACTATAATTATTATAATAATAGTTAACAGATTTCTTCATTTATAAACAACAACAGCATTGATAAACAAAGAAGTGAATTTGTAACATTCTCAATATGGTGAAAGTAAAAAATTTCTATATCTTCACTGAGATGTTTTCTATAATCTATAGTTAAGCGTGTAATAAATATAGAATAAACATATAGTGTTTTCAAGTAAAACATATAGTGTTTTCAAGTAAAACATTTATTCTATAAGTAGGATTACGAATGAAACCAACAAGCCAGAGGCTCGTCGGTTTCATTCTTAATCCTACAAGTAGAATACATTTTTTTACTTGAAAACACTATACATTTATTTTGTTTATCCCCTAAATCATTTACAGGGCAGTCACAGCAAAATCGTGCTGTTACTCGCTACAAAACACTTTGAGAAGTGACAAGCACATTGCTCCAATCCGATCAACAAGCAATCCTGCCAAAAATAAACAAGGTGCAGTGATACATTTCTGTCTAAAAAATAATACCCCTACAAACTTGAGCTAAAGTTGCAAAAATACTTTATTAAATGAACAATGTTTATCTATCTTGTTTTCATTGCTTATTGTTGGTTTTTTTTGTAGTCGATTCAACTTGAGTTTTATAAACAAAGCAGATGACACATGCCAGGCCTGGCATTCTGAAAAATTTAGGGGGGCTAAAAATCGCTCTCCTGAAATGATCTAGGAGAGCCAATGGCGCTCCTAATTTTTTTTTTTGACACGGAAGGCTGTTGAACCATGATATATCATATGAATGCAGTTCAACACTGTGACCAGATATGCTTGTCATGCATTTGTTTTTTTACACTTTCCTAATTTGGAAAATGAAATCATGTCCCCCGCCTTTCACAATAGAAATTGTATACTTTTCAATGCTTGGTTTCAATTGATTTACTTTGTGTTTTCTTTGTTAATTGTTGTTCATTTTATTGTCAGACAGAGTTGAAATGTGTCATATATTCTAAATTAAACATTTCAGCGACAGTCAATGTTTGATAAACATCGGTTCATTATGTCTCTCACAAACGTAAAACTGGTCACGACAACATGAATGCGCTAGAGGTCAGAGGTCAACAAGTCTGTCTATACTATAGGAATAAATTCTTTCAGTGTTAAGCCTATGGAGAAAATTATCACCCTACTAGGTGAATAAAGCCGAAATTTATCCAAGGCTTTTATTGTTCGAATAAATGGCCATTTACGAGATATATATCATTTATTGGACTTACGTCAAGATGTTTGACAGCCGATCTGAATAGTTCTGAATTCAGTATATTACTTTGGCTGGTGTTCAAGTCTATATAATGTACCATACAATGTAAGATCTGTAAAACAGACATCTGGTAACAGCTAGCACCCTTCTCCAACACCTATAAAACAAATAAAAAAATAAAATAAAAATTAACTTAGTTCCGATTGTAACCGGATGTAAAATTTGTACAACAGACGTCTGGTAATAGCTAGCACCCTTCTCCAACAATTATAAAAAAATATCTTAGTTCGCGATTGTATCCAGGAACCCACACCAAACATTTAATGAAAGTGTCAATGACACCTGATTGTGTGTTGTGTTTGATGAAAAGGATAATGTTCAATGTTTATGAAAGGATTATGAAATACAACAAGAATTGTGATACCTGAGAATATGTTAATTTCTATTCCCTGTATGCCATGTTTTCAATAAAAATAATTTGAGGTGTAGACTGTACTGAAGAATTGAGGGGTGGGTTAATGTGGCTCTCACAGTTAATGTATGTCAACCAAAGTTACCAAGTTACAGTGAAATTATTCCAAAACGAGTCATCCTATCAAGTTACAATGAAATCCCTTCATAAATATGGCCTGTAGACTGTGCTAAAGGTTTCTGGGCTTCGGGCCTGTCTAGCCATCACGGTTGACCCATCCCAACTAAAAGGGGACGTCCTCATCTACATATTATACTGAGTCATCCTACAAAGTTACAATGCAATCCCTTCATAAATGCGACCTGTAGTCTGTGCTAAAGGTTTTGGGGTTTTGGGCTCTCGCAGCCGTCATGGCTGAATGATCGTGATCAAAAGGGGACGTTCTATTTATTTATTTATTGTTGTTTAGGGTCACATATTTTTGCACAATGGCAAATCATGACCACAACATGAGTATCAACTCAAGACCAGTGATGAGCGTTAATAAGCCACGTTGCCCATTTTAGAGAGGGTTTGCACCTCCCAAGCATTGGTGACTGGGTCTTATTTTACCAGTAAAACAGAGCCTGTTTACCCCAGTGAACAGGCACTGCTTCACTTCCTGGGGTTCCCAGGGGAGAAAGGGGACGTTCTCATCTAGACATTATCTGGAGTCATCCTACCAAGTTACAATGAAATCCCTTCATAAATACGACCTGTAGACTGTGCTAAAGGTGAACAGACTCACAGATCACAGACTTCTGCACGCATGATGGCAATAGCTTATCTTGACTTTGTCAAGTTGAGCTAAAAACCTTGAAAATCTGACTTGTAATTATACATATATATGCCATGTTTCACTGAAGTATCTCATATGGTTGCAATGTTCTGGAATGAGCATTCATAAAAAAATCCTTTATTTCAAAATGTAGCTTTGATCCTTTACAAGCAATCCATAGTCTTTTGTTTGCAGAATTCAAGACACACATTCAAATAAAAAACATTTTTAACCCTTTACCCAACAAAACCTAGTCAACAATATTCACAAAAATCACAATTCAATTTTCATTATTTTTTTTACTTTTTGTCTCAAAAACCTAACTTATGACGCCTCATTGGAACAAGCTCAATGAGCTTGTTCCAATGTGGGGTCATAAGCCAGGTTTTTGGCACAAAAAATGAAAAAAATTTAGTTATTCAGGAATTTTGTTTGCAAGTGACATCTGTCTTTCATGTTATTTATTTATTGGTATTAAAGGCCACATATTTCTGCACAATGAGTAATCATGACCATAACAGTTTTTACGGGTGGAGGAAGCAGGAGTACCCGGTGAGAACCACAGAACAATGGCGTGCAACAGTCTGCTCCCCAACATACTAACTCCACACAAGCAGGGTTAGCACTAGTTGAAGCAAGAGCAACGCGAAGCGTGGCATACGCCCCCTCCTGCAATACCATGGATAGCATTAGGCAGCCAAGACTTGACTGGAAACCACAGCCAGGGTAATATGTCAATTTTCAGCAGGATCTCCACATGACTGCGTGTTAAGGGTATCTGTCCTGAGGACATAAAAGTCAGAAATGGGCCTTTAACCCTTTACCCAATGCAGCCGATATTAAAATTTATTATTTTAAATATCATTTTTTCAAATTTTTCAAAAAATTCCAACAAAACCATATCATGTAGCTCATTCCAACGAGGGGTCACATGATATGGTTTTGTTGAAATGTTTTTAAAAATACTATTTTTTTAACTGCTGAATTTGCATATTACACGGGCGGATGAGGCAGATTCGTTGGGTAAAGGGTTGAGGATTAAAGATAGGGAGCACGGTGGCTCAGTGGTTATGGTACAGAATTTCAAACCGAGAGGGCGAAGGTTCAATCCCCACCAGGGGTAACTGTGTTGTGTCTTTGGGCAAGGCACTTAATCCCAATTGCCCATGTGGGGGGTAGGGTGGCGATGTGTACTAAGGTGTAATGCACAACATTAGTGCACCTGTCTTCAACCAATGCTAACTCTGCTTGTGTGGAGTTAGTACGTTGTGGAGTCTGACAGTTGCTTGCCATTGCTCGGCGTCCTCTCCTGGTACTCCAGCTTCATCCACCCATAAAACTGTCTAACACATGATGACCCTGGCTTTCGAGAGTGTCATTAAACTCAAACAAATAAATAAATTTAATTAAGGGTTATAGACTAAAACAATTTACAAAAATCAACAAATAGTTAATCATCTTACCTCAACTAGAAATGTTATCATGCTTAAGCTGGCTACATCATATACATCATGTAAATACTTAATAACACATTTAGTCCACTGTAGACTGTCTTTATTGAATGTTCCATGACTATAAAGGGACATAACTGTTGCTAAATGATCAAGTCTTGGCGTCATTTGAGAACACAACTGAAATGTAAACAAAATGTATTCAATATCTTTTCTTCACTTTTAACCCTTATGGGCCTGGATACATGTCCTGAATTCCCACCAGCCCACAGCCTCTATTCGTCCAGTGGTTTAGCAGTGATTTCTAGTCAAGTCTTGATTGCCTTAACAGGCAGCTTAGACTTGACTAGAAACCACCGCCTACCTAAACTATCTGTTGTCAACGGAACCTACTCATGATGGAATGTTAAGGGCACCTGTTCTGAGGACCTAAAAGTCATAAATAGGCCTTTAACCCTTTGAACTCTACCGGCCATTTATCTGGCCAGAAACATGGTACGTCATAACGTCATTATATAGGATGGCTGTTCAGTAAATGTGTGGGGAAGACCAATGAATATTTTCAACATGCAGCCCAACGGCTGCATGTTGAAAATATTGATTGGTCTTCCCCAAATAATGAAAATGGACTCTTCTAATTCCTGCCAGTGAACTGGCATGGAAGATACCACTAAAGTTGAAAAGGTTAAGGAATACCTCTTTGCCTTATTTTACATCCATGATGGCCTAAAACTATATACCAAAGATGCCATTCAAAATTTACTATTTATCCACATTTTGAACACAATATTTACTCCTCATTAGAACAAGCACTTTGCACTTGTGCCAATGACAGTTTATACGCTGTGTGGAAAGCAAAAAAGGAAAATTGCATTTATTCAAAAACAATTTTGTATTTGTCGTCTGCTCATGTTAGGTAATAGTTTAACTGTGAGACTAATTTTTGACTGTACATTGATATTTGTCTTTTTATTCCTATTTCTTAGCTGTTTACTTAACAGAACAGCAAGCTGATCCCCATGTTAATCCTTACATAATACCGACAGGTTATCACCACTTTGGAGGCGGGGGAGGGTGGGTGGAGTGGGTCGGGAAGTCCCGAGATGGTGTATTAAATAGAGCTGTCATGATTAATCGATTGTCAATCAGTCATGCCAAAATCAATTAGTATGTTTCCTTGTCGTAAATTTTATCACGTTTTTGACGTTTAATACTTAAAAAAAAAATGTTGAAAAAACTATTGTTTCTAAAGGTAAAAGGTTCAGAACGTCGATGTTAAACATCAAGAAGCCATTAGAAGCATCTGACGTTTAGGTACATTCAAAGCTTTGTTGTTCTGAACTTTTGAACCATTAGTGTAATAATTAAGACCGGTTGGCAGTTGCGAACTTGCAAAGTTCGCAACTGATGACCGGTCTTGATTATTACACTGACAGTATTTATTTATTTATTTATTGGTGTTTAAAGTCACATACTTATGCACAATGGCTAATCATGACCGTGACAGTTTTACGGGTGGAGGAAGCTGGAGTACCCGGAGAGAACCACCGAGCATCGACGAACAACTGTCAGCTCCTCAACATTCTAACTCTGTTCAAGCTCTGCTCAAGCAGGGTTACAGCGGTTGAAGACATGTGCACCATTGACGTGCAGTACTAATACACGGCGTCATTGTGCCCCCATGTAGGCAACCGGGATAAAGTGCCTTGCCAAAGGACACAATGCAGGTCGTCCCAGGCGGGGATCGAACTCGGGACCTCTAGCATAGAAGTCCAACAGTCTACCACTGAGTCAGCATGACACTGACAGTTCAAAAGTTCAGAACATCAAAGCTTTGAATGTATCTAAAAGAGGGTCATCTTCGGTTTTTTTTTCTTGAGGTAGGTCAACTGACTTGAACTTCATTTTTAACGACTTCAAAGAGAGGGAGCGTGGGGGGGGGGGGGGGGGGGGTCATCTAGGTACAATTAATCGATTATTTGCGATGATTAATTGATTCCTAAATTAAAAAATCGTGACAGCCCTAGTATTAAAGTCTTGACCTCGTCTCTTGGGATATATTGACAACTCTGAATGAGAGTCACATCTTCCCACAAAATAAGTCTTTACCAAGTTTTATCAAAATCTGATTATATTTGTTGAAGTTATCGTGCTCACAAAGTCATTATCAAACAAACACAAAATTTTCAACAAAAGGGGGGCATAACTCCTACAGAAATGGACTGAATATCCAATCAGAGGAAGATCTTTCCACAAAGTATGCATGTTCCAAGTTTTATCAAAATCCAATTATACATGTTCAAGCTATATTGTTCACAAAAACTGTGGATGGATGGGTGGAGGGACCCACGTCTATATCACCTTCAAACTTTGTTTGCACTGGAGATAATAACCCCTTTTATGTTGTCAGTGTTCTAGCCGATTGTCCCCGTTCAGGAACACAGTGCTCAGAGTTACAATCAATTCATACTGAAGGTTATTAAAATCTTTTCCTTTAATCTTTTCAGAAAAACGTATCAGTAGACCCACTCCAGAGAACAAATATTATAAGCTCCTCCCAACAAGTCAGTGAAAAGTTAAAAAATTTATAGTAATTTATATATTTTTTATACTTACCAATGACCCAGACTTAGCTGGTGCTAACTCTAACAAAACCAGGGCCAAACACAAATTTTGCCCCCCAATCCCCAAAATTTGCATCCAAAACAAAAAGAAATCATGTCCTAAAGGACCTCCATACTACGCCTCTACTGCGCATGCGCAGTGACGCAGACGTCCCGAAATTGGCGCCAATTATCATTCTTACTGGCAGTGCCTGGTCAGCGCTATGTACTCAGCGGGGAGGCAAGAGTTCCCAACTCCAGGGAGGGCCATCCCCGTCTGGGTCATTGGTAAGTATAAAAAATATATAAATTACTATAAATTTTTTAACATTTTTATACTGTACCAATGACCCAGACTTAGCTGAATAGTAAACAGGCTGGAGGGCCTAGGACATAGAGGAAAATCCAATAAGCTCAACTATATAGTAAAGAGGTAACCCCTTAAGGAGAAAAGGAGTATTAGGCTTTACATGTATCTTTCTTATTTAATATTAAATTAGAAAGATACACTACCCTTAATAATTGAGCACAATAACATTCATGTTCTCTATTAACATCCAGTATAACCCTTATACTAATTATTTTTAAAGCAAGCCAATAAATAAAGTAGTCCAGAGAATTGAGACTCTTTATAGTCATTTAAAAGTGTCCGAGTATTGTATATTAAAGCCCGTTTGACACTTGACATATACAAATGCTTCACACCGAGCTACACTTTAAAAATAAGACATGAATGAATTTAAACATTAATATTACACTTTAAAACCATCCCGGAAGCGACTCAGAAATACTGACTTGGAGGAGGCATTCCCTTGCTTTTCACTATAAAGCAGGTGACCTAAGGGAACACCCGCCCCCCCCCCCCCCCCCCCCCCTTCCCCTTGCCCTGGGTCAAATAGCCCAGAGCGAAGAGGGCAGCCGGACGGAGTCACTGCCGGAACAGAAAGCCTGCATAACTGTAGTTGCAACTGTTTAGTGGACGACATTCTGAGCAACAGATAACGGACCTAAACAATGCAGGTCTCCAGAAATGGACTCAATATTTCTGAGATAAAAATTCGTAAATGTGGATGGCTGAGACCAATAAGCAGCCTTCATTAAATCTGTAATAGCAACACTATTAGCATAAGCCCAGGAAGTAGAAAGAGCTCTTACTTCATGAGCAGAAATCTTAAGCACAGACTGCTGAGAAGAAGATAAATCTTCATAAGCAGTACAGATAGTTAACTAAATCCATCTAGCAATAGAATGGACTGAAATGTCCTTTCTATTAGGCATCAAAGACAGAAAGAAACGTTTCCGTCCCTTTCTGATAAACTGAGATCTCTGTTTATAGATACGTAGTGCTCTAACAGGACAGAGTAAAGGCCTACGCCCGTCTGAAGACGGAAGAGCCTTAATAACAATAGGTTCCGGATATTTATTAGGAGCCTGATTCTTAGCTAAAAAACCCACATTAGTAGTGAAGGTGATAGTGTTCCCAACACTACGATAATGAGAATCATCCACCGATAGTGCATGAAGCTCACTGACTCTTCTGGCAGAAGAGAAAGCTAAGAGAAAAGCTGTCTTATAAGATAAGAATTTGAAATCTACTGTCCCAAGAGGTTCAAATGGCTTTTCCTTCAATTTAAGGAGAACCCAAGCTAAATTCCACTTAGGAATTAATCTAAGAGTTCTGGGTCTATTTATCGAAAAGTTTCTAACCAACTTCGATAAAGAGACATTAGATCCAATTTGTAAACTATCATGATGTGCATAGGTATCAGATAACATAGATCTATAACCCTTTATAGTAACAGGCTGCAGTTTGATTTCGTCACACAAGTATACTAGAAAGTTTGCAATGTCTGGTATAGAGGGATCGAATATATCTACAGAATGATCCCTACACCAACGACGAAAAACCTTCCACTTAGCCGCATAGTTTAGCGAAGAGGAGGTCCTCCTACAGTTAGAAATCGCGTCCACTGCTCGTCCTGTAAAGTGCTTGCCATGCAAGAAGGACCGCACAACGGAAAAACGTGAAGGTTGAGACCTTGCGGGTTGTGATGGATTTGGCGCGATTTCCCCTGCGAAAGAAGATCCTCCCGTGGAGGAAGCTTCCGCGGTAGGTCCCACAACAGACACCTGAGTAGATTTATCCACGGTCTCTGTGGCGACAGAGATGCTACCAACAGAATCTTGCATTGAGATTGTTTTATCTTTAGCAATACTTGTTGAATTAACGGCGCTGGAGGATACGCATATCCTATCATTCCGTCCCAAGGGATCGACAGAGCGTCTACTGCAAAAGCTCTTGGATCCGGACACAGAGACACATACGTCTGCAACTGATTGTTGAGATGTGTCGCAAATAAGTCTATCATTGGCCGTTCCCATTGGTAGCAAATCTGATTGAATACTTGTTTGTTGAGAGTCCACTCCGACGGCAACAAGCGACCCTTTCGTGAAAGGGAGTCTGCTAGCACATTCAGACGACCCGGTATGTGACGGACTGAAAGAAGAACGTGATGTTCTAACGCAAACAGAAGGATTCTTTCCGTTAGATTGAACAACGGAACTGAATGAGTGCCTCCCTGATTCCGTATATACGCCACTACTGTCGTATTGTCGGATAGGATTTGGACATGAGCATCGTGAATAATGTCCATCCAGTGACGTAACGCAGGCCAAATTGACATCATTTCCTTGATGTTTATGTGCTTGCACAGGACTTGCGGATCCCAAAGACCCTGGCCTCTCGAATCCGTTGGGATTAATGATGCACCCCAACCTGTTTGACTGGCATCCGTCATAACGGTAAAACTCGGATCCGGCAACTGCAGCGGAACTCCTTGAGTTAACCACTGAATGTTTGCCCAAGTCTGTATCTCTTGTTTCACTTGATCTGACAAGAGAACGTCTACATCGAGCGAATGAATTTTCACACTCCAATTCTGAGTCAGGAAAATTTGAAGAGGACGTGTGCGTAACCGCCCCATCGGAATGAGATCCGCGGCGGCTCCGCACAGACCTATCAGTCTCATAAATTCTCTCGCCGTGACTTTGTCTGCGTGCAGACAATAGCGAGCGTAACAACTGACTAATTTCGCTCTGGTTAACGGCAGACGAATGAGATTGTTGTGCGTCTCGAAGCTCATTCCCAGATGAGTGAATGACTTGGACGGCACCAGATCCGACTTCTCCTCATTTACTATAAAACCGAGACGTCGGAGCAATAGAAGAAGATTCTGAACATCGTTCTGAAGCGTTAACTCATTGCCGTACCTCTGAAGAATGTCGTCCAGGTAGGCCGACGTTACCGCAGACGAATGAGCTTGGAAGTAGATCATTACCGAGTTCATTACCCGAGTGAAAGCCCAGGGTGCTAGATTCAATCCGAAGCACATCGCCCGGAATTGATACACCACTCCTAGGACTGCGAAGCGTAGATACTTTCGGAATGTCGGATGTACCATGACGTGAAAGTACGCATCTTTGAGATCTATGCTCGTTGCATAATCGTTCACCCGAATACTCGCTCTGACCGATCGAATCGTCTCCGTATAAAACTTCGGAGCGACGAGCAGCTTGTTTATCCAGCTCAAATCTATGACTGGACGGAACGAGCCGTCTGGTTTCGGAACCAGAAACAGATGGCTGTAGAATCCCGGAGATTCCTGGTTTTCTACGACCTCTACCGCGTTCTTCATTAAAAGAGACTGCACCTCTGATAACAGAGCGTCTCTTTTCTGTGGATTTGACGGAAGATGAGTCCACTTTGGACTTCGAGTTAATGGAGGCTTTCGTTTGAAGGATATCTTTAGACCTTCCGAAGTCACTCCTCTCACCCAAGGGTCGTCCGTAATCGACGCCCACTCTTGTGAAAAGCTCGACAACCTTCCGCCAACCGGAACGCGATAGAGGTTTAAGCCATCACCTCCTGGACCTGCGAGGCCTGCGGTAGGAGAAACCACGTCTTCCACGACCCGCACCTCGCCTCGTCGACCTCGGGGCGTCCGACCGATTGTCCCGGCCTGAAGGACGTCCCGAACGAGAGTCGCTATCCTGACGGTCTCTCGAATAAGACCAAGAGGACGCACCGGAACCTCTATAGGAACCTCTCTTGGGCGCATAGACCCAGAAGTGCCTGTCTTATTCGTGTCTGCTGTATCCGACTTCTTAGGAGCAGATCTGAACAACAGAGAATCATTAGCTTTCTTTTTAATTTTATCATAAATATCGGAAAGCTTGCCGTCAAAGAGAAGTTCTCCTGAGACCGAAGCGACTCTAAGAGAGTTCTTCACCTTAGAATCCACTAGTGTGGATGTAGCTAGGGCTGCGTCACGTCTAACCAACTCCAGATTTGCCACTGAAAGGGCGGAGTTACACGTGGAATAAGCTACTGCCCTTGAAAGAAGTCTTAAAGAGGATTGTATATCCTGAAACTCTTTCCCCTGAAGGCGCAGTGATAACGCCTTAGTAAGGTGATCTGCGTAAGATAAGGCATCTAAATTGGCTCTGTTAGACGCAATAGCTGTTTCCAACACCGCGGTTGGAATAGAAGCTGACGACGGTAATGATAGCTCTAAGTCTTCCGCCACGTCGTCCATACGCAGAGGAACTCTCGGTATACCCTGTCCTGCCGTATCGAATTTATTCCTTGCATTAATGAAAGGCAGGTTGAGAGTATTAGCGGACAAGAAACCTGCTTTCCCCGTCCTGGAAGCAAGTTTAAATATAGCGTCATTCAATAATTCAAATGTTCTTGCAACATTATTGGACTGCGACGGAAACTCGGGAGCGATGTCCCTGAACCGCTCAAAAAATTCAGAGTCCAATGACGCTATAATTCTCTTGTCCGGAAGCGCAGCAGTCTGGCCCGACGGAACAACTTGAGGGAGAAAGTGCCGGATGAAGTCCACGGCAGCTTTATGTTGTTCCGAAAGGGATAGCTCCAAGTCATCCGTATCCCTTTCACCATCCGGTCGGACCTCATGATGTTCCCGGTCGTCCGCCCCCGATGCTTCGGCGGAGCGTACCGACCCAGCGCCGTCGGATAATTCTCAATCCGACACCGTTTCTGTCGGCTGCTGGGATGCTGCGATAAGCTGTGCTATCTGCACAAGAATGTCCGGCGTCGAGACCTGCGGAGGCGCAGTCTTTCGCTGCTTCGCCGAGGGCAGCTCCGCATCAGATGGCTCCCGCATACTTTTCCTATGCGAACGTCCAGAGTCCATCGGTCTCGAATCCCTGGCTGCTGGATGGTGTGACCTGGTCGCCGAAGAATCCTTCATCAGCGAAGCTGGTAATATATCGGCGGTCACGCAGCCAAGGTGCGGTCGTGTGCGCCGACGAGAAGAGGAAGCCTTAACAGTCTCTGCGGACTGCTTATACAACGGAGCGTCCCGAGCGACGGACGTATGCTCCGCTAAAGACACATTTTGTACCACAACATCTGGTCCCAGATGTTGTTGTACGAGAGAGGGGCCTCTCTCGCTCGCGGCCCGACTGGACCTGGACGAGCTAGGAACCGGACTCAAAGGCTTCCTCCGTTCTCGCTTACTATCCGCCGTCACTGGGTGTGCATCTATTATGTTTATAGTGCTCGCATCACCCAAAATTTCCTCCTGGACCACATCGGACGAACCCGGCTGCCGAACCATTCGGTGAATGGACGCTACACCGGGCGAGCTAGTGGATGACATTTGTCTAATCTCCATGAGCACTTTTGCCGCTAGCTCTGAATTCATTTGTGACGACGGACGCACACTTGAAGAAGATAACATGGAAACATCACCCTGTTCTGGTTCCTCTGAAATAGAAACTGAGAGAGTAGAGTGACCTTGCAGAGAAAGAGCCGGCATCGCTCTTTCTCCAGAAACAACATATCGTGACACACGTTTCCAATGTTTCTCATCCCAATGTTCACATATAGGACAGGGATTAATGCGAGAACACTGACTACAATTAATACAATGATCATGAAAGTCAGAGGAAGATTTCTTCCTATTACAATTTGAACAATGTCCCTTCATTGTGAAAGAACAACAATAAGTCCTAGTTACTCGCAAAAACCCCTGACACAAAGATACATAATAACATGATCCATTAATAAATGAAAAAACAATTGCAAAACAAAATAATTTTGAAAAAGAATTTTTTCAGCGAAGCCCAAGTTGCTGAAAAGTAACGTTGAGCCCCGATGGATCCGATGGCAAAGTGTGGTCAAAAATTTTAAATTTATATTAAATAATTAATGAGACACTTTCGGATAATATAAATGTATCTTATAGTGAGATAAACTACAGCAAAGGCAAACAGCCCCCCTCAAAAAAGGCTGTTGCCAATGAAAACAAACAGTGTAAAAACACCAGAAAACATGACTCCAGGCACTGAAAAAACTGGCCCGGAATCAGTCATCAATTACACTCTATCTGATGCAAAACAGAGACTCCCAGGGGAGAATCTGTAGAACATCAGATGGAAGATGCAGAACACAAACGTTATACACCCATGGGTGAAAACGTAACTATGGGGAAAATAACAGAAAACATTCTGTAACCAAGCAACTCTCCCAGGAAATTTTAGAAATGAAATTTCTCAAAAATATGCCAAAAGCATGGGAGAATTGCAAGGGGGGACTTTAGAAGGCTAGGGGAGAGGAAACACTGAATAAGCAGTGCAACAATTAGCAAGAATGACAACAAGAGGCCCATGCCTCGAAAATAGGCAACTTAACATAATTTCATCAAAAAATTTTAAGTACAGCCCTGATTATTTTTTGTCACTTCTTTTTCCTCTCCTCCTTCTATCCTCCTTAGAATCACATTTTCTCCAAAAATTACGTGTCTGGCATCCTTTAAACTGAGATTTACAAGCACAAAGATCAGTGAAATGTTGACTGATGAAGGGCCAAACAGAGAATGATAATTGGCGCCAATTTCGGGATGTCTGCGTCACTGCGCATGCGCAGTAGAGGCGTAGTATGGAGGTCCTTTAGGACATGATTTCTTTTTGTTTTGGATGCAAATTTTGGGGATTGGGGGGCAAAATTTGTGTTTGGCCCTGGTTTTGTTAGAGTTAGCACCAGCTAAGTCTGGGTCATTGGTACAGTATAAAAATATATAAACTTTATTTTTTCAAACACAATTTTAAGTTAATTAATTTCATAATAGACACAGCCTTAAAACATTAATCGAAGATTACATGACTCTCAACATTTTGCCACACCAAATATGCAATAGCAAAATATGAAACAATACAGTGGAGTCGTGTTAATTGAATAGCCACTTTGCCAATGAAAATGATTCAATTAACAGGAGTATTCAATTAACATGGATGGTGTCACTTTCCTGTATTCTAGAGATGAACTTAGCATTTATTCTATTATATCGTGTTTGACAGAGCTCCATGAGCTCTGTCAAACAAGATATAATAGATTAAATACCTGTATTGGATGTACTGAAACCACATAGGTCTATAATCAAAGGAAAACTGGGGAGAGTCGTGGTAATTTCTCGATAGCTTACAGGATTTTTTATTCAATTAACAGGAGTTTACTCTATAACTGTATTCAATTAACAGGTCAAATTTGTACTGGAGGTATGGTAAATGATTTTGTGTTGGGAAATTATATTCAATTAACAGGGTTATTCAGTTTAGAGATATCCAAGACATATACAGACATTCTATGGTACAGTTTGCCGATTTCCCTTTCACCCATCACCTAAAACATTTTCGTCAGTAATAATACACATTCAGACTCACAAACAAAACAAGAACAATATTGTTTCATGAGAATATTGCAAAAACTTGAAATAAAACATGTGTACATGCCCCCAATGTCCGATTTTACTGTCAAGAAGAGGATTCTGTTGTGGTATTTCTCCACTACAGATCCATTGTGATTTCGTTATATGAATTGTCTCTTTACCAAAACTTATTAAAGCACTTGTACAAGTTTGAATATAGTATCCATGATTCTCCAGGACAACCAATACACTACTGACTGTATTGAATAAAACACTTATAAAATCAACATGTCTCCCACAATAATAACTACGCATCTTTTCCCAATGTCCTTGAGTTGAAGTCTCCCAAATGTTTGAGTCCCATCGAAGTGAAATATCTCAAAATCGTTCTTGTTCAATACAGTGGAACCCTGATAATTGAATAGCCACTTTGCCAATGAAAATTATTCAATTAACAGGAGTATTCAGTTAACAGGGATTGTGTCACTTTCCTGTATTCTAGAGATAAACTTAGCATCTATTCTGTAATATCTTGTTTGACAGAGCTCCATGAGATATAATAGATTAAATGCATGTATTGGATGTACTGGGGCCAAATAGTCTATAAACAAAGGAAAACTGGGGAGAGTCAGAGTAATTTCTCGACAAGTAACACAATTTTTTATTCAATTAACAGGAGTTTACTCTATAACCTATATTCAATTTGTACTAGAGGTATGGTAAATGGTTTTGTGTTGGGAAATTGTATTCAATTAACAGGGTTATTCAGTTAAGAGATATCCAATTAAGTGGGCTCCACTGTAATAAAGAAAAATATGTTTTCTTCCAGTTTCTCTAATTATTACTTTTATCAAGGCTTTCATCAATGGAATACTATTTGGCGACTATACAATAAAACAAAACTCGACACAATGAAGCGGCACAGGCCTGAAAATAAGCAGTCTGACATTTGCAAAATGAGGCCCCCAGGGGTGAATTTGATGATGCTATCCCAGACAGTGGGCCAATTTACCCTCTGGGAACCTCTTTCTGTTTAGTTTGGAGACCCTGATTCAGATTGAGGTTCACAGAGGGTAAACTTAGTGATGCTACCCTGTTATGCAGGGTAGCATCACTAAATTCACCCTCTAGGGACCTCATTTTGCAGATGACAGTCTGCTTATTTTCTGGCTTGAAGGGGCAGGGTAATATATTTGTCACATGGTGTTTAAGCAGGGTGTATGGGACTGTACTACCCTTCTGAGATTCGTATTTCCTTCCATTTAAAGCCTCAGGAAATACGGATCTCAGAAGGGCAGTATAGACCCTGCTGAAATATCATGTGACTTATATTATACCACATAAAACCAACAAGATATGAGCAGAGCCGATGAATGTTCTCCAAAATATGAACCAGAAGGCATAAGTGTGAGATTTAGCAGTATAATGGACAGAAACTCAACCAAACAAGCTTAGCTCTCAAAATGTCAGTGAAATACACAAGGAAAATATTTTTCTTTTAGGAGTCTGTTACAACAGGAAGATGACATCCATCAGTCAGGAATTTAATGAATTAAATTTAGTTTGACCAAGCTCAATGAGCTCGGTCAAAGAAGACTGAATTAGTTCATTTCCTAGTTTCCTTAAGGGAAATATTTGCTTCTGTTAACCCCCTGCACTCTGATGACGAAACGCCTGATTTGTCATCCATGGTTATCCCCCCTATTTTGTCAGAAATTCAGCAATTTAGATTTTGGTTGACAGAGCTCCAATTGAGCTCTGTCAACCAAATTCTAAATTGCTGGGTTTCTGACAACACAGGGGGCAGATATTATCCATGGATGACAGGGAGGTGTGGTGGGGCTTAGAGTGGGGGAGGTGTCGAGTATTCTCGACATCAGAGTGCAGGGGGTTAAGTTTTGTATTTTGACAGCATTGTGCAGGGATTTAATGGGAGTTACTCTGCAATATATAAGCAATCAACAAATTTAGTTTGTACTGAAGGTATGGTAAATGGTTTTGTAATTAGAAGTTATATTTAATTTACAGGGGTATTCTGTTATGAAATATCCAATTACGAGGACTCCTCTATATAGGAAGTATAACACTTTAAAAAATGAAAAAGAAAATCTTTAAGCATTCAGTTCTCTTCCTACAGCTTGAAGTGCATTAAGGATTATATAAGGTCCAAAAAAAAAAGGTTTGATTCTCTGGCAATCTTTCACTGAAATTGAACACACTCATTGGACATTTTTATTGTCTTGCAGTGTCATCCAAAATTGGGAGACACAAAACTTTTTTTGATTGATGTTGATAACTAAAACCTGAAGAGCATAACCAAAGACAGTCTACATCCTGCGGCTTTGCAGATGTTTCTAGGCAAGTCTTGGCTGACTAATTAGGCAGCCAAGACTTGCCTAGAAACGACTGCCAAGGAACTTAGAATATAACATGCACATTTTCCCTAGAGACACCATGTTGCAACCTGTTCTGTTGCAGTCAAAAGTGATCAAGGTGTCAATTAGATGCTTGAGGGTTGAAATTAAATGAGTTAATTTGTATAGTTATGAACTTTCTATATATTCTCTATATGAAACGACAGCCAGGGTTCGTACCCCAAATCAAGATTGAAATTCAAGGACTTTTCCAGGACTTTCCAGGACCAAAAAAGCGAATTTCCATGACCAACATTTGTATCTGTAATAACAAAATAAAAAATCACGACATCGACGCCGTAGCTGCGACGGGTGGTGCAATTTCACAAAATTCTAAGTTCATCAAGGGCCATAACTCCAAGAAAAATATTTGGAACAACAAATGCATTGAACAGTGGCTAGACATCAATAAGATACACTTATATGCCAAATATAAAGTCATTCCATCAAGTATTTCAAAAGTTATTGAGTTTTGAAACTCGTTGGTCACAGACAGACCGACCGACATTCTAAGTTCATCAAGGGCCATAACTCCAAGAAAAATATTTGGAACAACACATGCACTGAACAGTGGCTAGACATCAATAAGATACATTTACATGCCAAATATAAAGTCATTCCATCAAGTATTTCAAAAGTTATTGAGTTTTTGAAACTTGTTGGTCACAGACAAACTCGTTGGTCACAGACAGACCGACCGACCGACAGACAGACCGACAGACAGACCGACATTGCCACTTATAGAGCTGCTAGTCGCACCTAAAAATTGCAATATATTTACCACACATGTGGCTAATCAGTGCCAACTTGCCCATATTTCTAGATCGAACGACTAGAAATTACACATGCTCGACATTTTGCCCTATGTTTGTCTTTCGAATCACTTGTAATCAATTCTTTATTATTGGCCCATTTTTCTTGAAATACACACTTTCCCGGTATTTTAATATCAAACTGAAAGACTTCACAAGCAAACACAAGATAATTGTTTTTCAAAACGCACAGAAAAAACAACACGCAACCGGAAACAAAAAAGCAAGCAGTGAATTGGAGCACGTTTGACGGTGCTCCTAAAATTTTGACGTGTTTTCCAGGACTTTCAAGGACCAGCCCAATAAAATGTTTGTTTTCCATGACTTTCCAAGCCTGGAATTTAAAACGGCCAAATTCCAGGACTTTCAAGATTCCAGGACCCATGTGCGAACCCTGGACAGCAGAAAACCTCTCAACCCGTGCACAGTATAAGAAAGAAAAAAATAAATATTAAATAAAAACCCTCCCTCCCTCCCTCACAGATTTGAAAAAACAAATTGCCTGAGAATCAATTAATTTATTTGTGTGGCCTTACACATGGATCAAAATGCCAATCCTGCAAGATAATCATTTCTTCTTGCTGAACAAGAAAACTGTTTTATATACCTTTGCAATTCTATCAGCAGCAGTCCTACATACATCTGTTGGATTTTCATAATTATGAACTAGATAGGGCAGGAGAGATATCACATTCATCGGTAAACCTGAAACAATCATAAAAAGATAATTTTGCTTTTGTTGATAGTAATTCTACCTTGTATTTTTTATTAACCCCTATCACAATGGTAGTGCAATAGAATTTTCTCCAATCAATCTGTTTTTCCCTTGTTTAACTGTGAATTTAACAAATTATATTTTGTTTGACAGAGCTCACTGAGCAATGAACTCCATCAAACAAGGTATATATGGTTATATATCAAACTGCATTATGGGAAATATCTGCTGCTGAAAACTTTGCTATTTTGACATCAGAGTGAAGAGTGTTAACTGGTAACAGTGGTGGACACCCATATTTGGACTTTATTCTGAAATTCAGATGCTTCAAGTTGAAGGAATCATATTTGTGGACGTGATTTATGTTATCTTTAACCCTTACCGGCCTGGACAAATGTCCAAAATTCCCACCAGTCCACAGCCTTTATACGTCCCAAGGTTTAGCAGTGATTTCTAGTTATGTCTTGCTGCCTTAATAGGCAGTCAAGGCTCTAATCAGACACTGCTGAACAGAAAATTTGCTTATTGTCAACAGAACCTTCTCATGATGGCAGGTTAAGGGCACCTGTTCCAAGGTTGTAAAAATTGGAAATAGGCCTTTTTGGGTTAAAGTGAAATTATTTAATGGGAAGAGATTTGCCAAGTTATAATTAATGGAAAAGTGCCTAAAGGCCTTCTCTCATAAAGTGTAACAAGGCAAAGAGACCCGAAAAATTTTGACTTCAAATATAATTTAGAACTCGACCTGTTAATGACAATATTGCAAAGCGTTAAAGTCCAGTTTTTCTTAATTTCGGCAATATATAGTACATGTACTGTGAAATCCCCACCAGGGGTGACTGATTTGTGTCTTTGGGCAAGACACTTAATCCTGATTGCCCACTTGGGGGCATGGTGGGGCTGTGTACTAAGTGCACATTTACTGCACGTCGATAGTGTATTTGTCTTCAACCAATGCTACCCCTGCTTGAGTGGTGTTGGTACTTTGGGGAGCCTGACAGTTGCTCACCATTGCTCGGTGGTTCTCTCAAGGTATACCCTTAGGCCCCATAAAGTAGATAGTCTGTTTCGCAGGCCATTTTTGTAAAATTGCATAGGGGCGGGCAGTTTTTTATTTTATTTATTTTTATAATTATTTCTTACTGCCATCAAAAGTTCGTGTTTTTGGTTTGGTTTATGCTTTAGGCCTCATAATCTACAGAATAGCATGGGTGGTGGAGTATTTCGTCCCTTGATTGCAAGAAGGCTTTGCAATGCTAAAGCACTGCAAACACTTGTTGCACTCGAGCAGGGGCACGGTGGTTCAGTAGGTAGAGGTGCAGGCTGCAAGCCAAGAGGTCCTCGGTTTGAGTCCCACCTGCGGCACCCACGTTGTGTCCTTGGGCAAGACACTTCACCCGTTTGTTCACGTGGGGGCACGGTGGCATTGTGTACTAAGGCGTACTGCATGTTGATGGTGCACCTGTCTTCAGCCAATGTTAACCCTGCTTGTGTGGAGTGTATGTTGGGGTTCTGACAGTTGCTCATCGCCATTGCTCGTTGGTTCTCTCCGGGTACTATGGCTTCCTCCACTCGTAAAACAGTTGTGGTCATGATTAGTCATTGTGCAGAAATATGTGACATTAAACACCAATAAATAAATATTGCTCTCGAGGGACAAATTTATCAATTTTATTAACTTGGGCAAAATATCAGAAACGAACCATTAAATTTTTAGTTTTTCGGGTTTGCATTGGTTATAAAAAGAGAGCATGAGGCAGCCCAAAGGACCATGTGGGAGGGCCTGAGATTTTCAACTTTTTTAAGCTCTAAAGGCCTAATTTTGACTTTGATAACATTTTTTCTGCCTTGAAACAGGTTCCCAAACAAGAAATCTTAAGTTAGTTTTTTCATACAATAGTTAAAGCACACATGCAGTACGAGCCAAAACCCAACCACAAGCCACTGTCAAGTCAGTAGACATAAAGATAGAATTAAGGAAAAAATTGTCCAGGTCTAAAGCAATCTTCAGTTACTTTTTCAGACAATAGTTAAAGCAAACTTGCAGTGGCTTCTGGTCAGCAGTTGGTCGCTTGAATGACAGCAAAGACCTGACCACAAGCCACAGCAAGTACTAGACATAAAGAAGGAATTAATGAAAAACTGGCCAGGTCTTACAGGATTAAACTAAACTTAAAAACTAACAAGTCCATTAGCAGAATTGGGACCATTAGTTCCTCGGTTTTTAATGGAATGAGCCGACATCCACCCATCAGATTGTCGAGTACCACCCCTTCACCTACCCACATCCCATGGGTAATGTAAATACATACCAAGTGCTGCTGAAGGATCTACCACTGGTGCTGTTATACTCATTGTTAATCTGGACAGTAATGACCAGGTGGTCTCTGCTGTTACATATGATGTACAACCCTGAAATTAACAAAAATATTCATCAATGTTGGAGAAAAGGTAGTTCAGCCACCTGAACATCACGGCTTCCCCATTGGGGAAGCCGAGATGTTCTGATAGCTGAACTAGTAGAAGAAGAGAAAATTTCAGACTTCATGAAAAGAATGAGAAGCAATAACACTGTCAGAAAACTGTGACAACTCTGAGTATTTTGTAATTATTTGTTTTGTTTTCATTTAAAAGATAAAGAGGTTATTAGGCCTAAAAAATAAAAAATCTGTTTCTCAGTCCTCCCGCATGGTCCTTTTGGCTGCCTCATGCTCTCTTTTTATAACCAATTTAAACTTAGAAAAAATAAAAATTAAATGGTTTATCTCTGATATTTTACCCATGTTGAAAAAATTGATGAATTTGTCCCTTGAGTGCAACAAGGCTTCGCAATGCTTTAGCATTGCAAAGCCTTCTTGCACTCAAGGGATAAAATACACCACCACCCAAGCTATTCTGTAGATTATGAGGCCTAAAACTTCAACCAAGAACATGAACTTTTGATGGCAAAGAAGTAATTACTGAAATAAAAAATAAAATAAAAAAACGCTCGCCCGCATACAATTTTACAAATAATGGCCTGAGAAACAGAAGATCTACTTTGTGTGGCCTTACTTGGTTAGTTTTATACCATTCAGTAACTTCACATCAGCTATCTTCTTCGGTCTTAGTCTGATATGAAGTTACCTCAGGATGATATCTTGGCCGATATGAAACTGACCATGTAGTAACCTCTAAATATCAGCAGGTCTGTCATTTTGAAAATCTCAGGAAGGCCGACTGATGCCCTTCTGGGAAAAGGTTCAAGGGGGCAACTGCACCCCATAGTATAACAGAACACAATGAGGGGTGGAACACGTGGGATTGGAAACAATGATTCAAGGTGGAGTTTCATCTGTATTTCATGAGCACACAGGCTTTAGGAATAAGAAGACGGTGGAGTACTGGATACTGAAACCAACCACACAAAGTGGAGTTTTCACTATATTTCATGAGAGCCCAAGGCATTAGAAGACGCGAATCGTTGAGGGTGAACATATGCTCCGAGCCGCAAACATCAGACCATGTTACTGTCACGTCATCACAATAATGTATATGTTCCAAAATGACACTACCCATAGCCCAAAAACCTACAACGTGAAACATGAGAGGTTTATTTACTAAACATGTAATCGTTAAAAGTTGCCTTGTTCAAGCCAACTTTTAACGATCACAGGTTTAGTAAATAAACCTTTCATGTAGACTATCCACCGACGGCACTGGATAAATAATCAATAAACCAGATAAACTCATTCCATCTCAGTTCAAATCGTAAATCGGTTTGTAATTTAAACAACACTTCATCCGGAACACTGTCTGCTGTACGAGTGAAAAGTTAAAAAATTTATAGTAATTTATATATTTTTTATACTTACCAATGACCCAGACTTAGCTGGTGCTAACTCCACAAAAACCAGGGCCAAACACAAATTTTGCCCCCCAATCCCCAAAATTTGCATCCAAAACAAAAAGAAATCATGTCCTAAAGGACCTCCATAGTACGACTCTACTGCGCATGCGCAGTGACGCAGTCGTCCCGAAATTGGCGCCAAATATCATTCTTACTGGCAGTGCCTGGTCAGCGCTATGTACTCAGCGGGGAGGCAAGAGTTCCCAACTCAGGGAGGGCCATCCCCGTCTGGGTCATTGGTAAGTATAAAAAATATATAAATTACTATAAATTTTTTAACATTTTTATACTGTACCAATGACCCAGACTTAGCTGAATAGTAAACAGGCTGGAGGGCCTAGGACATAGAGGAAAATCCAATAAGCTCAATTATAAAATAAAGAGATAACCCCTTAAGGAGAAAAGGAGTATTAGGCTTTACATGTATCTTTCTTATTTAATATTTAAATTAGAAAGATACACTACCCTTAATAATTGAGCACAATAACATTCATGTTCTCTATTAATATCCAGTATAACCTTTATACTAATTAATATTAAAACAAGCCAATAAATAAAGTAGTCCAGAGAATTGAGACTCTTTATAATCATTTAAAAGTGTCCGAGTATTGTATATTAAAGCCCGTTTGACACTTGACATATACAAATGCTTCACATCGAGCTACACTTTAAAAATAAGACATGAATGAAATTAAACATTAATATTACACTTTAAAACCATCCCGGAAGCGACTCAGAAATACTGTCTTGGAGGAGGCATTCCCTTGCTTTTCACTATAAAGCAGGTGACCTAAGGGAACACCCGCCCCCCCCCCCTTCCCCTTGCCCTGGGTCAAATAGCCCAGAGCGAAGAGGGCAGCCGGACGGAGTCACTGCCGGAACAGAAAGCCTGCATAACTATAGTTGCAACTGTTTAGTGGACGACATTCTGAGCAACAGATAACGGACCTAAACAATGCAGGTCTCCAGAAATGGACTCAATATTTCTGAGATAAAAATTAGTAAATGTGGATGGCTGAGACCAATAAGCAGCCTTCATTAAATCTGTAATAGCAACACTATTAGCATAAGCCCAGGAAGTAGAAAGAGCTCTTACTTCATGAGCAGAAATCTTAAGCACAGACTGCTGAGAAGAAGATAAATCTTCATACGCAGTACGGATAGTTAACTGAATCCATCTAGCAATAGAATGGACTGAAATGTCCTTTCTATTAGGCATCAAAGACAGAAAGAAACGTTTCCGTCCCTTTCTGATGAACTGAGATCTCTGTTTATAGATACGTAGTGCTCTAACAGGACAGAGTAAAGGCCTACGCCCGTCTGAAGACGGAAGAGCCTTAATAACAATAGGTTCCGGATATTTATTAGGAGCCTGATTCTTAGCTAAAAAACCGACGTTAGTAGTGAAGGTGATAGTGTTCCCAACACTACGATAATGAGAATCATCCACCGATAGTGCATGAAGCTCACTGACTCTTCTGGCAGAAGAGAAAGCTAAGAGAAAAGCTGTCTTATAAGATAAGAATTTGAAATCTACTGTCCCAAGAGGTTCAAATGGCTTTTCCTTCAATTTAAGGAGAACCCAAGCTAAATTCCACTTAGGAATTAATCTAAGAGTTCTGGGTCTATTTATCGAAAAGTTTCTAACCAATTTCGATAAAGAGACATTAGATCCAATTTGTAAACTATCATGATGTGCATAGGTATCAGATAACATAGATCTATAACCCTTTATAGTAACCGGTTGCAGTTTGATTTCGTCAAACAAGTATACTAGAAAGTTAGCAATGTCTGGTATAGAGGGATCAAATATATCAACAGAATGATCCCTACACCAACGACGGAAAACCTTCCACTTAGCCGCATAGTTTAGCGAAGAGGAGGTCCTCCTACAGTTAGAAATCGCGTCCACTGCTCGTCCTGTAAAGTGCTTGCCATGCAAGAAGGACCGCACAACGGAAAAACGTGAAGGTTGAGACCTTGCGGGTTGTGATGCAGTTGGCGCGATTTCCCCTGCCAAAGAAGATCCTCTCGTGGAGGGAGCTTCCGCGGTAGGTCCCACAACAGACACCTGAGTAGATTTATCCACGGTCTCTGTGGCGACAGAGATGCTACCAACAGAATCTTGCATTGAGATTGTTTTATCTTTAGCAATACTTGTTGAATTAACGGCGCTGGAGGATACGCATATCCTATCATTCCGTCCCAAGGGATCGACAGAGCGTCTACTGCAAATGCTCTTGGATCCGGACACGGGGACACATACGTCTGCAACTGATTGTTGAGATGTGTCGCAAATAAGTCTATCATTGGCCGTTCCCATTGGTAGCAAATCTGATTGAATACTTGTTTGTTGAGAGTCCACTCCGACGGCAACAAGCGACCCTTTCGAGAAAGGGAGTCTGCTAGCACATTCAGACGACCCGGTATGTGACGGACCGAAAGAAGAACGTGATGTTCCAACGCAAACAGAAGGATTCTTTCCGTTAGATTGAACAACGGAACTGAATGAGTGCCTCCCTGATTCCGTATATACGCCACTACTGTCGTATTGTCGGATAGGATTTGGACATGAGCATCGTGAGTAATGTCCATCCAGTGACGTAACGCAAGCCAAATTGACATCATTTCCTTGATGTTTATGTGCTTGCACAGGACTTGCGGATCCCAAAGACCCTGGCCTCTCGAATCCGTTGGGATTAATGATGCACCCCAACCTGTTTGACTGGCATCCGTCATAATGGTAAAACTCGGATCCGGCAACTGCAGCGGAACTCCTTGAGTTAACCACTGAATGTTTGCCCAAGTCTGAATCTCTTGTTTCACTTGATCTGACAAGAGAACGTCTACATCGAGCGAATGAATTTTCACACTCCAATTCTGAGTCAAGAAAATTTGAAGAGGCCGTGTGCGTAGCCGTCCCATCGGAATGAGATCCGCAGCGGCTCCGCACAGACCTATCAGTCTCATAAATTCTCTCGCTGTGACTTTGTCTGTATTTAGACAATAGCGAGCGTAACAACTGACTAATTTCGCTCTGGTTAACGGCAGACGAACGAGATTGTTGTGCGTCTCGAAGCTCATTCCCAGATGAGTGAATGACTTGGACGGCACCAGATCCGACTTCTCCTCGTTTACTATGAAACCGAGACGTCGGAGCAATAGAAGAAGATTCTGAACATCGTTCTGAAGCGTTAACTCGTTGCCGTACCTCTGAAGAATGTCGTCCAGGTAGGCCGACGTTACCGCAGACGAATGAGCTCGGAAGTAAATCATTACCGAGTTCATTACTCGAGTGAAAGCCCAGGGTGCTAGATTCAATCCGAAGCACATGGCCCGGAACTGATACACCACTCCTAGGACTGCGAAGCGTAGATACTTTCGGAATGTCGGATGTACCATGACGTGAAAGTACGCATCTTTGAGATCTATGCTCGTTGCATAATCGTTCACCCGAATACTCGCTCTGACCGATCGAATCGTCTCCATATAAAACTTCGGAGCGATGATCAGCTTGTTTATCCAGCTCAAATCTATGACTGGACGGAACGAGCCGTCTGGTTTCGGAACCAGAAACAGATGGCTGTAGAATCCCAGCGATTCCTGGTTTTCTACGACCTCTACCGCGTTCTTCATTAAAAGAGACTGCACCTCTGATAGCAGAGCGTCTCTTTTCTGAGGGTTTGACGGAAGATGAGTCCACTTTGGACTTCGAGTTAATGGAGGCTTTCGTTTGAAGGATATCTTTAGACCTTCCGAAGTCACTCCTCTCACCCAAGGGTCGTCCGTAATCGACGCCCACTCTTGAGAAAAACTCGACAACCTTCCGCCAACCGGAACGCGATAGAGGTTTGAGCCATCACCTCCTGGATCTGCGAGGCCTGCGGTAGGAGAAACCACGTCTTCCACGACCCGCACCTCGCCTCGTCGACCTCGGGGCGTCCGACCGATTGTCCCGGCCTGAAGGACGTCCCGAACGAGAGTCGCTATCCTGACGGTCTCTCGAATAAGAGCTAGAGGACGCACCGGAACCTCTATAGGAACCTCTCTTGGGCGGATAAGACCCAGAAGTGCCCGCCTTATTCGTGTCTGCTGAATCCGACCTTTTAGGAGCGGATCTAAACAACAGAGAATCACTAGCTTTCTTTTTAATATTATCATAAATAGCGGAAAGCTTGCCGTCAAAGAGAAGATCTCCTGAGACCGAAGCGACTCTAAGAGAGTTCTTCACCTTAGAATCCACTAGTGTGGATGTAGACAGGGCTGCGTCACGTCTAACCAACTCCAGATTAGCCACTGAAAGGGCGGAGTTACACGTGGAATAAGCTACTGCCCTTGAAAGAAGTCTTAAGGAGGATTGTATATCCTGAAACTCTTCCCCTTGAAGACGCAGTGATAACGCCTTCGTAAGGTGATCTGCGTAAGATAAGGCATCTAAATTGGCTCTGTTAGACGCAATAGCAGTTTCCAACACTGCGGTTGGAATAGAAGCTGACGACGGTAATGATAGCTCTAAGTCTTCCGCCTCGTCGTCCATACGCAGAGGAACTCTCGGTATACCCTGACCTGCCGTGTCGAATTTATTCCTTGCATTAATGAAAGGCAGGTTGAGAGTATTTGCGGACAAGAAGCCTGCTTTCCCTGTCCTGGAAGCAAGTTTAAAAATAGCGTCGTTCAATAATTCAAATGTTCTTGCAACATTATTGGACTGCGACGGAAACTCGGGAGCGATGTCCCTGAACCGCTCGAAAAAATCAGAGTCCAATGACGCTATAATTCTCCTGTCCGGAAGCGCAGCAGTCTGGCCCGACGGAACAACTTGAGGAAGAAAGTGCCGGATGAAGTCTACGGCAGCTTTGTGTTGTTCCGAAAGGGATAGCTCCAATTCATCCGTATCCCTTTCACCATCCGGTCGGACCTCCCGATGTTCCCGGTCGTCCGCCCCCGATGCTTCGGCGGAGCGTACCGACCCAGCGCCGTCGGATAATTCTCGATCCGACACCGTCTCTGTCGGCTGCTGGGATGCTGCGATAAGCTGTGCTATCTGCACTAGAATGTCCGACGTCGAGACCTGCGGAGGAGCGGTCTTTCGCTGCTTTGCCGAGGGCAGCTCCGCATCGGATGGCTCCCGCATACTTTTCCTATGCGAACGTCCGGAGTCCATCGGTCTCGAGTCCCTGGCTGCCGGATGGTGTGACCTGGTCGCCGAATAATCCTTCCTCGGCGAAGCTGGCAAGATATCAGAGGTCACGCAGCCAAGGTGCGGTCGTGTGCGCCGGCGAGAAGAGGAAGCCTTAACAGTCTCTGCGGACTGCTTATACAACGGAGCGTCCCGAGCGACGGACGTATGCTCCGCTAAAGACACATTTTGTACCACAACATCTGGTCCCAGATGTTGTTGTACGAGAGAGGGGCCTCTCTCGCTCGCGGCCCGGCTGGACCTGGACGAGCTAGGAACCGGACTAAAAGGCTTCCTCCGTTCTCGTTCACTATCCGCCGTCACTGGGTGTGCATCTATTATTTTTATAGTGCTCGCATCACCCAAAATTTCCTCTTGGACCGCATCGGACGAACCCGGCTGCCGAACCATTCGGTGAATGGACGCTACACCGGGCGAGCTAGCGGACGACATTTGTCTAATCTCCATGAGCACTTTTGCCGCTAGCTCTGTATTTAATTGTGACGACGGACGCACACTTGAAGAAGATAACATGGAAACATCACCCTGTTCTGGTTCCTCTGAAATAGAAACTGAGAGAGTAGAGTGACCTTGTGGAGAAAGAGCCGGCATCGCTCTTTCTCCAGAAACAACATATCGTGACACACGTTTCCAATGTTTCTCATCCCAATGTTCACATACAGGACAGGGATTAATGCGAGAACACTGACTACAATTTATGCAATAATCATGAAAGTCAGAGGAAGATTTCTTCCTATTACAATTTGAACAAGTTCCTTTCATTGTGAAGGAACAACAATAAGTCCTAGTTACTCGCAAAAACCCCTGACACAAAGATACATAATAACATGATCCATTAATAAATGAAAAAACAATTGCAAAACAAAATAATTTTGAAAAAATATTTTTTCAGAGAAGCCCAAGTTGCTGAAAAGTAACGTTGAGCCCCGATGGATCCGATGGCAAAGTGTGGTCAAAAATTTTAAAATTATATAAAATAATTAATGAGACACTTTCGGATAATATAAATGTATCTTATAATGAGATAAACTACCTCAAAGACAAACAGCCCCCCTCAAAAAAGGCTGTTGCCAATGAAAACAAACAGTGTAAACACAGAAGAAAACATGACTCCAGGCACTGAAAAAACTGGCCCGGAATCAGTCCTCAATTACACTCTATCTGATGCAAAACAGAGACTCCCAGGGGAGAATCTGCAGAACATCAGATGGAAGATGCAGAACACAAACGTTATACACCCATGGGTGAAAACGTAACTATGGGGAAAATAACAGAAAACATTCTGTAACCAAGCAACTCTCCCAGGGAAATTTTAGAAATGAAACTTCTCAAAAATATGCCAAAAGCATGGGAGAATTGCAAGGGGGGACTTTAGAAGGTTAGGGGAGAGGAAACACTGAATAAGCAGTGCAACAATTAGCAAGAATGACAACAAGAGGCGTTTGCCTCGAAAATAGGCAACTTAACATAATTTTAACAAAAAATTTTAAGTACAGCCCTGATTATTTTTTGCCACTTCTTTTTTCCTCTCCTCCTTCTATCCTCCTTAGAATCACATTTTCTCCAAGAATTACGTGTCTGGCATCCTTTAAACTGAGATTTACAAGCACAAAGATCAGTGAGATGTTGACTGATGAAGGGCCAAACAGAGAATGATATTTGGCGCCAATTTCGGGACGACTGCGTCACTGCGCATGCGCAGTAGAGTCGTACTATGGAGGTCCTTTAGGACATGATTTCTTTTTGTTTTGGATGCAAATTTTGGGGATTGGGGGGCAAAATTTGTGTTTGGCCCTGGTTTTTGTGGAGTTAGCACCAGCTAAGTCTGGGTCATTGGTACAGTATAAAAATATAAAGAAACATGAAGCGGCTTGCTAGTCACTCCACTGGTGAAGCAATTACAAAATGGATGACATCATTTCGTGGTGATGTCAGATGGTAACATATGCCACTTGAGCCGTAAACATAGAATATACTAAGCGAGCTCTCGTCCAATCAGAGGAGGATGATTTTAGTGTTATTGGAACATTGTTTCATGTCGAAGCATTTCATTCACACATGAATCGGCCAACATACATGTAGTACAGTGGAGCCCACTTAACTGGATATCTTTTAACTGAATAATCCTGTTAATTGAATATAATTTCCCAACACAAAGCCATTTACCATACCTCTAGCAGGGACCAGCCTAGGGGGGAACTTTAGGGAGACTTCAAGTCTCCCTCCAGAAAAAATAGGGAGACTGCAGAGTCATGTAGGGAGACTTCATAGGCAAGTGGGGAAAATTAAGAATATTCATGTACGCCGCCCCTTCATATTTTCAATTTATGGTCCTCTATTAACGTACAAATAATCCAGGTCCAGTTGTCTATGATGCATCTGTGCCAGGTTAAAAAATCACAATATAATTATTGACTGAAAATCCACCACTGCTACCTTCTCCTTCATGACCCCTCACCTCTTCTTCGTGCCAATCCCCCATCACCCTCCTGTGGTTGCCTTTCAACAAAGTCTACTAAGCTAATAATTTCCTAAGTCTGAAAGTGTGAACAGGACCAGATGTAAGAAGGTTGCTTGGGAGGTACTTTGTTAGTTAATAAACAAAATACATTCTGGGGTCGAGTATTTTGTAAAAGAAATGTCATTCCGCATCATTTTTATGTTATTCCGGTGTCATTCCGCGTCATTTCATGTCATTCCGATGTTTAGGAGGACCCTTTTTCAAGATCGTCCACATGCACACTTGTGTCCTGCAGAAAGCTTTTCTTCACATCACTAAAGCTTTTTTTCATGTGTTTCAATTCCATTCGTGTTTTTCTGGGAATAGACAGCCCAACAGTTAACAGTCGTCAGCAAATCAAAATGAAAATAATGTGTTATAAAATACGTCCGTTGTGTATACATTTTCGGCATCCTAAGCGACGTAACCTACTTTCAAACTGGGTTGTTTTGTTGAGTCGCATAAGTCACCTATTTTCGTTTCGACCCTTGAAGCTCCGACTGGAACGCAACAAAATAGGAATAAAAAAATCCGCCAAAAGCGACAATGGACAATTGCTTGTCGTGTGATTTCAAATAAATGGATGTTTATTTGATGAATTAAAATGGCCATTTATCACACTCGAGCACATTCGATTTTTGAAAATACTCGTTTTCATGTAAACCTCGCATCACTCAGTTCAGCCGTTTCTCATTTTGGCCAATTTTTAGAGGGCGACTTGTAATCGCCCTGACTATTTTTCTAGGCGACTTTGGGCTTAGAAGGGCGACTTAATCGCTCTAGTCGCCCTCACGGCTGGTCCCTGACCTCTAGTACAAATGTGACCTGTTAATTGAATATAGGTTATAAAGTAAACTCCTGTTAATTGAATACAAAATCTTGTAACCTGTCGAGAAATTACCCTGACTCTCCCCAGTTTTCCTTTGTTTATAGACATATTTGTCCTCAATATATCCAATACAGGCATCTAATCTATTATATCTTGTTTGACAGAGCTCATGGAGCTCTGTCAAACAAGATATAATACAATAAATGTTAAGTTTATCTCTAGAATACAGGAAAGTGACACAATCCCTATTCATTGAATACTCCTGTTAATTGAATAATTTTCACTGGCAAAGTAGCTATTCAATTAACAGGGTTCCACTGTATAGATTTTAAACACAGTTAAACACAGTACTCTATATTCATCAGTTCATGAGTTTTGAATGTTCAGGTGAAAATTTGAAGGTGACAGCCAAGAAAAAATTCCACCTGTCATATGTGACAGGTAGACATTTTGCAACATTTTGAGGCCTGGCTATATATACATGTGCACATCTTCGATGTATGTGTTAGATCCTAACATTTCCGTTCTCTACATCACAAATTGTAGGAGAAGTTGATCGCACCATGAAGGCATCTTACCTGCAAACATTCAAAATTATCTAAGTAGTGTTCAACCAATGATCGGAACCGGCCACCACAATTGGCTGATTGTTGGCAATCAGATGACAAGGGCAACAGCTCCTGGAACATCGGTTCAACTGATTTTTGCCAAGCATTTTGTGATGATTGATTAACAGCATTTTATTATCTTCTACAAATGTTCAGTTGTTAATGTAAAATGATGTCATTCAATAAAGTCGAAAAACCACTACAATACGTGTTCTTAATCTCTCTAGACGACTGTTTTTAGAATGTACAAGTTAAACGCCATGTAAAGCTTACAACTGAGCATACTTGCGGCAATCGCCAGTTTATTCCGGAAAAGTGAAGGTTGCACGCCACTGACTCAGGTCACAGTAAAAATTACCAGTTTTGTGCTCATGGTAGTAAACGTGGCTCTGAGAGCCACGTTTACAGCCCAAGTGTGCGAGACTGGTAATTTTACTGGACCTGAGTCAACAGAGTTTAACACTGTGAAATATGTTCATTTTAATGTTGTTCTTTGCGAGCCTCGACTTGTCTAGTAGTGCTTGGTATTACAATCGGAATCGGCATCGGAATCGGCTGTTTGTGAGCTCAAATGACCAGTAATCGGTCAGCATCCATTTTTGGTAATCAGTTGAACACTATATCTAAGTCAAAATGTCAAAAATGATATTTTTCTGCTGCCCTCTGTATACATGTTGCACCTCTTCAATATGTTGGTAACAACATCAAAAAGTTTCAAATCTCTATATTTCACCCATAAGGGTCTAATTCCGGTTTTGATCACTTTCTACTGTAACAAAAGAGGTGCTCTGGTCTCAAGTAAACTTTCATGTTCATTTGAATTTCCTTGGTAATTGTTTCTAGGAAAGAGTTGGCTGCCTAAGGCAGCCAACTCTTGCCTAGAAATAACTTTGAAGGCTCATAAGGTAGACAATCTAAAGTTCATCAAAAATGTATATATAAACATCTCCAGGACTTTAAGGGTTAAAATTGTAGAAGTTGATTACAACAAAATGCTACTTCAAATCTGAATGCATTATCGTCCTCCTCCACATCATTGGGTGGGGGAACCAATGAAAAAATATCTAACTATAATATACCTTTAACAGAAGAGTCTGAATACCAGGAAATGGTGACCATCTTATCTGTTGTAAAATTTTATCAAGTTTTTCTCTACATTCAGGTATCTCTGGTTGTAAATGTTCCAGGATCTGCAATTAATAATTGTGGAAATTTAAAAAAAATAAATTAAAATTGAAAAACTGCACTCTTGACACTGGGATAGGTTTATGGTGCCTAAATTTCAGAACAATCACTTGGGTGTAATCAAACAAGTTAATAAAAATTGCCCCAAATCTGGTAGAGGATATCTACACTATTTTAGTGAATATTGGGAATTATCTCATGAGTATGAACCTGAAAGTTTTATTTCCATGAACGCTTGTGGGAGTGAAAAATATTTTCAGATCCACACAAATGAGATAATTCCAGATATTCACTAAAATAGCAGAGATTTTCTTTTTATTATATGCTAAGTGACATTTTACTGTGCAATATTCAACCAAATTCGACTGCAAACACGTACGTTACAAAACAATAACAAAGATTAGCTGATCATTCTTTCAGGCTTGTACAAGCCAATCACTCAAACATAAAAAGAATAGTCCCATTTCCATTGTTAATTTAACCAACTAATTGTTCAACTCACAGATGAAAGTGAATTATTATAAAACAACAAATGAGAATATTCTCATACTTTTCATTAACTGGTAGAGTGCTGAATTATTTTTGGTCATCAAAATTTGTTCACATACGTTTGCCCAGTTACAATTTATGGGAGAGTGCCAATAGGCACACCAATAGACACGCCAATAGGCACTCTCCCATAAATTGTAACAAGGCAAATCCTAACAGACTAAATAATTTCACTTCAAAGGTGGTATGAACAACATCCACAAAATATGAAGCCTTTAAGTGCTGGTACTGACACTTCAGAGTAAACCCCAAATATGGGTTTCCAGCACTCTACCAGTTAATGTTAATTAATTTGTAGAACATTTTAATTGTCAATTTTCAACAAGGAATTTGGAATTGTGTGCGCCGACTCATCGAAAAAAAACCCATCCTGGGCAAATCTATCAACAAGTTTTTTCAGAAAGTTAAAAAATTTATAGTAATTTATATATTTTTTATACTTACCAATGATAAAAATATTACCCTGTTCAAGGCTCAATATAACTTCCAGAGTCACTTTGTATACATCTAATTATTTTACTTGTTAAATTATTTTATTATTATTATACATCAAATGTTTCAGTCATAGAATCACCAGAATGGCATGGAACAGCATGAACTTCTGGTACCACTAGTAAAGCCAGCACTGAATCACTTGTAAGAGTATCGAAAGCAAGGTGATGCTCTGAAGCAAGACATCATTTAGGAAGCTACGGAGGGATATTCCTCATTGTCCATGAAGTTGATGGATATCGAGAAATATCTTTTAGATAATTTGAGATAATTCACAGGCTAGCATGTATAATAGACTGAATTATTTTGCAAGCATGATTTGTAGAATGAGTATGGTGTCCAACCATGCCATGCCATGGTACCAACAAAGGGAGTAAGATTGTATTCATAATGACTGTTTTGTTACAAATTCTTGGATAGTGACTAATACAACTAAATAATTTTACATGAGGATATTAAAAAAAATATTTGTTTCGCGGGCACCTCCCTTGTCATTGAAAAGCTGCCTCATCACTCCCTTTTTATTACCTGGAAATGTCATCACTCATACTATTTTGCACTGGAAGGGTAAAAATTTAACCCTTTACCTAACACGAAAGGCAGACAACATTTGTAAATAAATTTCTTGAGAAACTAAATGTTTTCTTTTTTTCAATCAAAAGCATTGCTTATGATCCCAAATTGGAACAAGCTCACTGAGCTTGTTCCAATGAGGGGTCAAAAGCTGTTTTTGAGACAAAAAATGAAAAAATAATGAAAACTGAATGATGATTTTTGTGAATAGCATGAGCCGTTTTTGCTGTTATGTTGGGTAAAAGGTTAACCAGCTTCATCTTATTTGACAGAGCTCGCTGCCCTCTGTCAAACAAGATATAGTTGGTTAAATTTGCAACTGCACTATGAGAAATCTTCACAGCTGAAAAAAATAATTTTTTCCACATTTATTTATTTATTTATTAGTGTTTAACAACACTTCAACAGCCAAAGTCATATTATGTCGGTGACAGTTTTATGGGTGGAGGAAGCTGGAATACCCGGAGAGAACCACCAAGCCACGAAGAGCAGCTTCCAGCTCCCCAACATAACTCCGCACTGCAGCACAGACAGGGTTATATTGGTTGAAAACATGTGCACCATCGACGTGCAGTACACCTTAGTACTTGCCATCATCGTGTCCCCATGGGGACAATTGGGGTGAAGTGCCTTGCCCAAGGACACAACGTGGGAGACCGAATTTATCGCTCAGATGGTTACCCATCGTAGGATTAACCGGGCTCGATGTTGCTTAACTTCGGTGAACTGACTATAACCGGTTACCGCAACACCACCGCACCCCTAATTTTTCCACATAATAATGTGAGGAGTTAAATTTCTGGGGGCGCGGTGGTGTTGCGATAACTGGTTCTCATCAGATCACCGAAGTTAAGTAACGTTGAGCCCGTTTAGTCCATGGATGAGTGACCATGTGAGCGATCGATTCAGACTCCCACATTGTGTCCTTGGGCAAGGCATTTAACCTCGACTGTCCACATGGGGGCACGATGACGCCGTGTTCTAAGTTGTACTGCATGTCGATGGCGTGCATGTCTTCAACCAGTCTAACCCTGCCTGTACTGCAGTGTGGAGTTATGATGTTGGGGAGCTGGCAGCTGCTCGTCATTGCTCAGTGGTTCCCTCTGGCTTCCTCCACCCGTAAAACTGTCACCGACAGGATATGATCTTGGCTGTTAAAGTGTTGTTAAACCTTAATAAAATAAATAAATTTAATTTCTAATTCCAACTTTTTTCTGAATTGTTTTGTGTATTAACAAAAATAAAAAAAAAACAAGTGCAACGCCAAGGGTGGCTACGCTCCTGCCCACCACTGCCAACCATGAGTTTCTAGGTCATTTGTCTTTTGTTGAATTAATAAATATCTTATCTTATCTCCATTAAACCATAGCACTAATACAGTAGGCCACCAAATGTGTCCATGGGACACTAATGCCCACGCTTTATGATAAACCTTAGCCATCCGGAAACCAATATCAAGATGTCTTCAAAGTTGGAAAAGGGCCAGAACTCTGCCAAAAAATATTGGACTATGCCCATTGTCAATCCCGAGCTGTATTATGTGGTTATAAACCTATGTATAAAATTTTGTTTCATTTCATTCAGTCAAACTAAAGTTATGGTCCAGAAACCATATATTTGGGGATGGATGGATGTACGGACGGATGGATGGATGGATGGACAAAAGTAACACGTAATGCTCCTTTGCGAAATTGGTGGGGGGAGGGGGATAAAAAAAGGCCTCCCTCCCTCATCATAAAATTGAGAGAACATTTTTTTCAATATGCCTAAACAGGGGAATTTTTTACACTTCATAGAAAAACATGCTTTTAACCCTTTACCCAATGCAGACGATATAAAAATTTATTATTTTAAAAATAATTTTTTAAAATTTTTCAAAAAATTTCAACAAAACCATATCATGTGACCCCTTGTTGGAATGAGCTCGACGAGCTCATTCCAACGAGGGGTCACATGATACGTTTTGTCGAAATATTTTGAAAAATTTAATTTTTTCAACTGCACAATTTGCATATTACGCAGGCGGATGTGGGCGATTCGTTAGGTAAAGGGTTAAATGCATACAGTATTCAGCACTTTTAATGATCAATAGATCCATAATTGTCGCTTGTAGCACTCCACCAGTTTAAATATGTTGTATCCCAATGATGAACTTACCTTTTCTAGAAGACGGACTGCCAGCAAAAATTCATATTCGTAATCAGACTCCAGCAATGATACAGCAATCCAAAACATCTGTGTAATTATGGTTAATTTATCTTCAGTACCACCTTCCTCTAAATACTTCAGTGACTGTGCACTTCTTGAACGAGGAAGATTGGACTTTCTTCCTTCAGTGTCAGATATGCTTCTAATTCGACTGTCACCTGTAATATTAAATTTATTGAATAAATTTACCATAATCCTCAAATACCTATACCAAACAACTTTTTTGAGATCGAACAATAAGCATACCAAACTTACAAACACAATGCACCGTGCACTGAGCAGCTTACATGAAAATCAACATGACTTCAACATTCACAAAAATCTCAGAAACGAAATTCTAGCACTTCTCAAGGACCTTCAAGGACCCTGTGGTTAATTTTTCTCTTAAGCTTGTTCCAACGAGGGGTCATAACCTATGTTTTTGAGACAAAAAATGAAAAAAAATTGGTTATTCAAGAATTTTTTTTGCAACTGTCGTCTGCTTTTCATGTTAGGAAAAGGGTTAATCTCTAGACAACTGGACTGCTGGAACATCAGTAAAAAACAAGTCCACTCAAACTGCCCTCTCCCAGCCCCCATCCATAAGATGGTGTCAAGTCAATCAACATGATAACTCCTCCAAATCCATGATATGTGATGATGAAAAAGCTGTTATGCTGTGACAGTAGTCACAGTGTAACAGCTTTCACTTCATCAAATATCATGGTGTTTACCTTGCATGAAAACTATTATTACCTTTTTAAAATTATACAAGATTCCTGATTGGTCATTAGCCAATGCATCCAGTGCAATACATTTAACTCCAACAGGGTGTACAAAGTTCAATAGGGTGTATGAAAATATCACATGACACCTAAATGGGGTGTACAGACATTTGATTATACACTTCGCTGATTTCCCTTTCACTCATCGCCTCAAACATTTTCGTCAGTAATAATAAACATTCAGTCTCACAAACAAAATGAGAACAATATTGTTTCATGAGAATATTCCGAAAACTTGAAATAAAACATGTGTACAAACACCCAACGTCCCATTTTACTGTTGAGAAGAGGGATTCTGTTGTGGAGTTTCTACACTACAGATCTTTGCGCATTCTAAAAACATGCAATCTCATTATATGAATTGTTTCTTCCATGAAACTTATGGAAGCACTTGTACGAGTTTGAATGTAGTGTCCTCGATTCTCCAAGATGTACAATGCACCACTGTATGTATCAAATAAAACACTATTTATTTATTTATTTGTGTTTAGGGTCACATATTTCTGCACAGTGGCTAATCATAACCGCGACAGTTTTACGGGTGGGGGAAGCCGGAGTACCCGGAGTGAACCACTGAGCAACGGCGAGCAATTGTCAGCTCCCCAACAGAACCACTGAGCAACAGCGAGCAATTGTCAGCTCCCCAACATACTAACTCCACACAAGCAGGGTTAGCATTGGTTGAAGGCAAGTGCACCATCGACATGCAGTACGCCTTTAGTACACAACGCCACCGTGTCCCCACATGGGCAATGGGGGCGAAGTGTCTTGCCCAAGGACACAATGTGGTTGCCGAAGGTGGGATTCGAACTGAGGACCTCTCAGCTTGCAGCCTGCACCTCTATCTACTGAACCACCGCGCTCCCAAAAAAAACACTAATAATCAACTTGTGCACCACAATAACGACGACGCATCTTTTCCCAATGCCCTTGAATACAGGCTCCGAAATGTTGGAGTTCTATTGAAGAGGAATAACTCCAAATCAAATAAAAAATTTTCGTCTGCTTGTCCAAATAATTTTTCCGCAGAAATAAAGTTGCAGTTCACCGGCTGACATGTTCAAGTTGTTTCAGGCTTGAACTATTCCTTTCCAGTTTACCCGCTGACATTTTTAAGATGTTTTAGGTTTCAACTATTCCTTTCTGAAGTTTTATCATTCTTGTTGAATAATTAAGAAACATGAGTTTCTTTTAGTTTCTCTATTTTTTTTATCAAGGTTTTCGTCAACTTCCAGAATGGTGTTTGTGGATTATATAAGAAAACAAAACTCGACACACTGAAGGGGCACGGTAATAAATTCATCACACGGTGTTTCAGCAGGGTGTATGGGACTGTACTACCCTTCTGAGATCCATAAACCTCAGGAAATACGGATCTCAGAAGGGTAGTACAGTCGCGTACACCCTGCGAAGCCTCAGGAAATATGTATCTCAGAAGGGTAGTACAGTCGCGTACACCCTGCAAAGCCTCAGGAAATACGTATCTCAGAAGGGTAGTACAGTCCCGTACACCCTGCGAAGCCTCAAGAAATACGGATCTCAGCAGGGTAGTACAGTCCCGTACACCCTGCGAAGCCTCAAGAAATACAGATCTCAGAAGGGTAGTACAGTCCCGTACACCCTGTGAAGCCTCAGGAAATATGGATCACAGAAGGGTAGTACAGTCCCGTACACCCTGCAAACCCTCCGGAAATACGGATCTCAGAAGGGTAGTACAGTCCCGTACACCCTGTGAAGCCTCAGGAAATACAGATCTCAGAAGGGTAGTACAGTCCCGTACACCCTGTGAAGCCTCAGGAAATACGGATCTCAGAAGGGTAGTACAGTCCCGTACACCCTGCGAAGCCTCCGGAAATACGTATCTCAGAAGGGTAGTACAGTCCCGTACACCCTGCGAAGCCTCAGGAAATACGGATCTCAGAAGGGAAGTACAGTCCCGTACACCCTGCGAAGCCTCCGGAAATACGTATCTCAGAAGGGTAGTACAGTCCCGTACACCCTGTGAAGCCTCAGGAAATACAGATCTCAGAAGGGTAGTACAGTCCCGTACACCCTGTGAAGCCTCAGGAAATACAGATCTCAGAAGGGTAGTACAGTCCCGTACACCCTGTGAAGCCTCAGGAAATACGGATCTCAGAAGGGTAGTACAGTCCCGTACACCCTGCGAAGCCTCCGGAAATACGTATCTCAGAAGGGTAGTACAGTCCCGTACACCCTGCGAAGCCTCAAGAAATACGGATCTCAGCAGGGTAGTACAGTCCCGTACACCCTGCGAAGCCTCAAGAAATACAGATCTCAGAAGGGTAGTACAGTCCCGTACACCCTGTGAAGCCTCAGGAAATATGGATCACAGAAGGGTAGTACAGTCCCGTACACCCTGCAAACCCTCCGGAAATACGGATCTCAGAAGGCTAGTACAGTCCCGTACACCCTGTGAAGCCTCAGGAAATACAGATCTCAGAAGGGTAGTACAGTCCCGTACACCCTGTGAAGCCTCAGGAAATACGGATCTCAGAAGGGTAGTACAGTCCCGTACACCCTGCGAAGCCTCCGGAAATACGGATCTCAGAAGGGTAGTACAGTCCCGTACACCCTGCGAAGCCTCAAGAAATACGGATCTCAGCAGGGTAGTACAGTCCCGTACACCCTGCGAAGCCTCAAGAAATACAGATCTCAGAAGGGTAGTACAGTCCCGTACACCCTGCGAAGCCTCAGGAAATACGGATCTCAGAAGGGTAGTACAGTCCTGTACACACTGTAAAGCCTCAAGAAATACAGATCTCAGAAGGGTAGTACAGTCCTGTACACCCTGTAAAGCCTCAAGAAATACGGATCTCAGAAGGGAAGTACAGTCCCGTACACCCTGTGAAGCCTCAGGAAATACGGATCTCAGAAGGGAAGTACAGTCCCGTACACCCTGCGAAGCCTCAAGAAATACGGATCTCAGAAGGGTAGTACAGTCCCGTACACCCTGTGAAGCCTCAGGAAATATGGATCTCAGAAGGGTAGTACAATCCGTACACCCTGCGAAGCCTCCGGAAATACGGATCTCAGAAGGGTAGTACAGTCCTGTACACCCTGCGAAGCCTCAGGAAATACGGATCTCAGAAGGGTAGTACAGTCCCGCACACCCTGCGAAGCCTCCGGAAATACGTATCTCAGAAGGGTAGTACAATCCGTACACCCTGCGAAGCCTCAAGAAATACGGATCTCAGAAGGGTAGTACAGTCCCGTACACCCTGCGAAGCCTCAGGAAATACCGATCTCAGAAGGGTAGTACAGTCCTGTACACCCTGCGAAGCCTCAGGAAATATGGATCTCAGAAGGGAAGTAGAGTCCCGTACACCCTGCGAAGCATCAGGAAATACCGACCTCAGAAGGGTAGTACAGTCCCGTACACCCTGTGAAGCCTCAGGAAATATGGATCTCAGAAGGGTAGTACACTCCCGTAACCCTGTGAAGCCTCAGGAAATACCGATCTCAGAAGGGTAGTACAGTCCTGTACACCCTGTGAAGCCTTAGGAAATACCGACCTCAGAAGGGTAGTACAGTCCCGTACACCCTGTGAAGCCTCAGGAAATACAGATCTCAGAAGGGTAGTACACTCCCGTAACCCTGTGAAGCCTCAGGAAATATGGATCTCACAAGGGTAGTACAGTCCTGTACACTCTGCAAACCCTCAGGAAATACAGATCTCAGAAGGCTAGTACAGTCCCGAACACCCTGCTGAAACACTGTGTATACACTGTATAAATTTTCCAATTTGGCACTTATTTTTCGTCAATAATAACTAAAATATGTTATATTTATTCAATTTTCATCGTCACCAAAGTGTCCACATCGTCAACATATTCATTTTTTCACATACACAGGCCTGGCATTCTTTAAGAGTGCAGGAGTGTTGCACGGCTACTGCACGCCTGGAAAAAATTGAGGAGGGCAATTTTTTGCACCCTTTGATTTTCTGGAATGCCAGACCTGTTTGGGACTGCCTTTAAAATCTATTATCATTTCGTCCCCTGAGTTTCAATGTGTTCTCTGTGCCTACTGGCACAGAGAACACATTGGAACTCAGGGGACGATTTGTCAATGTTGCACTGATTCGCAATAATTCATGACCCATTCTGTGTCGCATTTCGATAGATTTTGAGTGTAGAAGACAGTCACATAAGAATTGAATGCAACATTTTGAATAACGAGAAGATGTGTGTGCCAATTTTTCCACTGTGTAGCTGAATATAGTACAATTTTTCAGTCACAACATTAATACCTTGAAGTGAATATATCCAAAATAGCATACAAGTTTTTGCATTGAAAATTGCAGGTGCAATTGCACTCCCAAGCAATCTGAGGAGGGCAAACTGTTTTTCACGCCTTGATTTTCTCGATTGCAAGACCTGCATACATCAAAGTATACACTTTAACCCTTTACCCAACGAATCGTCCACATCCGCCCGCGTAATATGCAAATTCAGCAGTTGAAAAAATATTATTTTTCAAACACATTCAACAAAACCATATCATGGAACCCCTTGCTGGAACGAGCTCGTTCCAACGAGGGGACACATGATAAAGTTTTGTTCAAATTTTTTTTAAAATTTAAAAAAATGATATTTAAAATAATAAATGTTGATATCGTCTGCGTTGGGTAAAGGGTTAAAAAGTGATTGGACATTGTGTGGCTTTTTTGGATGAGATTTGTTTATTTATAGCAACTTCTGGACCCACCAGGACAGTGGCAGGTAAGACACTTTTCTATATATGACCAATGAGCATTCCAACAAACCAGTTCATCCTTTCCCAATTACAGAAGCACACCGATTTCAACAAAATTTAAATGGCAGACCCCAACCATTGAATTTGAAGAAGGTGCTTAAAGAATTTTCCTCATATTGCACTAAGCTGAAATTTGAGTTCCTGTATGGAGCTCAAATATGCGCTCAGGAACTTGGTTTAAACAAACTTGCTTTTGAATAAGGTATACCAAACAACAAAAGATGATTCTGACTGGTGGATCTGAAGATGATATTTTTAAGAATTTTGCCCATAGTAAAATAAGTTATTTATTTATTTATTTATTGGTGTTTAAGATCACATATTTCAGCACAATGGCTAATGGTGACCGAAATCTTGCTAGACACATTGCAATTGCAAATACTGCCCTTCAAACTTGGTTTCAACAAACTTTATTCTACATGTCAAAGGGTAGCCGAGCCATTGAACCTGTCGATTCATGAAAAGATTCTTTTTTTTTCTTTTGGGGGGGGGGGGGATTTTTCTATCCCCTCCCTATGAGGGAAGCACACTGATTTCAACAAAACTGAAATGGTCCACCCAAACAATCAATCACATGAAAATTACTGGAATTGATCCAACGGTTTTGTAGGAGAAAACTCAAACACAACTTTTACAATGGCCAATGAATGGACGGATGGATGGATGGATTGATGAATGGATGGATGGATGGATCGATCGATCGACGGTGGACAAACAATAATCAGTATATATTATACAGCTCATTCTAACTTTCACTGAGATGAACTAACAGAATTCATGAGTATACATTGGGCTATATTCCAGTCTTTATACCTATCTATATCTTCAGCAAAATTTTGGTAAGGAGTAACCAAGCCAGAAAATAAGCCGACTGTCATCTGCAAAATGAGGTCCCCAGAGGGTGAATGTACCTATGTTACCCTGCACAGCAGGGTAGCATCACTATTTATTTATTTATTGTTGCTTAATGCCACATCAGCAGCCAAGGCTATATCGTGACAATAAAAGTATAATTATAAAAAGACCATTATCCACCATGAAAGAATTTAAAAAAGGAGTCGACGAAATATGAAATGTGAAGTATAATAAAAACTAAGGAATGTGAAACATAATGTGAATGTTGTATAAACAATGCTGTGTAAATCAACATGTGATACAGATATGGATTTTAAAAGAATAAAAACAATTTTAAAATTTATTAAAAAGGTTGATTATTTTCAAAAATGAGAGAATTTTATGTGGACTTGTCAAATAAAATAAATCTTTTAGAGATCCAACTGTAAAGTATTGCCATCTAACATGATTAAAATCTGTACAATGTGAAAGAATGTGTTCCACTGACAACGCCTGCTGGCAAGGAACACACTCTGGTCGATTTTTACCCTCTAACAAAAAGGAATGTGTAAGTCGTGTGTGACCAATATGACATCCTGTCAGAATAACATGATCTTTTCTACAAAGGTTACTGGAGGGGTAGAGATCAGAAATAGTTGGTCGGAAGCGATGGAGCCTGTTATTAGTTGCCCTATCCCAATCCGCCTGCCACATAGATTTGATGTAGTTACTAATATGTGGTTTGAAATCACTGAAAGGCTTAGTTAAAGCCTGTTTTGCTGCACTGTTTGCCCTGGTGTTACCAGCGATACCTACATGTCCGGGTAACCAGCAAAATACGATATCATATTGGTCAGACATGAGAGTTGTTAACTTCTCACGAAGTTCCAAAATGTGAGGGTTCTTCAACTTGGGGTTGAGTAAAGCAAGTAAAGAGGAAAGAGAGTTGGAGAAGATGATCGACTTTCTTTCCTGTGCATTCTCAATGTGCTCAAGTGCGAGTTGAATAGTTTAACTTCAGCTGTGAAAATAGAACTCTGATTCGGTATTCTGATTGAGGTGATATGATCACCTGTAACAGAAGCTGATGATACTTTGTCAACATCCTTAGATCCATCTGTAGCATCACTAAATTTACCCTCTGTGAACCTCAATCTGAATCAGGGTCTCAAAATTAAACAGAAAGAGGAACCCAGTGGATAAATTAGCCCACTGTATGAGATAGCATCAATACATTCACCCTCTGGGGACCTCATTCTGCAAATGTCAGACTTCTCAATTTTAGGTCTGGGAGTAACTCAGCTTGGTGACTTCAAGCCTAGTTAATTGTTGTTGAAATTTTTCCTGTGTCTCAAACTTATTTTCTAAAATAGCCATCTGTGGAACAACACATCCCCTTACTGGAGATGAGTGGTATTGAAAATTTGAGTTTGGAATTGGTATTTTTCTGGGTGAGATTCCATTGTACAGTTCGGTGTTAAGTGGGCAGGGGAGGGGGGGGGGGTGGGGGTGGGGTGGGGGGGTTGGGCAAATAATGAAATATGGCAAATGGGATGGGGTACAAAATGACAGGCCTGTCGTTAATCAAGGTGTGTTATCTCTTTACTCAAGCCTGGAAATAAGCAATTTGTCATTTGCAGAATGAGGTCCCCAGAGGGTGAATCTGCTGATGCTATCCAATGCAGTGGGCCAATGTATCCTCTGGGTGTCACTTTCTGTTTAGACCTGTTGATTCTGAGTGAGGTTCACATAGGGTAAATTTAGTGATGCTACCCAAATTCACCCTCTGGGAACCTAATTCTGCAGATGACAGTCTGCTTGTCTTTACTCAATGCACACAGTATCAAAATTTATTATTTTAATTATTTTTTAACTCTTTCGAGACTCAGCCAAACCAGACTTGGGATATTGGGGAAATTTCGATATCATCTTGTCCGTTAGATAAAGGTGTAAAAAGTCCCATTCATTTGGATTGTCAGGTAAGTCAAGATTTATCTTCCCAGCTTCAGAACATGGGATATCTAGTGGAACAAAATCTATTCATTTTTCCCATTAACCCTTTACTCAACGAATCGCCCGCATCCGTCCGCATAATACGCAAATTCAGCAGTTGAAAAAATATTATTTTTCAAAAAATTTCAACAAAACCATATCATGTGACCCCGTTCCAATGACGGGTCACATGATATGGTTTTGTTGAATTTTTTTGAAAAGTTTAAAAAATGATATTTAAAATGTTAAAAAATTTATAGTAATTTATATATTTTTTATACTTACCAATGACCCAGACATAGCTGGTGCTAACTCTTAAAATATAGGGCCAAACACAAATTTTGCCCCCCAATCCCCAAAATTTGCATCTAAAACTAAAGAAAACATGTCCTGAAAGGCCCTCCACACTTCGCCCCTACTGCGCATGCGCAGTGTCAAGGACGTTTCGAAATTGGCGCCATTTATCATTCTAATAACCAGTGCCTGGTAAGCGCTATGTACTCAGCGGGGAGGCAAGAGTTCCCAACTCCTGGGAGGGCCATCCCCGTCTGGGTCATTGGTAAGTATAAAAAATATATAAATTACTATAAATTTTTTAACATTTTTATACTGTACCAATGACCCAGACATAGCTGAATAGTAAAAAGGCTGGAGGGCCAAGGACATAGAGCAAAATGGAATACGCTCAATAAAATAAAATAGAGTCATCCCCTGTAGGGAAAGGAAGTAATAGGCCTTACATGTATCTTTCTTATTTATGATAAATTAGAAAGATACAACACCTTCCAAAAATTGAGCTTCATACATCCATGTACTCTATTAATATCCAATAATCCTTATACTAATAATTTTTAAAGTAAGCCAATAATAAAGTAAGTCTAGAGAATAGAGACTCTTATACTCCTAAAAGTGTGTGAGAATTGCATAATCATGTCCGTTGACATATGCAATATTCAAAAGCTATACTTTAAAAACTAAGACTTGAATGAATTTTATAAACTTAAACTTCTCACTAAACAACCATCCCAATAACAGCTCAGAATTACTAACTCCGGAGGAGGTATCCCCTTGTTTTCATAGTAAAAACAGGTGACCCAAGGGAACACCCTCCCCCCCCACCCCCCTTTTTCTTGCCCTGGGTCAAATAGCCCAGAGCGAAGAGGGCAGCCGAACGGAGACACTGCCGAAACAGACAGCCTACCTAGCTATAGTAGCAACTGTTAAGTGAATGACATTCTGAGCAGTAGATAATAGACCTAACAATAGAGGCCTCCAGAAATGGACTCGATATTTCTGAGATAAAATTCATGAATGGATGGCTGAGCGCAATGAGCAGCCTTCAAAAATCTATAATAGCAACACTATTAATGTAAGCCCAAGAAGTAGAAGAACTCTTACTTCATGAGCCGAAATCTTAAGCACAACTGCTAAGCCAATGATATACCATAAGCAGTACGCTAGTTAATAGAATCCATTAACAATAAAATGGAGCGTAACGTCCTTCTACTAGACATCAAAGACAGAAGAAGCTTACGCCCTTGTAATAAACAGATATCTGTTTATAAATACATAAACTGTACCCGGAAAGAGTAAAGGCCTATGCCCATACGAAGACGGAAGGACCTTAAAATAATAGGTTCCGGATAATAGGAGCCTAACTCTTATGCAACAATCCAACCTAAATAGTAACGGAAGTATTGATTCCGAAACTATGAAAGTGAAAATCATCCATCGATAGTGCATGAAACTCACTGACTCTACAGTAAAAGAGAAACCAACAGAATTACTGTCTAAAAGGTCAGAATTTGAAAACTACTGTTTCCAGAGGCTCAAATGATTACTTAGCTAAATAAGAACCGAAGTTAAAATCCGTATAGGAATTTAATCTAAAGATTCTAAGTCTATTTATCAAAAAGTTACTAACTGACTTAGATAAAGAGACAAAAGACTCAATTGTAAACTATCGTAGAGTGCATAGGTATGAGGTAACATAAACCTATAACCTAAATAACAACAGGCTGCAGTAGATCTTGTGAAACAAGTATACTAAAAAATAGCAATGAGTAGTATGGAGGGATCAACCATATGAACATAATGATCCCTACACCACGACGGAAGAGCCTCCACTTTAGTCGCATAGAATAGCGAAGAAGAGGATCTCCTATAGTAAGAAATCGCGTCCAAAGCTCGTCCAGTACAGTGCTTACAATGCAATACGGACCACACAACGGAATACATGAAGGTTGCGACCTTGCTGGTTGTGATAAAGATGACACGATTTACCCAGTGAAAAAAGATCCTCACATAGAGGAAGATTTCACGTTAAGATCCACAGTAGACAAGAGAGTAAATTACTCATGATCTCTGTGAAGATAGAGATGCTATCAACAGAAATGTATTGTGGTTGTTTATCTTAGCAATACCTGCTAAAACAACAGCGCCGGAGGATACGCGTATCCTATCATTCCGTCCTATAGATCAATAGAGCGTTAACAGTATTAGCTCAGAGATCTGGACAAGCCAACACATACGTCTGCAATTGATTAGCAAGCTGTGTCATAAATAAAACATCATTGGGCGCTCCCATAGATAGCAAATCTGATTGAATACTTGTTTGTTGAGAGTCCATTCTGACAGCAACAAGCGACCCGTAAGAGAACGGGAGTGCGATAAAACAATCAGACGACCCAGAATATGACGGACCAAAACTGAACTTGGTGTACTATAACCAACAGACGGATTCTTTCCATTAAATTGAATAACGGAAACGAAAGAGTGCCTCCCTGGTTCCGGAGATACGCCACTACTGTCGAATTAAAGGACAGGAATTTGGGCATGCGTTTCTGAATAATGTTCATGCAATGACATAAAGCAAGCCTAAAAAACATTATTCCGCGGAAGTTAAACTGATAGCTAAAAGACTGCGGAACCCAAAGACACTGGCACTTCGAATCCGTAGGGATCAGTATATATTCCAATCTGTTTGACTGGCAACCGTCATAACAGCCACACTCGGGTCCGGCAACTGCGGCGGCACTCTCTGAGTCAACCACCGAATGTTTGCCCCAGTCTGAATCTCTTGTAACACTAGATAGACAAGAGAATGTATAAATCAAGCAATTCATGGATTGCCGGAAAGTTGCCGTCGAAGAGAAGCTCCTCCGAGAACGAAGCGACTCTGAGAGAGTTCTTAACCTACTATCCACGCGTGGATGTAGCTAGGGCTGCATCACGTCTAACCAACTCCAATCAGCCACTGAAGGGCGGAGTTATACGTGAACAAACTACTGCCCTCAAAAGAAATTACATTGAGAATAATATCCCGTAAATCTTTTCTTGAAGACGTAATGATAACGCCTCAGTCAGGCGGATTACGTATAATAAAGCGTCTAAGTTAAGTCTACTATACATAATGTCGTTCCCAACCTTGAAATTGGAAAAGACATAAACGGCGAAAAAGAATATATGCAGTCTTTAATCACACCGTCTAGACGCATATGAACTCTCGGTATGCCCTGCTCTGCCAAAATAAACTATATGTAAAAAAGATAAAATGGCAGAAATGAGCCACGCGGACAAGAAACTAAACTATCATGCTTAGTAGCAGGCTTGTATATATATATAAATATATAGCGTCGAAAAATAAAACACATGTTGTAATGACAATATTGGACTGCGTCGGTAAGTCAGGAACAAAGTCCCTGTACCGATCGAAAAATCCGAGTCCAATGACGCTATAAGTCTCTTATCCAAGATCGCAGCAATGAAGTCCGAAAAATAATCACTGGAAGAAATGCCAGAAGATATGAAAGGCATCTTCCGATACTACTAAAGGGAAAACTCGAAAACTTTCGAATCCCTTTCGCCATCCTGTCGGACCCTATAAAGCGTTCGGTCGTCCGTAGCTTGATGCAACCGCGGACCGCACCGACCCAGCGCCGTCGGATAATTCCTGATTCGACCGAGAAACTGTCAATTGCTGGGATGCTGCGAAACAACTGTGCTAACTCGGATAGCACGTCCGTCACTGAGGCCTGAGGAGCAGCGGTCTTACGATGCATTGCCGCAGGAAGCTCCGAGATTGTTACCCCGTGCATACTTCCAATATGCGAGCGAACGGAGTGTATAGGCCTCGTGTCCCTTGGCTACCGGATGGCGCGACCTATTCGCTGTGGAATCACTGAATGCCGAAACTGATCGGATACTCGAGGTCACGTAGCCAATGTGCGGTCGTGTGCCCTGCTGTGAGGATGAGGAAGCATTAAAGACAGTCTCTCGGACTGTCAATATAACGGAGCGTCCCAAGCAACGGACATATGCTCCGAATGTAAAATATCTGAACCACAACATGCGGTCCCCTATGTTGTTGGCTTCCTCCGATCTGTCCTCAATCTGCCGTCACTGGGTGAGTACTAAAGTAATTAAAGTGCTCGCATCACCCAAATCTCCTTCCTAGACCGCAACGGACGAACCCGGCAGCCGAACCATTCGATGAATGTACGCTACACCGGGTGAGCTAGCGAATGTCACTCCGTAAGCGATAGACATATTCCATGAGCACTTATTGCCGCTAACTCTTCATTAACTATGACGACAGAGGCACACTTTTGAAAGACATCTCCATAACTCTTCGAACAAGAAACCAGAAATGCTTGGATAGCAAGCATAAAATAATAATATATATAGCGTCGTTCAATAATTCGAAAGTTTGTGTGACATTATTGGACTATGTCGGAACTGAGGGACGATGTCCCTGAACCGAACCAAAAATTTCTAAGTCCACCGACGCTATCAGTTTCTTATCCGGCATCGCAGCATATGTTGTTCCGAAAGGGAAAGCTTGAAATCCTCCGAATCCCTTTCGGTATCCCGTCGGACCGGATGAAACTTTCGGACGTCCGTACCCGCTTCCGCGGAGCGTCCCGACCCAGCATCGTCGGATAAAATATATGCGACAGATTCAGTTGATGCTGGGATGCTGCGATAAACTGTGCTATTAAGGAAAGCACGTCCGTTCCCGAGGCCTGTGCAGTAGCGGACTTACGATGCATTGCCGCTGGAAGCTCCGTGTACGTTGACTCCCGCACACTTCCTATGCGAACGTCCGGAGTCTGCAGGCCTCGAGTCCCCGGCTACCGACCCAGCGCTGTCGGATAATTCTCGATCCGACACCGTTTCTGTCGGCTGCTGGGATGCTGCGATAAGCTGTGCTATGTGCACAAGAATGTCCGGCGTCGAGACCTGCGGAGGCGCAGTCTATCGCTGCTTCGCCGAGGGCAGCTCCGCATCAGATGGCTCCCGCATACTTTTCCTATGCGAACATCCGGAGTCCATCGGTCTCGAATCCCTGGCTGCCGGATGGTGTGACCTGGTCGCCGAAGAATCCTTGAACGGCGAAGCTGGTAATATATCGGCGGTCACGCAGCCAAGGTGCGGTCGTGTGCGCTGACGAGAAGAGGAAGCCTTAGCAGTCTCAGCGGACTGCCTATACAACGGAGCGTCCCGAGCGACGGACGTATGCTCCGCTAGCGACACATTTGTACCACAACATCTGGGGCCAGATGTTGTTGAACGAGAGAGGGGCCTCTCTCGCTTGCCGTCCGGATGGACCGGAACGAGCTATGAACCGGACTAAAAGGCTTCCTCCGTTCTCCCTCCGATCCGCCGTCACTGGGTGTGCATTAAGTTAATTTTATAGTGCTCGCATCACCCCAAAATTCCTTCTAGACCGCAACGGACGAACCCGGCTGCCGAACCATTCGGTGAATGGACGCTACACCGGGCGAGCTAGCGGACGTCAAAGGCCGTCGAACCTACTAGGGTCCTCTTAGGCAATTGGCGTATTACATGAGCACTTTTCCGCTAGCCCTTCATTAATTGTGACGACGGAGGCACACTGTTGGAAGACATCACAGATACATCACCCTAATCTTGATCGTCTGAAATAGAAATTGATAAAGTAGAGTGACCCTGCGGGGAAAGGACCGGAGTGTCCAAATCCCCAACAACATACCGTGACATACGCTTCCCATATTGTCATCGAAATCATACGATACAGAACAGGAGTTAATGCGAGTACACTGACCACATATAGAATGATAATAAGGTCAGAGGAAGACTTCCTCTTAAAACAATTGATCAATATCCTTTCAATGTGAAAAGAAAACAAGTCCTGGTACTCGCACTAACCCCTGGCAATCAAAATACATAATAATAATATGATCCATTAATATAGAAAAAATAATTGAAATCAAAATATTTTGAAAAAATATTTTTTCAGAACAGCCCAAGTTTCTGAAAAGTAACGTTGAGCCCCAATGGATCCCAAGCCTAAGTGTGGACAAAAATTTTAAAAAAATTTTAAACAATTTATTCAACACTTACGAACAATAATAATGTATCTAGTTATGATTAAAATAACATAAAGATATTATTATTTAGAAATCCCCCCCTCACACAGAGGGCTGTTGTAAATGTAAACAATGAGTGTAAAAACACTAAAATAAGACTCCAGGCACCCAGGCCCGAAATCAGTTACCAAAAATACACCATCTGATGCAAAACAGAGACTTCCAGGGAAGAAACTGCAGAACATCAGATGGTAGATGCAGAACACAACGCCTAACCACCCGTAGGTGAAGACGTAAACATGGGGAAAGAACAGAATTCATTGTTATTCAGCTAAAACTCCCAAGAAATTTTAGTAATAATAATTACAGAAACTATGCCAAAAGCATGGGAGAATAGCAAGGGGGAACTTAAAGGACAGGGAGAGAGGAAAAACACTTGAAAAAACAGTGTAACTAAATAATCAGAATGACAATAAAATGGCTGCTGCCTTGAAAATAGGTAACTTAACATAATTTCATTAAAAAATTTTAAGTTACAGCCCTGATAATATTCTGTCACACATTCTTTTCCTCTCCTCCTTTTCTATCCTCCTTAGAATCACCATTTCACTAATATTTATGTGTCTGGCATCATTTAAACTGAGATTTAAAAGCACAAAGATCAGTCAGATGTTAACTGATGAAGGGCCAAACTTAGAATGATAAATGGCGCCAATTTCGGAACGTCCTTGACACTGCGCATGCGCAGTAGGGGCGAAGTGTGGAGGGCCTTTCAGGACATGTTTTCTTTAGTTTTAGATGCAAATTTTGGGGATTGGGGGGCAAAATTTGTGTTTGGCCCTATATTTTAAGAGTTAGCACCAGCTATGTCTGGGTCATTGGTACAGTATAAAAATAATAAATTTTGATATCGTCTGCATTGGGTAAAGGGTTAAAAAATTGGACCAATTCCATGACCATGCCCACTCCCTCGTATTCTGCCACATCCCTGACCAGCACTTCTTTTTCTGCCGCATTCCCCTCCCACTGGCCAGTCCTATTCCAGATGCTGAAGGAATCTCTTTGTCATCTGGATTATTACTGGCAACATCATCTGAACATCCAGCACTCATAGTAGTGTTCTGTGTGTCAGCTTGATTTGCGCCAGACTGTACCGCAGAATCCTGTTCCACGTCGCTATCATTAGTCATATTCGTCTGTGGAATCACTATGATTCTGGTTCAACCGGCGCTAAAACTGTACCACAGCAACTAAAGGGAAATAACTCTAAATTCATTCAGCATGGAAACTACTGCTGTGGACTGATGGAGACAGCACACATGGACTGAGGAAAGAGTAGATGCATTACTATGCCATCGGCGTGCAGCGCACTGACAGGTTTGTAGTATCAGTTTACCATCAGCGCGAGATGCGAAAGGGTTAATATTTTTAAAAAACTTTCAACAAAATCAGTTTGCAGTTATTTATTTTTTTAGCTTGAAAATTTCAAACTTAACTTGGGGGGGGGGGGGGGGGGGAAGAATTATTGTTTTTGGTCATGTGTGGGGAAACACAAGCTGGTCCTCATGAAAAGCTCAATATTTTATGTTCTCCTAACTAAACATAACTGATCTAGATTCATACTGGCATTAGCACACAATACATCAAGTCACAATTATCCAGGTTTATAAATATGCTAAAATGGTTGGTGTGCATTCACAAAGTGGTAAAACTTTTGCATACCAGGTTGTTCTAAATTGACTCTTATTATGCAACACAGAATTCATTATTTGATTCAATTTCATTAAAATAGAGTTTAGATGGCTCTGAACTGAAATTTGATGAACTCAAAGGAAAACATAGGATTTGTAGGGCCCACATCATCGTATCCAAATTGCTAACCATTTGATATCTTTTAACTGAATTAATTTATTTATTCTTTGATGTATTAAGGTCACATATTTATGCACAATGGCTAATCATGACTGTGACAGTTTTACGGGTGGAGGAAGCCGGAGTACCCAGAGAGAACCACCGAGCAACGACGAGCAGCTGCCAGCTTTAATTGAATCATCCTATTAAGTGTATATAACTTACAAACACCAAACCATTCACCATATCTTCAGTACAAATTGGACCTGATAACTGCATACACGTTATAGAGTAAACTTCTATTAACTGAATCAAAATTCTTGTAATCTTTTGGTCCAGCACGAGGTGACCCTGGCTATCGAAAGTGTTGTTAAATAAACCCCAATGAATAAACAAATAAATTGTAATCTCTTAAAGAATTACTCCAACATCAATAGAGATGAGCCGATTAGTAAAATGCCCCATAAGACGAATGCCGATTATTTTATTAGACAACAATCGGCCGATACCGAATGCCGATGTCAGATGGTTTCTTTGTTATTCAAGCTGACTGCAGAAACTGGGTGATTTACAGTAATCAAAATCCCCATCAACCCGGAAGATAACACACTTTTACCATACTGACTCGTGTCGAAGCCCATACTCGTGTCGAAACCCACCCCCCGCTTTTTCAGATTTGTGAACCAGGGTGCCCTACTCGAGTCAAAGCCCACCCCCCAAGTTTCAAACTGGATGAAAGTTGTTTGAGACAAGACGTCAAATTTACAGGCATCAAATGGAAAAACAGGTGACTTGTTGCAACACTGTACTTACCAAATAGAACTGCAATACTGTATTATGTATATTTTTTGGAGTTGAGATTTTTGTGTTGTTAAATTCGTCTTTTGTGTAATACATTATGTCTGTGTTCAGTGTAATAAGTCTTTATTAAAAAATTATCCCAAGCAAAATTGACTTATTTTTTTGTCGACCTCATTTTTGGAAGCTGTCACTTGTTTCAAATGAGAGTGCAGGCTGCTGTCAATAGTTGTCTGAAATACGCCCACAACATATAGTTTTCACAGTTTTCACAGTGGTCGAATATCATCAGAAAGATACTGATTGAACACTGCCACTTTCAAGCGGGGCACAACTCATTGTAAAAGAACACTGCCACTTTCGAGCGTCACATCTCATTGTGAAAAACAGGTATTCAGAAATTAATGAGAAAGTGGTAATTAAAAATAAAAAATAATTACAACTCTGGTATTTGAGAATTTTTTGACAGTATAACCAGGAATATGATTTAAGACATATTGGTTCAATAAATCATGCTCATTTATCATTTCATCATGCTCTGCAACATGTGAAGTTATGACTTTCAGGGTAAAATCAAATTTTCGAATTTGCCAAGGGAGGCAACTATTTTGTTATTCATATTTCGCTGTGTAAATTTTATCTGGTCTTCATATGAAGAATTTTTTCATTGATTTTGTGTGAAGCTTTATTTTGTATTATTCATAATAAAATGTACATATTAAAAAAACAGCTATTTTTAAACAGACTATGTTTGCCTGTTTTCAAGGGGGTGGTTTGCAGTGTTGATTGTCAACTTACGTCCATTTCTGGCTTCGAGAGTAACCTGTACAAAACAACAAAAAAAAATGAAAACACCACATGGTTTTCTGCTTGTTTTATTCATTAAATTGAGGATTAAAACCCGAAATCTGAACTGTATGTACAAGATAATTATGAGAATTTTTAAAGCAAATTCTATAAAATTGGTAGGTGGTTTCCAAAGAAACGTAACATACCCAGTGGATACTTGTCTTATATCGACAATTTCCGACGCTTCCCAACGCGACTTGCAAGCACAAAGCCCCCCCCCCCCCCCCCTCCCCCATCACCACCACTTTGCTTTGCAATTTATCCACTGCAAGCACCCCCTGGGCTTCGACACGAGTCAGTACGGTAATACTCACTTAAATAAATTAAATAACAGACATCAAAGGGTTAATTTTATGTCAATGAAGCACCATCAGTGCAGAATATTTTCGATTTAAAATAAACATCTACAACTGAGTCGAGAACTCATCACGTGCATCGACACGGTAAATTATGTTCTGAACCTTTGATGCAGTTTACATCAACAATGGAAACAATTCATTTCAAAGTCGGGTCTTTGCCGAATCGCCCCCTACACAGGCTTTGAAGTCGACTATCAGTTATTTGTTAGAAAATGTTTAGTGAAAATCAAAAGCCGTTGTTGGAACCACACGTTTTAAAGTGGGAGTTTCTTTTCGGTAAACCCATATATGGGATTGTGTCACACAAGTTATGACGTTGCACTGCATTATCTATTTTTATCATGTGCTCCACACAATTCAACATGAGAAAAATTCAGTGGCTTCGTGTTGATAAATCCCACCCGAATGGCCCGATATTAAACTTTTTGCACCCAAACCTTTCACAATTAACATGGATTACTAATATGGAGGAATTATCTGTCCAATATATATTTAATGAGACGATGAGCGTGGTTGAAAGAAATATTGCAACATTTTGCAGAATGAAGTACACTTTGGGCAGTGAAGAGAGTCCGTATTCATATGATGGATAAAAACAACTCAGTACACAGTTACACAATCAGAATCTTTAATATAATATTCTGCCTTTTCTTTCACGAACCATCATTTACATGGTATCAGTAACAGACGAGTTACGTACCGATCGCTTGCCACTGGTTGTCCCATGAAGTGGAAGAAAGTTCATCCATAACACTTTCACTTTCACTGATTTTCAGACAATCGGTGAGGGCCGATGTTGAATCATGAGTGCCGATGGTGAACCGATGGGTGCTTATCGGCCGAGTGCCGATGTTACACCGATTAATCGTCTCATCTCTAAACATCAACTGAATTCCCGCATTTATCGACATTTTTTACCTTAATACATTATTAAAATTATGAGTGACCAAGACAAGTGTTTATTTTTCGCGAGCGAAAATAACCATTTATCTCAGTCACAAGTGAAATAATTTTCGGTATCCACTCAAAAACACTAGATTTTCTTTTTATTCTACGCTTTTTATAAGAATCTGGTAATTCCACCCATTTCAACCATGAATTGATGCATGAAAGTAAACAGAGCATTGAATCATTGATACGCAGATGTGATCTGATCGTTACTCGAATAGATAGCATCTTGCAATCTGATTCTGTTGGTGGGTTTCTGGTCCAAACATATTAATATAAGTTTTTGGTTTGGTACATCCTTTGAAAGGATGTATCAAGCCAAAAACTTATATTACAGACTTTCAGGCCATGTTTGGACTAGCGGGTTTCATGTAGGGCTGTCACGATTATTGAATTTAGGAATTGATTAATCATCGTAAATAATCGATCATAATCGTACTTAGATGACCCCCCCCCCACCCCTCTCCCTCTCTTTGAGTTCGTTGAAATGAAGCTCAAGTCAGTTGACCTACCTCAAGTAAACAAAGAAGATGATCCTCTTTTAGGTGCACCCAAAGCTTTGATGTTCTGAACTTTTGAACAGTCAGTGTAATAATCAAGACCGGTCGTCAGTTGCGAACTTCGCAAGTTCGCAACTGATGACCGGTCTTGATTATTACACTGACGGTTCAAAAGTTCAGAACATCAAAGCTTTGAATATATCAAAAAGACAAATGCTTCTAACGGCTTCTTGAGGTTTAATGTCGATGTTCTTGACCTTTTACCTTTGGAAACAATTGTTTTTTCCTCAAATTATTTTTAATTATTAAAATTATCTGAAACGGGGTAAAATTTACCGATTCTTCGAGAACGAAAAACACTACTCAATTTTGGCATGATCATTCAACAATCGATTAATCAATTAATCGTGACAGCACTAGTTTCATGCATCAATTCAAGGTGAATACATGTTGAATTATTGCTGGAAATGATTGGTATCCACACAAAATCACTAGATTTTCTTTTCATTATACGTTTCTAGAACAAATTGATCATTTCTGATGATAAATATGCTCGTATTCAACTTTAAGTGATGCTTTGAAAGCCGCCATTTTGATTGATGCAGAAAAAGTGAAAAATTTCTATATCTTCGCAGTAGGGGTTACGATTTCTATCTTTCCACAATTTCTTTAATAATCAATCATTTAGCATATAATAAATCCAATTATAGGCATTTAATACATTATATCTTGTTTGACAGAGCTCAGTGAGCTCTGTCAAACAAGATATAACAGAATAAATGCTTATTTTATAACTGGAAGATAGTAAAATGACCAAATTCCTATTAATTGTACACTCCTATTAATGAATATTTTTCTCTGGGAAATTGGCTATTCAATTAACAGGGTTCAACTGTATCAAAACAGCTGACCATTCAGTCAGGTAAAGTATTTTGAGAAAAAAAATTGGATTTCATTACAAAATAATATCTATTTATTTATTTATTTATTGGTGTTTAAGGTCACATATTTCTGCACAATGGCTAATCATGACCATGACAGTTTTACGGGTGGAGGAAGCCAGAGTACCCTGAGAGAACCACCGAGCAACGGCGAGCAACTGTCAGCTTCCCAACATACCAACTCCACACAAGCAGGGTTAGCACTGGCTGAAGACAGGTGCACCATCGACGTGCAGTACGCCTTAGTACACAACTCCACCGTGCCCCCACGTGGGCAATGGGGGTGAAGTGTCTTGCCCAAGGACACAACGCGGTTGCCGCAGGTGGGATTCGAACAGAGGACCTCTCGGCTTGCAACCTGCACCTATACCAACTGAGCCACCACGCCCCCTTAAAATAATACCTAATGATTTCTGAACTGTTTTCAGTGTTTCTATCATTATTTCATTCTTCATATAATTTCCATATTTAATATATTCAATATGTGAGTAGTAAATGACACACATGAGCATTTTGAATCAATATAAAATAATTTTGGTCCAAAAAAGTGATGAGTAAATGTGCAAAAAGATCGAGTAAGTGAAATAATAATGATTGATAAAACAAGTTCAAATTTTATGCTAGATTGACTTAAGCGATTTTGAAAGAAGAAAAAGCTACTGTAAATATTAATATAAAGAATAAAAATATTTCTATTGATTTCCTTGCTATGACTGATACAGACCTGTTAACCTCCAGAATAATTTTTCAGGGAACCTGAGGGTGATTTTCAGGGAAATGAGATGGATTTCAGGGAAAAGTTCGCGCGGGGACAAAATAAAAGAAAAAACTTGTGAATTTTCAGCTCATGGACCACTATTAACACCAGGTAAAATCCATAATTAGTTGTCAACTATGCTGATGCATTTATACTATGTTAAAAAATCATAAAATAACTGTTGATTTGACCCCCCCCCCCCCCCCCCCCCCCAGGATCCTCTTCACCTATTTTCACTTCGACACTCACACATTGATCACGCATCTCCAAAGTAAAAACCCAGAAATAAACATGAACACAGTTGAAATATATATTATAAAATACCCTTTTCTTAAATAAATGTAACTTAAATCCTTATTTTACTGCTTCGTGACTTTTTACCAGAGTTTGAAATGCATGTGATTTGACTCCAAACATTTTTCATAAGTTACAATGGGAACGGAATATTGACTGTTGTTTTCCAGGATTTTTGGTCCCAAACTGATTCCCGTCTGGGAGGCCGGGAACTACACTGAAATTCCGGGATTTTCTCGGGCATTCCGGGAGAGTTAACATGTCTGGACTGATATCAGAACCATAACGTGTACATCCCATCAGAAAACTAATCCATAATCAATCTGAATTAATTGAAAATCATAATTAACTATCCGCACAAGGATGTCAAAATATCAAAATGTTAAGCTGCCATTTTTCCTATACATGTACTGGAACTTGGAATTTAACAAATTCAATATTATTAGAAACTTGAAAATCAAAACAATGGAGGCATGACTTGAATTTCCATCGGAATCACTTTCAATAACACAGATTCTCCTACGTTTTGTTGGATTCGCATCTTGAAAATAGTTGTTGTTATTTTGCAATTGTTCAGCACGGCATTTTCAAATAGCCCTTGACTGGAATGTTCGTCAATGGAATTTAATGAGGAGACGCAATCTATATTTGTTACTTGGCAATAGGCAAATGCAATATGATCAAAAAAATGAGTATGTTCAATTCGCAATTATATTGTAACTGATTCTCATTTCTCTTTCAATCGCATGTTGTGAAACAAGCAAACTGCGTTATTGTTTTTAATGTGTTCTGTATCTGGTCATAGAAAACCAGTGTTTTCTCATACAGTTTTAATAAACGACTAAAGATCGAACTCTGATGAAATTCCCTGAAATATTCGTGGAATTTGCGGATTTATTTATAGGTCACTGGTAGAAATAGTGCATTCACATGCACCTTGTTTGAGACAGGCATGATAACGTTCTGGAAAACTTGACTTTCTTATTTTCTGGAGAGCTGGATTTGATGGGCAAATTAAATGGTATTGAGGGGCTATTTGTGGTAGTCATGTAACAAATAGCAGTACATGTGGACAATCAGGATTAAGTGCCTTGCCAAAGGAGACAGTAGCTCTTAGTCAGGATGAAACTGTGGACCTCTCGGTTTGTAATTCGATGGTCTAACCACTGACCCAGAATGAGCCTGCATACGGCGCTGCTGACTATTTAAAATCCTCAAACTTAAAAAAATAATCCACATCCTGGTTTATCATATCTCAAACACACCTGTATATAACAAATTAGTGCAATGTTATTTTCACCACGTCTAGAGTTATTAGAAATTTGGAGATAATTAATTGAAGACGAAAGAAAAAATAATGAAATAATAAGATAATAAAAAAGAAGAAAATAAATTATAAATTACCTTATACCAAGATGAGAGAGTTATTTTATTATTTTATTGTCTGGGCTTACAGTACAGTCGTTGTGGAAATGTCAAAATCTGTGTGTGGTGCTGTGGCATAAAACAATTGAATCGCCATCAAATTTTCAATGAATGAAGCATCAGGTATAACCAGTGCTTCTTACATCGAGTATTTGCGGAAAACTAATGACTATTTACATTGGCATGGTGGGGGTTCGAACCCACACCGAGAGAGTTTCCTTCAGCACCAACCGCCTCGCGAAACTATACTGAACCACGCACACCACTCGGCCACCACTGGGGTCTGACGGTGGCCGAGTGGTGTGCGTGGTTCAGTATAGTTTCGCTAGGCGGTTGGTGCCGAAGGAAACTCTCTCGAACCCCCACCATGCCAATGTAAACAAAACCAGCGTCCTTTCTTAATTCTATGGCATCCGAGAAATTTGAAAAAGACAAGTGTCGCTGATTTCTTCTGAGGTGCAGTTCGTAGAATTAAGTACTTAGATGCAACTTTCTGATGAATAATGATTATTGATTGAGAAAAGTGACACACACTGCCCACACGTGGATTTTGACCATTCCATGACAGCTGTACTGTTGAAGATAAGATTATACACACATTAGAATATATTCACTTTTTTGCCAAAACATTTTGGAAATAATTTTATGGTTACAAAGTGTGTTTTAACTCTCAGCACTCTGATTTTAAAATACTGACATTTCAAGCAGTAAATATTTCCCATAATACAACCAGAATTTTATTCAATTATTTTTTTATTGGGGTTAACCTTTAAGGGCCTAGAGATTTTGACATATTTTTGCTACACTTTGACAGTCTGCATCCAGTGACTTTACTGCTGTTTTTTGGCAAGTCTTGGCTGTCTATATAGGCAGCCAAGGCTTGCCAAAAAACAACTACCAAGGTGCTTAAAAATGTAACTTGTGATTTAAACCAAAGACTGAATGTAGGGGAACCTGTTCTGTTGCAAAAATTATACTCAAAGTCGGAATTAGGCCCTTAAGTGTTATGGTCACATAGTTCTGCACAATGGTTAATTGTGACCACAACATAGAGATAAAGTCAAGTTTAGTCACTCATTTATACACATTTTAGAGGACTTCCAACCCAAGCACTGACTGGGTCCTATTTTAAAATTAGAACAAAGCTTGCACTTTCCAGGGGTTCTCTCAGGATAATTTAACCAATTCAATGTTGTCTTACAGAGCCCAGACACCTCTGGCAAACAAGATTAAATTGTTTAAATTTCTAGTTGCATTATGGGAAAGATTTTATGGTTAAAATTTTGGTATTTCGACATCAGTGTGAAGAGAGTTTAATATAAACAAATACATAAAATAATTTCTTTACCACAGTAAACAAACACTGCTCAAAATCCCAGGGTTCCCTTCGAGAACTCAAAGAAACTACAGCTAGTCCCACTTCACTGGGTACTGATTAATACAATAACCCTGTTAATTACACACAAGTGTCAAATACCAAACCATTTACATACCTTTTGTACAAATAAAACTTGTAATTTATGGGTTATAGAGTTGACCCCTCTTAAAGAGATAAAACTATTTTAAAAAAAATTATGTATAAAAATTATCAAAAAGTTAAAAAATTTATAGTAATTTATATATTTTTTATACTTACCAATGACCCAGACATAGCTGGTGCTAACTCTTAAAATATAGGGCCAAACACAAATTTTGCCCCCCAATCCCCAAAATTTGCATCTAAAACTAAAGAAAACATGTCCTGAAAGGCCCTCCACACTTCGCCCCTACTGCGCATGCGCAGTGTCAAGGACGTTCCGAAATTGGCACCATTTATCATTCTAATAACCAGTGCCTGGTAAGCGCTATGTACTCAGCGGGGAGGCAAGAGTTCCCAACTCCTGGGAGGGCCATCCCCGTCTGGGTCATTGGTAAGTATAAAAAATATATAAATTACTATAAATTTTTTAACATTTTTATACTGTACCAATGACCCAGACATAGCTGAATAGTAAAAAGGCTGGAGGGCCAAGGACATGGAGCAAAATGGAATACGCTCAATAAAATAAAATAGAGTCATCCCCTGTAGGGAAAAGAAGTAATAGGCCTTACATGTATCTTTCTTATTTATGATAAATTAGAAAGATACAACACCTTCCAAAATTGAGCTTCATACATCCATGTACTCTATTAATATCCAATATAATCCTTATACTAATAATTTTTAAAGTAAGCCAATAATAAAGTAAGTCTAGAGAATAGAGACTCTTATACTCCTAAAAGTGTCTGAGAATTGCATAATCATGTCCGTTGACATATGCAATATTCAAAAGCTATACTTTAAAAACTAAGACTTGAATGAATTTTATAAACTTAAACTTCTCACTAAACAACCATCCCAATAACAGCTCAGAATTACTAACTCCGGAGGAGGTATCCCCTTGTTTTCATAGTAAAACAGGTGACCCAAGGGAACACCCTCCCCCCCCCCCCCCCCCCCTTTTTCTTGCCCTGGGTCAAATAGCCCAGAGCGAAGAGGGCAGCCGAACGGAGACACTGCCGAAACAGACAGCCTACCTAGCTATAGTAGCAACTGTTAAGTGAATGACATTCTGAGCAGTAGATAATAGACCTAACAAAAGAGGCCTCAAGAAATTGACTCGATATTTCTAAGATAAAATTCATGAATGTGGATGGCTGAGCGCAATGAGCGGCCTTCAAAAATCTATAATAGCGACACTATTAATGTAAGCCCAAGAAGTAGAAGAACTCTTACTTCATGAGCCGAAATCTTAAGCACAACTGCTAAGTCAATGATATACCATAAGCAGTACCGATAGTTAATAGAATCCATTAACAATAAAATGGAGCGTAACGTCCTTCTACTAGACATCAAAGACAGAAGAAGCTTACGCCCTTGTAATAAACAGATATCTGTTTATAAATACATAAACTGTACCCGGAAAGAGTAAAGGCCTATGCCCATACGAAGACGGAAGGACCTTAAAATAATAGGTTCCGGATAATAGGAGCCTAACTCATATGCAACAATCCAACCTAAATAGTAACGGAAGTATTGATTCCGAAACTATGAAAGTGAAAATCATCCATCGATAGTGCATGAAACTCACTGACTCTACAGTAAAAGAGAAACCAACAGAATTACTGTCTAAAAGGTCAGAATTTGAAAACTACTGTTTCCAGAGGCTCAAATGATTACTAGCTAAATAAGAACCGAAGTTAAAATCCGTATAGGAATTTAATCTAAAGATTCTAAGTCTATTTATCAAAAAGTTACTAACTGACTTAGATAAAGAGACAAAAGACTCAATTGTAAACTATCGTAGAGTGCATAGGTATGAGGTAACATAAACCTATAACCTAAATAATAACAGGCTGCAGTAGATCTTGTGAAACAAGTATACTAAAAAATAGCAATGAGTAGTATGGAGGGATCAACAATATGAACATAATGATCCCTACACCACGACGGAAGAGCCTCCACTTTAGTCGCATAGAATAGCGAAGAAGAGGATCTCCTATAGTAAGAAATCGCGTCCAAAGCTCGTCCAGTACAGTGCTACAATGCAATACGGACCACACAACGGAATACATGAAGGTTGCGACCTTGCTGGTTGTGATAAAGATGACACGATTTACCCAGTGAAAAAAGATCCTCACATAGAGGAAGATTTCACGTTAAGACCCACAGTAGACAAGAGAGTAAATTACTCATGATCTCTGTGAAGATAGAGATGCTATCAACAGAAATGTATTGTGGTTGTTTATCTTAGCAATACCTGCTAAAACAACAGCGCCGGAGGATACGCGTATCCTATCATTCCGTCCTATAGATCAATAGAGCGTTAACACTATTAGCTCAGAGATCTGGACAAGCCAACACATACGTCTGCAATTGATTAGCAAGCTGTGTCATAAATAAATCATCATTGGGAGCTCCCATAGATAGCAAATCTGATTGAATACTTGTTTGTTTAGAGTCCATTCTGACAGCAACAAGCGACCCGTAAGAGAACGGGAGTCCGATAAAACAATCAGACGACCCGGAATATGACGGACCAAAACTGAACTTGGTGCTATAACCAACAGACGGATTCTTTCCATTAAATTGAATAACGGAAACGAAAGAGTGCCTCCCTGGTTCCGGAGATACGCCACTACTGTCGAATTAAAGGACAGGAATTTGGGCATGCGTTTCTGAATAATGTTCATGCAATGACATAAAGCAAGCCTAAAAAACATTATTCCGCGGAAGTTAAACTGATAGCTAAAAGACTGCGGAACCCAAAGACCCTGGCACTTCGAATCCGTAGGGATCAGAATATATCCCAATCTGTTTGACTGGCAACCGTCATAACAGCCACACTCGGGTCTGGCAACTGCGGCGGCACTCTCTGAGTCAACCACCGAATGTTTGCCCCAGTCTGAATCTCTTGTAACACTAGATAGACAAGAGAACGTAAAAATCGAGCAATTCATGGATTGCCGGAAAGTTGCCGTCGAAGAGAAGCTCCTCCGAGAACGAAGCGACTCTGAGAGAGTTCTTAACCTTACTATCCACGCGTGTGGATGTAGCTAGGGCTGCGTCACGTCTAACCAACTCCAATCAGCCACTGAAGGGCGGAGTTATACGTGAACAAACTACTGCCCTCAAAAGAAATTACATTGAGAATAATATCCCGTAAATCTTTTCTTGAAGACGTAATGATAACGCCTCAGTAAGGCGGATTACGTATAATAAAGCGTCTAAGTTAAGTCTACTATACATAATGTCGTTCCCAACATTGAAATTGGAAAAGACATAAACGGCGAAAAAGAATATATGCAGTCTTTAATCACACCGTCTAGACGCATATGAACTCTCGGTATGCCCTGCTCTGCCAAAATAAACTATTTGTAAAAATGATAAAATGGCAGAAATGAGCAACGCGGACAAGAAACTAAACTATCATGCTTAGTAGCAGGCTTGTATATATATATATATATATATAGCGTCGAAAAATAAAACACATGTTGTAATGACAATATTGGACTGCGTAGGTAAGTCAGGGACAATGTCCCTGTACCGATCGAAAAATCCGAGTCCAATGACGCTATAAGTCTCTTATCCAAGATCGCAGCAATGAAGTCCGAAATAATAATCACTGGAAGAAATGCCAGAAGATATGAAAGGCATCTTCCGATACTACTAAAGGGAAAACTCGAAATCTTTCGAATCCCTTTCGCCATCCTGTCGGACCCTATAAAGCGTTCGGTCGTCCGTAGCTGATGCAACCGCGGACCGCACCGACCCAGCGCCGTCGGATAATTCCTGATTCGACCGAGAAACTGTCAATTGCTGGGATGCTGCGAAACAACTGTGCTAACTCGGATAGCACGTCCGTCACTGAGGCCTGAGGAGAAGCGGTCTTACGATGCATTGCCGCTGGAAGCTCCGTGATCGTTACCCCGCGCATACTTCCAATATGCGAGCGAACGGAGTGTATAGGCCTCATGTCCCTTGGCTACCGGATGGCGCGACCTATTTGCCGTGGAATCACTGAATGCCGAAACTGATCGGATACTCGAGGTCACGTAGCCAATGTGCGGTCGTGTGCCCTGCTGTGAGGATGAGGAAGCATTAAAGACAGTCTCTCGGACTGTCAATATAACGGAGCGTCCCGAGCAACGGACATATGCTCCGAATGTAAAATATCTGAACCACAACATGCGGTCCCCTATGTTGTTGGGCGAGAGAGGAACCTCTCTCGCTCACAGCCCGGACGGACCTGGACAAGCCAGGAACCGGACTAACAGGCTTCCTCCGATCTGTCCTCAATCTGCCGTCACTGGGTGAGTACTAAAGTAATTAAAGTGCTCGCATCACCCAAATCTCCTTCCTAGACCGCAACGGACGAACCCGGCAGCCGAACCATTCGATGAATGTACGCTACACCGGGTGAGCTAGCGAATGTCACTCCGTAAGCGATAGACATATTCCATGAGCACTTATTGCCGCTAACTCTTCATTAACTATGACGACAGAGGCACACTTTTGAAAGACATCTCCAAAACTCTTCGAACAAGAAACCAGAAATGCTTGGATAGCAAGCATAAAATAATAATATATATAGCGTCGTTCAATAATTCGAAAGTTTGTGTGACATTATTGGACTATGTCGGAACTGAGGGACGATGTCCCTGAACCGAACCAAAAATTTCTAAGTCCACCAACGCTATCAGTTTCTTATCCGGCATCGCAGCATATGTTGTTCCGAAAGGGAAAGCTTGAAATCCTCCGAATCCCTTTCGGTATCCCGTCGGACCGGATGAAACTTTCGGACGTCCGTACCCGCTTCCACGGAGCGTCCCGACCCAGCATCGTCAGATAAAATATATGCGACAGATTCAGTTGATGCTGGGATGCTGCGATAAACTGTGCTATTAAGGAAAGCACGTCCGTTCCCGAGGCCTGTGCAGTAGCGGACTTACGATGCATTGCCGCCGGAAGCTCCGTGTACGTTGACTCCCGCACACTTCCTATGCGAACGTCCGGAGTCTGCAGGCCTCGAGTCCCCGGCTACCGACCCAGCGCTGTCGGATAATTCTCGATCCGACACCGTTTCTGTCGGTTGCTGCGATAAGCTGTGCTATGTGCACAAGAATGTCCGGCGTCGAGACCTGCGGAGGCGCAGTCTATCGCTGCTTCGGCGAGGGCAGCTCCGCATCAGATGGCTCCCGCATACTTTTCCTATGCGAACGTCCGGAGTCCATCGGTCTCGAATCCCTGGCTGCCGGATGGTGTGACCTGGTCGCCGAAGAATCCTTGATCGGCGAAGCTGGTAATATATCGGCGGTCACGCAGCCAAGGTGCGGTCGTGTGCGCTGACGAGAAGAGGAAGCCTTAGCAGTCTCAGCAGACTGCCTATACAATGGAGCGTCCCGAGCGACGGACGTATGCTCCGCTAGCGACACATTTTGTACCACAACATCTGGGGCCAGATGTTGTTGAACGAGAGAGGGGCCTCTCTCGCTTGCCGTTCGGATGGACCGGAACGAGCTATGAACCGGACTAAAAGGCTTCCTCCGTTCTCCCTCCGATCCGCCGCCACTGGGTGTGCATTAAGTTAATTTTATAGTGCTCGCATCACCCCAAAATTCCTTCTAGACCGCAACGGACGAACCCGGCTGCCGAACCATTCGGTGAATGGACGCTACACCGGGCGAGCTAGCGGACGTCAAAGGCCGTCGAACCTACTAGGGTCCTCTTAGGCAGTTGGCGTATTACATGAGCACTTTTCCGCTAGCCCTTCATTAATTGTGACGACGGAGGCACACTGTTGGAAGACATCACAGATACATCACCCTAATCTTGATCGTCTGAAATAGAAATTGATAAAGTAGAGTGACCCTGCGGGGAAAGGACCGGAGTGTCCAAATCCCCAACAACATACCGTGACATACGCTTCCCATATTGTCATCGAAATCATACGATACAGAACAGGAGTTAATGCGAGTACACTGACCACATATAGAATGATAATAAAGTCAGAGGAAGACTTCCTCTTAAAACAATTGATCAATATCCTTTCAATGTGAAAAGAAAACAAGTCCTGGTACTCGCACTAACCCCTGGCAATCAAAATACATAATAATAATATGATCCATTAATATAGAAAAAATAATTGAAATCAAAATATTTTGAAAAAATATTTTTTCAGAACAGCCCAAGTTTCTGAAAAGTAACGTTGAGCCCCAATGGATCCCAAGCCTAAGTGTGGACAAAAATTTTAAAAATATTTTAAACAATTTATTCAACACTTACGAACAATAATAATGTATCTAGTTATGATTAAAATAACATAAAGATATTATTTTTTTGAAATCCCCCCCCTCACACAGAGGGCTGTTGTAAATGTAAACAATGAGTGTAAAAACACTAACATAAGACTCCAGGCACCCAGGCCCGAAATCAGTTACCAAAAATACACTATCTGATGCAAAACAGAGACTTCCAGGGAAGAAACTGCAGAACATCAGATGGTAGATGCAGAACACAACGCCTAACCACCCGTAGGTGAAGACGTGAACATGGGGAAAGAACAGAATTCATTCTGTTATTCAGCTAAAACTCCCAAGAAATTTTAGTAATAATAATTACAGAAACTATGCCAAAAGCATGGGAGAATAGCAAGGGGGAACTTAAAGGACAGGGAGAGAGGAAAACACTTGAAAAAACAGTGTAACTAAATAATCAGAATGACAACAAAATGGCTGCTGCCTTGAAAATAGGTAACTTAACATAATTTCATTAAAAAATTTTAAGTTACAGCCCTGATAATATTCTGTCACACATTCTTTTCCTCTCCTCCTTCTCTATCCTCCTTAGAATCACCATTTCACTAATATTTATGTGTCTGGCATCATTTAAACTGAGATTTAAAAGCACAAAGATCAGTCAGATGTTAACTGATGAAGGGCCAAACTTTGAATGATAAATGGCGCCAATTTCGGAACGTCCTTGACACTGCGCATGCGCAGTAGGGGCGAAGTGTGGAGGGCCTTTCAGGACATGTTTTCTTTAGTTTTAGATGCAAATTTTGGGGATTGGGGGGCAAAATTTGTGTTTGGCCCTATATTTTAAGAGTTAGCACCAGCTATGTCTGGGTCATTGGTACAGTATAAAAATATTATACTGACAATCACTGCGTTCTCCAGCTTTACAGACCAAAATAACTAACCTCAGTACTTCCTATATATAAAGAGCATCAATAGTTTGTGAATAGATCAAGAGTGGCTTCAAGGAACTAAATGTTACCTTGAGCTGTTTTGAGTTTTCTCATTCGGTAAAGCTCACATAATTGGATATCTCTTAACTAAATAATCGTGTATAAGCTTGTTGCTGAATCCATTTCCATTAATGTTTTTTTTTTCTCGCTGATACTTGTATCATTATAGTACTTGATTTCTGGTACTTTCTTTAAACTTTGGAAATAAATATTGTTTAAACCAAATAATCGTGTTAAGGCCCCACAAAGTAGATCTTCTGTTTCTAAGGCCATTTTTTGTAAAATTGCATGTGGGTGGCAGTTTTTCATTTTCTTTTTTATTTCTGTAATTATTTCTTTGCCATCAAAAGTTCATGTTCTTGGTTTGTTTTATGTTTTAGGCCCCATAATCTACAGAATAGCATGGCTGGTGGTGTATTTTGTCTCTCGAGTGCAAGAAGGCTTTGAAATGCTAAAAAAGCATTGCAAAGCCTTTTGCACTCAAGACAAATTTATCAGTTTTATTAAATGGGGAAAATATCAGACATAAACCATTTATATTTTCTTTTTCAAGTTTGCATTGGTTATTAGAATGCAGTAGCCAAAAGGACCATGCAGGAGGGTCTGAGAAACACATTCACATTTAGGCGAAACTGGATGTAATTTCTAAACACAAAAACATTTACCCTATCTTTAATACAAATCTGATCTATTAATTACATACAGGTCATAGAGCAAACTCCTGTTAACTGAATACTGTATTATGTCGTGAAATTATCCTGACAGTTCTCGAATTACCCTAATTTATAGACCTATTTGGCTTCAGTACATGCATTTAATCTACTATATCCATAAGCTCTGGCAAACAAGATACAATAGAATAACTGCTCATATTACAGTGGAGCCCACTTAATTGGTTATCTCTTATTTGTATATCCCTGTTAATTGAACATAATTTTCAAACACAAAACCATTTACCATACCTTCAGTACAAATTTGATCTGTTAATTGCATATGGGTTGTAGAGTAAACTCCTGCTAATTGTATATACATTTTTGTAATATGTCGAAAAAATTACTGTGACACGCACCAAATTCCCCTTATTTATTAGCCTTTTTGGCCTCACTACATCCAAGACAGGCATTTAATCTATTATATCTTGTTTGACAGAGCTCTATGAGCTCTGTCAAACAACATATAATAGAATAAATGCTCAGTTTACCTCCAGAACACAGGAAACTGACCAAATCCCTGTTAATTGTATACTTGTATACTCCTGTTAATTGAATAATTCTCACTGGCAAAATGGATATTCAATTAAGAGGATTCTACTGTATCTCTAGGATAAGGAAAATTGACCAAATCCTTGTTAACTGAATTCTCCTGTTACCTGAATAATATTCAATGGCAAAGTGGTTATTCAATTAAGTGGGTTACACTGTACCCATGAATGAGATAACTGTGGTGCCTACTTGAAAAATGTTGATTATCATCTTATTTGTTGATTGGGTTTTAATGACACTTTCAAATCCAAAACACTTGTGGATCAATTACCAGGCACAATCCTGGTCAGAAAATGGCAGACATGAACTCGATTCAGTCTCAAAAAAACAGATATTGGTATATTAGGCACTATTTATTTATTATTTATTTTTTGATGTTCAAGGTCACATATTTCTGCACAACGGCTAATCATGACCATGACAGTTTTACGGTTGGAGGAAGCCGGAGTACCCAGAGAGAACCACCGAGCATCTGTCAGCTCCCCAACATACTAACTCCACACAAGCAGGGTTAGCATTGGTTGAAGACAGGTCCACCATCGACGTGCAGTACGCCTTAGTACACAGGGTCACCGTGCCCCCACGTGGGCAATGGGGATGAACTTGATTCAATGTCATATAAACAGATATAGGTATATTAGGCACCTGATTATTTGTGGTTAAATTAACTCTTATAGTAAATATCAATTGTAATATTATTAATAATTTGGTAAATCCGAGCTGAAAACAAAAATTTATGTTAAGGCCTAAAAAAATAAAAAATCTGTTTCTCAGGCCCTCCCGCATGGTCCTTTTGGCTGCCGCATGCTCTCTTTTTATTACCAATTTAAACTTAGAAAAAATAAAAATTAAATGGTTTATGTCTGATATTTTACCCAAGTTAAAAAAATTGATGAATTTGTCCCTTGAGTGCAAAAAGGCTTTGCAATGCTTTAGCATTGCAAAGCCTTCTTACATTCAAGGGATGAAATACACGACCATGCTATTCTGTAGATTATGGGGTCTAAAACTTGAACCAAGAACATGAACTTTTGATGGCAAAGAAGTAATTACTGAAATAAACAAGAGGCCCCACGTGGCCTTAAATCGCTCACCTGACAAAGTGGTTCAAAGAAGTATTTTGGATCACATTCAGCTCGTTATGGTTCATCAACACCACAGAGGAATGACATCATGAAATTAAATTCAGGTGTCCATGTCAGATAATCATTATAATAGCATAGGTCTTGCCAACTAGATCCAATTCTCCCAGCTATAGATAAGCATTTCCAAATTTCCAAGCGTTGTTACGCCACTGCAGTTTGAAAGCCATAACTGATGAAACAAGGGACTCGATTTGAACAAACTTGAATCTGACCCCTGACACCCCCCCCCCCCCCCCCCCCCCCCCCCCCAGAGATGTTGTATACCAAACCTGAATCATTCTGACTGGTGAATCTGAAGGAGATTTTTAAAGAACAGTCCTCATATTGCACTAAGTTAAAATTCGGGCTCCCATAGGAAGCCCAAATATGAACCCAGGAATTCAATTTGAACAAACTTGAATCTGGTGCCCCTAGATAAGTTGTATACCAAATATGGAAGAATTCTGACTGGTGGATCTGAAGAAGAAGATTTTTAAAGAATAGACCTAATATTGCACTAAGTTGAAATTCGGGCTGTCACAGGGAGCTCAAATATGAACCCAGGGACTCGAATTGAACAAACTTAAATCTGACCTCTCTAGAGATGTTGTATACCATATATGAAAGGACTATGCCTAGTGGGTCTGAAGAAGAAGATTTTTGAAGAATAATCCTCATATTGCACTAAGGGAGCCCAAATATGAACCCAGGGACTCGATTTGAACAAACTTGAATCTGACCCCCCTAGAGATGTTGTATACCAAATATGAAAGAATTCTGCCTGGTTGATCCGAAGAAGAAGATTTTTAAAGAATAATCCCCATATTGCACTAAGTTAAAATTCGGGCTCCCATAGGGAGCCCAAATATGAACCCAGGGACACAATTTGAACAAACTTGAATCTGAACCCCCTAGAGATGTTGTATACCAAATATGAAAGGATTTTGCCTGGTGGATCTGAAGAAGAAGATTTTTAAAGAATAATCCTCATATTGCACCAAGTTAAAATTCAGGCTCCCATAGGAAACCCAAATATGAACCCAGGGACTCGATTTGAACAAATGTGAATCTGACCCCCATAGAGATGTTGTATACCAAATATGAAAGAATTCTGCCTGGTTGATCTGAAGAAGAAGATTTTTAAAGAATAATCCTCATATTGCACTAAGTTAAAATTCGGGCTCCCATAAGGAGCCCAAATATGAACCCAGAGACTCGATTTGAACAAACTTGAATATGACCCCCCTACAGATGTTGTATACCAAATATGAAAGAATTCTGCCTGGTGGATCTGAAGAAGAAGATTTTTAAAGAATAATCCTCATATTGCACTATGTTAAAATTCGGGCTCTCATAGGGAGCCCAAATATGAACCCAGGGGCTCGATTTGAACAAACTTGAATCTGACTCGCCTATTGATGTTGTATACCAAGTATGAAAGGATTCTGACCGGTGAATCCGAAAAAGAAGATTCTTTAATGTTTTTCCCATTGCCTACAGTGTTAAATAGTGCTGACTCAGCACTTTTTCAAAGTATCGAAACCTTACCCTATGATAAAACCGATAGCAATTTTTTTTTACCAATCTTTTACTGTTGGTCCTAAGGAAGCTTTACACCAAATAAAAATTCTCAGTGCCGTGCAGTTTTGGAGATATGGGCATTTTAAATTTTTTCTATTTTTAGCTCCTGCGGTTCCCACGGGGCTGCGGGAAAAATTTTTTTTGCATAAATCAAGTACTTATGACACAATAAGCCCTCACATAAAATTTGGTTCAAATCGGCCTCTCAGTTCAGAAAATAGAAATTTGGGGTGGGGCCAAAATATTTGCCCCTCCCATAACGACGCCAAATATTATCCCTCTAACTTCTCTTGAACAAACCTGAGTGTACACCTCAAAAGGAAGCTGCATACCATATATAAAGTCGCTGCTACTGCTGGTTCATGAGAAGAAGATTTTCAAAGATTTTGGTGCCCCTTGGGGGCGTGGCACCACCCAGGGGGAGGGGCAACTTCATTTGAAAAAGTCTGAATTGGCATTAGGTAGTAAACATTTAGCCAACATTTGAATAAAATTGCGCTAGTGGTTTAGGAGGAGAAGTCGATAATGTAAAGTTAATGCCGGACGGACGACGGACGGATCACAATCAGTAAAGCTCCCGCTGAGCTTCGCTCAGGTGAGCTAAAAATAAAATAAAAAACCGCTCGCCCGCATGCAATTTCACAAATAATGGCCCGAGAAACAGAAGATCTACTTTGTGTGGCCTAAGAACACATTCAATATGTGATGGTGCACAGCCGGAATCGAATTGCATATCTTTGAAATTGAGCTACCATTGCTACTACAGTGGAGCCCACTTAATTGGATATCTCTTAACTGAATAACCCTGTTAATTGAATATAATTTCCCAACATAAAACCATTTGCCATACCTCCAGTACAAATTTGACCTGTTAATTGAATATAGTTGTAGAGTAAACTCCTGTTAATTGAATAAAAAATCTTGTAACCTGTCGAGAAATTACCCTGACTCTCCCCAGTTTCCTTTGCTTATAGACCTATTTGGCCTCAGTACATCCAATACAGGCATTTAATCTATCATGGAGCTCTGTCAAACAAGATATAATAGAATAAATGCTAAATTTATCTCCAGAATACAGGAAATTGAAAATCCCTGTTAATTGAATAGTCCTGTTAATTGAATAATTTTCATTGGCAAGGTGGCTATTAAATTAACAGGGTTCCACTGTATTTTGAAAGTTCAACATTTGTAATGCATTGATATAAATAAAGTATTGTCAATATTTGTGCCATAGGTGTTTGCATAGTTGAGTCATATGAAAGGAAATGAGTGACATATGAAGCGACTATCGGTAACCACCATCGCTGGCTCCCTATTTTGGTCCACACATGTTTATTGTTTTGGAAACAAATGTGACGTGTGTCCACCCCAATGTGACCAAACATGAGAAATGATAATAGAAGTCGATTCACTAATCCGACATTTTTCAAACTCAAATCTTAAGGACATATTCAGAAATTGCATTCCCATTGATGATTCTGCAGTTAAGAAAACATCAGATTTTTAAAAATTACTGAAAATAATTTTGTCTATTGATGCTCACAATTTTCGGTAAAAAGATAAGACTTTTTCATTTTGTTCAGTTGGTCAGTTTTTCAAAACACGAAATCAACACAGTTGGAGAAAGTTATCCCTTTTGAACCCGAAAGGCTACTTTTCTGATCCAGGATCATGATACGACCTTAATCTATGAAGTTGATAGTCACTCAGCAAATTTAAATGGTAGACCAATCAAGATTTTCAATGTGCAGCCCCAAGGCTGCACATTGAAAATATTGATTGTTCTTCCCTAAGTATCGAATATTGACTTTACCATTTGATCAGGGTTCCCATGGATTTATTTATTTATTTATTGGTGTTTAAGGTCACATACTTATGCACAATGGCTAATCGTGACCGTGACAGTGGTACGGGTAGAGGAAGCCGGAGTACCCGGAGAGAACCACCGAGCAACGACGAGCAGCTGTCTCCAACATCGTAACTCTGAACTCTGCACCGCAGAACAGGCAGGGTTAGATTGGTTGAAGACATGAGCACCATCGACGTGCAGTACGCCTCAGTACACAGCGTCATCGCGCCCCCATGTAGGCAATCGGGGTGAAGTGTCTTGCCCAAGGACACAACGCGGTTGCCGCAGGTGGAATTCGAACCGAGGACCTCTCGGCTTGCAGCCTGCACCTCGACCAACTGAGCCACCGCGCCCCCGTTCCCATGGATATCAGAAAATCAAATTTAAGAATTATTTAAGTACTTTTAAAGGACTCTGACCATGATTTTCAAGGACTGTTATAATTTTGATATGAACTTACAACTCTATAGCAATACAAAGAATTTCAGTTTCAAGGACCTGATCTCTGAGAAACCTAACTGGCTAGATATATATTGTTCTTGGAGTTCAACAAGGAGCCATCTGCAATGCTAAAGCATAGCAGATGATGTCTTGTTGCACTCAAAGGACACTACAGAGATCAAATAAATGTGATTCCCGATTGATTTTGTGACATTGCATGTATGTGAGGAGGTGCGTTATCCCAAACACTCTTTTTTCTCTGAGGTTATAAGTAAACTGAATTTGAGTACTTTTCAATGGAGTGATTTTTTTTTTTTTTATTATTAGGGTTTAACGACACATTAACAGCCAGGGTCATATCATGTCGGTGACAGTTTTACGGGTGGAGGAAGCTGGAGTACCCGGAGAGAACAACCGAGCAACGACGAGCAGCTGTCAGCTCTCCAGCATCGTAACTCTGCACTGCGGCACAGGCAGGGTTAGATTGGTTGAAGACATGCACACCATCGATGTGCAGTACGCCTTAGTACACAGCATCATCGTACCCCCATGTAGGCAATCGGGGTTAAGTGCCTTGCCCAAGGACACAACGCAGGAGCACGAATCAGTCGCTGAAATGGTCACCCATCCAACTACTAACCACGCTCAACGTTGCTTAACTTCGGCGATCTGACGAGAACCGGTTACCGCGACGCTACCATGCCCCCCAATGGAGTGATGGAAAATTAAGTACTTTTCAAAGATAGAAACAATTTCAAGCACTTTTGAAGGAATGGGCCAAAATTCAAGGACTTTTCATTTGAGTGGGAATCCTGTTGATGGTTATGAATTGGCATGGAATATACCTTGAGGGTCCAATTGGTTAGTATATTATTAAAGTGTTAGTAAGACACACCTGAGAATGCCATCATCCTCTGATTCACTACACTATTCACAGAATAACTGGTGCTCCGAGAGTGGTGCGGTGGGTGCTGTTTACTACCCTTCTTACCATCGCGATCTTTTGCAAGATTTGGAGTTGACATAAACAACTCCCTCATGACATCAACTGGCCTGAACTCCAGATCTATCTTCTCCACAAATGATTCGAGAGTCAACATGATTTCTGTAACATAACCCTAAAAAAATAGTGTTAAAAATAATTTTTTTCATTTTTGATGTGTAAATGGAGCCAACTCAATAAGATATTTCTTCACCCTTTCCCTAAACCAAATATAAGATAACACTTGCAAAAATAATCTTGAAAAGCATTTTTTGCCTTAAAAACATAACTTTTAGGATTCCTCATTAGAATGAGCTCAGGGAGCTTCTTCTAATGAGGGTGTCATCAGCTACGCCTTTGAGACAAAATTTAACGGAATTAGCAGTGGTGTCCAGTGAAGTATTGGCTGCCTATACAGGCAGCCAATACTTCACTAGACAACACTGCCAAGATACTGTAACATCCATGAGCAAGACGATCAAGGACCTGTATGTTGGAACCGGATTAAAATTTATTTATTTAATAGGCTTTAATGACACTTTGACAGCCAGGGTCGTCTTGTGTCAAAAAGTTTTATGGGTGGAGAAAGCCAGAGTGCCCAAAGAGAACCACAGCACTGGCAAGCAACTGTCAGACTTTCCAACATACTAACTCTGCACAAGCAGGATTAGCATTGGTTGAAGACAAGTGAACCATCAATGTGCAGTACACCTTTGTACACAGCACCACTGTGCCCCCAAGTGGGCAATCAGGATGAAGGGCTTTGCCCAAGAACATAACGAAGTTACACCTCGTGGGGATAGAAGCATGGACCTTTCAGTTTGAAGTCTAAAACCATATCGCTGAACCATTATGCTACCTACTTGGCCCTTAAAAGCTAAACTCTAGTAAATATAAAAGGGTTATTTTTTACTATGGAATATGTATCAGTTGCACTCATGAGGGGATAACAGTACATGTACTGTCAATTTCTGAATTATTCAAGAACTGAAAATCAATTCTCGCAGCCCTATGATCACAAGTAAATGATTTTGAATTATAAAATAATGGAATACAGCTTTAAACCTCAATAAGATTTTAATGAAATGTTTTCACAATATTGTCTCTCTTTGATGCAAAACATAATATAGAGGAGCCCACTTACCTGGGTATTCCTTAATGGAATAACCCTCTTAACTGAGTATAAACACCATACCATTTATCATTCCAGTAGAACAAATGTTAATTGCAAATCAATTATAGAATATGTCCCTGTTAATTAAATAAAAATTGTGAGTTCTCTCCAAAGCTGCGATAGAGAATAAAACTTATACAAATTTTAAGTACATAAAGGGCAAAAATTCTGACAAAAATGCTCTGAATAACACCTGCATTGAACAAGGGACTAGACAAAAATAAGATACACTCGTGTACCAAATATGGGGCCATTCCACCAAGCATGTTAAACTTTACGGAGTTTAAAAACCAGAAGGTTACAGACTAAAATCTGAGTGGTCACAGATCGACCAATCAATATTACCACAGGGGTACAGACAAAATACTCCCTTGACAAAATCTCCCCTCCCTCCAACAAAACCCCCAGCCAACAATAATGTAGAAACACTGTAAAGTCATCAGCAGCTATGTACATGTATATCAGTAGTTATAATCAGAAAATTAATTGGCAAATTTAAGGGTTAAAGACATATTTGCCCAATACAGCAATTAATCTATCACATCTTGTTTGACAGAGCTCCATGAGCTTTGTCAAACACGATATAGTAGAATAAATGCTCAGTTTAGCTCTTGAATATAGGAAACTGTCCAGATTCCTCTAAGGCCTAAAAAAATAAAAAGTTAAAAAATTTATAGTAATTTATATATTTTTTATACTTACCAATGACCCAGACATAGCTGGTGCTAACTCTTAAAATATAGGGCCAAACACAAATTTTGCCCCCCAATCCCCAAAATTTGCATCTAAAACTAAAGAAAACATGTCCTGAAAGGCCCTCCACACCTCGCCCCCACTGCGCATGCGCAGTGTCAAGGACGTTCCGAAATTGGCGCCATTTATCATTCTAATAACCAGTGCCTGGTAAGCGCTATGTACTCAGCGGGGAGGCAAGAGTTCCCAACTCCTGGGAGGGCCATCCCCGTCTGGGTCATTGGTAAGTATAAAAAATATATAAATTACTATAAATTTTTTAACATTTTTATACTGTACCAATGACCCAGACATAGCTGAATAGTAAAAAGGCTGGAGGGCCAAGGACATAGAGCAAAATGGAATACGCACAATAAAATAAAATAGAGTCATCCCCTGTAGGGAAAAGAAGTAATAGGCCTTACATGTATCTTTCTTATTTATGATAAATTAGAAAGATACAACACCTTCCAAAAATTGAGCTTCATACATCCATGTACTCTATTAATATCCAATAATCCTTATACTAATAATTTTTAAAGTAAGCCAATAATAAAGTAAGTCTAGAGAATAGAGACTCTTATACTCTTAAAAGTGTGTGAGAATTGCATAATCATGTCCGTTGACAAATGCAATATTCAAAAGCTATACTTTAAAAACTAAGACTTGAATGAATTTTATAAACTTAAACTTCTCACTAAACAACCATCCCAATAACAGCTCAGAATTACTAACTCCGGAGGAGGTATCCCCTTGTTTTCATAGTAAAAACAGGTGACCCAAGGGAACACCCCCCCCCCCCTTTTTCTTGCCCTGGGTCAAATAGCCCAGAGCGAAGAGGGCAGCCGAACGGAGACACTGCCGAAACAGACAGCCTACCTAGCTATAGTAGCAACTGTTAAGTGAATGATATTCTGAGCAGTAGATAATAGACCTAACAATAGAGGCCTCCAGAAATGGACTCGATATTTCTGAGAAAAAAATCATGAATGGATGGCTGAGCGCAATGAGCAGCCTTCAAAAATCTATAATAGCAACACTATTAATGTAAGCCCAAGAAGTAGAAGAACTCTTACTTCATGAGCCGAAATCTTAAGCACAACTGCTAAGCCAATGATATACCATAAGCAGTACGCTAGTTAATAGAATCCATTAACAATAAAATGGAGCGTAACGTCCTTCTACTAGACATCAAAGACAGAAGAAGCTTACGCCCTTGTAATAAACAGATATCTGTTTATAAATACATAAACTGTACCCGGAAAGAGTAAAGGCCTATGCCCATACGAAGACGGAAGGACCTTAAAATAATAGGTTCCGGATAATAGGAGCCTAACTCTTATGCAACAATCCAACCTAAATAGTAACGGAAGTATTGATTCCGAAACTATGAAAGTGAAAATCATCCATCGATAGTGCATGAAACTCACTGACTCTACAGTAAAAGAGAAACCAACAGAATTACTGTCTAAAAGGTCAGAATTTGAAAACTACTGTTTCCAGAGGCTCAAATGATTACTTAGCTAAATAAGAACCGAAGTTAAAATCCGTATAGGAATTTAATCTAAAGATTCTAAGTCTATTTATCAAAAAGTTACTAACTGACTTAGATAAAGAGACAAAAGACTCAATAGTAAACTATCGTAGAGTGCATAGGTATGAGGTAACATAAACCTATAACCTAAATAACAACAGGCTGCAGTAGATCTTGTGAAACAAGTATACTAAAAACTAGCAATGCGTAGTATGGAGGGATCAACCATATGAACATAATGATCCCTACACCACGACGGAAGAGCCTCCACTTTAGTCGCATAGAATAGCGAAGAAGAGGATCTCCTATAGTAAGAAATCGCATCCAAAGCTCGTCCAGTACAGTGCTTACAATGCAATACGGACCACACAACGGAATACATGAAGGTTGCGACCTTGCTGGTTGTGATAAAGATGACACGATTTACCCAGTGAAAAAAGATCCTCACATAGAGGAAGATTTCACGTTAAGATCCACAGTAGACAAGAGAGTAAATTACTCATGATCTCTGTGAAGATAGAGATGCTATCAACAGAAATGTATTGTGGTTGTTTATCTTAGCAATACCTGCTAAAACAACAGCGCCGGAGGATATGCGTATCCTATCATTCCGTCCTATAGATCAATAGAGCGTTAACAGTATTAGCTCAGAGATCTGGACAAGCCAACACATACGTCTGCAATTGATTAGCAAGCTGTGTCATAAATAAAACATCATTGGGCGCTCCCATAGATAGCAAATCTGATTAAATACTTGTTTGTTGAGAGTCCATTCTGACAGCAACAAGCGACCCGTAAGAGAACGGGAGTGCGATAAAACAATCAGACGACCCAGAATATGACGGACCAAAACTGAACTTGGTGTACTATAACCAACAGACGGATTCTTTCCATTAAATTGAATAACGGAAACGAAAGAGTGCCTCCCTGGTTCCGGAGATACGCCACTACTGTCGAATTAAAGGACAGGAATTTGGGCATGCGTTTCTGAATAATGTTCATGCAATGACATAAAGCAAGCCTAAAAAACATTATTCCGCGGAAGTTAAACTGATAGCTAAAAGACTGCGGAACCCAAAGACCCTGGCACTTCGAATCCGTAGGGATCAGTATATATCCCAATCTGTTTGACTGGCAACCGTCATAACAGCCACACTAGGGTCCGGCAACTGCGGCGGCACTCTCTGAGTCAACCACCGAATGTTTGCCCCAGTCTGAATCTCTTGTAACACTAGATAGACAAGAGAATGTATAAATCAAGCAATTCATGGATTGCCGGAAAGTTGCCGTCGAAGAGAAGCTCCTCCGAGAACGAAGCGACTCTGAGAGAGTTCTTAACCTACTGTCCACGCGTGGATGTAGCTAGGGCTGCATCACGTCTAACCAACTCCAATCAGCCACTGAAGGGCGGAGTTATACGTGAACAAACTACTGCCCTCAAAAGAAATTACATTGAGAATAATATCCCGTAAATCTTTTCTTGAAGACGTAATGATAACGCCTCAGTAAGGCGGATTACGTATAATAAAGCGTCTAAGTTAAGTCTACTATACATAATGTCGTTCCCAACATTGAAATTGGAAAAGACATAGACGGCGAAAAAGAATATATGCAGTCTTTAATCACACCGTCTAGACGCATATGAACTCTCGGTATGCCCTGCTCTGCCAAAATAAACTATATGTAAAAAAGATAAAATGGCAGAAATGAGCCACGCGGACAAGAAACTAAACTATCATGCTTAGTAGCAGGCTTGTATATATATATATATAATATATAGCGTCGAAAAATAAAACACATGTTGTAATGACAATATTGGACTGCGTCGGTAAGTCAGAGACAAGTCCCTGTACCGATCGAAAAATCCGAGTCCAATGACGCTATAAGTCTCTTATCCAAGATCGCAGCAATGAAGTCCGTAAAATAATCACTGGAAGAAATGCCAGAAGATATGAAAGGCATCTTCCGATACTACTAAAGGGAAAACTCGAAATCTTTCGAATCCCTTTCGCCATCCTGTCGGACCTTATAAAGCGTTCGGTCGTCCGTAGCTTGATGCAACCGCGGACCGCACCGACCCAGCGCCGTCGGATTATTCCTGATTCGACCGAGAAACCGTCAATTGCTGGGATGCTGCGAAACAACTGTGCTAACTCGGATAGCACGTCCGTCACTGAGGCCTGAGGAGCAGCAGTCTTACGATGCATTGCCGTAGGAAGCTCCGAGATCGTTACCCCGTGCATACTTCCAATATGCGAGCGAACGGGGTGTATAGGCCTCGTGTCCCTTGGCTACCGGATGGCGCGACCTATTCGCTGTGGAATCACTGAATGCCGAAACTGATCGGATACTCGAGGTCACGTAGCCAATGTGCGGTCGTGTGCCCTGCTGTGAGGATGAGGAAGCATTAAAGACAGTCTCTCGGACTGTCAATATAACGGAGCGTCCCGAGCAACGGACATATGCTCCGAATGTAAAATATCTGAACCACAACATGCGGTCCCCTATGTTGTTGGCTTCCTCCGATCTATCCTCAATCTGCCGTCACTGGGTGAGTACTAAAGTAATTAAAGTGCTCGCATCACCCAAATCTCCTTCCTAGACCGCAACGGACGAACCCGGCAGCCGAACCATTTGATGAATGTACGCTACACCGGGTGAGCTAGCGAATGTCACTCCGTAAGCGATAGACATATTCCATGAGCACTTATTGCCGCTAACTCTTCATTAACTAGGACGACAGAGGCACACTTTTGAAAGACATCTCCATAACTCTTCGAACAAGAAACCAGAAATGCTTGGATAGCAAGCATAAAATAATAATATATATAGCGTCGTTCAATAATTCGAAAGTTTGTGTGACATTATTGGACTATGTCGGAACTGAGGGACGATGTCCCTGAACCGAACCAAAAATTTCTAAGTCCACCGACGCTATCAGTTTCTTATCCGGCATCGCAGCATATGTTGTTCCGAAAGGGAAAGCTTGAAATCCACCGAATCCCTTTCGGTATCCCGTCGGACCGGATGAAACTTTCGGACGTCCGTACCCGCTTCCGCGGAGCGTCCCGACCCAGCATCGTCGGATAAAATATATGCGACAGATTCAGTTGATGCTGGGATGCTGCGATAAACTGTGCTATTAAGGAAAGCACGTCCGTTCCCGAGGCCTGTGCAGTAGCGGACTTACGATGCATTGCCGCTGGAAGCTCCGTGTACGTTGACTCCCGCACACTTCCTATGCGAACGTCCGGAGTCTGCGGCCTCGAGTCCCCGGCTACCGACCCAGCGCTGTCGGATAATTCTCGATCCGACACCGTTTCTGTCGGCTGCTGGGATGCTGCGATAAGCTGTGCTATGTGCACAAGAATGTCCGGCGTCGAGACCTGCGGAGGCGCAGTCTATCGGTGCTTCGCCGAGGGCAGCTCCGCATCAGATGGCTCCCGCATACTTCCTATGCGAACGTCCGGAGTCCATCGGTCTCGAATCCCTGGCTGCCGGATGGTGTGACCTGGTCGCCGAAGAATCCTTGATCGGCGAAGCTGGTAATATATCGGCGGTCACGCAGCCAAGGTGCGGTCGTGTGCGCTGACGAGAAGAGGAAGCCTTAGCAGTCTCAGCGGACTGCCTATACAACGGAGCGTCCCGAGCGACGGACGTATGCTCCGCTAACGACACATTGTACCACAACATCTGGGGCCAGATGTTGTTGAACGAGAGAGGGGCCTCTCTCGCTTGCCGTCCGGATGGACCGGAACGAGCTATGAACCGGACAAAAGGCTTCCTCCGTTCTCCCTCCGATCCGCCGTCACTGGGTGTGCATTAAGTTAATTTTATAGTGCTCGCATCACCCCAAAATTCCTTCTAGACCGCAACGGACGAACCCGGCTGCCGAACCATTCGGTGAATGGACGCTACACTGGGCGAGCTAGCGGACGTCAAAGGCCGTCGAACCTACTAGGGTCCTCTTAGGCAATTGGCGTATTACATGAGCACTTTTCCGCTAGCCCTTCATTAATTGTGACGACGGAGGCACACTGTTGGAAGACATCACAGATACATCACCCTAATCTTGATCGTCTGAAATAGAAATTGATAAAGTAGAGTGACCCTGCGGGGAAAGGACCGGAGTGTCCAAATCCCCAACAACATACCGTGACATACGCTTCCCATATTGTCATCGAAATCATACGATACAGAACAGGAGTTAATGCGAGTACACTGACCACATATAGAATGATAATAAGGTCAGAGGAAGACTTCCTCTTAAAACAATTGATCAATATCCTTTCAATGTGAAAAGAAAACAAGTCCTGGTACTCGCACTAACCCCTGGCAATCAAAATACATAATAATAATATGATCCATTAATATAGAAAAAATAATTGAAATCAAAATATTTTGAAAAAATATTTTTTCAGAACAGCCCAAGTTTCTGAAAAGTAACGTTGAGCCCCAATGGATCCCAAGCCTAAGTGTGGACAAAAATTTTAAAAATATTTTAAACAATTTATTCAACACTTACGAACAATAATAATGTATCTAGTTATGATTAAAATAACATAAAGATATTATTATTTAGAAATCCCCCCCTCACACAGAGGGCTGTTGTAAATGTAAACAATGAGTGTAAAAACACTAAAATAAGACTCCAGGCACCCAGGCCCGAAATCAGTTACCAAAAATACACCATCTGATGCAAAACAGAGACTTCCAGGGAAGAAACTGCAGAACATCAGATGGTAGATGCAGAACACAACGCCTAACCACCCGTAGGTGAAGACGTAAACATGGGGAAAGAACAGAATTCATTCTGTTATTAAGCTAAAACTCCCAAGAAATTTTAGTAATAATAATTACAGAAACTATGCCAAAAGCATGGGAGAATAGCAAGGGGGAACTTAAAGGACAGGGAGAGAGGAAAAACACTTGAAAAAACAGTGTAACTAAATAATCAGAATGACAACAAAATGGCTGCTGCCTTGAAAATAGGTAACTTAACATAATTTCATTAAAAAATTTTAAGTTACAGCCCTGATAATATTCTGTCACACATTCTTTTCCTCTCCTCCTTTTCTATCCTCCTTAGAATCACCATTTCACTAATATTTATGTGTCTGGCATCATTTAAACTGAGATTTAAAAGCACAAAGATCAGTCAGATGTTAACTGATGAAGGGCCAAACTTAGAATGATAAATGGCGCCAATTTCGGAACGTCCTTGACACTGCGCATGCGCAGTGGGGGCGAGGTGTGGAGGGCCTTTCAGGACATGTTTTCTTTAGTTTTAGATGCAAATTTTGGGGATTGGGGGGCAAAATTTGTGTTTGGCCCTATATTTTAAGAGTTAGCACCAGCTATGTCTGGGTCATTGGTACAGTATAAAAATATCTGTTTCTCAGGCCCTTCCACATGGTCCTTTTCGCTGCCGCATGCTCTCTTTTTATAACCAATTTAAACTTGAAAAAAATAAAAATTAAATGGTTTATGTCTGATATTTTACCCAAGTTTAAAAAATTGATGAATTTGTCCCTTGAGTGCAAGAAGGCTTTGCAATGCTTTTAGCATTGCAAAGCCTTCTTGCACTCAAGGGATGAAATACACCACCACCCATGCTATTCTGTAGATTATGAGGCCTAAAACTTGAACCAAGAATATGAACTTTTGATGGCGAAGAAAAAATTACTGAAATAAAAAATAAAATAAAAAAACGCTCGCCCGCATGCAATTTCACACTTAATGTCCTGAGAAACAGAAGATCTACTTTGTGTGGCCTAAACTGAATACTTCTTTTAATGGAATATTTTTCAACGCCAAAGTGGCTATTCATCTAATTAACTGCATTTCACTGTATAATAAAATAAATACTCAATTTATCACCAGAATAAAGAAAAGTCACTACATTTTCGTCACTTCAGTATTACCATTGATTAGTTTTTCTTGATATTATTATTATTATTATTTATTGGTGTTTAAGGTCACATACTTATGCACAATGGCTAATCATGACCGTGGAGGAAGCCGGAGTACCCGGAGAGAACCGCTGAGCAATGACGAGCAGCTGCCAGCTCCCCAACATCGTAACTCCGCACCGCAGCACAGGCAGGGTTAGATTGTTTGAAGACATGCACACCATCAACGTGCAGTACCCCTTAGTACACGGGCTCATCGTGCTCCCATGTGGACAATCAGGGTTAAGTGCCTTGCCTAAGGACACAACATGGGAGTCCGAATCAATCGCTCAGATGGTCACCCATCCGAGGACTAACCGGGCTTGGCGTTACTTAACTTCGGTGATCTGACGAGAACCGGTTACCGCAATGCCACCGCGCCCCATTTTTCTTGATAACGTGGCCTTTAAATTAACAGCATTTCACTGAATATCTATTTGTCAGGAGCTGTGTACACTAGCAGAAAATACAAGGACATGTTACATTACCTGCATGTCATCTCCTTGCTCTGCGACGGTTTCTACAAGTCTTGACAATATATCTGATAACATCTGTGTAGAAGGTCGGATTTTCAGAGCCCTCAAAATCTGTAAAAAAAAATGTAACAAAACATTTATGAAACAGTGCCAATATTTAAACAACTCCATAATATATTTTATGACGACAGAATTCTGACGAATTGTTGTTGATGAAATTTATTTTAAAATTTTTATTAACGTCATGGCATAAGAAAACAGGGCTATTCATAAATATCACCTTCAAATTCTATTTTTTCGTTTCAATTTTTGCCTCAAACAGTACAGCTTGTGATCTCTCATTGATCACCCCACCCCCATCACTTAGCACATTTCCTCCAATGAGGAGTCATAAGCTCTCTTTTTGAAGCGTAAATCAAAATTTTTGGTCGTTCGAGACCTTTTTTTGTTTGTAAGTGTTGGCTATATTAAATGTTGTCCGCAGGTTAGAAGTTTGGAGATAATACAAAACTGCTGGCACACGTCATAATGACCGGTACCAAAAAATCCTAATAATATGAAGGCTTCAATGTTTGTTCTTAAGGAATAAAAAAGTTAAAAGTTAAAAAATTTATAGTAATTTATATATTTTTTATACTTACCAATGACCCAGACTTAGCTGGTGCTAACTCCAACAAAACCAGGGCCAAACACAAATTTTGCCCCCCAATCCCCAAAATTTGCATCCAAAACAAAAAGAAATCATGTCCTAAAGGACCTCCATACTACGCCTCTACTGCGCATGCGCAGTGACGCAGTCGTCCCGAAATTGGCGCCAATTATCATTTTTACTGGCAGTGCCTGGTCAGCGCTATGTACTCAGCGGGGAGGCAAGAGTTCCCAACTCCAGGGAGGGCCATCCCCGTCTGGGTCATTGGTAAGTATAAAAAATATATAAATTACCATAAATTTTTTAACATTTTTATACTGTACCAATGACCCAGACTTAGCTGAATAGTAAACAGGCTGGAGGGCCTAGGACATAGAGGAAAATCCAATAAGCTCAACTATATAGTAAAGAGGTAACCCCTTAAGGAGAAAAGGAGTATTAGGCTTTACATGTATCTTTCTTATTTAATATTAAATTAGAAAGATACACTACCCTTAATAATTGAGCACAATAACATTCATGTTCTCTATTAACATCCAGTATAACCCTTATACTAATTATTTTTAAAGCAAGCCAATAAATAAAGTAGTCCACAGAATTGAGACTCTTTATAATCATTTAAAAGTGTCCGAGTATTGTATATTAAAGCCCGTTTGACACTTGACATATACAAATGCTTCACACCGAGCTACACTTTAAAAATAAGACATGAATGAATTTAAACATTAATATTACACTTTAAAACCATCCCGGAAGCGACTCAGAAATACTGACTTGGAGGAGGCATTCCCTTGCTTTTCACTATAAAGCAGGTGACCTAAGGGAACACCCGCCCCCCCCCCCCCCCCCCCTTCCCCTTGCCCTGGGTCAAATAGCCCAGAGCGAAGAGGGCAGCCGGACGGAGTCACTGCCGGAACAGAAAGCCTGCATAACTATACTTGCAACTGTTTAGTGGACGACATTCTGAGCAACAGATAACGGACCTAAACAATGCAGGTCTCCAGAAATGGACTCAATATTTCTGAGATAAAAATTCGTAAATGTGGATGGCTGAGACCAATAAGCAGCCTTCATTAAATCTGTAATAGCAACACTATTAGCATAAGCCCAGGAAGTAGAAAGAGCTCTTACTTCATGAGCAGAAATCTTAAGCACAGACTGCTGAGAAGAAGATAAATCTTCATAAGCAGTACGGATAGTTAACTGAATCCATCTAGCAATAGAATGGACTGAAATGTCCTTTCTATTAGGCATCAAAGACAGAAAGAAACGTTTCCGTCCCTTTCTGATAAACTGAGATCTCTGTTTATAGATACGTAGTGCTCTAACAGGACAGAGTAAAGACGGAAGAGCCTTAATAACAATAGGTTCCGGATATTTATTAGGAGCCTGATTCTTAGCTAAAAAACCCACATTAGTAGTGAAGGTGATAGTGTTCCCAACACTACGATAATGAGAATCATCCACCGATAGTGCATGAAGCTCACTGACTCTTCTGGCAGAAGAGAAAGCAAAGAGAAAAGCTATCTTATAAGATAAGAATTTGAAATCTACTGTCCCAAGAGGTTCAAATGGCTTTTCCTTCAATTTAAGGAGAACCCAAGCTAAATTCCACTTAGGAATTAATCTAAGAGTTCTGGGTCTATTTATCGAAAAGTTTCTAACCAACTTCGATAAAGAGACATTAGATCCAATTTGTAAACTATCATGATGTGCATAGGTATCAGATAACATAGATCTATAACCCTTTATAGTAACAGGCTGCAGTTTGATTTCGTCAAACAAGTATACTAGAAAGTTTGCAATGTCTGGTATAGAGGGATCAAATATATCTACAAAATGATCCCTACACCAACGACGAAAAACCTTCCACTTAGCCGCATAGTTTAGCGAAGAGGAGGTCCTCCTAAAGTTAGAAATCGCGTCCACTGCTCGTCCTGTAAAGTGCTTGCCATGCAAGAAGGACCGCACAACGGAAAAACGTGAAGGTTGAGACCTTGCGGGTTGTGATGGAGTTGGCGCGATTTCCCCTGCGAAAGAAGATCCTCTCGTGGAGGAAGCTTCCGCGGTAGGTCCCACAACAGACACCTGAGTAGATTTATCCACGGTCTCTGTGGCGACAGAGATGCTACCAACAGAATCTTGCATTGAGATTGTTTTATCTTTAGCAATACTTGTTGAATTAACGGCGCTGGAGGATACGCATATCCTATCATTCCGTCCCAAGGGATCGACAGAGCGTCTACTGCAAATGCTCTTGGATCCGGACACGGAGACACATACGTCTGCAACTGATTGTTGAGATGTGTCGCAAATAAGTCTATCATTGGCCGTTCCCATTGGTAGCAAATCTGATTGAATACTTGTTTGATGAGAGTCCACTCCGACGGCAACAAGCGACCCTTTCGTGAAAGGGAGTCTGCTAGCACATTCAGACGACCCGGTATGTGACGGACCGAAAGAAGAACGTGATGTTCTAACGCAAACAGAAGGATTCTTTCCGTTAGATTGAACAACGGAACTGAATGAGTGCCTCCCTGATTCCGTATATACGCCACTACTGTCGTATTGTCGGTTAGGATTTGGACATGAGCATCGTGAATAATGTCCATCCAGTGACGTAACGCAAGCCAAATTGACATCATTTCCTTGATGTTTATGTGCTTGCACAGGAATTGCGGATCCCAAAGACCCTGGCATCTCGAATCCGTTGGGATTAATGATGCACCCCAACCTGTTTGACTGGCATCCGTCATAACGGTAAAACTCGGATCCGGCAACTGCAGCGGAACTCCTTGAGTTAACCACTGAATGTTTGCCCAAGTCTGAATCTCTTGTTTCACTTGATCTGACAAGAGAACGTCTACATCGAGCGAATGAATTTTCACACTCCAATTCTGAGTCAGGAAAATTTGAAGAGGACGTGTGCGTAGCCACCCCATCGGAATGAGATCCGCGGCGGCTCCGCACAGACCTATCAGTCTCATAAATTCTCTTGCCGTGACTTTGTCTGCATGCAGACAATAGCGAGCGTAACAACTGACTAATTTCGCTCTGGTTAACGGCAGACGAACGAGATTGTTGTGCGTCTCGAAGCTCATTCCCAGATGAGTGAATGACTTGGACGGCACCAGATCCGACTTCTCCTCGTTTACTATAAAACCGAGACGTCGGAGCAATAGAAGAAGATTCTGAACATCGTTCTGAAGCGTTAACTCGTTGCCGTACCTCTGAAGAATGTCGTCCAGGTAGACCGACGTTACCGCAGACGAATGAGCTCGGAAGTAGATCATTACCGAGTTCATTACCCGAGTGAAAGCCCAGGGTGCTAGATTCAATCCGAAGCACATCGCCCGGAATTGATACACCACTCCCAGGACTGCAAAGCGTAGATACTTTCGGAATGTCGGATGTACCATGACGTGAAAGTACGCATCTTTGAGATCTATGCTCGTAGCATAATCGTTCACCCGAATCCTCGCTCTGACCGATCGAATCGTCTCCATATAAAACTTCGGAGCGACGATCAGCTTGTTTATCCAGCTCAAATCTATGACTGGACGGAACGAGCCGTCTGGTTTCGGAACCAGAAACAGATGGCTGTAGAATCCCAGAGATTCCTGGTTTTCTACGACCTCTACCGCATTCTTCATTAAAAGAGACTGCACCTCTGATAACAGAGCGTCTCTTTTCTGTGGATTTGACGGAAGATGAGTCCACTTTGGACTTCGAGTTAATGGAGGCTTTCGTTTGAAGGATATCTTTAGACCTTCCGAAGTCACTCCACTCACCCAAGGGTCGTCCGTAATCGACGCCCACTCTTGTGAAAAACTCGACAACCTTCCGCCAACCGGAACGCGATAGAGGTTTAAGCCATCACCTCCTGGACCTGCGAGGCCTGCGGTAGGAGAAACCACGTCTTCCACGACCCGCACCTCGCCTCGTCGACCTCGGGGCGTCCGACCGATTGTCCCGGCCTGAAGGACGTCCCGAACGAGAGTCGCTATCCTGACGGTCTCTCGAATAAGACCAAGAGGACGCACCGGAACCTCTATAGGAACCTCTCTTGGGCGCATTAGACCCAGAAGTGCCTGTCTTATTCGTGTCTGCTGTATCCGACTTTTTAGGAGCCGATCTGAACAACAGAGAATCATTAGCTTTCTTTTTAATTTTATCATAAATATCGGAAAGCTTGCCGTCAAAGAGAAGTTCTCCTGAGACCGAAGCGACTCTAAGAGAGTTCTTCACCTTAGAATCCACTAGTGTGGATGTAGCTAGGGCTGCGTCACGTCTAACCAACTCCAGATTTGCCACTGAAAGGGCGGAGTTACACGTGGAATAAGCTACTGCCCTTGAAAGAAGTCTTAAAGAGGATTGTATATCCTGAAACTTTTCCCCTTGAAGGCGCAGTGATAACGCCTTAGTAAGGTGATCTGTGTAAGATAAGGCATCTAAATTGGCTCTGTTAGACGCAATAGCTGTTTCCAACACCGCGGTTGGAATAGAAGCTGACGACGGTAATGATAGCTCTAAGTCTTCCGCCTCGTCGTCCATACGCAGAGGAACTCTCGGTATACCCTGTCCTGCCGTATCGAATTTATTCCTTGCATTAATGAAAGGCAGGTTGAGTGTATTAGCGGACAAGAAACCTGCTTTCCCCGTCCTGGAAGCAAGTTTAAATATAGCGTCGTTCAATAATTCAAATGTTCTAGCAACATTATTGGACTGCGACGGAAACTCGGGAGCGATGTCCCTGAACCGCTCAAAAAATTCAGAGTCCAATGACGCTATAATTCTCTTGTCCGGAAGTGCAGCAGTCTGGCCCGACGGAACAACTTGAGGGAGAAAGTGCCGGATGAAGTCCACGGCAGCTTTATGTTGTTCCGAAAGGGATAGCTCCAAGTCATCCGTATCCCTTTCACCATCCGGTCGGACCTCACGATGTTCCCGGTCGTCCGCCCCCGATGCTTCGGCGGAGCGTACCGACCCAGCGCCGTCGGATAATTCTCGATCCGACACCGTTTCTGTCGGCTGCTGGGATGCTGCGATAAGCTGTGCTATCTGCACAAGAATGTCCGGCGTCGAGACCTGCGGAGGCGCAGTCTTTCGCTGCTTCGCCGAGGGCAGCTCCGCATCAGATGGCTCCCGCATACTTTTCCTATGCGAACGTCCGGAGTCCATCGGTCTCGAATCCCTGGCTGCCGGATGGTGTGACCTGGTCGCCGAAGAATCCTTCATCGGCGAAGCTGGTAATATATCGGCGGTCACGCAGCCAAGGTGCGGTCGTGTGCGCTGACGAGAAGAGGAAGCCTTAACAGTCTCTGCGGACTGCTTATACAACGGAGCGTCCCGAGCGGCGGACGTATGCTCCGCTAAAGACACATTTTGTACCACAACATCTGGTCCCAGATGTTGTTGTACGAGAGAGGGACCTCTCTCGCTCGCGGCCCGGCTGGACCTGGACGAGCTAGGAACCGGACTAAAAGGCTTCCTCCGTTCTCGATTACTATCCGCCGTCACTGGGTGTGCATCTATTATGTTTATAGTGCTCGCATCACCCAAAATTTCCTCTTGGACCGCATCGGACGAACCCGGCTGCCGAACCATTCGGTGAATGGACGCTACACCGGGCGAGCTAGCGGACGACATTTGTCTAATTTCCATGAGCACTTTTGCCGCTAGCTCTGAATTCATTTGTGACGACGGACACACACTTGAAGAAGATAACATGGAAACATCACCCTGTTCTGGTTCCTCTGAAATAGAAACTGAGAGAGTAGAGTGACCTTGTGGAGAAAGAGCCGGCATCGCTCTTTCTCCAGAAACAACATATCGTGACACACGTTTCCAATGTTTCTCATCCCAATGTTCACATATAGGACAGGGATTAATGCGAGAACACTGACTACAATTAATACAATGATCATGAAAGTCAGAGGAAGATTTCTTCCTATTACAATTTGAACAACGTCCCTTCATTGTGAAAGAACAACAATAAGTCCTAGTTACTCGCAAAAACCCCTGACACAAAGATACATAATAACATGATCCATTAATAAATGAAAAAACAATTGCAAAACAAAATAATTTTGAAAAAATTTTTTTTCAGAGAAGCCCAAGTTGCTGAAAAGTAACGTTGAGCCCCGATGGATCCGATGGCAAAGTGTGGTCAAAAATTTTAAATTTATATAAAATAATTAATGAGACACTTTCGGATAATATAAATGTATCTTATAATGAGATAAACTACCACAAAGGCAAACAGCCCCCCTCAAAAAAGGCTGTTGCCAATGAAAACAAACAGTGTAAACACACTAGAAAACATGACTCCAGGCACTGAAAAAACTGGCCCGGAATCAGTCATCAATTACACTCTATCTGATGCAAAACAGAGACTCCCAGGGGAGAATCTGTAGAACATCAGATGGAAGATGCAGAACACAAACGTTATAAACCCATGGGTGAAAACGTAACTATGGGGAAAATAACAGAAAACATTCTGTAACCAAGCAACTCTCCCAGGAAATTTTAGAAATGAAATTTCTCAAAAATATGCCAAAAGCATGGGAGAATTGCCAGGGGGGACTTTAGAAGGCTAGGGGAGAGGAAACACTGAATAAGCAGTGCAACAATTAGCAAGAATGACAACAAGAGGCCCATGCCTCGAAAATAGGCAACTTAACATAATTTCATCAAAAAATTTTAAGTACAGCCCTGATTATTTTTTGCCACTTCTTTTTCCTCTCCTCCTTCTATCCTCCTTAGAATCACATTTTCTCCAAAAATTACGTGTCTGGCATCCTTTAAACTGAGATTTACAAGCACAAAGATCAGTGAGATGTTGACTGATGAAGGGCCAAACAGAGAATGATAATTGGCACCAATTTCGGGACGACTGCGTCACTGCGCATGCGCAGTAGAGGAGTAGTATGGAGGTCTTTTAGGACATGATTTCTTTTTGTTTTGGATGCAAATTTTGGGGATTGGGGGGCAAAATTTGTGTTTGGCCCTGGTTTTGTTGGAGTTAGCACCAGCTAAGTCTGGGTCATTGGTACAGTATAAAAATATCTGTTTCTCAGGATTTCCCACATGGTCCTTTTGGCTGCTGCATGCTCTCTTTTCAGAACCAATGCCAACTCGAAATGAAAGTATCAATGACACTGTAGCTCAACTTGTTAAGACATGTACATGTATAGTATGTGACACAGCAATGACAAACATCTAGGTAATGACCTGTTAACAAAGGTACATATAAAGTATTGTAACGGTCTGTACATAAATACTGACTGTAGCCTGTAACAAATCTATAGGTAAAGTATTGTAAAGGTGGGTGACAGTCAGATGCTATACTAGAAAAGAAATCTTTTGAGTCCCAGAGTGGGTCTGACTGAACCCCAAAATATTTGTTCTCATAGCACAGTGATAACAAAGGCACCCCAAAACACACTCGTTCCTGTCCCAAGGTGAAAACAAAGGTACCCAAGAAGTTTCGTGAAGATCAGTTCATAAATACGAGCTGTATAGAAGTTGAGACAAAAAACTGATTGGACCTAATTTTGGTACAAAATGGCCACTGGCAGCCATCTTGAATTTTGGACCACACCCAGAAACACTCGTTCTCGGCCCAAGGTGGTAACAAAGGTACCCAGGAAGTTTTGTGAAGATCGGTTCATAAATACAGCCTCTAGCCCGAGCCGTATTGACATGTGCACTTACAGTGTATAAGTAGCACTGAATAAATCAAAGTTCATCTAATTTGCATAATTTCTGCAAGAAAAAAACCCGTACTATATGTGATGTATTCCATGTTACTAAACATTCATACAAAAATTTATTCAAATCAGAACTTTCAAACAGAAGTTCTGTACAAAAGACTGATTGCACTAATTTTGGTACAAAATGGCTGCTGGTGGCCATCTTGAATTTCGGACCACACCCAAAACACTCGTTCTCATCCCACGGTGATAACAAAGGTACCCAAGAAGTTTCGTAAAGATCGGATCATAAATATGGCCTCTAGCCTGAGCCGTATAGAAGATGTGTACAAAAAACTGATTAGACCTAATTTCGGTACAAAATGGTCACTGGCAGCCATCTTGAATTTTAGACCGCACCAAGAAACACTCGTTCTTGGCCTAAGGTGATAACAAAGGTACCCAAGACGTTTCGTGAAGATCGGTTCATAAATACAGACTCTAGCCCGACATATTGACATGTGTACTTGCTGTGTGTAAGTAGCAGTGAAAAAATCAAAGTTCATCTAATTTGCATAATTTCTGCACAAGAAAAAAAGCCGTATTATATGTGATGTATCCCATGGTACTAAACATTTACACAAAAAAATTATTCAAATCAGCGCTTTCATATGGAAGTTCTGTGCAAAAATCTGATTGCACCAAAATTTGTACAAAATGGCTGCCATTGGCCATCTTGAATTTCGGACAGGACCCCAAAACACTCGTTCTCGTCCCATGGTGATACCAAAGGTACCCAAGGAGTTTCGTAAAGATTGGTTCATAAATACGGCCTCTAGCCCGAGCCGTATTGGCATTTGCACTTACAGTGCTGAAAGTAACACCAAAAAACATCAAAGTTAGTCTAATTTGCATAACTTACGCACGAGAAAAAACCCCGTATTATATGTGATGTATCCCATGGTACTAAACATTCACACAAAAAATTATTCAAATCAGCGCTTTCATATGGAAGTTCTGCGCAAAAATCTGATTGCACCTAATTTTGTACAAAATGGCTGCCAGCAGCCAACTTGAATTTCGGATCGGACCCAAAAACACTCGTTCTCGTCCCACGGTCATAACAAAGGTACCCAAGAAGTTTCATAAAGATCGGTTCATAAATACGGCCTCTAGCCCGAGCCGTATTGAATTGTTGACGGACAGACGGATGCTCCAACATTTCGGGTTTATGGGCTACCAAAAAAACATTTTGTAAGTCCAAAACCTTATTTTACCTAGAACCCCACCCCTCCACCCTAGAACTTATATTTAACCCTAACCCCACCCCTCCACCCAAAAACCACACCCTAACCCTACCCCATCCTGACCCTAAAAGCCCACCCCTGACCCTAACCCCCAGCCACCCCCAGAACCTAACCCCCCCAACCTTAAGCCCTACTCTGCGGCTACTCCTAACCCTAACCCACCCCCTGACCCAACCCCACCCTAGCCAAACCAATAGGACTAGGAGCTATTTTTCTGTTTAGGGGCTACTAAAACTACCCCCCCCCCCTGGACCTAACCCTCCCCCAACCTTAAGCCCTACTCTGGGGCTACCCCTAACCCCACCCCACTCCTAACCCTAACACTACCTTAATTTGGAGGTAGCCCCTAATAATAATATTCCCTAAACCCCCAATGTTGGCCAGGCCAGACAGACAGCTGGCCATGGCATAAGCTCAAATTTGGCTTCGCCAAAGTTGAGCTAAAAATAGAAATTAAATGATTTATGTCTGGTATTTTACCCAAGTTAATAAAACTGATAAATTTGTTCCTTGAGGGCAACAATGCTTTGCAATGCTTTAGCACTGCAAAGCCTTCTTGCACTCAAGGGACAAAATACACCACCACCCATGCTATTTTGTAGATATGAGGCCTAAAACATAAAACAAACCAAGAGCATGAACTTTTGATGTCAAAGAAATAATTACAAAAATGAAAGTGTCAATGACACTGTAGCTCAACTTGACAAACTTGAACTTGGTAAGTTATAAATGAAATGGCAAAATTGAAGATCATTGGTACCAATGTCATTTTTTTTGCCAGTGGCAACATTTTTTGACAGAAACCGAAGAAAATCGATAGCTTCCATCTAGAGGTCTCCCCAAACAAGCATACCAGGTTTCAAAGCAATCTGATCATAAATGGGCCCTGTAGGGTGTGCCAAAGAGAAATATTGAGGTCTGACTAAACTAAGTTCAATGAACGTTGGCCGTGGCAACATTTTTTGCCGGAAATTGAAGAAAATCGATAGCTCCCATCTAGAGGTCACCCTAAATAAGCATACCAGGTTTCAAAGCAATCAAATCATAAATGTGCCCTGTAGGGTGTGCCAAAGGGAAATATTGTGGTTTGACTAAACTAAGTTCTAAGAACGTTGGCCGCGGCAACATTTTTTGACGGAAATTGAAGAAAATCGATAGCTCCCATCTAGAGGTCACCCCAAACAAGCATGCCAGGTTTCAAAGCAATCCGATCATAAATGTACCCTGTAGGGTGTGCCAAAGGGAAATATTGAGTCTTCTGACTAAACTAAGGTCTAAGAACGTTGGCCGCGGCAACATTTTTTGACAGAAATTGAAGAAAATCGATAGCTCCCATCTAGAGGGCTCCCCAAACAAGCACACCAGGTTTCAAAGAAATCTGATCATAAATGTGCCCTGTAGGGTGTGCCAAAGGGAAATATTGAGGTCTGACTAAACTAAGTTTTACGAATGTTGGCCGTGGCAACATTTTTTGCCGGAAATTGAAGAAAATCGATAGCTCCCATCTAGAGGTCACCCTAAATAAGCATACCAGGTTTCAAAGCAATCAAATCATAAATGTGCCCTGTAGGGTGTGCCAAAGGGAAATATTGTGGTTTGACTAAACTAAGTTCTAAGAACGTTGGCCGCGGCAATATTTTTAGACGGAAATTGAAGAAAATGGATAGCTCCCATCTAGAGGTCACCCCAAACAAGCATACCAAGTTTCAAAGTAATCTGATCATAAATGCGACCTGTGAGGTGTGCCAAAGGACATTGTGGACGTACGTACTAACATACTAACGTACGTACGTACGTACGTACGTACGTACGTACGCCGACGGACGAGAAGTGATGGCAATAGCTCAGCTTGACTTTGTCAAGTTGAGCTCATAAAAAAAAAAATAAAAAAACTGCCCACCAACATGCAATTTTACAAAAAATGGCCTGAGAAACAGATCAACTTTGTGGGGGCCTAAATAGTTCCTGAATATTCATGGATTCACAAATGAAGAATTTACACTCAAGGTCTTCAAATGAAAGTGATAAACACATTACCTGATATGATCTTCCTGCATAGTGTCTGGAAGAACATGACAATGCCAACTGTAGGGCCACTTGTGACCATCTCTGTTCAACACATGCAAGTGGAGATAACTCCCTGAAGCATCTAACTACACATTTGAGAAAATACGAAAGTTGGTCAGCACTCTGTGTTGTCAGTGTCTTGGGAGTAATGTCTTCATAACACCACATTGGTTTTCCAGGTCTGTAATTATAAATTCACCTCTATAGCATGGTCAATAAATAATACACAAAAAAATATATGAACATATTTTCAACTAGGGCTGTCGCGATAATCAACGGTTTTTATTTTTAGTTGACTGTCGTTCATTTTTAAAATGGTACAAGTCGGGTTTAAATTGTACTGTGTAATGATGTGAATGAACAGGCAGATTATTAACCTTTGAAATGTGTAACCACAGGCTTGGCAATTTCAGGAGAGCGATTTTTTAGCTCTCCTTACTGCCCTCCTGAAAGAATTAAGGAGAGCGAAAAATTGCCCTCCTAAATATTTTGGTCTGGGATGATTGAGATTACATGTATTATGCTCACATTAAATTTTTGTTGTAAAGCAAAAATGTAATTTAACTTCGAAGTCACATAACATCACGTAATTTCATTTTGAAAGTGGTTTAGTGGTAAAAGGTAATGGCTGCAACCATACCCAAACACAGTTGCAATCATTTGAAGCAAAATGGGTCACAGCAATATTTTTTTTCTGTCAGTTTCAAGTTCAACAACTGACATCACAGTTTGAGGGGTAATTATTCAAGGAATATTGACACTATAATATACTACCATTACTTCTATCCTGTCACTTGAAGCACTTGCACCAAGATGTGACTGTAGAGTCAAGCAGACCTGTTGTCTAAGAAAGTCATATGCCTACCACTACCACCTTCAACCCCCTTGGGGGGTTGAAGGTGGTAGTGGTAGGCGTATGACTTTCTTGGACAACAGGTCTGGGTACACACACAGGTCTTGTCAAGTGTGTGTTCGGTTGTTGAGTGAGACATCTAGCTGTCTAAGAGATTTCACTTTACTTTAGTAAAGTTAATAAAATCACTGATGTAGTCTGTTGGTTTCAGTTTCAATGAGTTCGTTCAATTGGATACTTAAAATGCTGTGTAAAGCTAATTGCTCTCCTAAGCTGATTGAGGAGAGAGATTTTTTGCCCTCCTGCATTTTTCAGAATGCCAGGCCTGTAACCATAGTCACTTGTAATATCCCAAGGCCTTCATTTTCCGTGTGATTGTGCAACAACATAATTTAAAAACATTGAGCCTTGCCATTTGATCAATCTCTGTCTCTGTAGTATTAACCTGCACTCTGTTGGTCAGTACTGATGAGTATTGTTTAAAATGGTGTACCCAACGGAATCTTCTGTCTTGTACTCCCGAACAACCCCACTGGAGCAATCCAAACCACGAAAATGAGAAAAGTTACAAGACTCACAACGGTCACTTCACTTGTACTAAGTTGGCAGGGAGTTTTATGTTTGAAATTTCAGGAATTTAGTTGAAGAAATGAAATATCTACACAAATGTTCTGTTTAAATTCTGAGATTGTATTTTGGTGATTCCAATCTATCTCGGCACAGAAGTTTAAGCATTCAAACATCGTGAGTTTTAAATTTATTTTTTTAGTATATTAAAGACTGTTTGTTTAATTTATGGAAAAATGACTATTAACTGACTAACCGTTGATTAATGCAAGCAATTAGTCGACTACAAAAATTGATAGTCATGACAGCCCTATTTTCAACCATTCATCAATAAGTGGCAGCCGCATTGAGTCCTTGGGCAAGACACTTCACCCCATTACCCATGTGGGGGCATGGTGACGTTGTGTACTAAGGCATACTGCACGTTGATGGAGCACCTGTCTTCAACCAATGTTAACCTTGCTTGTGTGGAGTTGGTATGTTGGGGAGCTGACAGTTGCTCACCGTTGCTCGGTGGTTCTCTCCAGATACTCCGGCTTCCTCCACCTGTAAAACTGTCACGGTCATGGTTAGCCATTGTGCAGAAATATGTGACCTTAAAACACCAATAAATAAATAAATAAATAAAGACTCGGGGATTTTTATACATTTTTGCTATACTTTGACACAGTCTACACGTGACTTTGCAGCTTTTTCTTGGCAAGTCTTGGCTGCCTATATAGGCAGCCAAGACTTGCCTAGAAACAACTGAAAACACACTAAGAGTGTAACATAATTTAGCCTTTATCTAGAGACTAAAAGTAGGGGCATTTTTTTGTAATACTGACCACCTGTAATGCTATTTATTTGACTTCTCAAGGCTGTTTTGGTGCCTTCTGATATCTATCAATCCACTGGACCTAATTCCAACTTTGATCAGTTTTTACTACAACAGAATGTGTGACCTAACATGCAGTCACTACGGAAACACAAAGTTATATTATAAGTATCTTCCAGTTGTTTCTAGGTAAGTCTTGGTTGCCTATATAGGAAGACAAAACTTGCCTTGAAACTGAAATGCCACAAGATACAGTCTGTAATGATGTAGCAAAAATGTATAAAAAATCTCCAGGCCTACATGGTTAAATCACTTTATTATGATATTAGACAAAAACATTAAAGAAACAAACCATTCTATATGTCATCTCCTGTACGTTGGGAATGTTTCTCTAATATCAGGCTGACAAGAGATGACCCAGGCTGTCAAAAGAGTTCTTAAACTCAAATAAATAAATAAATTCTAATTTGAAGACAGCGGTTTCCAGTGAGAATTTGAAAGCCGGATTTAGACCTGGACGTTTTTTTTTTGTGGCAAACCAGAAAACTAAGCCACAAGATCCCCCAAAAACCAGCCAAACAGTTTTAAACTGATTAAACCTTTGAGACTTTAATTGTCCTGACATTCAAACGTGACTGGGAATTCAGTTTCTTCAACGTTTTTCAAATTGCGACGTCAAACGTCGGAAAGTACAAATAACAAGATATTTTTCACATTAGTGATTAAGAAGTCTTGACAGCACTATTATATTAGTATTTTAAGCTGCGATAACATTTGGCTCAACGGTTTTCACTGAGTACTATTCGGGAGAAAACAGGAATTGAGGTTAAAACTTTAAAAAATCAAAAAATAATAACAAAACAAATGACCACAAAGTATCAATGCGATGTTTGATTTCGTATGCCATAAGACATACAAAAGTATTAAAGGGTTAATTAGATGAACTTTCGGACTCCAACTGATCCCCAAGAACCTCTAGAAATGATAAAAAGGGAAGTTAGACTGAACCCAGTGGAGAAAGTTACAGACAGGTCTTTGGTGGTCAGTGGAACCTTAAAACTATTGAAGATTTTGTAAAAAGTTAAAGAGCCTGAAGTGTTATTTACTATATGTTCTCAACATATAGAAAAAAAAACAAACAGAAACTACCGTATTTACTCTATGTATTGGGACACTCTATGATTTGGGACACACATTTTTTCCAGAAATCTATATTTTTTTTATGCTCCAAAGTTTGGGACATTCAGGAGATTTGTTTCCAGTTGGCCCGTCGCTATTAGCAGACGACACTCATAAAAAAAATTCTTCAGTAACTAAAAATTTTCATTTTTTGCTTCCAAAACATAGCTTATCATCCCTCATTGGAATGAGCACAATGCGCCCGTTCCAATGAGGGATCATAAGCTATGTTTTGGAAGCAAAAAATGAAAGTATAAAAAAAAATGCCGCTCAGGATCACCGATCCAATGTAGAGTTGTGACAAAAGTTCCTCGCACCAAGGCCAACACACCTATGAAGTTTCATGACTCTAGGTTGAACCACTATCAAGTTCTCATCCGGAAACCAATTGTTGCGATATACTATGTTCAAGGTCACTGTGACCTTGACCTTTGACCTGGTGAGTCCAACATCAATAGGGTTCTTCCTCGCACCAAGGCCAACACACCTGTAAAGTTTCTTGACTCTAGGTTGAACCACTATCAAGTTATCATCCGGAAACCAATTGTTGCGATATACTATGTTCAAGGTCACTGTGACCTTGACCTTTGACCTGGTGAGTCCAAGATCAATAGGGTTCTTCCTTGCACCAAGGCCAACCCACCTATAAAGTTTCATGAATGTAGGTTGAACTACTATCAAGTTATCGTCCGGAAAGGAATTGTTGAGATTTACTATGTTCAAGGTCACGTTGACCTTGACCTTGACCTTTGACGTAGTGAGTCCAAAATCAATAGGGTTCTTCCCCTCACCAAGGCCAATCTACCTATGAAGTTTCATGAATGTGAGTTGAACCATTATCAAGTTATCATCCGGAAACCAATTGTTTAAGATTTACTACGTTCAAGGTCACTGTGACCTTGACCTTCGACGTAGCATGTCCAAAATCAATAGGGTTCTTCCTCCCACCAAGACCAACCTACGTATGAAGTTTAATGAATGTGAGTTGAACCACTATCAAGTTATCATCCGGAAACCAATTGTTTACGCCCGCCCGCCCGCCCGCCATTCACCAAACTATAAGTCGAGTTTGACTTCATCACAACTCGACTAAAAATTGGACGGCGATTTTGATATATAGTGATGGAAAACGGATCACACACAACTTTATTCAGCATAAAATCAAGACCAGGCTGTGTTCTTTCCCCATTTTCTAAGAATTGGGACGCCTGTGAAAATAATTATTTTTAGCTGTCCCAATACATAGAGTAAATACGGTAAGCTTTTTTCCTAAAACCAAGCCAAAAATCGAATCTAAAAAATCAAAACGTCCCAGCTATCACCTGACTGATGATACTGGCTTCTGATACCATTGATTCTTGGAGAAAGCTTTCCATAAATAAATGTAAGTGGATGATAAAAAACAAAAGAAATTCTAACTGTGCTCATTCTTGAACCTTTTTTTCTTTTTGTGTTGTAGACTTATATTTTAACCCATTACCCAACGTGAAAAGCAGACGACACTTGCAAAAAAAATTCTTGAATAACTAATTTTTTTCATTTTTTGTCTCAAAAACATAGGTTATGACCCCTCATTGGAACGAGCTCAATGAGCTCGTTCCAATGAAGGGTCATAACCTATGTTTTTAAGACAAAAAATGAAAAAATAATGAAAATTAATTGGCGATTTTTGAGAATAGCGCAGGCTGGTTTTGGCCATTACGTTAGGTAAAGGGTTAAATAATATAATTATCATTAATAATGAAAAGTAATAAAGAGTCATCGCTTGACTGGACTGGTTAATAATTCAATCGAGGTGAGGGACTATATTGTAAAACACTCGTGCACATTCGCATACGTTGGGTAAAGGGTTAAAGTTTTATAGTCATATCGTCAGATTTGTAATACTACAACACAGTACACTGAGTTTGTTTCAGCGATGAACAAAGATGAGTAATATAGATAAATTATGCACAAAAACTTTACCGGTCTTTATCGACAAAACAATCGACAAATCTGCTAAACAATTGACACACCTGAGTTCCAAGAAATTGACAACAACATTGAGTAACTGTTCCAACGTTGCTATGTTGTCTGGATCAGTAGCATCAGGTGTTATGGTTGCTGTGCTGTCAACGCTGAAAGTTGACTGGGAAACTTCACTCGGGGCACCCACTTCTTCAGTAGCTGAACAAAAAGAAAATGGCACATTTCAGCACAGATAAATAGATAATGTATTCAACAGTATAAGCATTTACACTATTAAATTGTTTTATTGGTGTTTAAGGTCACATACTTATGCACAATGGCTAATCATGACCATGACAGTTTTACGGGTGGAGGAAGCCGGAGTACCCGGGGAGAACCACCGAGCAACGATAAGCAGCTGCCAGCTCACCAACATCGTAACTCCGCACTGCAGCACAGACAGGGTTAGATTGGTTGAAGACATGTGCACCATCGACGTGTAGTACGCCTTAGTACACGGCGTCATCGTGCCCCCATGTGGACAATCGGGGTTAAGTGACTTGCCCAAGGACGCAATGCGGGAGTCCGAATCAGTCGCTCAGACGGTCACCCATCCGAGGACCAACCTGGCTCAATGTTGCTTAACTTTGGTGATCTAACGAGAACTGGTTACCCCAACACCACTGCACTCCCAGCATTTACACAACATTTCAAGATGATAAATGCCCATAAAAAGTATGTTTTACCTTTGGGAGATGCCAGAGCTAGATTAGCTGTCAACCTCCCAACACACAACAAAATGAATATGGAGAAAAGAATATTTACAGGCCACAGGAAACTTATTTGGTTTATGTGAGGTTATTAACAATCATACACAGCAGATGAGATAAGGCTCGGTGGTGTGCAATAGACATGGAACATCCATGGACGAGTTTGTCAATCATACAAGCTTAGTAATCTTACAGTGGTATTTGAGATATAGCAATGTACAACATTACTATTGTATAAATCCATTTTAGTTTGATTTGTTATTATCTCAGTCTTGAGAACAGAATGGATATTACAGCCCTTGAAATTTGGAATATTTTACCACGGCAATCACTTGCTGTGGTAAATTCCATTTCCCATGGCATTGTTATGGCAACCACAGAGGTGAACATCAATTCTGTATATTATGTGGAGAGGATGGGTTATAAGCCTCAGGCTTCGTGTCAAATCTACGAGTGTGTTTGTATAGCTTAAAGTTTGTTCACTTGATTTCTTGGAAATAAATATAGTTTTTGAACTATAGAACATCACAAAGTACTGTACTAGGAGTGCAAGTAGCCTTTCATAACCCAAGCATTGAATATCAGGACTGGCAGGTAACTGCCAGTCCTGATATTCAATACTTGAGTTATATAATTAAGAGTGTGGCATGTTGCTCGTGACTAATAGTAACACACATCACTGAAATATTTACTACCAGCATACAAAATTATAAATTGAGAATCTAGGAAAAGTTAAAAAATTTATAGTAATTTATATATTTTTTATACTTACCAATGACCCAGACATAGCTGGTGCTAACTCTTAAAATATAGGGCCAAACACAAATTTTGCCCCCCAATCCCCAAAATTTGCATCTAAAACCAAAGAAAACATGTCCTGAAAGGCCCTCCACACTTCGCCCCTACTGCGCATGCGCAGTGTCAAGGACGTTCCGAAATTGGCACCATTAATCATTCTAAAAACCAGTGCCTGGTAAGCGCTATGTACTCAGCGGGGAGGCAAGAGTTCCCAACTCCTGGGAGGGCCATCCCCGTCTGGGTCATTGGTAAGTATAAAAAATATATAAATTACTATAAATTTTTTAACATTTTTATACTGTACCAATGACCCAGACATAGCTGAATAGTAAAAAGGCTGGAGGGCCAAGGACATAGAGCAAAATGGAATACGCTCAATAAAATAAAATAGAGTCATCCCCTGTAGGGAAAAAGAAGTAATAGGCCTTACATGTATCTTTCTTATTTATGATAAATTAGAAAGATACAACACCTTCCAAAATTGAGCTTCATACATCCATGTACTCTATTAATATCCAATATAATCCTTATACTAATAATTTTTAAAGTAAGCCAATAAATAAAGTAAGTCTAGAGAATAGAGACTCTTATACTCCTAAAAGTGTCTGAGGATTGCATAATCATGTCCGTTGACATATGCAATATTCAAAAGCTATACTTTAAAAACTAAGACTTGAATGAATTTTAAAAACCTAAACTTCTCACTAAACAACCATCCCAATAACAGCTCAGAATTACTAACTCCGGAGGAGGTATCCCCTTGTTTTCATAGTAAAACAGGTGACCCAAGGGAACACCCTCCCCCCCCCCCCCCCCTTTTTCTTGCCCTGGGTCAAATAGCCCAGAGCGAAGAGGGCAGCAGAACGGAGACACTGCCGAAACAGACAGCCTACCTAGCTATAGTAGCAACTGTTAAGTGAATGACATTCTGAGCAGTAGATAATAGACCTAACAATAGAGGCCTCCAGAAATGGACTCGATATTTCTGAGATAAAATTCATGAATGTGGATGGCTGGATGGCTGAATGTGGATGGGTGAGCGCAATGAGCGGCCTTCAAAAATCTATAATAGCGACACTATTAATGTAAGCCCAAGAAGTAGAAGAACTCTTACTTCATGAGCCGAAATCTTAAGCACAACTGCTAAGTCAATGATATACCATAAGCAGTACCGATAGTTAATAGAATCCATAAACAATAAAATGGAGCGTAACGTCCTTCTACTAGGCATCAAAGACAGAAGAAGCTTACGCCCATAGTAATAAACAGATATCTGTTTATAAATACATAAACTGTACCCGGCAAGAGTAAAGGCCTATGCCCATACGAAGACGGAAGGACCTTAAAATAATAGGTTCCGGATAATAGGAGCCTAACTCTTATGCAAAAATCCAACCTAAATAGTAACGGAAGTAGTGATTCCGAAACTACGAAAGTGAAAATCATCCATCGATAGTGCATGAAACTCACTGACTCTACAGTAAAAGAGAAACCAACAGAATTACTGTCTAAAAGGTCAGAATTTGAAAACTACTGTTTCCAGAGGCTCAAATGATTACTTAAGAGCTAAATAAGAACCGAAGTTAAAATCCATATAGGAATTTAATCTAAAGATTCTAAGTCTATTTATCAAAAAGTTACTAACTGACTTAGATAAAGAGACAAAAGACTCAATTGTAAACTATCGTAGAGTGCATAGGTATGAGGTAACATAAACCTATAACCTAAATAATAACAGGCTGCAGTAGATCTTGTGAAACAAGTATACTAAAAAATTGCAATGAGTAGTATGGAGGGATCAACAATATGAACATAATGATCCCTACACCACGACGGAAGAGCCTCCACTTTAGCCGCATAGAATAGCGAAGAAGAGGATCTCCTATAGTAAGAAATCGCGTCCAAAGCTCGTCCAGTACAGTGCTTACAATGCAATACGGACCACACAACGGAATACATGAAGGTTGCGACCTTGCAGGTTGTGATAAAGATGACACGATTTACCCAGTGAAAAAAGATCCTCACATAGAGGAAGATTTCACGTTAAGACCCACAGTAGACAAGAGAGTAAATTACCCATGATCTCTGTGAAGATAGAGATGCTATCAACAGAAATGTATTGTGGTTGTTTATCTTAGCAATACCTGCTGAAACAACAGCGCCGGAGGATACGCGTATCCTATCATTCCGTCCTATAGATCAATAGAGCGTTAACCACATTAGCTCAGAGATCTGGACAAGCCAACACATACGTCTGCAATTGATTAGCAAGCTGTGTCGTAAATAAATCATCATTGGGCGCTCCCATAGATAGCAAATCTGATTGAATACTTGTTTGTTGAGAGTCCATTCTGACAGCAACAAGCGACCCGTAAGAGAACGGGAGTCCGGTAAAACAAACAGACGACCCGGAATATGACGGACCAAAACAGAACTTGGTGTACTATAACCAACAGACGGATTCTTTCCATTAAATTGAATAACGGAAACGAAAGAGAGCCTCCCTGGTTCCGGAGATACGCCACTACTGTCGAATTAAAGGACAGGATTTGGGCATGCGTTTCTGAATAATGTTCATGCAATGACATAAAGCAAGCCTAAAAAACATTATTCCGCGGAAGAAAACTGATTGCTAAGAGACTGCGGAACCCAAAGACCCTGGCACTTCGAATCCGTAGGGATCAGTATTATATCCCAATCTGTTTGACTGGCAACCGTCATAACAGCCACACTCGGGTCCGGCAACTGTGGTGGCACTCTCTGAGTCAACCACCGAATGTTTGCCCCAGTCTGAATCTCTTGTAACACTAGACAGACAAGAGAACGTGTAAATCGAGCAATTCATGGATTGCCGAAAAGTTGCCGTCGAAGAGAAGCTCCTCCGAGAACGAAGCGACTCTGAGAGAGTTCTTAACCTTACTATCCATGCGTGTGGATGTAGCTAGGGCTGCGTCACGTCTAACCAACTCCAATCAGCCACTGAAGGGCGGAGTTATACGTGAACAAACTACTGCCCTCAAAAGAAATTACATTGAGAATAATATCCCGTAAATCTTTTCTTGAAGACGTAATGATAACGCCTCAGTAAGGCGGATTACGTATGATAAAGCGTCTAAGTTAAGTCTACTATACATCATGTCGTTTCCAACATTGAAATTGGAAAAGACATAAACGGCGAAAAAGAATATATGCAGTCTTTAACCACACCGTCTAGACGCATATGAACTCTCGGTATGCCCTGCTCTGCCAAAATAAACTATTCGTATAAATGATAAAATGGCAGAAATGAGCAACGCGGACAAGAAACTAAACTATCATGCTTGGTAGCAGGCTTGTATATATATATATATAGCGTCGAAAAATAAAACACATGTTGTAATGACAATATTGGACTGCGTCGGTAAGTCAGGGACAATGTCCCTGAATCGATCGAAAACTCCGAGTCCAATGACGCTATAAGTCTCTTATCCAAGATCGCAGCAATGAAGTCCGAAATAACAATCACTGGAAGATAATGCCAGAAGATATGAAAGGCAGCTTCCGATACTACTAAAGGGAAAACTCGAAATCTTTCGAATCCCTTTCGCCATCCTGTCGGACCCTATAAAGCGTTCGGTCGTCCGTACCTGATGCAACCGCGGACCGCACCGACCCAGCGCCGTCGGATAATTCCTGAATTGACCGAGAAACTGTCAATTGCTGGGATGCTGCGAAACAACTGTGCTAACTCGGATAGCACGTCCGTCACGGAGGCCTGAGGAGAAGCGGTCTTACGATGCATTGCCGCTGGAAGCTCCGTGATCGTTACCCCGTGCATACTACCAATATGCGAGCGAACGGAGTGTATAGGCCTCGTGTCCCTTGGCTACCGGATGGCGCGACCTATTCGCCGTGGAATCACTGAATGATGAAACTGATCGGATACTCGAGGTCACGTAGCCAAAGTGCGGTCGTGTGCCCTGCTGTGAGGATGAGGAAGCATTAAGGACAGTCTCTCGGACTGTCAATATAACGGAGCGTCCCGACCGACGGACATATGCTCCAAATGTAAAATATCTGAACCACAACATGCGGTCCCCTATGTTGTTGGACGAGAGAGGGACCTCTCTCGCTCACAGCCCGGACGGACCTGGACAAGCCAGGAACCGGACTAACAGGCTTCCTCCGATCTGTCCTCAATCTGCCGTCACTGGGTGAGTACTAAAGTAATTAAAGTGCTCGCATCACCCAAATCTCCTTCCTAGACCGCAACGGGCGAACCCGGCAGCCGAACCATTCGATGAATGTACGCTACACCGGGTGAGCTAGCGAATGTCACTCCGTAGGCGATAGACATATTCCATGAGCACTTATTGCCGCTAGCTCTTCATTAACTATGACGACAGAGGCACACTTTTGAAAGACATCTCCATAACTCTGCGAACAAGAAACCAGAAATGCTTGGTTATAGCAAGCATAAAATAATAATATATATAGCGTCGTTCAATAATTCGAAAATTTGTGTGACATTATTGGACTATGTCGGAACTGAGGGACGATGTCCCTGAACCAAACCAAAAATTTCTAAGTCCACCGACGCTATCAGTTTCTTATCCGGCATCGCAGCATTCTGGTCCGACGAAAGAAGCTGTAGAAGACCAAGTCAGATGACATACACAACAGCATATGTTGTTCTGAAAGGGAAAGCTCGAAATCCTCCAAATCCCTTTCGGTATCCCGTCGGACCGGATGAAACTTTCGGACGTCCATACCCACTTCCGCGGAGCGTCCGACCCAGCATCGTCGGATAAAAAATATGCGACAGATTCAGTTGATGCTGGGATGCTGCGATAAACTGTGCTATTAAGGAAAGCACGTCCGTTCCCGAGGCCTGTGCAGTAGCGGTCTTACGATGCATTGCCGCCGGAAGCTCCGTGTACGTTGACTCCCGCACACTTCCTATGCGAACGTCCGGAGTCTGCAGGCCTCGTGTCCCTGGCTACCGGATGGTGTGACCTGGTCGCCGAAGAATCCTTGATTGGCGAAGCTGGAAATATATCGGCGGTCACTCAGCCAAGGTGCGGTCGTGTGCGCTGACGAGAAGAGGAAGCCTTAGCAGTCTCCGCGGACTGCCTATACAACGGAGCGTCCCGAGCGACGGACGTATGCTCCGCTTGCGACACATTTTGTACCACAACATCTGGGGCCAGATGTTGTTGAACGAGAGAGGGGCCTCTCTCGCTTGCCGTCCGGATGGACCGGAACGAGCTATGAACCGGACTAAAAGGCTTCCTCCGTTCTCCCTCCGATCCGCCGTCACTGGGTGTGCATTAGGTTAATTTATAGTGCTCGCATCACCCCAAAATTCCTTCTAGACCGCAACGGACGAACCCGGCTGCCAAACCATTCGGTGAATGGACGCTACACCGGGCGAGCTAGCGGACGTCAAAGCCCGTCGAACCTACTAGGGTCCTCTTAGGCAAATGGCGTATTTACATGAGCACTTTTCCGCTAGCCCTTCATTAATTGTGACGACGGAGGCACACTGTTGGAAGACATCACAGATACATCACCCTAATCTTGATCGTCTGAAATAGAAATTGATAAAGTAGAGTGACCCTGCGGGGAAAGGACCGGAGTGTCCAAATCCCCAATAACATACCGTGACATACGCTTCCCATATTGTCATCGAAATCATACGATACAGAACAGGAGTTAATGCGAGTACACTGACCTCATATAGAATGATTATAAAGTCAGAGGAAGACTTCCTCTTAATACAATTGATCAATATCCTTTCAATGTGAAAAGAAAACAAGTCCTGGTATTCGCACTAACCCCTGGCAATCAAAATACATAATAATAATATGATCCATTAATATAGAAAAAATAATTGAAATCAAAATATTTTGAAAAAATATTTTTTCAGAACAGCCCAAGTTTCTGAAAAGTAACGTTGAGCCCCAATGGATCCCAAGCCTAAGTGTGGACAAAAATTTTAAAAATATTTTAAACAATTTATTCAACACTTACGAACAATAATAATGTATCTAGTTATGATTAAAATAACATCAAGATATTATTTTCCAGAAATCCCCCCCTCACACAGAGGGCTGTTGTAAATGTAAACAATGAGTGTAAAAACACTAAAATAAGACTCCAGGCACCCAGGCCCGAAATCAGTTACCAAAAATACACCATCTGATGCAAAACAGAGACTTCCAGGGAAGAAACTGCAGAACATCAGATGGTAGATGCAGAACACAACGCCTAACCACCCGTAGGTGAAGACGTAAACATGGGGAAAAGAACAGAATTCATTCTGTTATTCAGCTAAAACTCCCAAGAAAATTTAGTAATAATAATTACAAAAACTATGCCAAAAGCATGGGAGAATAGCAAGGGGGGACTTAAAGGACAGGGAGAGAGGAAAACACTTAAAAAACAGTGTAACTAAATAATCAGAATGACAACAAAATGGCTGCTGCCTCGAAAATAGGTAACTTAACATAATTTCATTAAAAAATTTTAAGTTACAGCCCTGATAATATTCTGTCACACATTTTTTTCCTCTCCTCCTTCTCTATCCTTAGAATCACCATTTCACTAATATTTATGTGTCTGGCACCATTTAAACTGAGATTTATAAGCACAAAGATCAGTCAGATGTTAACTGATGAAGGGCCAAACTTAGAATGATTAATGACGCCAATTTCGGAACGTCCTTGACACTGCGCATGCGCAGTAGGGGCGAAGTGTGGAGGGCCTTTCAGGACATGTTTTCTTTGGTTTTAGATGCAAATTTTGGGGATTGGGGGGCAAAATTTGTGTTTGGCCCTATATTTTAAGAGTTAGCACCAGCTATGTCTGGGTCATTGGTACAGTATAAAAATATATTACCACAGCATTTATATGCTGTGGTAAAACCAATTTACCACAGCATTCACCACGGCAGTGCTGATTGCTGTGGCTTATTTCGAGGGCTGATATTAGAAATTACACACTTGACAATAGGGATTATCACACTGAACGCTTGTGGAATATGAAGATAAAAACTGTGATGCAAGTTTTTTTCTTTAACTCTGCTCTATTTGTGATATTTTTTGTACAGTTTGATTTAAATTATTCCTTTGCCATGGGTAGGCAAACATTGGCAGTCTATCTAAAGCTTTTGTATGGGTTCTTCCAACGTGCTTGTGTTTATTTATTTATTTATTTATTTATTGATGTTTAAGGTCACATATTTATGCACAATGGCTAATCATGACCGTGACAGTTTTACGGGTGGAGGAAGCCGGAGTACCCGGAGAGAACCACCGAGCAACGACGGGCAGCTGCCAGCTCCCCAACATCGTAACTCGCGTTAGATTGGTTGGAGACATGCGCACCATCGACGTGCAGTACGCCATAGTACACGGCGTCATCGTGCCCCCACGCGGGCAATGGAGATGAAGTGTCTTGCCCAAGGACACAACGCGGTTGCCGCAGGTGGGATTCGAACCGAGGACCTCTCGGCTTGCAGCCTGCACCTCTACCTACTGAGCCACCGCGCTCCCCCGTGCTTGTGTTTAATGAATTTGTGGTGTCAAAATACTTGTTAAAGGAATCAGGAAGATTGTCATTTTTCCAATCAAACACAAGGATGCCAGCTTGTAGTTTGAAGTCAGTTATAGTAAGAATTTTGTCCCTCGCAAAGAGTGAGTCTGTGTGGGCATTCTAACTATTTCTGTGCGGTCTGAAGTAGAGCTGAAATGGTTAAGGGGTTATCTTGATCGATTAATCATGCAGATTAACCTTGGTTAACCGATTAATCACTTGTCCAAATAGATATCTGAATAACTGCCATACCGTTGATGATTTACAGCATGAACCCTTTACCCAATGTAACAAACAAACCCGACTAGGCCAATCCACAAAAATCTCCATTCAAATTTATTATGTTTTCAATTTTTGTCTCAAAAACATAGCTTATGACCCCTCATTGGAACGAGCTCGGTTAACCATTTCAGCTCTACCCTGAAGCTTTTTTTTTTTTAAAGATTTTTAGGCTTTGGCATCATTGACCAGAGCCCGAAGAAGGCAGCCGCTTCATTTGAACAAAATAGAAAGGGTATATTCCAACAAAGGTTTGTGCAATATATGTTTGAATTTGGCTGAATGGCTGTGAAGAAGCCAAGTTTGGAAAAGGTAACGGACGACAGCAGACAAACGACGGACGCCAAGTGATGGCAAGAGCAGGCGAGATAAGAAAGTCCTGTAGACAATACTGAAATGAACTTTGCAACTGTTTCTAGACATGCCTTGGCTGCTTCTATAGGCAGCCAAATTTTCACTAAAAATCACTGTAAAGCCACAAGGTTGTGGTATAATTTAAGTTCTGTCCAAATTTTATAGGCCTTATAAGGGTTAATTATTTTAGTAATGAGAACTAATCAACAACAGCAAGAGCTGTGTACTGTAGTTTATCTTTGTTAACCCTTTACCTAACATAACAGACAAAACCCAGAAAGGGTGATTCACAAAAAATCACCATTCAAATTTTATTATTTTTTATCTCAAGAGACAAAGCTTGAACTTGTTCCAATGAGGGGTCATAAGCTTTATTTTTCAGGTAAAAAAAATCATTTTTCTTTTAGTTGTTAACCCTTTACCTAACATGAAAAGCAGACGACACATGCAAAAAAAATTCTTGAACAACTAACTTTTTTCATTTTTTGTCTCAAAAACATAGGTTATGACCCCTCATTGGAACAAGCTCAACGAGCTCGTTCCAATGAGGGGTCATAACCTATGTTTTTGAGACAAATGAACGTGTCAATGACACTGTAGCTCAACTTGTCAAGACATGTACATGTATAGTATGTGACACAGCAATGACAAACATCTAGGTAATGACCTGATAACAAAGGTACATATAAAGGTCTGTACATAAATACTGACCGTAGCCTGTAACAAATGTACAGGTAAAGTATTGTAAAGGTGGGTGACAGTCAGATGCTAAACTAGAAAAGAAATCTTTGAAGTCCCAGAGTGGGTCTGACTGAATCTCATAGCACAGTGATAACAAAGGCACCCCAAAACACACTCATTCCTGGCCCAAGGTGAAAACAAAAGTACCCAAGAAGTTTCATGAAGATCAGTTCATAAATACGAGCTGTATAGAAGTTGTGACAAAAAAACTGATTGGACTTAATTTCGGTACAAAATGGCCACTGGCAGCCATCTTGAATTTTGGACCACACCCAGAAACACTCGTTCTCGTCCCAAGGTGATAACAAAGGTACCCAAGAAGTTTTGTGAAGATCGGTTCATAAATACAGCCTCTAGCCCGAGCCGTATTGACATGTGCACTTACAGTGTATAAGTAGCACTGAATAAATCAAAGTTCATCTAATTTGCATAATTTCTGCAAGAAAAAAACCCGTACTATATGTGATGTATTCCATGTTACTAAACATTCATACAAAAATTTATTCAAATCAGAACTTTCATACAGAAGTTCTGTACAAAAGACTGATTGCACTAAGTTTGGTACAAAATGGCTGCTGGTGGCCATCTTGAATTTCGGACCACACCCAAAAACACTTGCTCTCATCCCACGGTGATAACAAAGATACCCAAGAAGTTTCGTAAAGATTGGTTCATAAATAAGGCATCTAGCCTGAGCCGTATAGAAGTTGTGTACAAAAAACTGATTAGACCTAATTTCGGTACAAAATGGCCACTGGCAGCCATCTTGAATTTTAGACCACACCCAGAAACACTCGTTCTCGTCCCAAGGTGATAACAAAGGTACCCAAGACATTTCGTGAAGATCAGTTCATAAATACAGACTCTAGTCTGAGCCGTATTGACATGTGTACTTACTGTGTGTAAGTCACACTGAAAAAATCAAAGTTCATCTAATTTGCATAATTTCTGCACGAGAAAAAAACCCGTATTATATGTGATGTATCCCATGGTACTAAACATTCACACAAAAATATTTTCAAATCAGCGCTTTCACATGGAAGTTCTGAGCAAAAATCTGATTGCACCTAATTTTGTACAAAATGGCTGCCATCGGCCATCTTGAATTTCAGACCGGACCTCAAAACACTCGTTCTCGTCCCACGATGATACCAAAGGTACCCAAGAAGTTTCGTAAAGATCGGTTTATAAATATGGCCTCTAGCCCAAGCCGTATTCGCATTTGCACTTAAAGTGCTGAAAGTAACACTAAATACATCAAAGTTAGTCTAATTTGCATAATTTACGTACAAGAAAATAACCTGTATTATATGTGATGTATCCCATGGTACTAAACATTCATACACAAAATTATTCAAATCAGCACTTTTATATGGAAGTTCTGCGCAAAAATCTGAATGCACATAAGTCTGTACAAAATGGTCGCCAGCGGCCAACTTGAATTTCGGATCGGACCGAAAAACACTCGTTCTCGTCCCATGTTCATAACAAAGGTACCCAAGAAGTTTTGTAAAGATCGGTTCATAAATACGGCCTTTAGCCCAAGCCGTATTGAATTGTTGACGGACAGACGGACGACTGGCCATGGCATAAGCTCAAATTTGGCTTCGCCAAAGTTGAGCTAAAAATTAAACAAATAATGAAAATTAACTGGTGATTTTTGAGAACAGCGCTGGACGGTTTGGGCCGTTACGTTGGGTAAAGGGTTAATGCAAGAATGCATTTATCTTCACAGTGTTTTTACATCATTCTTGGCTGCCTGTACAGGCCGCCAACAATTATGTAGAATACTACAGTGGAGCCTACTTAATTGGATATCTCTTAACTGAATAACCCTGTTAATTGAATATAATTTCCCAACACAAAACCATTTACGATACCTCCAGTACAAATTTGATCTGTTAATTGAATACAGTTTATGAAGTAAACTCCTGTTAATTGAATAAAAAATCTTGTAACCTGTCGAGTAATTACCCCGACTCTTCCAGTTTTCCTTTGTTTATACACCTGTTTGGCCTCAGTACATCCATTACAGGCATTTAATCTATTATATCTTGTTTGACAGAGCTCATGGAGCTCTGTCAAACAAGATGTAATAGAGTAAATGCTAAATTTGTGTCTGGAATACAAGTGACACAATCCCTGTTAATTGAATACTCCTGTTAATTGAATAATTTTCATTGGCAAAGTGGCTATTCAATTAACATGATTCCACAGTATAAAGTTATCTGCAGTTGTCAGGGCCATATTCAGGGATAATTTGGGGACACCTGTCCATATATGCCACAGGCATAACCAAAGCTATAGGCAGTAGAGATGGAAACTGAAAGTAGGATTACCGTACTGAATGCAACGTTTTTAAAAGACACAAAAGTTGAAATTACAGTAATGCCTCCACATGCTTTCTACATACCTGTTCTATGTGTATTTTCTGTCAGAGTGCAATTGCCTCAAGCATGTTTTTAGTCAGCTAAAGTATCCCAGTTCTGGATTCAAGAGATTGGCTTTGTGTTAATGTTAGTCATGTATATAAGTTTTGGTGAATTGTGACCATTTTAGCAGACTATGGGATGGAGATTATACATGAATACAATGAGTTTGGACGCCTGGAGTCTGGGTGCCCAAAATGGTATACCGGTACCCAAAACACCCTGGATATGGCCCTGGTTGTGTACATATATATACAGTAATTATTAACATAAAATTAATCTCAGGACTTAATGGTCAAAGAATTTTTTTTTACAAAAATTTTTGTCTGCTTTTCAAGTTGGTTAAAGGTTAAACGCTGTATTGTGATATAGCATTGGAAGGAGCATTTGGAACATTCTATCAACAAAGTGGAAGATCTAGATTCATCCAACACTAATTCTGCCAAATTGGAGAAGTGAAAGTGTTAAAAACAAATACTGCTATAAATTAACCCTCTACCTAACGTAATGGCCAAAACCGGCCAGCGCTAATAACAACAAGCCAAGACCAATACTGGGTCTGGACCTGCATCACTGCATGCAATTGAATCGGCAAACAGGAAGTGGCTGCACGGCAGATCTGAAAATTGCATACACGATACAACTGATCATTATCAGGCTCCAGATGAAATATAAAATCAATCCATTGCATAGAAGCCGAGAAATGTTTGACGAAAAATTTCAATGTTCAGTGGGTACAGTAAAATTTCAAAGTATCGGCAAACAGGAAGTGGCTGCACGACAGATCTGAAAATTGCTTACACGATACAACTCATCATTATGAAGCAGCAGACCAAATATAAAATCATTCCCTTTCATAGAAGCCAAGAAAACTTTGATGGAAAAAGTGTTTCGGACGGACTGACAGACTGAGGGACTGACAGAATGATGGACTGACGGAATGACGGACTGACGGATGGAGTCGAGCGGTTACTAGACCTGCTCTGCCACTGGCGACGCAGGTAAAAATCGACAATTAATTTTCATTATTTTTCATTAACTCTAGCCATGGCTGCTGTAAAGGTTGCAAAAGGTTGCATAGAGAGTGATCGCTTGACTGGACTGGTTACGAAAATAATTCATGAGAGGTGAGGGACGTTGTATAAACATGAGCGCTGGAATGCGCACAAGTCTTTTACAATGTAGTCCCTCGCCTCGAATGAATTATTCCAGTCAAGTGGTTACTCTGTTTATTACTTTTCATTATTAACGATAATTATATTATTTAACCCTTTACCTAACGCAACAGCCAAAACCGACAGCGCTATTCTAAAAAAATTGCCAATTTGTTTGTCTCTAAAACATAGGTTATGACCTCTCTTTGGAACGGGCTCATTGAGCTCGTTCCAATGAGGGGTCATGACCTATGTTTTTGAGACAAAAAGTGAAAAAAATCAGTTATTCAAGAATTTTTTTTGCAAGTGTCGTCTGCTTTTCATGTTAGGTAAAGGGTTAAAAGGAGATTTCAAAGAAGTTCAGGCACTACCACTACTGTCACATTAACTCCTTGCATGCTGCTGGCGGTTATTCCCACCCAGGATTATTATAATCCCTGATGGGTATGGGTGTGGGATGGGAAAATCTCACCTGAGGGCAAGATATTTGGGCCAGACACGAGGCTTGCCGAGTGTCTGGACCAAATATCTTGTCCCGAGGGTGAGATTTTCTCATCTCACACCCGTACCCATCAGGGATTATTTTTCTCCCCCCACCATACAGCAGTTACGTTAGTCAGAGGTAATCGGCGGTCACGTGCTGATATAATCAACTCATTTGGTATTCGTTGTTTTGAAAAACTAATGACACCATTGGAAAGAGCATGCAAAAGTTATGTATATACCAAAGATATATACCACAAAATCAATTAGGAACGGTGGCATCTTGGGGTTTAAAGAGTTTTAGAGCATCAAACTTTGATCACATGGCATTCTGATGACGTCAATATGAATTAGTTGGTAGCAAGTATAACGTCACGTGGGTGGGGTGGGATACATCTGTCTCTCCCTACTATCTCACCCTGGACAGACGTATGTTACACGTGCAGTGGGGGGAGAAATAATTTCTCTTGCCACTGAAATGAAGATAATTTGGGTTCATTTAATCAAATTTCCCTCCAGTAAGTTGAATGGATTTTTTCATTAATGATTTCTTGAGTTAAATTTAGATTAATTTTTCATCAAATCTAGTCATGGCTGCTTTACAGCAGCCATGACTAGATTTGATGAAAAATATTTTGAAAATACTCAGCAGGTTAAGAGTAAAAGGTGATTTTTTTTTTTTTTTTTTTTTTTAGGGTTTAACGACACATTAACAGCCAGGGTCATATCATGTCGGTGACAGTTTTACAGGTGGAGGAAGCCGGAGTACCCGGAGAGAACCACCGAGCAACGACGAGCAGCTGTCAGCTCTCCAACATCGTAACTCTGAACTCTGCACCTCGGCACAGGCAGGGTTAGATTGGTTGAAGACATGCGCACCATCGACGTGCAGTACGTCTTAGTACACAGCGTCATCGTGCCCCCATGTAGGCAATCGGGGTTAAGTGCCTTACCCAAGGACACAACGCGGGAGTACGAATCAGTTGCTGAAATGGTCACCCATCCAACTACTAACCGCGCTCGATGTTGCTTAACTTCGGTGATCTGACGAGAACCGGTTACCGCGACGCCACCGCGCCCCGCAAAAGGTGATTCAAGGAATCCCAAGATGTAATGGAAGTCTAAAATGAATTGTCAACAACTGGAACATAATGTTACCTTCGGAGTCTACACTGGTGTTATCCTGGACTGTGGTAACAGGTTCTACTACACTGCTTCTACCGATTAACAGAACTCTTGATATATTGGAGCTGTCTTGTGCAGCCGCTAGTAACAACAGATTCCTTAGAAGCTTCTTACAATGCTCATATACAAGATATCTTGTGTGGTCCATTCCTGTAAAATTTGACATAAATGATGAAATTTACAAATATTTATATTTATTCAATGCTCAGGCATCAATTCACGCTGAAAAATTAAGTCATATTCCCCTGTCGGTCGGCAAAACGAAACATCAAAATGATATTTAGAAATCGATATTTCATCGTAGGTTCGGATGACGAATCACATGTACTTTAAACGAGTCAGCACATCAGTAATGAATTCCAGAGTCCCAAATACAAACGAATTCGAATAATTGATAGTGACAGTGACTAAATCAATTCATTAAATCAGCGGTTTCAAAGTTTGACTTTCTCATTCACCTTCCAGCGAAAAGCCGAAATCACTTTCAAATTTCTTCAGTTCAACTTCACACGTCTTCAGTGCATTGAGTTCAAAAAAAATAAAATGACGTGTCTTGTTATTGAAAATAAGAAAGTGGTGTTTTTTGTTATTGTTCTATTTCTTCGAAACACAATGCGATTATTTCAATTCGCCAGCCTTGGTAAATCGTAAAGTTAGGGGAGAAATAAGACGGGACTACTTTTTGTGCGGATATTCACACATTCCAATGGTTGGAGTTTGGTTGTTGTAATTTTTGTATGGACGTCGGTTCGGCACATAAATTTTGCGCCTTAATGGCAAATAAAGGCCACAAATTGGAGAGCTTGTAGTCGTAGAGCATTAAATAAAAAGAAAATTTCACGAAAATTTGATGAATACCGAAAATATCTCGTTCGTGGCTACAAGAAATATGAGAATCTTCACTCGCGACTGCGTCGCTCGTGAAGATCCTCATATTTCTTTGTAGCCACTCACGAGATATTTTCGGTATTCATCAAATTTTCGTGAATATCCTCTATATATATATTGGTGTTTAAGGTCACTTTTAGCATCTGTGGCTATACCATAACCACAACGCAGGTCAAGTTTACACAATCTTTTATACAGTAGAATCCTCTTAATTGAATATCCATTTTGCCAGTGAAAATTATTCAATTAACAGGAGTATACAATTAACGGGATTTGGTCAGTTTCCTGTGTTCTGGGGGTAAACTGAGCATTTATTCTATTATATCTTGTTTGACAGAGCTCATAGAGCTCTGTCAAACAAGATATAATAGAATAAATGACTGCATTGGATGTAGTGAGGCCAAAAAGGTTGATAAATAAGGGGAATTTGGTGCGTGTCACAGTAATTTTTTTGACATATTACAAAAATTTATATACAATTAACAGGAGTTTACTCTACAACCCATATGCAATTAACAGATCAAATTTGTACTGAAGGTATGGTAAATGGTTTTGTGTTTGAAAATTATATTCAATTAACAGGGATATACAATTAAGAGATATCCAATTAAGTGGGCTCCACTGTATATATGTTGCCCACTTTGAAGGACTTGCACTCCATGCTCTGGTTAACCCTTTACCCAATGCACACAGCATCAAAATTTATTATTTTAAATATTTATTAACAACTATATCATGTAACCCCTTATTGGAGTGAGCTCAATGTGCTCGTTCCAATCAGGGGTCACATGATATGATTTTGTTGAAATTATTTTCGATAATACAGTGGAGCCCACTTAATTGGATATCTCTTACTTGTATATCCCTGTCAAATGAATATAATTTTCAAACACAAAACCATTTACCATATCTTCAGTACGAATTTGACTTGTTAATTGCATATGGGTTATAGAGTAAATTCCTGTTAATTGTATCTAAATTTTTGTAATATATCAAAAAAAATGCTGTGACACGCACCAAATTCCCCTTATTTACCAACCTTTTTGGCTTCAGTACATCCAATACAGGCATTTATTCTATTTTATGTTGTTTGACAGAGCTCTATGGGCTCTGTCAAACAAGATATAATAGAATAAATGCTCAGTTTACCTCCAGAACACAGGAAACTGACCAAATCCCTGTTACTTGTACACTCCTGTTAATTGAATAATTTTCACTGGCAAAATGGATATTCAATTAACAGGGTTCCACTGTAACTGTTTCATGGTCGATTCATTATCTATAAAGGATTAATAGGATCTGTTTAACAAGTAAACAGAACTTGTTAACCACAGTACACAAGCACTACTCCATTTCCAAAGGTTGCAATAGGAATTATTTACACTAAAAATCAGGTATCAACCCTTCCAACAGAATATGCAAGAACATTTTTTTATGTTACAAAGTATCTGAAAATGTTCAACATGCAGTCTACATCTGACACCAACTAATGGCAGAAGTTATAATATAACCCTCTACTCACCGATATCAAGATATCAAAATTTTAACCTGCACGTTTTTCCCATAATGCAACAAGTAATTTTAATCAATTCATTCTTTTCTAACAGAGCTCACTGAGATAAGAACAATATATCTCCTCAATTATGAATGATAAAATTCATGTTAAAAAAAATAAAATAAAGATGTAAATTAAGGCCTAAAAACTTTTAAAATCTGTTTCTCAGGCCCTTCTACATGGTCTTTTTGGCTGCCGCATGCTCTCTTTTTTATAACCAATGTAAACTTGAAAAAAATTAAAATTAAATGGTTTATGTCTGATATTTTACCCAGGTTAAAAAAATCGATAAATTTGAACCTTCAGTGCAAGAAGGCTTTGCAATGCTTTAGCACTGCAATGCCTTTTTGCTCTCAAGGGAAGAAATATACCACCTCCCATGCTATTCCGTAGATTATGAAGAAATAATGACAGAAATCAAAAATAAAATAAAAACCGCTCACCCACATTCAATTTCACAAATGGCCTGAGAAACAGATCTACTTTGTGTGGCCTAATTAATAAAATATTCGTACTGTTACTGGAACATACGCTCAGTGGACCCACTTTATAAACATTATACTAGAATTAATTTGCATAAAATAAATTCCAAACAAAGACAAGAATGCCCTCCTCTCCCTCCCCACCACCGAACATACACCATGAAAATTCCAAGCTGGAAAAATGAAAAAACTTGGCTGAAAAAACTATCGTATCTCCACACAGCACATAGACATAGGAGGTTGAAGAGTAAACTGTGATTTGTTATTATTTGTACATGAGCTGTGTCTGTAAGACACATATGATGCCCCAGCACAGTCTACAACACACAAACCACGTTCCATACAGGTAAAATTCTACAAAAAATTGACCACGTTCAACAACCTGTAATTTGTGAAATATTGGAGCAATTCAAAATCCTGACAATATGTACACTTCTGGTACATGTACAAACATCCTGTGACATAAAAAAGTCCTAGCTTGAAAACTGAGAGGAGTTAGCCAGATAAACAGATAAACAATGCACCCTAGATGCAGATGGATGGATGGACAGGAGCAAAACAATATGTCCCCCTCCGCCCAGACTAGTACTATTCGTCACTAGGCATGACAAAAAAAACCCAAAACCTGACTAAGAAAAGTTTGATAGAACACAAACAGTTTTGGCTAATGGAGTGTGAGAGTCCATCCCAAACAATGAAAAAACAATGAAAATTATTACCCAGAGAGATAAGGCTACAGAACCAACAAGAACAAATAGCAGTTCTAGTGGAATGTTCAGTAGCACCACATTTCTATTAGATTCATTAGAGTCGGACATCACTGTTATAAACAAGGCCGATGATATCCCCTCAAAGGGAAATCAAATTGCTGAAAAACAAATGTGGCCTATTTGATAACATGCAAACGATGCCACACACAGTATGTTGCAAAAACAAAACGAGAATTAAGAATGCACATACTATATCGTGCATAATACAACAACAATCGGCAGGCAACTTATCCACCAGATGAAACAACAGATATTTTCTCATTCAATGCTAGGCGAATATCATTTTAGTTGTTCATGAAATTTTAACAAGTGTTGTCTTCTGTGTGTGTTACTGAAGGGTTTAACTCTTTTTATAATCTGATACAGTGGAACCCTGTTAAATGAAGAGCCACTTTGCCAATGAAAATTATTCAATTAACAGGAGTATTCAATTAACAGGGATCGAGTCACTTTCCTGTATTCCAGAGATAAACTCAGCATTTATTCTATTATATCTTGTTTGACAGAGCTCCATGAGCTCTGTCAAACAAGATATAGTAGATTAAATGTCTGTATTGGATGTACTGAGGCCAAATAGGTCTATAAACAAAGGAAGACTGAGGAGAGTCAGGGTTATTTCTCGACATGCTACAAGATTTTTTATTCAATTAACAGGAGTTTACTCTATAACCTGTATTCAATTAACAGGTCAAATTTGTACTGGTGGTATGGTAAATGGTTTTGTGTTGGGAAATTATATTCAATTAACAGGGATATACAATTAAGAGATATCCAATTACGTGGGCTCTACTGTAGCAAGCTATCAACAAAGTTCTTAAAAACAAAATATATGTATTAGTTCAATTTTTGATTCTTCAATGGACAAGATTCTACTGTACTGATTTTAGCTACAGGTTCAACAAACAAAGTTCTGATGGAAACAGAAGTAATTTATTATGAAACTGTTAACTGGTAGAGAGAGTGCTGGAAGCCCATATTTGGGCATTATTCTGAAGTGCAATCACTACAACTTAAAGGCTTCAAATTCAGTGGCTGTGCTTCATATTATCTTTGAAGTGATATTATTTAGTCTGTTAAGATTTGCCTTGTTACAATTTATAGAAGAGTGCCCATAGGCATGCCCACAAGCACTCTCCTATAAATTGTAACCAGGCAAAGACGTGAACAGGAGATGACTTACATAAGCTACAAGCTTCCTGTCAAATCCCTCCATCATACGGCAAACTGATTACTGTTAATATATGTTATATTTTGACCTATTGCATTAGCACTGTTACTCTTCTGGTATTAAATTCTGTAACTAACAAAAAGCATATTCCTTCAATAAATATTGTTTAAACTAAAGACATGAACAAATTTTGGTGGTGAACTCTCCATCCCATGTTTAGTCTTCAGTCTGAAGTGCCATACCACAATTTAAAGGCTTCATATTCTGTGGATGTGCTTCATATTATCTTTGAAGTGATATTTTATCTGTTAGAATTTGGATTGTTACAGTTTAAGGGAGAGTGCTTATCAGAACTCTCTCATAAATTGTAACAAGGCAAAGACATGTAAACAAATTTTGATGGTCAAAAATAATTTAGCACTCTACAAGTCAAAAGTGGAGAAAGAGAAAGAAATGGAGAGTACAAGACACTTACCAAGAAATATGACATGGAGCATGAGTGGAAGATGTGGTGTCCAGTCAATATCCAAACCATCCAAAACAAGATCAGATAAAAACATCACGGCTATGTTACTCCTAGAAAAAAAAAATTATAAATGAAACAATTTTATGTAACAATTTCAAAATCAGATTTAACTGTTTGGATTCACCAAATACAGCCATAATAAAAAGGTTTCAACAATAGACTGCTGAAAGCCTGGTCAAGGGAATTTGATTACAGTTGGGAAGACTTCCAAATGACTGCATGCTGGGAAATCTGTTTTGAGGTTACAGAGCTAGACACATCAAAATTATCAATTAAAAGAGTTTAAGGGGACAACAAGTGGCCAATTTGAAAAAATATTTACTCTCAAATTTTTATTGTACATGTATGTGAAAGACCATGTAAAAAAGAGCACTGCATGCAAAGTGTAAGATATCAGAAATAATGCAAAATTACTCAAATCTGCAATTAAAAGGCTTTAACGGGTTGAGTGCTAGAATCAATCATCAGGGCTCTACTGAAAAGTGCTGAAAGTTACTCTTGTGACTTTATACTCTATTCATTACCTCATTTGCTCAGCAGCTGAACACAAATATGTTTAACCAAAAATTGTATTATTACAATTTACTGGAGAGTGCCAAGATGCATTCTCCAATAAGCTGTAACAAAACAATTATTTATGACCAAAATTTTACCAAACTGGGGATCCTTTTACTTGGTATGGTACTGTTGAAAAAATATACTTGTGTTACAAATCAGCTTTGAAAATTAATTTAGCACTCTACTATTTAATGCAAGCAAAGGGGGCACAGTGGCTCAGTAGGTAGAGGTGCAGGCCGCAAGCCAAGAGGTCCTCAGTTCGAATCCCACCTGCAGCAACTGTGTTCTGTCCTTGGGCAAGACACTTCACCCCACTGCCTATGTGGGGGCACTGTGGCATTGTGCACTAAGGTGGACTGAACATCGATGTTGCACTTATCTTCAACCAATGCTAACCCTGCTTGTGTGGAGTTAGTATGTTGGGGAGCTGACATTGCTCGGTGGTTCTCTCCAGGTACTGCGGCTTCCTCCACCCATAAAACTGTCATGGTCATGATTAGCCATTATGCATAAATATGTGACCTTAAACACAAATAAATAAATAAACTAGAACTATCACTGAAGGTGATTAATACCCCCGCTTTGGGTTTTTAGAGGAATGCACTTCTGATCATGTAGGCGAGGGCCATAAGGAAATGTATACATAAAGATCATTTTTTGTTGTTGAAATTTGTATTTGCATGTGGCCTTCCACAGAACAGCACTGAATACTTAAAGAGCCCACACATATATGGTTTACATTTGGAAAAACACATTTACAATGTGCAACATGTATTCAAAATCGGTTCATTAATGTAGGAGGAGTTGCACACACAAGAATCCCATTTTAAAACCCATAATAAATCCAAGTTAAAGGGAGATAACCTGGTTAAAATTGTCGCAGATCAAAAATTTGGGAATATGCATATGTTCACTTAGTTGTGATAATGTGTGAAAGGTTTCGTCAAAATTGATTGATAAATGTAGGAGGAGTTGCACGCACAAGAATTTCATGTAGAAACCCATAATGAATCTAAGTTAAAGGGAGATAACCTAGTTAAAATTGCCACAGCTCAAAAATTTTGGAATATGTGCATGTTCACTTAGTAGTGATGATGTCTGTAAACTTTCGTCCAAATTGATTGATAAATGTAGGAGGAGTTGCACACACAAGAATTTCATGCAGAAACCCATATTAAATCAAAGTTCAAGAGAGATAACCTGGTTAAAATTGTCGCAGATCAAAAAGTTTGGAATATGCACATGTTCACTTAGTAGAGATGATGTTTGAAAGGTTTCATCAAAATCGGTTCATTAATGTAGGAGGAGTTGCGTACACAAGAATTTGTTCGAAAGGAAAGACATAATAAATCTAAGTCAAAGGGAGATAACCTCGTTAAAATTGTCGCAGATCAAAAATCTTGGAATATGAGACATAATAAATCTAAGTCAAAGGGAGATAACCTGGTTAAAATTGTCGCAGATCAAAAATCTTGGAATATGCGCATGTTCACTTAGTAGTGATGATGTCTGAAAAGTTTTGTCCAAATTGATTGATAAATGTAGAAGGAGTTGTGCACACAAGAATTTCATGTAGAAACCCATATTAAATCAAAGTTCAAGAGAGATAACCTGGTTAAAATTGTTGCCGATTAAAAAGTTTGGAATATGCACATGTTCACTTAGTAGAGATGAAGGTTTCATCAAAATCGGTTCATTAATGTAGGAGGAGTTGCGCACACAAGAATTTGTCCGGACGGAAAGTCGTACAGACGGACGGACGTACGTATGTACGAACGTACAGGGCGATTCCTATATAGCCCCCACTTCTTCGAAGCGGGGGTATAAAAAATAAATAAATAAATAAATAATAATGCAAAAAATAATTCAGAAAACATGACAGAACAGAGCGAAGATATAAAACGAAGTCACCACAAAGTTATCAGAGGTAAACAAATCTGGGAAATCCCTGTGACATCATTTCTGAATACAACTGGTTTCTAATTTTAATACTGCTGCTGTTCGAATAAATGACTGCCGCGAACAACAACTATGCATTATTATAGCATTAATTGGGTACAATTAGAAAAAAAAACTTTTGTTGTATTATTTCAAATAAATTGCAGTTAGGTATCTAATAAAACTCACAGCATGTTTATCGACAACGGTAAATTGAAAGAGATTTCATTGATGTGTATTCCACACATAGAACCATATGAACACAAACTTCAAATCTGTCTTTCTGAGAAAGCAGATTTCAGTGAATATGGAAAGTAACATTACCTTGGAATTTCCCATGAGTGCTAGACTAACCAGTTCAGACTGAAAAACTATGGCAGAATTTTTCAAATATCTGATAAATTCTCACTTAGAAGTTAATTTATATAATCGAATCAGACGCTTTCGTACGAATGATATATAGAGGATATGAAATGAGTGTTTTTCTCATATAATATTTATGAAACAAGTCATAGAATTTTCGGACGAGTTTCATAAATATTATATGATAAAAACACTCATTTCTAATTCTATTTATCATATGACACACAAATTAGCCACGTAGTATGACTTTTTAACTCATCACCTAACTTGAGTTGCAGACGGCACTTGGAAAAAACATCCTCATATAACTAAAAATTTTCATGTTTTGCTTCCAAAACATAGGTTATGACCCCTCATTGGAACGAGCTCATCGAGCTCGTTCCAATGAGGGGTCATAACCTTTGTTTTGGAAGCAAAAAGTGAAAACATAAAAAAAAGGAATGGCGTTTTTCTTGCAGGTAAATGATTAATACAATATAACCCACCCCAAATAGGACAGATAACGTAAATTCTTCCTACTGAAATTATGCAAATGTGACCCAGTTGTATTCTGTTTAGCCAATCAAACTGTGCAGTTTTGAAACTGACCAATGAAAGCTCCCAACTCTAATTATGCAAATTATGAAAATGTGACCCAGTTGTATTTTGTTCAGCCAATCAAATTGTCTAGTTTTGAAATTGACCAATGAAATTGACGGAAGGCTTTATTTATCACTGATTAATATGAAAACAAAATATCAAATGTTTTAAAGTGAACAAAACGGACGAGTCATATGATGAGTATAACATAAGTGTACTGTTGCATAATGGTCACTGTGGTTTTGTGAAATACTAAACTGTTGGGTTTTTTTTAAATCGTGGCTTATTATCCCTTAAACTAGCATAAAAATACCTGTGAAATCCTGGAGATGGAGAAAGAGTTTCTGGTAGAAATTCAGTTAATGGTGCAAAATAACCTCCATATGCAGGCATTGGTAGTGGGTAAGGCGCAGGCGAATCACTTCTCTTGGCATCTTGGGTGTGAGAAGCTGAGGCAACTGGCTGTAGCTGCATCTGATGTGAGATTTCTTCTTCTGTTCCTGATGCTAATGCTTGAAATAAAATAAAATGAAAATGAGATCACAAAGAAATGACCCAAAATTGTGATTAAAGGGATTATTTTGGTTTATTTATTTATTTGTTTATTTATTTATTTATTTATTGGGGTATAAGTCATATATTTCTGCACAATGGCTAATAGTGACCGCAATATGGAGATAAAGTCAAGTTTATAGTCAATCGTTTATACCCATGTTGTCCATTTTAGAGAACTTCCACCCCAAGCATTGATGACTGGGTCCTATTTTACCAGTAAAACAGAGCTTGTTGACTACAGCACTGCTTCACTTTTCAGGGTTTCCATGGGGGTACTGGGGTCGTTCTGAAATCATCTAGCTTTCCATTGCAACTAATGTCCCTAGGGAGGGGGAGGTTCTGCATGCAGCTTACAGAAAAGTAGTCTAGTACGACATGATATTGTCCCAAACTATCCTGGGATACCAGGGTATTTTGGAACAATACATGGTGTATCATGATATTATAAGTTATCGGGCTTTCAGTGGGCGGATATGGTGTGATATAAGGGGAAGTGAGATCAATATTAGGCAAGGCCGAAGGCCTCGCCTAATATTGATCTTGCTGAGCCTTCTATCACACCATATCCGCCCACTGAAAGCCCCATAACATATTTATTATGCCAGTCCTTTGAAAGAGACACAACCATAAGTGTACCCAGATTCCTAGCGCAAATGTTCTGTTATCACTATCAGGGAATTTCCCGGTTTTACGTCATGTGAAGGTCACGCTATTAGCAGGCGCTGAAACAACAGAGTTTTCTACTCAATAAACAGGAATTTATATTAACAATTCACAACTTTAATTCAGTGTTAAGTACTGGAAAAATAAAACAACTGGAGCAAATGGATTAACAATTCTTTCAAGGTAAGTGGGAACAGTTTCATTCATTATTTGTTGTTAATGGTGATATTAATGTTTCTACACGTCGTTTTAGTGGTTTATTTATTGTATTTATTTACATTTGTTTATTAAAATTTCTCAAAGACTGGAAGAAATGTATTATAGTTGTTCGTTGCTCAACAGACACACATGCAAAATTATTTGAGGTTCGTTGAACATGCGAAATTAGGAAAAACATCGAAGCGAGCGTTGGATGTCAAAAACAAAATGGCGGAACTGACCGTATATAAGCGCTATATACGGTCTGCTCGATGATACACAGTCTCATATACGGTCACTTGATATTGAAGCTGATTGGTCAATAACAATTACTGGCATAATAATATTTTATAAGGGGGTTCACTGATGCAGACAAGGCTATTTCCTCCACTCAGAATTAGGCCGTTGTTAATAAATTCTTGGTTTCTTGGTTCTGATAGACTGATGCAAAATGCACTAATTATTAACTATTAATTACCTGTAGACAAGTATCCATGCTCGTCATCTAAGTTCTAAAATATAATCTGAGTTGTAAATGAACTGATTCTTCCAGTTTAGGTACATTCAAAAGCCAATATGAGAATTATGTATAAAATTCTTCTCCAGAATTCATCAATACTTAAAACACAAAGGCTGAACAATAATTTCTATTGTAGTACACCCTTTTGATGTACCAAACCAACAAATTATTTTGTGGCCTTATGGTACTTTTTAACATTCACAACACCATCATCGATTCTGTCAAACAGTTATAAACAAAAAACCATGAGTGATAAATGTCACTGAGCCGGTCACAATTTGATGAATACTTTTACGATCAAAAGTGTATCATGACCCGTATTTAACTGACATGTGCAATTATTTCATGTTTAGAATAAATGTGTGACATAGAACAAAGCCTAAATTAATAAAGGCCTTACCAGGATTATTAAGTGCAGTGGAACCCTGTTAATTGAATAGCCACTTCGCTAATGAAAATTATTCAATTAACAGGCGTATTCAATTAACAGGGATTGTGTCACTTTCCTGTATTCTAGAGATAAACTTAGCATTTATTCTATTATATCTTGTTTGACAGAGCTCCATGAGCTCTGTCAAACAAGATATAATAGATTAAATGCCTGTATTGGATGTACTGAGGTCAAATATGTCTATAAACAAAGAAAAACTGGGGATATTGACCAAAAATAACTTAGCACTCTACCAGTTAACTAAATAACCCTGTTAACTGAATACAAGATTTTTTATTCAATTAACAGGAGTTTACTCTATAACCTATATTCAAATAACAGGTCAAATTTGTACAGGAGGTATGGTAAATGGTTTTGTGTTGGGAAGTTGTATTCAATTAACAGGATTATTCAGTTATAAGATATCCAATTAAGTGGGCTCCACTGTATTAGGTATAATGTGAATATGACCTCTGGTGAATAAATACTTGAAAAAAAAATCAATTATGCCCACATTTGTTCACTTCAGGGGTGGGGGAGGGGGTTTGGAGCAGAGGGTGGTGGAGAAACACAACATTAACCCATGGAAATATATACAAAGTAACTATCATTATCTTGTAGAGCAATACATGGTGTGTGGAGAAGGGGAGAGTTAGAGGCAGTGGGTGGTGGAGAGACACCACATATCCCCTGGAAATACAGTGGAACCCTGATAATTGAATAACCACTTTGCCAATAAAAATTATTCAATTAACGGGAGTAATCAGTTAAAAGGGATTGTGTTACTTTCCTGTATTCTAAAGATAAACTTAGCATCTATTCTGTAATATCTTGTTTTACAGAGCTTCATGAGCTCTGTCAAACAACAAACAAGCTATAATAGATTAAATGCCTGTATTGGATGTATTGAGGCCAAAAAGTTCTATAAACAAAGGAAAACTGCGGAGAGTCAGAGTAAGTTCTCGACAAGTAACACAATTTTTTATTCAATTAACAGGAGTTTACTCTATAACCTATATTCAATTAACAGGTCGAATTTGTACTGGAGGTATGGTAAATGGTTTTGTGTTGGGAAATTGTATTCAATTAACAGGGTTATTTAGTTAACTGGTAGAGTGCTAAGTTATTTTTGGTCATCCAAATTTGTCCACGTCTCTTTGCCTTGTAACAATTTATGGGAGAGTGCCTAGTGGCCTGGTGGCCTAGTAGCAATCTCCCATAAATTGTAACAAGGCAAATCCCCACAGACTAAATACTTTCAATTAAAAAACTAGAGGGGTGTCATTTGTGTGCAAAGCACACTATAGTATATCCCCGCATTCGCATTTGTGATTATTGTCGGGGCCGAATCAAAAATCCAAAACCTTTATGCACATCTACAGACCCTATGAATGAACATGAACAAACTTTCAATGTTTCGAATTGAAACCCCTAGGAGTTTTTCGCCGGAAACCATTCCTCTAACGACAAAAGTGGTGCCACTTACGCCCCCGAGGGCCGAATCAAAAATCCAAAACCTTTATGCACATCTACAGAACCTATGAATGAACATGAACACACTTTCAATGTTTTGAATTGAAACCCCTAGGAGTTTTTCACCGGAAACCATTCCCGGACGTACGGACGGACGGATGGAGACAACCAATACATCCCCACATTTTTTCAAATGCAGGGATAATAATATGACGTACATCTACAGAATATAAAGACATTAAGTTGTGGCACCTGCACTTCAGAATAAAGCCCAAATATGGGCTTCCAGCACTCTACCAGTTAAGAGATATCCAATTGTGTGGGCACCACTGTACAGTATGTGGAGAAGGTATTATCACTAAATCACCCGCAGAGTGGAGATTCCACCCAAGCAATAATTGCAAATTTGTTGCAAAACATTATTAACAAAAGCAAAGTTTCAGCCAATGGACCTCCGGGTTAAACCCAGAGGTCCATTGGTTGAAACAATGCTTGTATTTTTTGTCGATATGTACACAATTTGAAAGTTATAGCTTGGGTGATAACTCCACTCCACAGGTGATTTAGTTACAATCCACTCTCCACGTACTGTATATGGAAAGTAAATATTATCATGTAGAGCTGGTCTAAATCAAATGCTGAACTTTCAAATTAATGATTAGAGAAAAATTTAGAAAATATAATTGACATCTGACATAGACAATTAGTTGTATGTATTAATATTTGAAAACTGGAAAACTAATAACATCCTGTGAACTAATAATAATAGGACAGTTTGAACTTTAAATAGAAAATGAAATTATACTTCCACTTGAACACCTTGGAATTCTGCTCAAGTGGTTTTAATTAGTAAGTTCTTTTCCACAGGTAGCAGTATTTAAAGATGTTTTATGGCTAGCAACTTTATTCTTCACAAAAAAATTCTTTCCTTTTTTATATTATAATTACTCACTCTGCATGGAAGCATCAGTAACTAAACACACACTGTTCGTTGAGCAGGTACTAGCAACACTTCTTAGTGATGTTGTTGAATTTGTTCTAGGTGTGCTGGAAAGAAAATCACGTTCCAAATCAGGTACTCAGTCAATATTGCACAAATATTCTCAAATATCATGTTAATTATCAGAGAGTGGAATTAATTTTGGTGGTCAGAATTTTTTCATATGTAACTGTTTTTTATAAAGTGCAATGAGGCACTCAATAAATTGTCTTGCAGATAAATCCAAAAAAAACAGTATAAACAATCTGATTAAATTCCAAGCTTGTAGAAATATATGCTAACTGATTCGGCATGATCTCTCTAATATTAGCACGTTAGGCTGAAAAAATATCAAAATTGTGCTGCAGAATCTTTGCAGATGAGTCAGGATGCGTGCCATAATTTTCATTGGGAGTGACTGTTAAATATTAAACTTTATTAACTGGTTGAGGGCTAGATTATTTTTGCTTGTATGAATTTGTTCATCAATATTTGTTCTATTATAAATAATTGGAGAGTGCCTGTTGGCACTCTCCAATAATTTGTAATAAAACAATTTTATACACACAAAATATTATTTGCATTTGTCTCTTTATTTATTAAGGTTTAACGACACATTAACAACCAAGGTGATATCGTGTCGGTGAAAGTTTTACTGGTGAAGGAAGCCGGAGTACCCGGAGAGAACCACCGAGCAACGAGAAGCAGCTACCTGCTCCCCAACATCATAACTCCGAACGGCAGCACAGGCAGGGTTAGATTGGTTGAAGACATGTGCCCCATCGATGTGCAGTATGTCTTAGTAGACGGCATCCTCATGGCCCCCATGTGGACAATCAGGGGTTAAGTGCCTTGCCCAAGGACACAACGCAGCAGTCTGAATCGATCACTCAGATGGTCACCCTTCCAAGGACTAACTGGGATTGACGTTGCTTAACTTCGTTGATCTGACAAGAGCCGGTCATTGCAACTCCCCCAGTGCCTCCTTGCATTTGACTGAAAAAGGATTAGGAGCGAGGAAAATTTTGGCTTTCGCTCCGGTACCCTCATTTTTTTGAAAGCCCTGATAGTGATTTCCAGCACTCAACCAGCTGATACTTTGTTCTAAAAATGAAAGCCAGATTAAGTGTCATCTCATGATGACACAGAAAGATACCACCGCAACCTCCCCTACTGCACTTCAGTCCCCAAATCCACAAATGGCAATAATAATGCATGGATGTTCTAATGATGGTTGTTCTGTATACAAAATATCAAATCAATCAGACTGAAATTTGAAGATTAGTTGCAGGCAAAGTGTTATAATGGACTTTTTCAATAATGCAAGTGAAAAGGGACAATAGCTCCTGGGAAATACAGTGCAGCAGCATAGCATAAAGATATTTGTAAGTTCATATCATGGTTATTCATCACACAAAATATCAAAAGTATCGGATGCAGTGTGTGAGACTAGTTGCGAATAAAAGTTCAAGATGGACTTGTATATGCCCAAGTGAAGGTGGAAGTATAAATAAATACACAGCTTAAGCCCCTCACTGAAATGAGCTCATTCTAATGAGGGATCATAGTGTCATCTTTTTTAGGCAGAAAGTAAAGTTTTTTACTTGTCCAACAATTCTTTTGCAAGTGATTAACCAATTACCAAGCACAACTTGAGAATGAACTTAAAATATTTTCAGCTTTCCCTATATGAACAAGTGTTTGACCACCGAGGTGGTATTAGTCCCCTACGGCGTTTTTGTGACATAAGGTGTTTTTGTCACAGAAGACACCAGAGTATATAAGCATCTTGAATTTTGAAAAAAAAATACTGAACGTGCATAATCCCCTCACAACCCTTTATCCATGTACCATATATGAAAAGTGCAGCTTCAACCATGTTGGAGGGAGGAGTGGTAACATAAAATAGAGAAAAAAGCTTAAAAAACACAACAGAAATGGTTGCCATGGCGCCATCTTGAATTTTGGAAAAAGAAATATTGAATATGCAACATCCCATTACAACCCTCTATCCATGTGGCAGATATAAAAAGTGTAGCTTGAACCATGTTGGAGTGAGGGGTGGTACCATAAAATAGAGAAAAAAACTTAAAAAACACAACAAAAATGGCCGCCATGCCGCCATCTTGGATTTTGAAGAAAAAATATTGAACGTGCATCATCCCCTCCCAACCCTCTATCCATGTGCCAAATATGCAAAGTGTAGCTTGAACCATGTTGGTGGGAGGGGTGGTAACATGAAAATAGAGAAAAAAAAAAGCTTAAAAGCTTAAAAAACACAACAAAAATGGCCGCCATTCTGCCATCTTGAATTTTGAAGAAAAAATTTTGAGCGTGCATCATCCCCTCAGATCCGTTTATCCATGTACCAAATATGAAAGGTGTAGCTTGAACCATGTTGGTGGGAGGGGTGGTAACATGAAAATAGAGAAAAAAAGCTTAAAAAACACAACAAAAATGGCCGCCATTCTGCCATCTTGGATTTTGAAAAAAAAATTTTGAGTGTGCATCATCCCCTCAGAACCATTTATCCATGTACCAAATATGAAAGGTGTAGCTGAAAGCATGATGGAGGGAGAGGTGGTAACATAAAAAACAGACAGACAGACGGACAGACAGACAGATGGACGGGCAGACAGACGGACGGACGGATGGACGGACGGACGGACGGACGGACGGACGGACGGACGGACGGACAGACCGACTGACCGACGGAGTGCAGTCCTATATTCCCCTTACGGTTCACGTAGGGGACTAATAAAACACTACAGTAGCATAAACATAAACTCTCAAAAATACGTGTAGACTGAACCAAAATATTTTTTTATTTTTTAAGACAAATTATTCTGTATGTAAATTAAGAATTTACCTGTCACTTTGAAATTCTTCATTCCCACTGTGCCTTTTTGTGTGTAATACTCCTTTTTCCAGCTGGGTGTCTGTTGCAGGATGCCCCAGCTTCTCATCATCTGTGGTGTTAGCTGTATTAGGTACCCGCCTCATAGGGGACAGACGATAAAATGGTGGTGTCTGAGTTCTCTCAATGTTCATATTCAATGTCTCAACAGCCTATAAAATCATAATTATTTTTAATTTAGTTTAAAATAATTTATATCGTATCAAAAATGCAATTTATCCGAGAAAAATACTTAGAATATCCTAGTTATAAGGCAAATACTTCTCTGAGATGGTTAAAAACTAAACTTATTCAGAATTCACATTTTAAACATGTGCACAACCAAAAGAAAACTTGTCTGTCACAGTAAATGAGCACTGCTCCACTTTCCAGGGTTCCCATTGGACATTTATTTATTGGTGCTTAACCCTTAAGGTACTCTTGTCCTTTTATGAAGCTTTCGGCCTTGTGGCCTTCATCAGCAAACAGATATTAGACAAACAACTACATCCCAATACTTTTCACTTCATATTCACAGTTGCTAATTTTTCAGAGGTAACGTTGAGAAAAATGTAATAGTGACGTTTCACACCTGGAGTATTCTTCGTGCATTTACACCTCTTGGTTTAAACATGAAGTAAAAAGCTTCATAAAAAGACAAGAGAACGTATTTGAAGGTTATTATGTTAGGCCACACAAAGTAGATCTTCTGTTTCTCAGGCCATTATTTGTGAAATTGCATGCGGGCGAGCGGTTTTTTATTTTATTTTTTATTTCAGTAATTTCTTCTTTGCCATCAAAAGTTCATGTTCTTGGTTCAAGTTTAAGGCCTCATAATCTACAGAATAGCATGCGTGGTGGTGTATTTCATCCCTTGAGTGCAAGAAGGCTTTGCAATGCTAAAGCATTGCAAAGCCTTCTTGCACCCAAGGGACAAATTCATCAATTTTTTTAACTTGGGTAAAATATCAGACATAAACCATTTAATTTTTTTTTTTTTAAGTTTAAATTGGTTATAAAAAGAGAGCATGCGGCAGCCAAAAGGACCATGCGGGAGGGCCTGAGAAACAGATTTTTTATTTTTTTAGGCCTTACAGTCCCTTATTATCCTACCATAGGATGGACTTTATTGTTGAAATTCTAAACTTAAGGACCTGGAAGTTTTTTTCTAGTTTTCTAAACTTTGTCAATCTACATCCTGTGGCTCTGCAGGTGTTTTTGGCAAGTCTTGGCTAATCAACCATAAAAAAACAATATCTGTTGGATTATCACATGGACAATCAAAAGTCTCTGAAAATCCAAGATGGCTGCCATGGTGGCCATACTGGATATGCCAGAATGCTGGTTATCAAAAGGAACCATCCTCTAGTCATGCTCAATCAAATATAAAAAAGCAGTATCTGTTGGATCTATAGTTTTCAAGTTATGGCGTGGACAATCAAAAGTCCCTGAAAATCCAAGATGGCTGCCATGGTGGCTATATTGGATACGCCAGAATGCTGGTTATTGAAAGGAACCATCCTCTAGTCATGACTAATCAACCATAAAGAAACAGTATCTATTGGATGTATTGTTTTCAAGTTATCGCGTGGACAAACAAAAGTTAATGGATGGACGGATGGAAAGACAGATGGATGGATAGACATTGCTATACCACAATATGGTCCGCTCATATGAGTGACTGTATAAAAACTCTTGTTTTCCCCACAATCTTTCCTCAATATTATGATGAAATTAGAAATTTAAATCTGATGTAAAAAAAACCCCAACATTTTCAGAAGCAAAAATTTCCTGTAATTAATGTAGCTGGGAAGTTAATCAGCTATATATTGTTTGACAGAGCTCAAAAAGCTCTGTCAAACAAGATATAGTTGGTTAAATTTTGAGTTCTACAAGCGCATAATAATATCATCGAAGAGATTCCTATTAAATAATATGCTGCAGCTTAAAATGTTCACTCCAGGAATTACGTAATCTGACAGATGTGTTTCTTGTTGGACATTGCACCTTATTTATTATCATCATAGTTTTAAAAGATTAACCTTCCATCAATAGAATCAAAATAAAATCTCCAACACTACATCCAACCAACTGATACATTGCCAGGAAAAAAGAGTTTATAAGGCAGTGGGAGATAACAGCATATTTCATCCACCATGGTCGTGGTCTTGATTATTCATATTTAAATTTTCTCCCACCATCTGCTTATATGATTGTTCGTGGTGAGTCAGATCTACCTTACCCACCCCATGTAACCATTCTCATCTGAATATTTAATGATTGCTGGACTATTTCAAAATAATCTGCATTTTGTAAACAAACATGGAGTCTGCTTAACTCAAATTGACAAGACCTTCCCATCTAAACCATATATCATTCAGGGATGATTTTCTCCTACAATACAGTTGCCATGGACAGGTGATAATCCACACATGGGAAGTGATGTCAATGCATGCGTTTACCGGATAATTGAAATTATCATCAGCAAAAATTTAATTAATGAAGCACCGGGTACATTAATTAAATTTTTGATCGTTATTCCTACAATTTGTTTTGGAATCTACATATTATTGCGTCCGTAGAAATATTGCCCAACTGGGGAAAGTGACCAATCCACGCCGGCCCTACTGTACCACACGCCAATTTATTTATTTATTTATTAGGGTTTAACAACACATTAACAGCCAAGGTCATATCGTGTCGGTGACAGTTTTACGGGTGGAGGAAGCCAGAGTACCTGGAGAGAACCATCGAGCAATGACGAGCAGCTGCCAGCTCCCCAACATCGTAACTCCACACTGCAGCACCAGCAGGGTTAGATTGGTTGAAGACATGTACACCATCGACGTGCAGTATGCCTTAGTACACGGCGTCATCGTGCCCCCATGTGGTCAACCGGGGTTAAGTGCCTTGACCAAGGACACAATGCGGGAGTCTGAATCGATCGCTCAGACGGTCACCCATCCAAGGCCTAACTGGGCTTGACATTGCTTAACTTCGGTGATCTGACGAGAATCGGTTACAGCAATGCCACCGGGCCCCCACCACATGCCAAATGATGTCATCAAAGAAAATAATTTCAAAAGTGACGTCACCAGAATGTCACCTGTTTTAACTTGCATTAGTATGTTATCCCACTCTGTCGTGAGCTTCTGCTCATTTTCGTAAAATATAGCTTAGGTATATATATACCTTTTTGAATGCTCTTTTCAAATATACAAGTCATTTTTCTCTATGATCAGTCAGTAGAACTGTAAATTTTAATTGCATAAGCAGGGAGTGTAGTGGCTTAGTGGTTATGGTATTAGACTTCAAACAGTAAGGTCCATGATTCAATCCCCACCAGGGGTAATTGCGTTGTGTCCTTGGGCTAGGCACTCAATCTCGATTGCCCACATGGGGGCATGGTGGCACTGTGTGCTAAGGCGTACTCGAAGGTGCACTTGTCTTCAACCAATGCTAACCCTGCTTGTGTGGTGGAGTTAGTACATTGAGGAGTCTGATAGTTGCTTGCCACTGCTCAGTGGTTCTCTGACACTCTGGCTTCCTCCAACCATAAAACTGTCCAACGTGGGGTGTCAAAAGTGTCATTAAACCCCAATAAATAAATAAATAAATAAATAAATAAATAAGCGACCTGCATCGCAAAGCACTTCTAATGCCCCCATCCGTAAAAAATTTTCAAAGTCAAAAAAGTTAAAAACGGTCATAACTCTGGAAAAATGTGTAGAAGAAACTCAAGCTACACAGGTATTGTTCACCATAGTGCTCTATCACAACACCAAATATCATTCAAATCAGAGTAGCAGTGGCTAAGCAGGCTTGGCATTTTCAGGAGCGATTTATTCGCTCGCCTACTGCTTGCTTTAAAAAAATTGAGGAGAGCGAAAAATAGCCCTCCTAGCCTTAGAAAATAATGATTACCACAACAGCCTATTCCTAAAACCCACAGGTTTTCAAATCTCTGCTATGTTAGTAGGCTCTGCAAGATGGCCACACTGCCCCTCCCACACCTCTGGGCCTTCAGGTGTGGGAGGGGCAGGGTAGCCGTCTCACAGAGACTACCTTGTTAGAGGCACTAAACAAAATATACAACGCCCACTAGGCAGAATTCAAGGTGCCATTGATAGTACAACTTCATTTTGCCACTCTTAGCTTTTGTAGGCTTGAGGAGAGCTAATCGTTCCCCTAGGCCATGTGAGGCGAGCGATTTTTAGCCCTCCTGCATTTTTAAGAATGCCAGGCCTGGCTAAGATACAAGGGAAAATGTTGGTACAGATGGACGAATGGATGGATGGATGGATGGATGGATGGATGGATGGATGATGGATGGACAGAGGTCTCCACTGGATACCCCTCTGACTTTTGAAGTCAGGGGCATAATAAATATCACATAAGCAACATTTTGGTATCGTTGATGTTATATGGGGGTGTGGTTGGAGAAAAGTCATCCTCCAGTGGTGTGGGAAATCTCACCCTCAGAGAAAGGTATTTGACCCAGACACAAGGCAAGCCTCATTCTGGGTCAACTATCTTCCTCCATGGGTGAGATTTCACAAACCCCACCACAAGCAAGGATAATAATACTCCTAACTACTGGAAGTTTTCAGAGTGTACATCCCCCTGTGTGCCCCTCTGATATTGCTGCCTGAGCATGCCAGTCCAATGATACATGTACATCCTGAAAATCTTTAAGAATCTCTGCAATGTAAGGAGTATAATGGCAGCTGACAATTCCAAGCAAATCTTTATTAAGAACTAAAAAAGATAAAAAGATAAAAATTAAATGATTTATGTCTGATATTTTACCCAAGTTAATAAAGTTCATAAATTTGTCCCTGGAGTGCAACAAGGCTTTGAAATGCTTTAGCACTGCAAAGCCTTCTTGCACTCAAGACACGAAATACCACCACCACCCAGGGACCAGCCGTGAGGGCGACTAGGGCGATTAAGTCGCCCTTCTAAGCCCAAAGTCGCCTAGAAAAATAGTCGGGGTGATTACAAGTCGCCCTCTAAAAATTGGCCAAAATGAGAAAAGGCTGAACTGAGTGATGCGAGGTTTACATGAAAACGAGTATTTTCAAAAATCGAATGTGCTCGAGTGTGATAAATTGGCATTTTAATTCGTCAAATAAACGTCCATTTATTTGAAATCACACGACAAGCAATTGTCCATTGTCACTTTTGACGGATTTTTTTATTTCTATTTTGTTGCGTTCCAGTCGGAGCTTCAAGTGTCGAAACGAAAATAGGTGACTTACGCGACTCAACAAAACAACCCAGTTTGAAAGTAGGTTACGTCGCTTAGGATGCCGAAAATGTATACACAACGGACGTATTTTATAACACATTATTTTCATTTCGATTTGCTGACGACTGTTGGACTGTCTATTCCCAGAAAAACACGAATGGAATTGAAACACATGAAAAAAAGCTTTAGTGATGTCAAGAAAAGCTTTGTACAGGACACAAGTGTGCATGTGGACGATCTTGAAAAAGGGTCCTCCTAAACATCGGAATGACATGAAATGACGCGGAATGACACTGAAATGCCATAAAAATGATGCGGAATGACATTTCTTTTACAAAATACTCGACCCCAGAATGTATTTTGTTTATTAACTAACAAAGTACCTCCCAAGCAACCTTCTTACATCTGGTCCTGTTCACACTTTCAGACTTAGGAAATTATTAGCTTAGTAGACTTTGTTGAAAGGCAACCACAGGAGGGTGATGGGGGATTGGCACGAAGAAGAGGTGAGGGGTCATGAAGGAGAAGGTAGCAGTGGGTGATTTTCAGTCAATAATTACATTGTATTTTTTTAACCTGGCACAGATGCATCATAGACAACTGGACCTGGATTATTTGTACGTTAATGGAGGACCATAAATTGAAAATATGAAGGGGCGGTGGGGGTGGTACATGAATATTCTTAATTTTCCCCACTTGCCTATGAAGTATCCCTACATGACTCTGCAGTCTCCCTATTTTTTCTGGCAGGGACCAGCCTAGGGGTGAATTTTAGGGAGACTTCAAGTCTCCCTAAAATTCACCCCTAGGCTGGTCCCTGCCACCACCCATGCTGTTCTGTAGATTATGAAGCCTAAAACATAAAAAAACCAAGAAAATGAACTTTTGATGGCAAAGAAAAAATTACAAAAATAAAAAATAAAATAAACAAGAGTCCCCACGGGGCCTGAGGCGCTCATCTTGTACAGAACACAATTTAAACAGAGTCCAATGAGTCTACATTAAGCAAGCCATCTCCATAGGCTACACTGTCAATCCTTGAGTCCCTCAGGAGTGACAAAAATAATCTGGGCATCATGCCTTTTCTTCAGTTGATCATAAGTAAAATGTAGAGCTCCCCTATGAAGCCCCTTGATACAACCTATGTGGATTAATCTTAGTACCTCTAGAAGGTACTGAATACAAAATTTTTAATTCTTCAGCAAAATGGCCAATTCCGGCTCCCATAGAGAGCCCAAATATTAACCCAGGCTCTTGATTTGAACACAGTTAAATCTGACTTCCCTAGAGATGTTGTGTACCGAATATGAAAGCATTCTGACTGTTGGATCTGAAGAAGAGAAATTGTAAAGAAATTTCTCCGAATTGCACTAAGTTCAAATTTGGCCTACCATAGCGAGCCCAAATATTGACCTATGGATCCGATTTGAACAAACTTGAATCTGACCCCCCTAGAGATGTTGTATACCAAATGTGAAAGCATTCTGACAAGTGAATCTGAAGAAGCAGATTTTTGAAGAAATTCCCTCATATTGTACTAAGTTAAATTTCATGTTCCCATATGGAGCCCAAATATTAACTTAGGCACTCGAATTGAACAACCTGGAATCTGACCCCCCTAAAGATGTTGTATACCAAATATAAAAGTATTCCGACTGGTGGATCTGAAGAAGAAGATTTTTAAAGAAATTTTCTCATATTGCACTAAGTAAAAATTTGGGCTACCATAGTGAGCCCAAATATATACCTAGGGATCTGATTTGAACAAACTTGAATCTGACCCCCATAGAGATGTTGCATACCAAATATCAAAGCATTCTGACTGATGGATCTGAAGAAGAAGATTTTTTTAAATTACCCTCCATATTGAACAAAGATAAAATTTGGGCTTCCGTAGGAAGCCCAAATATTAACCTAGGGACTTGGTTTGAACAATCTAGAATCTGACCCTCATAACAATGATGTATACCAAATATTAAAAGATTCTGACTGGTGGTTCTGAAGAAGAAGATTTTTAAAGAATATTCCCCATATTACCCTATGTTAAAACTTCGGGCTCCTGTAGAGAGCCCAAATATGAACCAATGAGCTTTATTTCAACAAACTTTTATCTGACCCCCCTATGAATGCTGTATACCAAATATCAAAAGATTCTGATGATATTCATAAGGATACTTCATACCAAATAAAAGCTCTCTGTTCCGTGGGGTTTGGGAAATATGGGCGTTTGAAAATATTTCTATTTTTAGCTCCCAGGGTTCCCATGGGGATGCGGGAATTTTTTTTTTTTTGCATGGGTCATGTACTTATGACCCAATAATACCACAAACCAAATTTGGTTCATACCGGACCATCGGTTCAGAAAATAGAAATTTTGGGCGGGGCCAAAAATCTGACCCCTCCTATTACAAAGCCAAATATTACTTCACGAACTTCGTTTGAACAAACTTGATTCTACACCTCATATGGAAGCTCCATAGCAAATATCAAGTCATTGTACACACTGGTTCTTGAGAAGAAGATTTTTAAAATATTTGGGTGCATTTTCCCCCACTCCCTCCCTATGGGGCTGGGCATGCTGAGTTGAGCAAAAATGAAATGCCCCTTTGGGACCATCACTCACACAAACTTTCACTTGAATTGGCCCAGTGGCTTTGGAGGAGAAGACCAAAACATGGTGTTGACGGACGACGGACGATGGACGACGGACAACGGACGGGAAGCGATGAGATTAGCTCAGCTTGACTTTGTCAAGATGAGCTAAAAAACGCCTGCATGTCACATGCAACTCCCCCCCACCCACACCCAAATGGCCTGAGAAAGAAAAGATCTACTTTGTGGGGCCTAATGTTAATATTCTATAGTGGAATGTATTGAAGTGAATAACCATTTTATCAGTAAAACATTTTCAAGTAACAGAGATATAAATTACCGTATTTACTCCATGTATTGGGACAGCTAAAAATAATTATTTTCACAGGTGTCCCAATTCTTAGAAAATGGGGAAAGAACACAGCCTGGTCTTGATTTGATGCTGAATAAAGTTGTGTGTGATTCGTTTTCCATCACTATATACGAAAGTTAAAAAATTTATAGTAATTTATATATTTTTTATACTTACCAATGACCCAGACTTAGCTGGTGCTAACTCCACAAAAACCAGGGCCAAACACAAATTTTGCCCCCCAATCCCCAAAATTTGCATCCAAAACAAAAAGAAATCATGTCCTAAAGGACCTCCATAGTACGACTCTACTGCGCATGCGCAGTGATGCAGTCGTCCCGAAATTGGCGCCAAATATCATTCTTACTGGCAGTGCCTGGTCAGCGCTATGTACTCAGCGGGGAGGCAAGAGTTCCCAACTCAGGGAGGGCCATCCCCGTCTGGGTCATTGGTAAGTATAAAAAATATATAAATTACTATAAATTTTTTAACATTTTTATACTGTACCAATGACCCAGACTTAGCTGAATAGTAAACAGGCTGGAGGGCCTAGGACATAGAGGAAAATCCAATAAGCTCAATTATAAAATAAAGAGGTAACCCCTTAAGGAGAAAAGGAGTATTAGGCTTTACATGTATCTTTCTTATTTAATATTTAAATTAGAAAGATACACTACCCTTAATAATTGAGCACAATAACATTCATGTTCTCTATTAACATCCAGTATAACCTTTATACTAATTATTTTTAAAGCAAGCCAATAAATAAAGTAGTCCAGAGAATTGAGACTCTTTATAATCATTTAAAAGTGTCCGAGTATTGTATATTAAAGCCCGTTTGACACTTGACATATACAAATGCTTCACACCGAGCTACACTTTAAAAATAAGACATGAATGAAATTAAACATTAATATTACACTTTAAAACCATCCCGGAAGCGACTCAGAAATACTGTCTTGGAGGAGGCATTCCCTTGCTTTTCACTATAAAGCAGGTGACCTAAGGGAACACCCGCCCCCCCCCCTTCCCCTTGCCCTGGGTCAAATAGCCCAGAGCGAAGAGGGCAGCCGGACGGAGTCACTGCCGGAACAGAAAGCCTGCATAACTATAGTTGCAACTGTTTAGTGGACGACATTCTGAGCAACAGATAACGGACCTAAACAATGCAGGTCTCCAGAAATGGACTCAATATTTCTGAGATAAAAATTAGTAAATGTGGATGGCTGAGACCAATAAGCAGCCTTCATTAAATCTGTAATAGCAACACTATTAGCATAAGCCCAGGAAGTAGAAAGAGCTCTTACTTCATGAGCAGAAATCTTAAGCACAGACTGCTGAGAAGAAGATAAATCTTCATACGCAGTACGGATAGTTAACTGAATCCATCTAGCAATAGAATGGACTGAAATGTCCTTTCTATTAGGCATCAAAGACAGAAAGAAACGTTTCCGTCCCTTTCTGATGAACTGAGATCTCTGTTTATAGATACATAGTGCTCTAACAGGACAGAGTAAAGGCCTACGCCCGTCTGAAGACGGAAGAGCCTTAATAACAATAGGTTCCGGATATTTATTAGGAGCCTGATTCTTAGCTAAAAAACCGACATTAGTAGTGAAGGTGATAGTGTTCCCAACACTACGATAATGAGAATCATCCACCGATAGTGCATGAAGCTCACTGACTCTTCTGGCAGAAGAGAAAGCTAAGAGAAAAGATGTCTTATAAGATAAGAATTTGAAATCTACTGTCCCAAGAGGTTCAAATGGCTTTTCCTTCAATTTAAGGAGAACCCAAGCTAAATTCCACTTAGGAATTAATCTAAGAGTTCTGGGTCTATTTATCGAAAAGTTTCTAACCAATTTCGATAAAGAGACATTAGATCCAATTTGTAAACTATCATGATGTGCATAGGTATCAGATAACATAGATCTATAACCCTTTATAGTAACAGGTTGCAGTTTGATTTCGTCAAACAAGTATACTAGAAAGTTAGCAATGTCTGGTATAGAGGGATCAAATATATCAACAGAATGATCCCTACACCAACGACGGAAAACCTTCCACTTAGCCGCATAGTTTAGCGAAGAGGAGGTCCTCCTACAGTTAGAAATCGCGTCCAGTGCTCGTCCTGTAAAGTGCTTGCCATGCAAGAAGGACCGCACAATGGAAAAACGTGAAGGTTGAGACCTTGCGGGTTGTGATGTAGTTGGCGCGATTTCCCCTGCCAAAGAAGATCCTCTCGTGGAGGGAGCTTCCGCGGTAGGTCCCACAACAGACACCTGAGTAGATTTATCCACGGTCTCTGTGGCGACAGAGATGCTACCAACAGAATCTTGCATTGAGATTGTTTTATCTTTAGCAATACTTGTTGAATTAACGGCGCTGGAGGATACGCATATCCTATCATTCCGTCCCAAGGGATCGATAGAGCGTCTACTGCAAATGCTCTTGGATCCGGACACGGGGACACATACGTCTGCAACTGATTGTTGAGATGTGTCGCAAATAAGTCTATCATTGGCCGTTCCCATTGGTAGCAAATCTGATTGAATACTTGTTTGTTGAGAGTCCACTCCGACGGCAACAAGCGACCCTTTCGTGAAAGGGAGTCTGCTAGCACATTCAGACGACCCGGTATGTGACGGACCGAAAGAAGAACGTGATGTTCCAACGCAAACAGAAGGATTCTTTCCGTTAGATTGAACAACGGAACTGAATGAGTGCCTCCCTGATTCCGTATATACGCAACTACTGTCGTATTGTCGGATAGGATTTGGACATGAGCATCGTGAATAATGTCCATCCAGTGACGTAACGCAAGCCAAGTTGACATCATTTCCTTGATGTTTATGTGCTTGCACAGGAATTGCGGATCCCAAAGACCCTGGCATCTCGAATCCGTTGGGATTAATGATGCACCCCAACCTGTTTGACTGGCATCCGTCATAATGGTAAAACTCGGATCCGGCAACTGCAGCGGAACTCCTTGAGTTAACCACTGAATGTTTGCCCAAGTCTGAATCTCTTGTTTCACTTGATCTGACAAGAGAACGTCTACATCGAGCGAATGAATTTTCACACTCCAATTCTGAGTCAGGAAAATTTGAAGAGGCCGTGTGCGTAGCCGTCCCATCGGAATGAGATCCGCGGCGGCTCTGCACAGACCTATCAGTCTCATAAATTCTCTCGCTGTGACTTTGTCTGTATTTAGACAATAGCGAGCGTAACAACTGACTAATTTCGCTCTGGTTAACGGCAGACGAACGAGATTGTTGTGCGTCTCGAAGCTCATTCCCAGATGAGTGAATGACTTGGACGGCACCAGATCCGACTTCTCCTCGTTTACTATGAAACCGAGACGTCGGAGCAATAGAAGAAGATTCTGAACATCGTTCTGAAGCGTTAACTCATTGCCGTACCTCTGAAGAATGTCGTCCAGGTAGGCCGACGTTACCGCAGACGAATGAGCTCGGAAGTAGATCATTACCGAGTTCATTACCCGAGTGAAAGCCCAGGGTGCTAGATTCAATCCGAAGCACATGGCCCGGAACTGATACACCACTCCTAGGACTGCGAAGCGTAGATACTTTCGGAATGTCGGATGTACCATGACGTGAAAGTACGCATCTTTGAGATCTATGCTCGTTGCATAATCGTTCACCCGAATACTCGCTCTGACCGATCGAATCGTCTCCATATAAAACTTCGGAGCGACGATCAGCTTGTTTATCCAGCTCAAATCTATGACTGGACGGAACGAGCCGTCTGGTTTCGGAACCAGAAACAGATGGCTGTAGAATCCCAGCGATTCCTGGTTTTCTACGACCTCTACCGCGTTCTTCATTAAAAGAGACTGCACCTCTGATAGCAGAGCGTCTCTTCTCTGAGGGTTTGACGGAAGATGAGTCCACTTTGGACTTCGAGTTAATGGAGGCTTTCGTTTGAAGGATATCTTTAGACCTTCCGAAGTCACTCCTCTCACCCAAGGGTCGTCCGTAATCGACGCCCACTCTTGAGAAAAACTCGACAACCTTCCGCCAACCGGAACGCGATAGAGGTTTGAGCCATCACCTCCTGGATCTGCGAGGCCTGCGGTAGGAGAAACCACGTCTTCCACGACCCGCACCTCGCCTCGTCGACCTCGGGGCGTCCGACCGATTGTCCCGGCCTGAAGGACGTCCCGAACGAGAGTCGCTATCCTGACGGTCTCTCGAATAAGAGCTAGAGGACGCACCGGAACCTCTATAGGAACCTCTCTTGGGCGGATAAGACCCAGAAGTGCCCGCCTTATTCGTGTCTGCTGTATCCGACCTTTTAGGAGCGGATCTAAACAACAGAGAATCACTAGCTTTCTTTTTAATATTATCATAAATAGCGGAAAGCTTGCCGTCAAAGAGAAGATCTCCTGAGACCGAAGCGACTCTAAGAGAGTTCTTCACCTTAGAATCCACTAGTGTGGATGTAGACAGGGCTGCGTCACGTCTAACCAACTCCAGATTTGCCACTGAAAGGGCGGAGTTACACGTGGAATAAGCTACTGCCCTTGAAAGAAGTCTTAAGGAGGATTGTATATCCTGAAACTCTTCCCCTTGAAGACGCAGTGATAACGCCTTCGTAAGGTGATCTGCGTAAGATAAGGCATCTAAATTGGCTCTGTTAGACGCAATAGCTGTTTCCAACACTGCGGTTGGAATAGAAGCTGACGACGGTAATGATAGCTCTAAGTCTTCCGCCTCGTCGTCCATACGCAGAGGAACTCTCGGTATACCCTGACCTGCCGTGTCGAATTTATTCCTTGCATTAATGAAAGGCAGGTTGAGAGTATTTGCGGACAAGAAGCCTGCTTTCCCCGTCCTGGAAGCAAGTTTAAAAATAGCGTCGTTCAATAATTCAAATGTTCTTGCAACATTATTGGACTGCGACGGAAACTCGGGAGCGATGTCCCTGAACCGCTCGAAAAAATCAGAGTCCAATGACGCTATAATTCTCCTGTCCGGAAGCGCAGCAGTCTGGCCCGACGGAACAACTTGAGGAAGAAAGTGCCGGATGAAGTCCACGGCAGCTTTGTGTTGTTCCGAAAGGGATAGCTCCAATTCATCCGTATCCCTTTCACCATCCGGTCGGACCTCCCGATGTTCCCGGTCGTCCGCCCCCGATGCTTCGGCGGAGCGTACCGACCCAGCGCCGTCGGATAATTCTCGATCCGACACCGTCTCTGTCGGCTGCTGGGATGCTGCGATAAGCTGTGCTATCTGCACTAGAATGTCCGACGTCGAGACCTGCGGAGGAGCGGTCTTTCGCTGCTTTGCCGAGGGCAGCTCTGCATCAGATGGCTCCCGCATACTTTTCCTATGCGAACGTCCGGAGTCCATCGGTCTCGAATCCCTGGCTGCCGGATGGTGTGACCTGGTCGCCGAAGAATCCTTCATCGGCGAAGCTGGCAAAATATCGGAGGTCACGCAGCCAAGGTGCGGTCGTGTGCGCCGGCGAGAAGAGGAAGCCTTAACAGTCTCTGCGGACTGCTTATACAACGGAGCGTCCCGAGCGACGGACGTATGCTCCGCTAAAGACACATTTTGTACCACAACATCTGGTCCCAGATGTTGTTGTACGAGAGAGGGGCCCTCTCGCTCGCGGCCCGGCTGGACCTGGACGAGCTAGGAACCGGACTAAAAGGCTTCCTCCGTTCTCGTTCACTATCCGCCGTCACTGGGTGTGCATCTATTATTTTTATAGTGCTCGCATCACCCAAAATTTCCTCTTGGACTGCATCGGACGAACCCGGCTGCCGAACCATTCGGTGAATGGACGCTACACCGGGCGAGCTAGCGGACGACATTTGTCTAATCTCCATGAGCACTTTTGCCGCTAGCTCTGTATTTAATTGTGACGACGGACGCACACTTGAAGAAGATAACATGGAAACATCACCCTGTTCTGGTTCCTCTGAAATAGAAACTGAGAGAGTAGAGTGACCTTGTGGAGAAAGAGCCGGCATCGCTCTTTCTCCAGAAACAACATATCGTGACACACGTTTCCAATGTTTCTCATCCCAATGTTCACATACAGGACAGGGATTAATGCGAGAACACTGACTACAATTAATGCAATAATCATGAAAGTCAGAGGAAGATTTCTTCCTATTACAATTTGAACAAGTTCCCTTCATTGTGAAAGAACAACAATAAGTCCTAGTTACTCGCAAAAACCCCTGACACAAAGATACATAATAACATGATCCATTAATAAATGAAAAAACAATTGCAAAACAAAATAATTTTGAAAAAATATTTTTTCAGAGAAGCCCAAGTTGCTGAAAAGTAACGTTGAGCCCCGATGGATCCGATGGCAAAGTGTGGTCAAAAATTTTAAAATTATATAAAATAATTAATGAGACACTTTCGGATAATATAAATGTATCTTATAATGAGATAAACTACCTCAAAGGCAAACAGCCCCCCTCAAAAAAGGCTGTTGCCAATGAAAACAAACAGTGTAAACACAGAAGAAAACATGACTCCAGGCACTGAAAAAACTGGCCCGGAATCAGTCATCAATTACACTCTATCTGATGCAAAACAGAGACTCCCAGGGGAGAATCTGCAGAACATCAGATGGAAGATGCAGAACACAAACGTTATACACCCATGGGTGAAAACGTAACTATGGGGAAAATAACAGAAAACATTCTGTAACCAAGCAACTCTCCCAGGGAATTTTTAGAAATGAAACTTCTCAAAAATATGCCAAAAGCATGGAGAATTGCAAGGGGGGACTTTAGAAGGTTAGGGGAGAGGAAACACTGAATAAGCAGTGCAACAATTAGCAAGAATGACAACAAGAGGCGTTTGCCTCGAAAATAGGCAACTTAACATAATTTCAACAAAAAATTTTAAGTACAGCCCTGATTATTTTTTGCCACTTCTTTTTTCCTCTCCTCCTTCTATCCTCCTTAGAATCACATTTTCTCCAAGAATTACGTGTCTGGCATCCTTTAAACTGAGATTTACAAGCACAAAGATCAGTGAGATGTTGACTGATGAAGGGCCAAACAGAGAATGATATTTGGCGCCAATTTCGGGACGACTGCGTCACTGCGCATGCGCAGTAGAGTCGTACTATGGAGGTCCTTTAGGACATGATTTCTTTTTGTTTTGGATGCAAATTTTGGGGATTGGGGGGCAAAATTTGTGTTTGGCCCTGGTTTTTGTGGAGTTAGCACCAGCTAAGTCTGGGTCATTGGTACAGTATAAAAATATTGCCGTCCAATTTTTTTTTATATTTTCATTTTTTGCTTCCAAAACATAGCTTACGATCCCTCATTGGAACGAGCACATTGCGCACGTTCCAATGAGGGATCATAAGCTATGTTTTGGAAGCAAAAAATGAAAATTTTTAGTTACTCAAGAATTTTTTTATGAGTGTCGTCTGCTACTAGCGATGGGCCAACTGGAAACAAATCTCCTGAATGTCCCAAACTTTGGAACATAAAAAATGTATAGTTTTCTGGAAAAAATGTGTGTCCCAAATCATAGAGTGTCCCAATACAAAGAGTAAATACGGTATGAAGTAATTTTGTTAGTCATAGATGTTCCAATACCAAATTGAATAACCCTGTTAACTGGTAAAGTGCTGGAAGCCCATATTTGGGCTTTATTCTGAAGTGCAGATACCACAACTTAAAGGCTTCATATTCTGTGGGAGTGCTTCATATTATCTCTGAAGTGAAATATTTTGATTGTATGGATTTCCCTTGTTACAATTTATGGGAGAGTGCCCTTTGGCACTCTCCCATGAATTGTAACAAGGAAAAGACAAGTGAAAAAATGTTGACAACTAAAAATAATTTAGCACTCTACCAGTTAAATGAATATTTTTCTTTGACAAAGTTGATATTCAATTAAGTGGGTTTGCTGTATTTCCAAGAATGTCTCAATTTCAGGATTTTTCAAGTTGTGTCTCAGTATTTCTGAAAACTTTTTCAGGATATGCTTTTTTGAACTTTTAAAAGCTGAATTAGCCTAAAGTATATGTGAAGTTACAATAAAGGTGTATAATAAATAATAATTTATTTCATTATACCTGTAATTCAGCCATAAGTTCATCCACTAACTTCTCTGGTTTGGCTCTTCCAAGATACATGATCACTCTTTTTGCCTTCAAAATAAAAATAGCAACAAATTTTCAAAAAACAAATTACCTGATTCAGTCTCTTAATCCCAGTTTCTACCTGAAGAAATTGAAACTCTTTTCATTATTGGTAAAAAGTAGAAACATTTATTTTTCAAATGAACTAAATGTAAGGGAGAAAGGGGGATGAAATACAAAAGAGTGTGAAACTGCAGGCCTGGCAATCTAGAAAATCAAGGAGTGCAAAACAATTGCCTTCCTCAGATTGCTTGGGAGTGCAATTGCACCTGAAATTTTCAATGCACAAACTTGAATGCTATTTTGGTTATATTCACTTCAAGGTATTATTATTATGACTGAAAAATTGTACTGCATTCAGCTACATAGTGGAAAAATTGGCACACATCTCATTCAAAATGTTTCATTCAATTCTTATGTGACTGTCTTCTACACTCAAAATGTATCGAAATGTGACACAGAATGGGTCATGAATTATTGCGAATCAATGCAACATTGACAAATCGTCCCCTGAGTTCCATTGTGTTCTCTGTGCCAGTAGGCACAGAGAACACATTGGAACTCAGGGGACGAAATGATAATAGATTTTAAAGGCAGTTCCAAACAGGTCTGGCACTCCAGAAAATCAAGGGGTGCAAAAAATTGCAATCCTCAATTTTGTCTAAGCATGCAGCACTCCTAAAGAATGCCAGGACTGAAACTGGTCAGACAATATAACTCTTCAGCTTTCTTCTGATGTACAGATATCAAAGGCTTCATATTCTCTGGATGTGCTTCATATTATCTTTGAAGTGAGATTGTGTCATCTGTAAGGGTTTTCCTTATAACAATTTATGAGAGAGTGCCTGAACTCTTCCATAAACTGTAACAAGGCAATGACAGGTGAAGTTTTGACACACAAAAATTTAGCCCTATACCAGTTAAAGAACAAATATGGGAATAAGGAGTACTAGCAGGCCCCTTTGCACTTTATGTGTAGAAATATAAAATTGTTTAAGCCTAAAAAAGTTAAAAATCTGTTTCTCAGGCCCTCCTGCATGGTACTATTGGATGCCGCATACTGTCTTTTTATAACTAATGCAAACTTAAAAAAATTAAAATTAATGGTTTCTGTCTGATATTTTACCCAAGTTAATAAAACTGATAAATTTGGCCCTTGAGAACAACAGGGCTTTGCACTCAAGGGACAAAAAACACCACCTGCCATGCTATTTTGTAGATTATGAGGCTTACAACATAACACAAAGCAAGGACATAAACTTCTGATGGCAAAGAAATACTTACAAAAATAAATGAAAGTTTCAATGACACTGTAGCTCAACTTGGTCAAGACATGTACATGTATAGTATGTGACACAGCAATGACAAATATCTAGGTAATGACCTGATAACAAAGGTACATGTAAATTATTATAAAGATCTATAAATAAATACTGATCGAAGCCTGTAACAAATGTATAGGTAAAGTATTGTAAAGGTGGGTGACAGTTAAATGCTAAACTAGAAAAGAAATCTTTATGGGGTTAATGTTACAATGGGGATACTTGTATGGTGCACCATAAGCCAAATGTTAGCAATTGTTTTGGTCTGTTTGATTCAAACCCTTCTAAGGCTGATTCATACTAATTAACAAATATTTGTCCAGTCCTTCTTAAAATATAGGTATTTGAATTTTTTATCTTTAGCTCATAGAGTTCCCACGGGTGAAGATATTTTACTTTTCTCATTGTAAATAGAAAATTGGGATGTGCTAATAATGTTTACCCTCCCCAAACACCACCAAATATTAACACAGGAACTTGGCTTCAACACATTTGAATATACACATTCTTTGGATGCTAAATTTAAGAAACATTATTTTGTCTGGTGTTTTTGGAAAAGATTTTTAATTATCTCCCTTTTTGAGTCCCAGAGTGGGTCTGACTGAACCCTAAAATATTTGTTCTCATAGCACAGTGATAACAAAGGCACCCAATAAATTTATAGCAAACATTACTGACATAAAAAATCTTCTTTACAGGTTCTGTACAAAAAAAGTAATACACAGAATTCCTGTAAATATGACTGCCAACAGGCATTTTGAATTTTTGGCTGAGCCCCAAAGCACTCATTACCATCCCATGATGATAACAAACATAGTCCTAGAAGTTCTGTACAAAAAACTGATTGCACCAAAATTTCAGTATAAAATGGTAGTTGGCAGTCATCTTGAATTTTGGACGGCACCCAAAAACACTCATTCTCATCCCAAGGTACCCAAGAAGTATCGTGAAGATCGGTTCATAAAGACAGCCTCTAGCCCGAGCCGGTTTGACATGTGCACTTGCTGTGTATAAGTAGCACTGAATAAATCAAAGTTCATCTAATTTGCATAATTTTTGCACTAGAAAAAAACCTGTATTATATGTGATGTATTCCATGTTACTAAACATTAATTTAAAAATTTATTCAAATCAGAACCTTCATATAGAAGTTCTGTACAAAAAACTGATTGTACCTAATTGCATTACAAAATGGCCGCTGGCAGCCATTTTGAATTTCTGACCACACTCAAAAACACTGTTCTCGTCCCACGGTGATAACAAAGGTACCCAAGAAGTTTCGTAAAGATCGGTCCATAAATTCGGCCTCTAGCCCGAGCTGTATTGAATTGTTGATGGACGGACAGACAGACATCCAGACGGATGATGGGCCATGGCATAACCTCAAATTTGACTATGTTAAAGTTGAGCTAAAAATGATTTAAAAAAATAATAAAATTACCTGCCCAAATGCAATTTTACAAAAAATGGCCTAAGAAACAGAAGATCTTTTTTGTGGGGCCTTTGTGTCTTTCTGATTTTAGTTCTTCAAACCTCGACATGAATTAATTGAATATAATAATACTGCTTTCAGAGATACTCTTCACTACATGAATTACAACCTAACTGTTCGTAATAGAATTTAGAATTCCCAGCACTACTGATAGAAATTGGAATTCCAGCTTCTACCAGTAGAATAAGAGAATTGGAATTCCCAGTTCTTCCGGCTAAAATTGAAATTCCATCTTCTACAGGTTTTTTGCCGGGCCAAGATTTTTTGTATGCATATATTTTAACACAATCAATGACTGGTGAAGCAAGGGGCGGATCCAGAGCCTCCCCCATATTTTCGCCAGCTATGTTTCTCTCGTACTGGTTCAGTTTCGATGGATTTTGGATAATTTTTTGCAGTAAGTGGCAGCAACCGCTAAAATGTATAGTCTGTTAAAAAAATAGGTTAACTGAAATAGATCGTAAGCTTACAGTCATACAAGTTCCAAATCCACCCCCAGACCAGATAATCCACAGACAGTATAATTGCTGTTAACGTCTGGCAAACCATACAGGTGAGGTCTATTTATCAGCTTTGGTCGTTACGACCAAAGCTGATAAATAGACCTCACCTGTAAGCTTCACCAACATTTTATAATGGCTCTCAAAGTGAGAAATCTTTCAAATACATCTCCTGAAAAATCTCAAAATATCCGCCCAGATGCATGGAAAAGGGGTTTTTGGGACCCTGGAATTTAAATTTTTCGTACGACGGGCCGAACCATGGTCGAAAATTGTTCCGCCGCCCCTGCAATCCATGATGTTTGATGGAAGTGACAACTGTTTTTTTTTGGTTTTTTTTATTTAATCTTATTTGTTTTTCAAGGATTGGCGAACAAGTTATGCAACTTATATTAATGCCTCTCCTTGGCCCAATGGCGTAGGTGTGTGGGATGACCTTCATAGCGGCAACTTCATGGCCTAGCTCTTCTCGAATACTACAAAGGGATCGTTAGCCTGCACGGAGACTGTCTCTCTCCGCACAGAGGACAGCCATTTTACGTACCCACCCGATAGAACGATACGCTGTGACAGCATCAACCCCACAATTGATGCTGACAGAGAGTGTTCGGACACCTCGAGAACTTTCCCCGACCGGGATCGATCCCGGGACCTCTGGCATGAGAGACCAGCACACTTATCCACTCGGCCACCACTCTCTTACTGCGTAACAGGTTTCACTTCATCAAAAGTCATGGTGTTTACTTTGCAGGAAGACTTAATACACGGTATCGACTTTCCAATCTCAACACTCGTTTATTGTCAATAATAATTAAAATATGCTATAAATATTTAATTTTACTGTATATACAAAAAAAGTGTACATCAATATACATTTTTGCAGACATCGGAGTATATTCTTTAAAAAGCGACTGGAGATTGCGAGGCGTCAGCAAACTGAAAACATTCCAGTAAATTTCTGATGATCACTATTTATCTATGGCAGTGTCCCCCCACCCCTCAACCCAAGATGGCTGCAGGGGTAGTCACTTTTCTGTACATAATCACTGTGTATTCCAGCAATCTAATATTATTAGTTACACAGCTTCGCTCTCGTCCAATATGAAATTAACTGACACCATATATACCATATTAGGCCACCAACAAACTGTGTAACGAATATATCTTACTGACTGCTGCATCGATGCACAGAACTAATAACAACATATTAGTAAATATGAAATTAAATGACACCATATATACCATATTAGGCCATCAACAAACTGTGTAACGAATATATCTTACCGACTGCTGCATCGATGCACAGAACTAATAACAACATATTAGTAAATATGAAATTAAATGACACCATATATACCATATTAGGCCACCAACAAACTGTGTAACGAATATATCTTACCGACTGCTGCATCGATGCACAGAACTACTAACAAGAGCGATCAAAATTAAGTGAGAGAATTCTCACAATGTGTTCACGTGTCTTTGCCTTGTTACAATTTACGGGACAGGCACTCTCCCATAAATTGTAACAAGGCAAATTCATACATACCAAACAGTTTCATTTCGAAGGTAACATGACACACATCCACAGAATATGAAGCCTTTCAAGTTGCCTAACCTGCACTTCAGACCAAATATGGGCTTCCAACACTCAATCTTTCAACTTGAAACATTTATCGGCTGCCGCCATTTTGAATAATCAATGAACAAAGGGGAGATTACCCATAGCTGTCAGCGTATATTGATGTTGACAGGCAGTATATGGTTTTATATGCAGTCTGCATGTGACGTCTTTGTACCAATGAAATTCCCAGATACTTGTAGGAGGTAAGATATATTTATTTATGTATTTGAGCTTTTATGACACTTTCGACGGCCAGGGTCACATTGTGTTGGACAGTTTTATGGGTGGAGGAAGCCTGAGTACCCGGAGAGAACCACCATGCAATGGCAAGCAACTGTCAGACTCTCCCCAACAGACTAACTCCACACAAGCAGGGTTAGCAATGGTTGAACACAAGTGCACCATCAACGTGCAGTATGCCTTAGTACACAATGCCATCTTGACCCCTCGTGGGCAATCAGGATTAAGCGCCTTGCCCATGGACAAAACACAGTTAACCCTGACAGGGACTGAACCATGAACCTTTCGGTTTGAGGTCCAATTCCATAATCATTGAGCCACTACGATTCCAGCAATACAATATATACAGAGATCGGTGGTTGAATCTCAGATTTCACATGTTTTGAGTTTCTTCACGACTTATCCATTAACCCTTTACCCAACACAGACGATATCAAAATTTATTATTTTAAATATAATTTTTTCAAATTTTTCAAAAAATTTCAACAAAACCATATCATGTGACCCCTCGTTGGAACGAGCTCGACAAGCTCGTTCCAACGAGGGGTCACATGATATGGTTTTGTTGAAATTTTTTGAAAAATAATATTTTTTCAACTGCTGAATTTGCATATTACGCGGGCAGATGCGGGCGATTCGTTGGGTAAAGTGTTAAGTGGAAAGAGAAGTAAATTTTTGATATGGTTAAGAAATTGGATGTATGTAATCATTTATAACTTTACTTGTTACCAATCAGGATAAAAAGAATACTACCAGTATTATATTATTTATTTATTGGTGTACTTATACTTATGCACAATGGCTAATCGTGACCGTGAAAGTCTTATGGGTGGAGGAAGCTGGAGTACCCAGAGAGAACCACCGAGCATCGATGAGCAACTGTCAGCTCAACATTCTAACTCTGTTCAAGCTCCGCTCAAGCAGGGTTAGAGCGGTTGAAGACATGTGCACCATCAACGTGCAGTACACCTTAGTACACGGCATCATCGTGCCCCCATGTTGGCAACCAGGTTAAAGTGCCTTGCCAAAGGACACAACGTGGGTTGTCCCGGATGGGGATCGAACTCGAGACGTCTAGCATGGAGGTCCAACAGTCTATAACTGAGCCAACACGCACCCTCCCAGTAGTATTATCCTTGTCTTGGTATGTTTTGTTTCAAGATCTCATACATGTAGTCACAATCAAATGGAGTCACTAATGTATATACAGTCAGTCACCGTGTACTGATTGTAACCCACACGTGGGTAGTGATGTCCACATTTACCATGAAATAAAAATCATTATCAGCAAAATTTTATTAATCAAGCACAGGGTTTATACCTGATGCTTCATTAATTAATTTTTTGATGATTATTCCTATACAGTTAAAACTAGAAGTCTTGTCATGAAATGCGCACAAATAGCATGTCGATCTGCGCATTAATCTATGCGTTAAGACCATAGTAAGGCTATCAAATTCTGTAGATATGGCCTGTGCACAAGCAATGTTTCAGCCAATGGACCTCCGGGTAACCCGGAGGTCCATTGGCAAAAACATTGCCTGTGTTTGCTATGAGTAACCAGGAGAACCTGCCGTGCTTTGGATGCCATTCGATATTGCAATTGCGGGCAATTCCTACGTTCCTAGATAAGCGCACAGTTCATGACAGGACTTCTAGTTTTAACTGTAACAAGTGTTTGGAATGTAATAATATTGCGTCAGTGGAAAGTGACCAGTTCACGGTGGCCATACTGTAACAACAAACTGAGAAAAGCAAATATATATCTAAGGCTTGATTTTATATCTTTATGGTCAACTAAAATCACTCGGATCAGATGTTCCACTGTTTGACTGTTTTACAAAAAGATGTTCTTGTTTTAAAGCAGGTTTGGGATGAAAAAGTCTCTCTGTCACTCATGCAAGTTATGTGATAAGAATTGAACCTCTATTTTTATGTAATAACCATTATGATTTTAAATAATTTTCACTTTACCTTCTCCATATCTCTATACTGTGCACAGTATGTACAAAAATTTTATATTTGTACATTTTTTTATCAATTGGAATGTAATGACACTTTCGACAGCACGGAGGAAGCCAGAGTTTTTTGCGTGGAGGAATCCAGAGTTCCCAGAGAGAACCACCGAGGAATGGCAAGCAACTGTCAGACTTGCCAACATACCAACTCCACACAAGCACGGTTATACTGGTTGAAGACAAGTGCACCATCAAAATACTGTATGCCGTAGTACACAGAACCACCATGCCCCCCACCCAGGCAAATGGGATTAAACGCCTTGCCCAAGGACACAATGCAGTTACCTGTGGCGGGGATTGAACCCTGAAGCTTTTGGTTTGAAGCCCAACACCCTGACCACAGAGTCACCACGCTCCCTAATTTCATAATAATATCACCCATTTAATGAAATGGGCAACTGCAAAAGGCTGCCCATTTCATGAAATGTGCAAGAGTTTTTCCCATTTCATGAAATGGGCAGAGTGGTTTCTCATTTCATAAAATGGGCTATTTGACTGCCCATTTCATGAAATGAGCAATTTCTCAAATGGGGTATAACATATACAGTAGAATCCTCTTAATTGAATATCCATTTTGCCAGTGAAAATTATTCAATTAACAGGAGTATACAATTAACAGGGATTTGGTCAGTTTCCTGTGTTCTGGAGGTAAACTGTGCATTTATTCTATTATATCTTGTTTGACAGAGCTCATAGAGCTCTGTCAAACAAGATATAATAGAATAAATGCCTTTATTGGATGTAGTGAGGCCAAAAAGGTTGATAAATAAGGGGAATTTGGTGTGTGTCACAGTAATTTTTTTTGACATATTACAAAAATTTATATACAATTAACAGGAGTTTACTCTACAACCCATATGCAATTAACAGATCAAATTTGTACTGAAGGTATGGTAAATGGTTTTGTGTTTGAAAATTATATTCAATTAACAGAGATATACAATTAAGAGATATCCAATTAAGTGGGCTCCACTGTATATAATGTATATCTCCAACAAATTGCACAGACCAATACTCACAAAAGGTAGAAGTTCATTAGGTGCCATGTTGGATATTATGATCATGTATCTAATGATAATCTTCAAGTTTGTTGGCCAGCATGTTACTAGAGCAGTCCACAAAGCTTCTACTTCTTTAGGATGGTCATCACCAAACTGTTAAATAGAAAGTAAAAAACACTTTTAATAAAAAGGGACACTCATGCAAATTTCCTAAAATATCTGATATCAAAGGTGAAAATGTATTTAAAAAGGATATTTTTATCCCAAATATAATGAATTTTTATTTTCAAGTTTTGAGCCTTTCGTGAAGTCCACACTGATAATGTTTAATCTTAAAATCCTATGGCTCTGCAGTTGTTTCTAGACAACATTTAGCTGCCTATTTAGGTAGTCAAGTCTTGCCTTGAAACAACTGCCATGGTTGTGAATGAAATTTACAAGTTCATCAAAAGACTGCATACTGGGCAGCCTGTACAAATCGCCCGCATCCACCCGCGTAATATGCAAATTCAGCAGAATTGGTCTGTAAACCTCCAAGAAAATCCTCAGACAAAATTCAGAATGATGAGGCAAATTATTTTAAGTTGAAATAGGGCAAAACTCTGGCAAAAATAGTCCCACCAGAACTGTAATTGCACATGCACAGATTCCTATGGTGGTAAAAATGCATACCCAGTTACAAAGTGAACGAACCTCGAAGAGCCAAGAAATCTCCGGACAATAAAAAAAATACGGACAACCCATTTATATTATTTTATCATTTTATTTTAAACAGGCGTATAGAAAATCATTGATAATTTGACAAAGTAATGTGGGTGTATAATGATCTGACAAAAGATTTTGTTGGAAAAGATTATAATGATGTCTTTGAGTACTAATAGAGAAAAATGTCACTCACGGCATGTAAAGGTGAACTTAACTCTTAGAAGCCGGGGAATCAGAATGAATTTATTGAACATGACATTCGGCGAAAAACTTACAGTAAAGCAGGTGCTTCTAGTCAAGTGTCGTCTGCCTGACACTTGACTAGAAGCAGCTCCTCAGTGTTTAATTCTCCCCCAGCCCGAAGATAGCCGAACCGTCACAGCCAGATTACCTGTCGTATTATATCACAGGTAAGAAAACTCGACTCCCAGCTTCTAAGAGTTAAAAAGAAATTTTCAACACTTAAAATATCAAACCTTGACTGTAATATAAAACAAATTATTCAAGACCATTTCTGTAGCTTGTGATGACCCCCAGCCATCTCCTTTCAGTGGAGGTCTAAAGGGATCTGACTGGTTCTCTTGTAACCTCATTAGAATACTGGTAAGTGGGTTGGATGGAGGAATACATGCATCAACTAACTCCATGTTATGTAACCAAGGCAACAAATACTTGAGCAAATTATGTCTAATGGAAGACTTGGCAGTCTGGAATCTGTGTGTGATTTCTGTAAATAAAACAAAGTCACAATAAAAAATTGAATACATGCACAATGAGGACAAAACACTTTTTTGTCCCTATATCCCGATAAATTCTGTCTTTTGCTTGGTCAGAATGCCTTGGACAAATAGCCAAGAAAAAGGGTGACCCAACATCCAAGGTATTTGAGAGTGTGCAACATGCAGGGTATAAGCACATGCGAAACATCAGGGGTATATGGTTTCAATGAAAGCTTTCCACTTTTGCTTGCCTCGAAATAAAAATTGAACCAAAAAACACGAATATAGTCAGAAATATCATCAGATTTCTGACAATACAATCATAAAAATGAAATAAGAGCAAATAATTCGTCCCTTGAGTACCAATGTGTTCTATGTGCCGGTAGGCACATAGAACACATTGGAAATCTGGGGACAATATGTCAACAAAATACTGTTTACTTGTTTCATTTTCCTTAATGACCCAAGGGATGTAACTCTCTCTGTTATCTTCTGCGATTATAAAAACAAAATAGTTATCACGAATTTGGTCCAAGTGATTGTGGAGCTGAGAAAAGCATCCACAAATTTATTTCCACTATGTTTGTATTGTGTTTCAAATGGGACAAAAACGTTATCTCCGCCAACATGTATGGTATATGGAGATTTAATACCTGGATGTCTTATTTAATCACCTCGCCTGCAGCTCGGTGTTTAAAAACTGACATCCAGGTATTAAATCTCCATATACCATACATGTTGGCGGAGATAACTTATAATCTCCCATTCAGATAACAAACTCCAAAACCATGCCTTCTTGAAAATAGTTATTGAGAGACATAATAGACACACTCAACTACTCAAAACAATGAACTCCATTTTCAATTCTCCCCTCCCAATGTCATGTAAGGAAATTCCTCCAATGAAATTGTACGTGGCGATAAAAAATAATCAAACTAAAGCCAAACGTGCTTTTTCCATCGGGAAATGATATTATGAACAAAATTCAATTTAATTCATAAGGATAGGTGGGAGGTTTGTGAGAACAACAAGGGAATTATATTTTTGTAGTGTACAAAGGTATCTTTAAATGCATGACGTCACTTCATTCAGCAATTTTAGAAACTTGCAATCAACAATGAGATTGACATTAGTCATGTTACATTTTAAAATTTACTCACAATCATTTTCAAATACAGCATTTCAGGGGTGGGCGTGGTCTAGTTTATGTACTGGAAAGTGCCATTTCCTACAACATGGAATATATGTTGAGGGAAATTTTAAGCATCATTCATTGCAGCGTTTTGGATTTTTTGAAGGGCAGCAACCCTGAAATAGTCAGTAAACAGCATGTGCATTCATTTCTTGCAACATCATGTGACTTATATTGCTACTGCAATAAAGATTTTTTATCGCTGAATTTTTATCTCTACTGACATAGCTTCTTGTGATGAGTTTATTGGTAATTGGTAGAAATTACACTTTATTATACGCTGAACGATAGATTATTGAAGAAATTGTGGAAAGATAGAAATCGTATCCTCCACTGTAAAGATATAGAAATTTTCACTTTCACGATATCAATCAAAATGGCGGCTTTCAAAGCATCACTTCAAGGTGAATAAGAGTCAAATTATCACTGGAAATGATCAATTTGTTCTGAAAATATATAATGAAAAGAAAATCTAGTGGATAATGATCATTTCCAGCAATAAGTCAACACATATTCACCTTGAATTGATGCATGAAACCCGCCAGCGGAATAAGATCACAAGATGCTACCAGTTACGAGTATCGATCAAATCACTTCCATGTATCAATGCACATCAGCTGTTTACTTTTATGCATCAATTCAAGGTTGAAACAAGTGGAATTATCGATAGGAATGATCAGATTCTTATAAAAAGCATATAATAAAAACAAAATCTAGTGTTTTTGAGTGGATGATGAAAATTATCTCACTTGTGACAGAGACAAATGAGTATCAGTGTATACCAAAAATTATCTCAGGTGTGACCGAGAAAAATAAACATTTGTCTCGGTCTCTCGTGAGAAAATTTTCGGTATCCATTCAAAAACACTAGATATCCTCTATTTATTATATACCTAGGATAAAAATTCAAATTTTACACCACTACTTTGCAAGCCAGAAAATAAGCAGACTGTCATTTGCAAAATGAGGTCCCCAGAGGGTGAATTTAGTGATGCTACCCTGCACAGCAGGGTAGCATCACTAAATTTACTCTCTGTGAACCTCAATCTGAATCAGGGTCTCAAAACTAAACAGAAAGAGGTACCCAGATGATAAATTGGCCCACTATATAGGATAGCATCATCAAATTCACCCACTGGGGACCTCATTTTGCAAATGTCAGACTGCTTATTTTCAGGCCTGCTACTTTGGGCCCATTCAATCCCAACAGGAGGAAAATGAGAGTGTGGTTTAATCAAGTCTGGAAATAAGCAATCTGTCATTTGCAGAATGAGGTCTCCAGAGGGTGAATTTGCTGATGCTATTCCATACAGTGGGGCAATTTCTCCTTTGGGTACCTTTTTTTCTTTAGGCCTGAGACCCGATTCAGACTGAGGTTCGCAGAGAATAAATTTAATGATGCTACCCTGCTGTGTAGGGTAGCATCACCAAATTCCCCCTCTGGGGACCTCATTCTGCAGATGACCGTCTGCTTATTTTTAGGCTTAGTGGTTTTCAAAACCCACCCACCCTCTCAAACTAGGCTATCAAACTATTTACATCTATGCTGCGATTACGCTCCACTCCAGTTAGGTTCAGGCGAGTGAGTGTTATGTTTCAGAAATAGCCAAGTGTTACAATCACAAATACTTTAACAGCTGAAGGGCATTTTGAAAATCAGATATTATTACGATCCCCGATGAGTCTGGAGGTGGGATGGGGAAATCTCACCCGTGGGGCAAGATATTTGAACCAGACCCGAGGCCTGCCGAGGGTGTGGTTCAAATATCTTGCCCCAAGGGTGAGATTTCCCCATTCCAACCTTCAGTCTCATCAAGGATGATTTCCCCCCCCCCCCCCCCCCCCCACCATGCAGCGATTACGTTAGCCAGAGGTAATCAGGAGTCACATTCTGATTCAATCAACTCATTTTTTATTCGTTGTTTTGAGAAACTGATGACACCGTCGGAAAGAGCATGCACAAGTTATGTATATACCAAAGGTATATACCACGGTACCACCAAAGGTATATACCACAAAATCGATTAGGAACGGTGGCAACTTGAGGGTTGAAGAATTTTAGAGCATCAAACTTTGATCACACTGCATTCCGATGACGTTAATATGAATTAGTTGGTAGCAAGAAACTGATATGATATACATAACGTCATAATAACGTTATAAATGTATAACATCACGTGGGTGGGGTGGGATACATCTGTCTCTCCCTGCCATCTCACCCGGGACACACGTTTGTTACACATGCAGTGGGGGGAGAAATATATTAACAATAAAATTGGCTGTGATGACGTTTTGTAGTTACTTCATTTCTTTGAGGAATCAATGACGTTCCAATAGTGACATAATAGAGATTTGTTTACTAGTGTAGGCCGATTCCGATTATTTTAATGTGTTTTACCTGGCTGCAAAGGTATATTAATAAAAATATTATTATGACAATAAATGATCTGGTGTTCTGGATAGAGATGAGGTGATTAGTAAAATGTCCCATCAGATAAATGCCGATTATTTTAGACAACAATTGGCCAATACCAAATGCCAATGTCAGATGGTTTCTTTATTATTCAAGCTTACTGCAGAAGCTGGGTGATTTACAGTAATGCAAATTTAATTTACATGCCATTAATCCCCATCAACCCAGAAGATAACACAATTTTAATACTTACTTAAATAAATAAAATAACAGACATCAAAGGGTTAATTTTATGTCAATGAAGCACCATCAGTGCAGTGTATTTTCGATTTAAAATAGACAGCTAACAACTGAGTCGAGAACTCATCATGTGCATCGTCACGGTAAATTGTTCTGAACTTTTGATGCGGTTTACATCAACACTGGCAACAATTCATTTCAAAGTCAGGTCTTTGCCGAATCGCCCCCTACACGAGCTTTGAAGTCAACTATCACAGACAAACAATCTTTGAAGTTAACTATCAAAGGCATTCAAAACACAGCTGAAAAAAAAATCAGAGAACAAAGAACACAAGCGTGTTTTTCTGAAGAGATGATGAGACGATGAGCGTGGCTGAAAGAAATATTGCGACATTTTGCAGAATGCAGTACAGTTTGGGCAGTGAAGAGTGTCTGTATTCACATGATGGATAAAAAACAACTTGGTACACAGTTACACAATCAAAATCTTTAATATAATATTCTGCCTTTTCTTTCACAAACCATCACTTACCTGATATCAGTAACAGACGAGTGACGTACCAATCACTTGCCACTGGTTGTCCCACAAAGGGGAAGAAAGTTCATGACAGATCATCCATAACACTTTCACTTTCTTTCAGACAATCGGCGAGGGCCGATGTTGAACCATCGAGTGCCAATGGTGAACCGAGGGATGCTTATCGGCTTATCTCCGCCAACATGTATGGCATATGGAGATTTAATACCTGAATGTTGGTATTTAAACACCGAGCCACAGGTGAGGTGCTTAACCCTTTACCCAACGAATCGCCCGCATCCGCCCGCATAATAATGTGTAAATTCAGCAGCTGAAAAAATATTATTTTTCGAAAAATTTCAACAAAACCATATCATGTTACCCCTCTTTGGAACGAGCTCATTGAGCTCGTTCCAAAGAGGGGTCACATGATATGGTTTTGTGGAAATTTTTGGGAAAAATTTAAAAAATGATATTTAAAGTAATAAATTTTGATATCGTCTGAGTTGGGTTAAGGGTTAAATGAGACATCCAGGTATTAAATCTCCATATTCCATACATGCTGGCGGAGATAACGTTTTTGTTCAATTTGAAACACAATAGAAACATACTGGAAATAAATTTGCGGACTCCTTTCTCACGCTCTGCAATTGTTTTGTTTTTATAAATGCAGAAAACAACAGATAGAGTTACATCCCTTGGGTCATTAAGGAAACGAGTAAACAGTATTTTGTTGACATATCATCCCCTGAGTTCTAATGTGTTCTATGTGCCCACTGGCACATAGAACACATTGGTACTCAGGGGACGAATTATTTGCTCTTATTTTATTTTTCTTCAGTTTTTTCATTTTAATTATTCGACTCTTAGATTTATAACGATGAAATATGATCGGATTGTTGGAAATCTGATGATATTTGTGACTATTTTCAGAGTTTTTTGGGTTCGACAAAATATGATCGAATTGTCGAAAATCTGATGATATTTGTGACTATTTTCAGGGTTTTGTGTTCGATATTTATACTGAGGCAAACGCAGAAAACTTTCGTTTAAACCATATACCCCCGATGTTTCGCGTGCGCTTATACCCTGGATGCTGCACGCTCTCATATACCTTGGATGTTGGGTGCACCCTTTGCCATGGCTATTTGTCCAAGGCATTCTGACCAATCAAAAGACAGAATTTATCGGGATATAGGGACAGCAAAAGTATATTCTTTGCAAGAAGTCGGGAAACAAAAAAAACTTTTGTGAATTTCTTGTTGAGCATTGTTCATTTATAGCAATTTCTGCCCCCCATCATCATCCTCCTCCCTCCCCCTCCCCACCCAAGATGGTGGTAGTGGAAACACCTTTCTGTATGTGATGAATCAAAAGTTCTAGTAGTCAAGTTGTATAGGAGATCAGTGGATTTGTCGTTGTGCAGTGGCTCCTTATCAATTCTTGACTTCCTATATAGGCAGCTGCAGTACTGTAGCCGTGTACTGGTCATAATCCATGCATGGGTGTTTTGTAGGTAATCCACTAACCACATGTTGTAAATTACACTGTGATAGGTGCATGGAGGAGAGTTCCAACCCAGAACTGAACAAGTATATTGTTAGCCACATGTTGCTTAGTGTACAGTAAGTTGCCGTGGACAGGTTGTAATCCAAGCGTGGGCAGTGATGTACACGTATGCATTTATCAGGTAATAAAACTAATCCTCAGCAAAATTTTCATTAATGAAGCACTGGGTTGTACCCGGAGCCTAATTAAATTTTTGCTAATTCTTCCTATAATTAGTGTTTGGAATCTAATATTACTGTGACCGTGGAATATTGCCCACACAAGGAAAGTGACCGGTGCGTAATGGCCATACTGTTCTATCCTCCACCCCCTCTTGATGACATCATCAACATAATCATTTTTTGCACACGCCAAAGTATATTCTTTATGAGATGTCGGGAAAATCTAAAACCTTAGAGAATTTTTTGTTGTTGAGCACCCCCCCCCCCCCCCTACTGAAAAGTTTCTTCACTACCACCATCTTGGGTGGGTGGGGGGGGGGGGGGGGGGGCAACCACCCAAGATTGTGGTAGTGAAGAAACTTTTCAGTATGTGATCAATGAGTGTTCCAGTAGTCAGGCTGTACAGAGAGCAGTGGATTTGTGGTTGTACAGTGGCTCCTTGTCAATTCTAGGCTTCCTATACAGGCAGCTAAAGTACATACAGTCACCGTGGACTAGTCATAATCCATGTGTGGGCAGTAATGTCCACCTATACATTTACCAGGTAATAAAAATCAACATCAGCAAAATTTTAATTAATGAAGCACCGGGTTGTACCCAGAGCTTCATTAATTAAATTTTTGATGATTCTTCCTATAATTGGTGTTTGGAATCTACTAATTATTGCGTCCATATAAATAATGCCCACAGTGGAAAGTGACCAGTCCACCGTGGAAGTACTGTAAGACTTTATGAGACACTCCTGCCAAACTAATTTCAATGCAGCCAAATTAATTTCACTCTAGCTGAGATGGCTACATGATATCTGCAAGCTGAAGCACCTGTTTCAGGGCTTATATTTCGTCTAAATTTGTGAGAATCCATTTAGATTCTCGTGAAAATGGTTGCGAGAATCCATACCTACTATGAGTGTCCCAGGATCCCATGATGCCACCATGGTTCAACCACTGTTGTATACTGATAATACATGTTAACCTTTTACCCAACACACCTTTTCAATTTTTAAAACTAAATTTGATAATTTTTAAACAATAAATAATAAATAAATGATAAAATAATTAAATGAACAATATTTACCAATAAAATCTTACAAATCTGGCTGTCGCTGGAACTGGCTCAATGAGAGCCATATTTGTGCAATTTTATTGATGAAGTGTCAGGATATTTCAGGTCATGTTAGCCTTCTGTTTGTTAATTTGTTGTCGCTGTGTTAGATAAAGGGTTAAATTGACTCAATTCTTTTCACGCAAATCCTAGCAGAGGTGCAGCGAGAATCTACATGGATTCTCGTCAGTTTTATTGCGCGAATCTTTGTGCGAATCGATTCTCGGATTCTCGTCGAAATATAAGCCCTGTGTTTCAAAGTTAGAATTTGGCCTATAAGGATTGGTAAGCATGTATAATGAAGTACTTACCAGAAAACATAGGCATTGTAAGATCTGGATGTAAATTAGCCAGCTGTTCCGACAGAAAGATCTGTGAATTTGAATATGAAACTGAGATGAGAATGTCATTAAGTGGAGGTATTTCTGGTTTTTCTTCCTCGTCTGTGTCTAACACAGGTTCCTCTTGGAAAAACCTTGTATCTAACAGATGGAGCAGCTTTAGTGCACATTCATGAATCTCAAAACGTGGATTACCGACATTGAGTACTGCTAAATTGAGCATTGCAACATGATCACATGGGTATTCCCTGCAAACAGAAGATGATATTATATTAACCCTCAAGGACCTTGAGGTTTTATACATTTTCACTATGTGTTAACCCTTTACCTAATGTGAAAAGCAGATGACACTTGCAAAAATAATTCTTGAATAACTCATTTTTTTCATTTTTTGTCTCAAAAACATAGGTTATGACCCCTCGTTGGAACGAGCTCGACGAGATCGTTCCAACGAGGGGTCATAACCTGTGTTTTTGAGACAAAAAATGAAAAAAATAATGAAAATTAATTGGCGATTTTTTAGAATAGCGCTGGCCGGTTTTGGCCGTTACGTTAGGTAAAGGGTTAAAAGCCTCCTGTGGCCTCCTGTGGCTTTGCAGTTGCTTCTTGTCAAGTCTTGGCTGCCTACAGAGGCAGCCAAGACTTATCTAGAAACAACTGACAAGGTACTTAGAAAACAAGTTTCGCGTTTTTCCAAACAATGCATGTTGGGGCACCTGTTCCTTTGTATTAAAAAGTTAACAAAGTCAGAATAGGCCTTTAACCCTTTACCTAACGAATCGCCTGCATCTGCCGTGTAATTTGCAAATTCAGCAATATTTCAACAAAACCATATCATGTGACCCCTCTGCACACATATGTCAAAATATCTGAATTTGAGGCCACAATTTTTTTCTATAATGCAACTAGACATTTAACCACTTTAATCTTGTGAGACAAAGCTCACGAGGTCTGTCAAGCAAGACTGTTAAATTTATTTTGGGAAAAATACCCTTTAGAAATTCTGACATCAGAGTTTCGAGATATAATTTATCATACAACATGCATTTATTTTCTCAAACACAAACAATAAAAGCATCGCAAAGTGATTCCAATCTCCCCCCCTCCCACCCCACCCTCACCCCAAACAAATATATTCAAAACCAATCACAATCAGGCCTGACAAAAATACAACGTCTCAACCTCATCTCTGGACCATGTGATGACTCGTCCTTTGAATATCTTGATATATGCCCTGATACAAGGTCTGGACTTCATTGCACAATATGGGAACCCCACGGGGGAGATAAAAACCTATAAATATGAAATTAGGCCCCACAAAGTAAATCTCCTGTTTCTCAGACCATTTTTTGTAAAACTGCATGTGGGCGGGCATTTTTTAATTGTTTTTTAAATTTTTGTAATTATTTCTTTGCCAACAAAAGTTCATGTTCTTGGTTTGTTTTATGTCTTATGCCTCATAATATACAGAACAGCATGGGTGGTGTTGTATTTCGTCCCTTGAGTGCAAGAAGGCTTTGCAATGCTAAAGCACTGCAAAGCCTTGTTGCACACAAGGGACAGATTTATCTATTTTATTAACGTAAGTAAAATATCAGACATAAACCATTTAATATTCATTTCTTCAAGTTTGCTTTGGTTATAAAAAGAGAGCATGTGGCAGCCAAAATGAAAACTTTTGAGGCCATACGACAACATCTTACTGCTACAAATTTGCAAGAAATGCCACAAATCTAAAAGTTAAAATAAGTCAAGGTCATTTTATATGTAGCACTGTTTAACCTTTTTACCCAACACAACTAACAGGTGGCACCTGCCAACTCCCAAAACGTTTATTGAACAAAAGTTGCCATTTTGCCTCAGACCTATAGCTTATGACCCCTTAATTAAGCAATGTTTTGAAGGCAAAAATAAAACCCAAGTGATGATTTTTTAAGAAGAACACTGAATATGGCCGTTACATTGGGTGAACGTTTTAAAATAAACACTTTTATCTTAGGCCTAAAAAAAATAAAAATCTGTTTCTCAGGCCCTCCCGCATGGTCCTTTTGGCTGCCGCATGCTCTCTTTTTATAACCTATCCAAACTTAAAAAAATCAAAATCGAATGGATTATGTCTGATATTTTACCCAAGTTAATAAAATTGTCCCTTGAGTGCAAGAAGGCTTTGCAATGCTTTAGCATTGCAAAGCCTTCTTGCACTCAAGGGACGTAATACACCACCACACATGCCATTCTGTAGATTATGGGGCCTAAAACATAAAACAAACCAAGAACATGAACTTTTTAATGGCAAAGAAATAATTACAAAAATAAAAAATAAAATAAAAAAACGCCAGCACGCATGCAATTTTACAAAAAATGGTCTGAGAAACAGAGGATCTACTTTGTGAGACCTTACATATAGAATAGAATATATTTCCCCAAATACAAGTGAAACAATCTAGACAACATGGTTCCCATTGATATCATACATCAGAGAATCAAATTCAAGCACTATTTAACTCTTAACCCTTTACCCAACGCAGACGATATCAAAATTTATTATTTTAAATATCATTTTTTAAACTTTTTCAAAAAAATTCAACAAAACCATATCATGTGACCCCTCATTGGAACGAGCTCGACGAGTCACATGATATGGTTTTGTTGAAATTTTTTGAAAAATAATATTTTTTCAACTGCTGAATTTGCATATTACGCGGGCGGATGCGGATGATTCGTTGGGTAAAGGGTTAACCCACTGAGTATTTTTCTAATATTTCTCATCACATCTAGTCATGGCTGCTTTTAAACAGCCATGACTAGATTTGAAGAAACATTCTCATAAATTTAACTCAAGAAATCATTGGCCAAACAGATAAACCAGTATGGAAGGGAGAATTTGGGTAAAAAGTGCTCAAATTATACTTATTTCATTGGCAACTATTCCTTATCCTGGGTATGAATATCCGCCAGCAGCATGCAAGGAGTTAAGCACTTATCAAGGATTCTGACCCTGATTTTAAAGAATTCTATTTATTTATTTATTGGTGTATTAAGGTCACATATTTCTGCACAATGGCTAATCACGGCCGCAACAGTTTTATGGGTGGAGAAAGTCGGAGTACCTGGAGAGAACCACCAAGCAATGGCAAGCAACTGTCAGCTCCCCAACATACTGACTCCACACAAGCAGGGTTAGCATTGGTTGAAGACAGGTGCACCATCGACATGCAGTATGCCTTAGCACACAATGCCACCGTGCCCCCCACGTGGGAAAGGGGGTGAAGTGTCTTGCCCAAGGACACAACGCAGTTGCCGCAGGTGGTATTCGAACCGAGGACCTCTCGACTTGCAGCCTGCATCTTTACCAACTGAGCCACCGCGCCCCTTCAAGGATTCTGACCAGGACTATTATAATACTCATATGAACACACGACACCATTAACAACACACAATATCAGCCTCGAGGACCTGATTATGGAGAACCATACTAGCCAGATATATATTGTCCCTTGAGTGCACAGTATGGTAGCATTGCTAAATTCACCTTCTGTTGTGAACCTCAATCTGAAACACGGTCTCAGGCCTAAACAGATAAACGTACCCAGAGGATAAAATTGGGGGATGCTAACCTACTGTATGGGATAGCTCTGGGGACCGCATTCTGCAAATGACAGATTGCTTATTTTCAGGCTTGATAAGATAACTTCAACCAAATTCTAATTTCCACTCAAACAACATTAGTTTTGTTAAATATCCAGCAATCCCATTGTCAGTTCTGTAGAATGTAGTTACCTTGTTTGAAAGACAGCACATATAGCCCTGAAGCATCCATCAGCTACTTCATTAGCACCAGTATAGCACCTATCTATTACCCAGTCTAATAGACCTTGAGTTTCTGGGTTGAAATCCAACAGCAGTATAACAGTCTCTTTTGCAAGTTCATAAATCTGTAATACAACAAACATAAAATTAAAGGTGAAAGACTAACTGTTGATTTGCTGTTGACTTCTACAGTATTATTAATTTATTTATTGGTGTTTAAGGTCACATATTTCTGCTCAATGGCTAATCATGACCATGACAGTTTTAAGGGTGGAGGAAGCCGAAGTACCCGGAGAGAACCACCGAGCAACTGTCAGCTCCCCAACATACCAACTCCACACAAGCAGGGTTAGCATTGGTTGAAGACTGGTGCACCATCGATGTGCAGTACGCCTTAGTACACAATGCCACTGTGCCCCCACGTGGGGTGAAGTGTCTTGCTCAAGGACACAACGAGATTCGAACCGAGGACCCCTCGGTTTGCAGCCTGTACCTCCACCTACTGAGCCACCGCACCCCCGACTTCTACAGTACAATCCTTGTGAATGGCTACAAACTGATAGAATATACATGTTAATTACATATTTTCACCACCACCAATTCATTTACTGCACATCGAATTAAGATTTTTCCAGTTATAAGCTCATCAATAATTTAGGAAATTCTTATTAGTTTAATGTAATATATAATACAGAAAGTTGTGGAGAAAATATAAATAGAGCTTGGAGGTTTGATTTTTCAGATTTTTGGATTGATTTCAGGAAAAAACCTCAGTTTCGGTAGAGTTTTTCTGTGTTAAGAACATATAGTAAATAACACTTCAGGCTCCTTAACTTGGAAAAAATCTGCAATAGTCTGTATGACACCACACACCACCACAAAAAGTCCAATCTGTAAATATCTCCATTGGGTCCAGCCTTACCCTTACCCTTATCATTCTTACGGGTTCTAGGAGATCATTTTCTAAGCCTTTGGAGTCATAAAAAAATATAAATTAAGATAAACTAGAGCTTACTGTCACAGTGCCGAAGCTGCGACAATTCGTGCAATGCCAATGATGTTTTAAAACTCGTTGGTGACAAAAATACTTGTTGGTGACAAGTCCATAAATGTGACAGAAATTATCCGTATGACATGCACTATTGAGAGGGGGTAGACATCATGAAGATACACTTGCATACCAAGTATGGTGTCATTCCATCAAGTATTTTAGGAGTTATGGTGTTTTTTAAACTCATTGGTGACAGACCGACCGACAGACCGACATTGCCACATATAGAGCTGCTCGTCGCAGCTAAAAATTGAATAATGTTCATCCAATTTATGTTGTGTTCTCATTGTCACATTTTCTCCCTTGTTGACTCATCCAGTGAACGACTCATTAACTGATAGAGTGCTGGAATCCCATATTTGAACTTTACTCTGAAGTGTAGGTACCGTAATCTTAAAGGCTACATATTCAGTCGAAGTGCTCCATATTATCTTTTAAGTGAAATTATTTTATATGTATGGATTTCCCTTGTTATAATTTATGGGAGAGTGCTCATAGGCACTCTCCTATAAATTGTAACAAGGCAAAGACATGTGAACAAATTTTGGTGATCAAAAATAATTCAGCACTCTACCAGTTAAGGGTGAAAATATGACATTGAAAAAGTATTGGCACCAGGCCTGAAAGTTAAAAAATTTATAGTAATTTATATATTTTTTATACTTACCAATGACCCAGACATAGCTGGTGCTAACTCTTAAAATATAGGGCCAAACACAAATTTTGCCCCCCAATCCCCAAAATTTGCATCTAAAACTAAAGAAAACATGTCCTGAAAGGCCCTCCACACTTCGCCCCTACTGCGCATGCGCAGTGTCAAGGACGTTCCGAAATTGGCGCCATTTATCATTCTAATAACCAGTGCCTGGTAAGCGCTATGTACTCAGCGGGGAGGCAAGAGTTCCCAACTCCTGGGAGGGCCATCCCCGTCTGGGTCATTGGTAAGTATAAAAAATATATAAATTACTATAAATTTTTTAACATTTTTATACTGTACCAATGACCCAGACATAGCTGAATAGTAAAAAGGCTGGAGGGCCAAGGACATAGAGCAAAATGGAATACGCTCAATAAAATAAAATAGAGTCATCCCCTGTAGGGAAAAGAAGTAATAGGCCTTACATGTATCTTTCTTATTTATGATAAATTAGAAAGATACAACACCTTCCAAAATTGAGCTTCATACATCCATGTACTCCATTAATATCCAATATAATCCTTATACTAATAATTTTTAAAGTAAGCCAATAATAAAGTAAGTCTAGAGAATAGAGACTCTTATACTCCTAAAAGTGTCTGAGAATTGCATAATCATGTCCGTTGACATATGCAATATTCAAAAGCTATACTTTAAAAACTAAGACTTGAATGAATTTTATAAACTTAAACTTCTCACTAAACAACCCCAATAACAGCTCAGAATTACTAACACCGGAGGAGGTATCCCCTTGTTTTCATAGTAAAACAGGTGACCCAAGGGAACACCCTCCCCCCCCCCCCTTTTTCTTGCCCTGGGTCAAATAGCCCAGAGCGAAGAGGGCAGCCGAACGGAGACACTGCCGAAACAGACAGCCTACGTAGCTATAGTAGCAACTGTTAAGAGAATGACATTCTGAGCAGTAGATAATAGACCTAACAAAAGAGGCCTCAAGAAATTGACTCGATATTTCTAAGATAAAATTCATGAATGTGGATGGCTGAGCGCAATGAGCGGCCTTCAAAAATCTATAATAGCGACACTATTAAAGTAAGCCCAAGAAGTAGAAGAACTCTTACTTCAAGAGCCGAAATCTTAAGCACAACTGCTAAGTCAATGATATACCATAAGCAGTACGCTAGTTAATAGAATCCATTAACAATAAAATGGAGCGTAACGTCCTTCTACTAGACATCAAAGACAGAAGAAGCTTACGCCCTTGTAATAAACAGATATCTGTTTATAAATACATAAACTGTACCCGGAAAGAGTAAAGGCCTATGCCCATACGAAGACGGAAGGACCTTAAAATAATAGGTTCCGGATAATAGGAGCCTAACTCTTATGCAACAATCCAACCTAAATAGTAACGGAAGTATTGATTCCGAAACTATGAAAGTGAAAATCATCCATCGATAGTGCATGAAACTCACTGACTCTACAGTAAAAGAGAAACCAACAGAATTACTGTCTAAAAGGTCAGAATTTGAAAACTACTGTTTCCAGAGGCTCAAATGATTACTTAGCTAAATAAGAACCGAAGTTAAAATCCGAATAGGAATTTAATCTAAAGATTCTAAGTCTATTTATCAAAAAGTTACTAACTGACTTAGATAAAGAGACAAAAGACTCAATTGTAAACTATCGTAGAGTGCATAGGTATGAGGTAACATAAACCTATAACCTAAATCATAACAGGCTGCAGTAGATCTTGTGAAACAAGAATACTAAAAAATAGCAATGAGTAGTATGGAGGGATCAACAATATGAACATAATGATCCCTACACCACGACGGAAGAGCCTCCACTTTAGTCGCATAGAATAGCGAAGAAGAGGATCTCCTATAGTAAGAAATCGCGTCCAAAGCTCGTCCAGTACAGTGCTTACAATGCAATACGGACCACACAACGGAATACATGAAGGTTGCGACCTTGCTGGTTGTGATAAAGATGACACGATTTACCCAGTGAAAAAAGATCCTCACATAGAGGAAGATTTCACGTTAAGATCCACAGTAGACAAGAGAGTAAATTACTCATGATCTCTGTGAAGATAGAGATGCTATCAACAGAAATGTATTGTGGTTGTTTATCTTAGCAATACCTGCTAAAACAACAGCGCCGGAGGATACGCGTATCCTATCATTCCGTCCTATAGATCAATAGAGCGTTAACACTATTAGCTCAGAGATCTGGACAAGCCAACACATACGTCTGCAATTGATTAGCAAGCTGTGTCATAAATAAAACATCATTGGGCGCTCCCATAGATAGCAAATCTGATTGAATACTTGTTTGTTGAGAGTCCATTCTGACAGCAACAAGCGACCCGTAAGAGAACGGGAGTCCGATAAAACAATCAGACGACCCAGAATATGACGGACCAAAACTGAACTTGGTGTACTATAACCAACAGACGGATTCTTTCCATTAAATTGAATAACGGAAACGAAAGAGTGCCTCCCTGGTTCCGGAGATACGCCACTACTGTCGAATTAAAGGACAGGAATTTGGGCATGCGTTTCTGAATAATGTTCATGCAATGACATAAAGCAAGCCTAAAAAACATTATTCCGCGGAAGTTAAACTGATAGCTAAAAGACTGCGGAACCCAAAGACCCTGGCACTTCGAATCCGTAGGGATCAGTATATATCCCAATCTGTTTGACTGGCAACCGTCATAACAGCCACACTCGGGTCCGGCAACTGCGGCGGCACTCTCTGAGTCAACCACCGAATGTTTGCCCCAGTCTGAATCTCTTGTAACACTAGATAGACAAGAGAATGTATAAATCGAGCAATTCATGGATTGCCGGAAAGTTGCCGTCGAAGAGAAGCTCCTCCGAGAACGAAGCGACTCTGAGAGAGTTCTTAACCTTACTATCCACGCGTGTGGATGTAGCTAGGGCTGCGTCACGTCTAACCAACTCCAATCAGCCACTGAAGGGCGGAGTTATACGTGAACAAACTACTGCCCTCAAAAGAAATTACATTGAGAATAATATCCCGTAAATCTTTTCTTGAAGACGTAATGATAACGCCTTAGTAAGGCGGATTACGTATAATAAAGCGTCTAAGTTAAGTCTACTATACATAATGTCGTTCCCAACATTGAAATTGGAAAAGACATAAACGGCGAAAAAGAATATATGCAGTCTTTAATCACACCGTCTAGACGCATATGAACTCTCGGTATGCCCTGCTCTGCCAAAATAAACTATTTGTAAAAATGATAAAATGGCAGAAATGAGCCACGCGGACAAGAAACTAAACTATCATGCTTAGTAGCAGGCTTGTATATATGTAGATATGAAAGGCATCTTCCGATACTACTAAAGGGAAAACTAGAAATCTTTCGAATCCCTTTCGCCATCCTGTCGGACCCTATAAAGCGTTCGGTCGTCCGTAGCTGATGCAACCGTGGACCGCACCGACCCAGCGCCGTCGGATAATTCCTGATTCGACCGAGAAACTGTCAATTGCTGGGATGCTGCAAAACAACTGTGCTAACTCGGATAGCACGTCCGTCACTGAGGCCTGAGGAGAAGCGGTCTTATGATGCATTGCCGCTGGAAGCTCCGTGATCGTTACCCCGTGCATACTTCCAATATGCGAGCGAACGGAGTGTATAGGCCTCGTGTCCCTTGGCTACCGGATGGCGCGACCTATTCGCCGTGGAATCACTGAATGCCGAAACTGATCGGATACTCGAGGTCACGTAGCCAATGTGCGGTCGTGTGCCCTGCTGTGAGGATGAGGAAGCATTAAAGACAGTCTCTCGGACTGTCAATATAACGGAGCGTCCCGAGCAACGGACATATGCTCCGAATGTAAAATATCTGAACCACAACATGCGGTCCCCTATGTTGTTGGCTTCCTCCAATCTGTCCTCAATCTGCCGTCACTGGGTGAGTACTAAAGTAATTAAAGTGCTCGCATCACCCAAATCTCCTTCCTAGACCGCAACGGACGAACCCGGCAGCCGAACCATTCGATGAATGTACGCTACACCGGGTGAGCTAGCGAATGTCACTCCGTAAGCGATAGACATATTCCATGAGCACTTATTGCCGCTAACTCTTCATTAACTATGACGAGAGAGGCACACTTTTGAAAGACATCTCCATAACTCTTCGAACAAGAATCCAGAAATGCTTGGATAGCAAGCATAAAATAATAATATATATAGCGTCGTTCAATAATTCGAAAGTTTGTGTGACATTATTGGACTATGTCGGAACTGAGGGACGATGTCCCTGAACCGAACCAAAAATTTCTAAGTCCACCGACGCTATCAGTTTCTTATCCGGCATCGCAGCATATGTTGTTCCGAAAGGGAAAGCTTGAAATCCTCCGAATCCCTTTCGGTATCCCGTCGGACCGGATGAAACTTTCGGACGTCCGTACCCGCTTCCGCGGAGCGTCCCGACCCAGCATCGTCGGATAAAATATATGCGACAGATTCAGTTGATGCTGGGATGCTGCGATAAACTGTGCTATTAAGGAAAGCACGTCCGTTCCCGAGGCCTGTGCAGTAGCGGACTTACGATGCATTGCCGCCGGAAGCTCCGTGTACGTTGACTCCCGCACACTTCCTATGCGAACGTCCGGAGTCTGCAGGCCTCGAGTCCCCGGCTACCGACCCAGCGCTGTCGGATAATTCTCGATCCGACACCGTTTCTGTCGGCTGCTGGGATGCTGCGATAAGCTGTGCTATGTGCACAAGAATGTCCGGCGTCGAGACCTGCGGAGGCGCAGTCTATCGCTGCTTCGCCGAGGGCAGCTCCGCATCAGATGGCTCCCGCATACTTTTCCTATGCGAACGTCCGGAGTCCATCGGTCTCGAATCCCTGGCTGCCGGATGGTGTGACCTGGTCGCCGAAGAATCCTTCATCGGCGAAGCTGGTAATATATCGGCGGTCACGCAGCCAAGGTGCGGTCGTGTGCGCTGACGAGAAGAGGAAGCCTTAGCAGTCTCAGCGGACTGCCTATACAATGGAGCGTCCCGAGCGACGGACGTATGCTCCGCTAGCGACACATTTTGTACCACAACATCTGGGGCCAGATGTTGTTGAACGAGAGAGGGGCCTCTCTCGCTTGCCGTCCGGATGGACCGGAACGAGCTATGAACCGGACTAAAAGGCTTCCTCCGTTCTCCCTCCGATCCGCCGTCACTGGGTGTGCATTAAGTTAATTTTATAGTGCTCGCATCACCCCCAAAATTCCTTCTAGACCGCAATGGACGAACCCGGCTGCCGAACCATTCGGTGAATGGACGCTACACCGGGCGAGCTAGCGGACGTCAAAGGCCGTCGAACCTACTAGGGTCCTCTTAGGCAATTGGCGTATAACATGAGCACTTTTCCGCTAGCCCTTCATTAATAGTGATGACGAGGCACACTGTTGGAAGACATCACAGATACATCACCCTAATCTTGATCGTCTGAAATAGAAATTGATAAAGTAGAGTGACCCTGCGGGGAAAGGACCGGAGTGTCCAAATCCCCAACAACATACCGTGACATACGCTTCCCATATTGTCATCGAAATCATACGATACAGAACAGGAGTTAATGCGAGTACACTGACCACATATAGAATGATAATAAAGTCAGAGGAAGACTTCCTCTTAAAACAATTGATCAATATCCTTTCAATGTGAAAAGAAAACAAGTCCTGGTACTCGCACTAACCCCTGGCAATCAAAATACATAATAATAATATGATCCATTAATATAGAAAAAATAATTGAAATCAAAATATTTTGAAAAAATATTTTTTCAGAACAGCCCAAGTTTCTGAAAAGTAACGTTGAGCCCCAATGGATCCCAAGCCTAAGTGTGGACAAAAATTTTAAAAATATTTTAAACAATTTATTCAACACTTACGAACAATAATAATGTATCTAGTTATGATTAAAATAACATAAAGATATTATTTATTAGAAATCCCCCCCTCACACAGAGGGCTGTTGTAAATGTAAACAATGAGTGTAAAAACACTAAAATAAGACTCCAGGCACCCAGGCCCGAAATCAGTTACCAAAAATACACTATCTGATGCAAAACAGAGACTTCCAGAGAAGAAACTGCAGAACATCAGATGGTAGATGCAGAACACAACGCCTAACCACCCGTAGGTGAAGACGTAAACATGGGGAAAGAACAGAATTCATTCTGTTATTCAGCTAAAACTCCCAAGAAATTTTAGTAATAATAATTACAGAAACTATGCCAAAAGCATGGGAGAATAGCAAGGGGGAACTTAAAGGACAGGGAGAGAGGAAAACACTTGTAAAAACAGTGTAACTGATAATCAGAATGACAACAAAATGGCTGCTGCCTTGAAAATAGGTAACTTAACATAATTTCATTAAAAAATTTTAAGTTACAGCCCTGATAATATTCTGTCACACATTCTTTTCCTCTCCTCCTTCTCTATCCTCCTTAGAATCACCATTTCACTAATATTTATGTGTCTGGCATCATTTAAACTGAGATTTAAAAGCACAAAGATCAGTCAGATGTTAACTGATGAAGGGCCAAACTTAGAATGATAAATGGCGCCAATTTCGGAACGTCCTTGACACTGCGCATGCGCAGTAGGGGCGAAGTGTGGAGGGCCTTTCAGGACATGTTTTCTTTAGTTTTAGATGCAAATTTTGGGGATTGGGGGGCAAAATTTGTGTTTGGCCCTATATTTTAAGAGTTAGCACCAGCTATGTCTGGGTCATTGGTACAGTATAAAAATATAAGCAGTCTGACATTTGCAGAATGAGGTCCCCAGAGGGTGAATTTGATGATGCTATCCCATACAGTGGGCCAATTTATCCTCTGGGTACCTCTTTCTGTTTAGTTTTGAGACACTGATTTAGATTGAGGTTCACAGAGGGTAAATTTAGTGATGCTACCCTGCTGTGCAGGGTAGCATCACTAAATTCACCCTCTGGGGACCTCATTTTGCAAATGACAGTCTGCTTATTTTCTGGCTTGAAAAGTAGTGGTATAGAATTTGAATTTCATCCTAGGTATATAATAAATAGAGGATATCTAGTGTTTTTGAATGGATACCAAAAATTATCTCACGAGAGACTGAGACAAATGTTTATTTTTCTCGGTCACACCTGAGATAATTTTTTGGTAACCACTGATACTTATTTGTCTCCGTCATGAGTGAGATAATTTTCATCATCCACTCAAATTCATCCTCTGGGGACCTCATTTTGCAGATGACTGTCTGCTTATTTTCTGGCTTGATTGGCACCTTTGCCGGATAGTTGCCGGATAGACTAAGCGATAAGAGACCATATGGGCCACTAGTCCAGTTCTCGGAGATAATTTGATCAGTTTATGCACAAACACAGTAAAATTGTTCAGCGAGTTTTAGTTGGGTCTTGTAGCTCAGTTTTCCAATTTCCAACAAAAAAACGAAACCGAACCAGAAAACCAAAAAAACTACCCTGCTCTAAATATAAAATTATTTTCCACATGAAGCCACACAAATTTTCAGGATGACAAGGATGAACTGTTTAGTGAATTTGCATACCAGTTGTCTGTTTAAAGGCCTCAATCATGAGTCGAAAGCATGAAGTTTCACAGCTGTCTGGGATGAAACCCAAGCCTGAAAATAAGCAAACTGTCATTGGCAGAATGAGGTCCCCAGAGGGTGAATTTGCTGATGCTATCCCATACGGATGGCTTATTTATTCTCTTTGAACCTCTTCTGTTTAGGCTTGAGACCTTGATTCAGACTGAAGTTCACAGAGGGTAAATTTAGTGATGCTACCCTGCTGTGCAGGGTAGCATCACCAAATTCACCCTCTGGAGACCTCATTTTCAAGTCTGCTTATTTTCAGACCTGGATGAAACCCACTGTATAAATTGCAGTCTTGATTGCCACCCATCTTGTTTTAATGCTTCAACCCAATACACAGGATATATACAAATTTTATTTTTTTTTATTGATGTTTCAAATTTTCAACATAACAGTATTATCAGATCTCTCACTGAAACGAGCTCAATTAGCATGTTCCAATGAGAGGTCACATAATATGGTTTTGTTGACATTTTCTGAAAAGTTTGTGGGCGTTTTTCAACTGCTTAATTTGTAAAATACATGGGGGGATGTGGCCAATTTGTGATTTGTTTCCTTCATATGGAAATAATTCATCTCATACATTTCATCAGAGATGCTTGCAGTTTTCATGCATCAAAATCAGTTCCGCATAACTATTAATGATTTTATTATTAATTGCATCATGTCTCCCTTGACAAAGCTTTGAGTTTTGTGAAACAACATATTTTAATTTATTATATGCTAGCCTGTGAATTATCGGAAATTATCTAAAAGATATTTCTTGATATCCATCGACTTGATCGATAACAAGGAATATTCCTCAGTAGCTTCCTAAATGACATCATGCTTCTGTGCATCACTTTGCCTTCGATACTGTTAAAAGCAGTGCTCAAAATAACTTTTTTTCTTTGCATAGCAAAATGCTACACATTTCCAAAAAATGAATTGCATTTTGTAAAAATTACATAGCTATTTTTGTATACCAGAGTTATGTATTGCTGTTTTGTATTGAATTCTTCCAAGTAGATAGAATAGTTTCCATCCATTTCTGGGCATTTCCAAATGATCTGCAACACATGAAATGTTTACTATGTTTTTTTTTAATTGAACTGCCTTTAAGGGTTGCATGGACTTGGATATTTTCAAATGGCGTCTTGGTTGTTTATTAAAAGAGTTCTCAAAATGGAAGTTGGGATTTTTAATTTGATGGGCTTGAAGTTATTTTTAATGGACATTTTATGCAAAATGTTGTAAAAATGGGAAGAATTTAAACCAATAGCATTCATCTTACATATGATGTTGCTAATGATGCTTGATGGAGAGTTAATCGGAGTTATGCCTGGAATGTTACACAATCAGAAGTAAAGCATCAGTGAACAAGTTTTCAAATTTGTTTGCAAATTTTCATTTACATTTTGCGATACAATAATCAACTGCAGCCTAATAGGCTGCAGTTGATTATCTTGTATCGCAAAATGCTATACATAATTTTAAACATTGTGTAGCTTTTTGCAAGTTTTGCATAGCAAAAAGCGATGCGACACCGCTTATTTTGAGCCCTGGTTAAAAGCGATTCAGTGCTGGCTTTACCAGCAGTACCAGAAGTTCATGCTATTCCAAGCCGTTCTGGTGATTCTATGACTGAAAAATTAGATGTATAATAATATAAAATACAGTTAAATACATAGATTTTTTTTTTTTAACAGCCAGGGTCATATCATGTCGGTGACAGTTTTTTATGGTGGAAAAAGCCGGAGTACCCGGAGAGAACCACCAAGCAACGACGAGCAGCTGTCAGCTCTCCAACATCGTAACTCTGAACTCTGCACCGCGACACAGACAGGGTTAGATTGGTTGAAGACATGCGCACCATCGACGTGCAGTATGCCTTAGTACACAACGTCATCATGCCCCCCCATGTAGGCGATTGGGTTTAAGTGCCTTGCCCAAGGACACAATGCGGGAGCACGAATCAGTCGCTGAAATGGTCACCCATCCAACTACTAACTGCGCTCGACGTTGCTTAACTTCGGTGATCTGACGAGAGCCGGTTACCACGACGCCACCTCGCCCCCTAAATACATAGATGTATAGAAATGTACTCCAAGAGTGATATTGAGCCTTGAACTGGGTAACTTTTCCAAAATACCTTGTTGATCAATAAGCCCAGGAAGGTTTCTGAATGAGTCGGTGCAGTCAATTTCAAATTCCTTGTTGTAAATTGACACTTAACCATTTACCCAATGTTACGGCCCAAACCGGTCAGCGCTATTCTAAAAAATCGCCAATTAATTTTCATTATTTTTCCATTTTTTGTCTCAAAAACATAGGTTATGACCCCTTGTTGGAACAAGCTCGACGAGCTTTTGAGACAAAAAATGAAAAAAATTAGTTATTCAAGAATCTTTTTTGCAAGTGTCGTCTGCTTTTCAAGTTAGGTAAAGGGTTAAAATGTTCTAGAAGTTAACATTAATGAAAAATATTAGAATATTCTAATTTGTAGTGTTATAATAATTAAATTTCATCTGTGAGTTGGACAATTAGTTGGTTAAATTATCATAGGGAAGTGGGACTATTTTTTTTATGTTTGAGTGATTTGGCTAGAACAGGCCTGACAGAACGATCAGCAGATCTTTGCTATTATTTTGAAATGTCAGTCAGTAAAATGTCACGTAGCATATAAAAAAAGAAAATATACGCTATTTTAGTGTATTTATTTATTTATTTATTTATTTATTTATTTATTTATTTAGTGGTGCTTAAGGTCACATATTTCTGCACAATGGCTAATCATGACCTCGACAGTTTTATGGGTGGAGAAAGCTGAAGTACCCAGAGAGAACCAACTGTCAGCTCCCCAACATACTAAATCCACACAAGCAGGGTTAGCATTGGTTGAAGACAAGTGCACCATCGACGTGTAGTACGCCTTAGTATACAATGCCACTGTGCCCCCACGTAGACAATGGGGTGAAGTGTCTTGCCCAAGGATAGAACACAGTTGCTGCAGGTGGGATTCAAACCGAGCAACTGTCAGCTCCCCAACATACTAACTCCACACAAGCAGGGTTAGCATTGGTTGAAGACAGGTGCACCATCGACGTGCAGTAAGCCTTAGTACACAAAGTCACCATGCCCTCATGTGGGCAATGGGGGTAAAGTGTCTTGCCCAAGGACACAGCGCGGTTGCCGCAGGTGGGATTCGAACCGAGGTCCTCTCGGCATGCAGCCTGCACCTCTACCTACTGAGCCACCGCGCACCGTGCTATTTTAGTGAATATCGGGGATTATCTCATTCGTGTGGACATAAAAATATTATTTTTCACTTGCACAAGCACTCGTGAAAATTAAAACTTTCAGGTCCACACTCATGAGATAATTCCTGATATTCACTAAAATAGCATAGATATCCTCTATTTAATTTTCTTCAGCCATATCCAATTTGATTGCATATAAATGGTCGAGATGAGTTTTTCATAACTCAATGAATAATTTTCCTATCATTTGTCAACTAAACAATTATAGGCATCTTGAATGGTTCAATTTAACTGTAATTGCTGCTGGTGGTCTGTTATTTCATATTCGAGTGGTTTTCACAATGATTTTTGTCTTCAGTATTCAAGACATGTATAAGCCTGAGTTGAAAATAATAAAACTGTTATCTGCACAAAAGTTGATTCAAGTACAATGATATAAATGACAGGGACCATAGCCGTATACATCATGATATAAGCAAACACCCTGAATTAAATTATAAGAATTGAAATGAATTATCTGTCGCTTTATTGGAGTTTGAATGTGGGATGGGCGTCTTAAAGTTTTGTACTCTGATAAAGTGAGAGATAATTAAATTCTCGGGCTGGCAAGAATTACGAAATTTTATCATGATCGACTTTTGAAGAACAATCGATTAAATTCGACTTTAATCGTTCTCTGTGACTTCTTGAAACAACGATATAGAAAACAATATTTTTGGTCATTAGTTGCTCAGGCCGGATATTCATTTTAGGTATGCTGCACGCCTACTACTATCTGGGGAAAATTCAGACTCTTGACCATCTCAGGCCTAAACCTGAGCCTAAGCTCAGGTTTGGACCTGAGGTAGTCAAGAGTCTAGTAATAGTCATATTGAGATTTAAGAAGGCAATTGCACTCCTTGGCAATCTGAAAATGGCAATTATTTGTGCTCCAATGCCTTCTAGAATGCCAGACCTGGCGTCATGTGTTGTATCTTTATACTTCTTACCCATATCAATTACAATGCATTTTGATAATCTACAGCCTCTGATACTTATTTATTGGTGTTTATGGTCACATATTTTTGCACAATGGTTAATCATGACCACAACATGAGTATCAACTCAAGACCAGGATTGAGCATTAACAAGCCATGTTGTCCATTTTAGAGAGGGTTGGCACCTCCCAAGCATTGGTGACTGGGTCCTATTTTACCAGTAAAACAGAGCCTGTTTACCGTAGTGAACAGGCACTGCTTCACTTCCCTGGGTTCCCGCGGGGAGCCTCCGATACTTCTTACGACCATGATTGGGAGGAGAGTAATATTTAATAATTCATCAGTAAAAGAGTGATGAAAATTCATCATCGTCAACTTTGAAATTGTAGTCGATTATAGGTGTTCCAGACAATTAGTCAACTTCTTGATTAATCATGACAGGCCTATTCAATTATTATATGAATAAAATTCTCAATTTATCGTCAAAAAGCAAGAAACTGATGAAATTCTACATTAATGAATATACCTGTTATTGTAATAATTGCATTAACAGTTTAGCTATTCATTTAACCCTTTACCCAACGCAGACGATATCAAAATTTATTATTTTAAATATAATTTTTTTAAATTTTTCAAAAAATTTCAATAAAACCATATCATGTTACCCCACATTGGAACGAGCTCAGTGAGCTCGTTCCAATGAGGGGGTCACATGATATGGTTTTGTTGAAATATTTTGAAAAATTTATTTTTTTCAACTGCTCAGTTTGCATATTACGCGGGCTGATGTGGGTGATTCGTTAGGTAAAGGGTTAACAGGATTCTTTTTTACTAGTAGAGTGTTACATATTTCTGACTACAGATTTATTACAATTATTTATTGCTTGTTTACATTTGATTGGATAGTGCCAATAGGCACTATCCAATCAAATGTAACCGAGCAATGTGTCATACAAAATCTGATTCTTTCCAGGGTCAATTTGAAACCTATTCCAAGAGTTAAGATGTTATGGTTATAGCCTACGGTATTTGTACAACCCATATTCGACATTCTAGCACTATACCAGTTAAAATGTTAAATGATGGAAGCTCATATCTGGGCTCTTTTCAGAAATGAAGCTATCACAATTAAAAGGCTTCATATTCTGTGGAAGTGTTTCATCTTCTCTCATAAGTTAAACTATTTTGTCAATATGGATTTGTCCTGATAGAATATATTTGGGAGTGTTTCTAGGCACGCTCCAATTATTTATATATTTATTTGTGTTTAAGATCACATATTTCTACACAACGGCCAATAATGACCTCAACATGGAGATAAAGTCAAGTCCAGACAATCGTTTATACCAAAGTTGCCCATTTTAAAGGACTTCCACACCTGGCATTGGCGACCAGGCCCTATTTTACAAGTGAATAGAGCTTGTTTACCACAGTACACAAGCACTGCTTCAATTCCCAGGGTTCCCATAGGGATTTACACTCAGATTTTCCTGACTTCTATTTTCTGCCTGTGACTGTTAACTGCAAATGAGTGAATCATTACATTTTTAAAGATGTGGCATTTGACCTATTGGTATCTACATAACCACCGACTGCTGAATTGCTATGTCTTTTATAAAGCTAATGATGCATTTCAGACATTTATAGAGAAACTAGAGCACACTGTCACAGTGCCGAAGCTGCGATGATTCGTGCAACGCCAATGATGTTTTAAAACTCGTTGGTGACAAAAAAACTTGTTGGTGACAAAAAAAATTGTTGGTGACAAGTCCATAAATGTGACAGAAATTATCCGAATGACGTGCACTATTGAGAGGGTGTATACATCATGAAGATACAATTGCATACCAAGTATGGTGTCATTCCATCAAGTATTTTAAGAGTTATGGTGTTTTTTAAACTCATTGGTGACAGACCGACCGGGTGGGCGGTTTGGGCTTCAGGCAGGCAGGCAGGCAGGCTCTGCCACATATAGAGCTGCTCATCGCAGCCAAAAATATAATACTAGGAAAACACAATTTAAAAAAATAATTTCTTAGGCCAGAATAAACAAAAATATGTGTTTGGTTCTTGGGGCATTAATTTTAATTTTTCAAATCAATGAAGAAGGGAAGCTTTTATTTATTTATTTTTTGTTTGTTTGTTTGTTTGTTAACTGGCGGAGTACTGGAAGCTCATATATTCTTAAGTGCAGGTACCACAACTTAAACATACAGATGTGCTTCAAATTATCTTTGATGTGAATTTATTTCATCTGTATGGATTTTATACCTTGTTCATATTTATGGAAGAGTACCTATAGGTGCTCTTCCATAAATTGCAACGAGGCAAAGACAAGTGAACAAATTTTGGTAACCAAGAAAAATTTGTAACCAAGATAAATTTAGCACACTACCAGTTAAAAAAGAAATATAAAATATATTTGTATTCAGTTATATTTATGCACCTTTTTGAAAAAAAAAAATACCGTCCACATAATAACTGAGTTATTTTCTGCATAACATAACAAACGGGATTTTTATAAAACAATTGGGGAGTGCGGTGGCTCAGTGGTAGAGTGTTGGACTTCCATACTAGAGGTCCAGAGTTCGATCCCCGATCAGGATGACCCGTGCTGTGTCCTTGGGCAAGGCACTTTATCCTGGATGCCCACACAGGGACATGATGACACTGTGAACTAAGACCACAATAACCCTGCTTGGGCAGTGCTTGAACAGAGTTTGAATGTTGAGGAGCTGACAATTGCTCGTTGCTGCTCCGTGGTTCTCTCTGGGTAATCTGCCTTCCTTCACCAGTCATGATTAGCCGTTGTGCAAAAGTATGTGACCTTAAACACCAATAAATAAATATAAATATAAAACAATTATAATACACAATTTCTGTATTTTAATAATACAGTACAAGTCAAAATAAGTTGTAGGAAAACCATTATAAACTATGTATCTTTCTCTTGATACACTGATCAGACCAGAATCTGACAACATTTTCTGGAAAGCTCTCATTGAGAGCTTTCCAGAAACGATGTCAGATTCTGCAGAAGCAGCAGTACACTTAGTTTATTGTGGTTATGCTACAACTTATTTTGACTTTTACTGTACTTTGTTGTAAACATGTGCAAATAAATATATATCAACCATAAAATGGATAATTTTAAAGTCTCATGAAATGGCCCGCAGAAAACCTCAATCTGAAGAAATTAATTTCATAAGGCCCCACAAAGTAGATCTACTGTTTCTCAAGCAATTTTTTTGTAAAACTCTGTATGTGGGCGAGCGTTTTTTTATTTTATTTTTTATTTTTGTAATTATTTCTTTGCCATCAAAGGTTCATCATATTCTTGGGTTGTTTTATGTTTTATGCTCCATAATCTACAGAATATATAGCATGTGTGGTGGTGTATTTCGTTCCTTGAGTGCAAGAAGCTAAAGCATTGCAAAGCCTTGTTGCACTCAAGGGACAAATTTACCAATTTTATTAACTTGTGTAAAATCTCAGACAAAAACTATTTAATTTTTATTTTTTTAAGTTTGCATTGGTTATAAAAAGAGAGCATGTGGCAGCCAAAAGGACCATGCGGGAGGGCCTGAGAAAAAGATTTTTAACATTTTTACACCTATCATACCAATTTTGGAAGATGCTGTAAGCCAATAAAAACATTGAACAAATGAGTTTGATATCAATGATGGATTACCCGAGAATCAACATTTTTTTGGCAGGGCCTCAAGTTTTATGGAGAAGGATTAAATCACATGCAACAATACATACAATATGTCATAACGTTATGTATCAATCTGTAATACAATCAACACTTTCACAAAGCAAAAACAGTAGATAAAATCTTAGTATTATGAAAAGGTGAACCATTCACACGGAACAAATTTTAAGAAGTTAAAAATCCAAAACAATTTTAAAATTTAGTTTCGTTTGCTAAAACAAAGATTGTTTCCTTGCTGAAATAAGTGTGACAAGGTCATTTGAAAGTAACTAAACAGATTTTTCTTTTCACTGATTTATGAATAAATTTATCCACTTCACTATGAACAAGAGCTATTGCTGAACCAATTATACCCCCACTGCAGTGCTGGACTAATGAAGCATAAATGAATTACAAACAAACAAAAAACATGAAAAATTGACAATGTAAAGACCGTAACTCTGATGAAAAATAGGCAGGCAACCTTTTATAAGATGTGCAGCCTTGAAACCAAATTTCATTGAAATGCATCCACAAACTGCTGAGATATCGCTGCAGACAGCCGGACAGACAGACATATGGACGGATGCAGGGATGGACGGATGGACAGATGGATGGTCAGAGGATGGATTGACGCATTTAATCAAGTCTACACCCATCCTCTTCATGACTGGGGCTATAAAAATTGAAATTTGACTGAGAGGAGATTAGACAGGCAATCATATTTTAGTGAAAAACAACTACAGTGGAGCCCACTTAATTGGATATCTCTTAATTGTATATCTCTGTTAATTGAATATAATTTTCAAACACAAAACCATTTACCATACCTTCAGTACAAATTTGATCTGTTAATTGCATATGGGTTGTAGAGTAAACTCCTGTTAATTGTATATAAATTTTTGAAATATGTCAAAAAAATTACTGTGACACGCACCAAATTCCCCTTATTTATCAATCTTTTTGGCCTCACTACATCCAATACAGGCATTTATTTTATTATATCTTGTTTGACAGAGCTCTCTGAGCTCTGTCAAACAAGATATAATAGAATAAATGCTCAGTTTACCTCCAGAACACAGGAAACTGACCAAATCCCTGTTAATTGTATACTCCTGTTAACTGAATAATTTTCACTGGCAAAATGGATATTCAACTAGAGGTACTGTGAGCAAGCTCACAAAGTGATCCCCCCCCACCCCCGCGCCTGTCAGAACGGAATTATATTGCTTCATGCACATCTTCATAAGGAGTTCTTCCACTGTGTAAAGTTTTATGAAAATTCTTCAAACGGTTTAGGAGGAGTTGATTATAAGGATGGACAGACGGACGGACAGGGTGATTCCTATATACCCCCTCAAACTTTGTTTGTGGGGGGTATAATTAAGAGGATTCTACTGTGTCAACAAAAATTTGAGACAACTTTTCCCCACTCCTGAAATGCCACTCCCAAGTCATCATTCATATGAAATTTTATTGGAATCAGTCCAGTGGTTTGGGAGAAAAAGACTCAAACACCACCTTTACAACAGATAAAGATTGATCACTACTGCTTACCCAGACTTTGAGTGAGGTGAGCTAACAAGGCAACCTAAGAATGATATTATTATTTTCCTTGAATGGTGTGGGCATGAGATGGGGAAATCTTACCCCAAAAAATCTTGATCAAGCTTATGTTTATTTGGGTTGAAGTTAACTTTCAGCATCTATGGCTAGATTGTGACCACAAAAAATTATGAAGTCAAGTTTAGTAAATCAAATGCATCCAAGACATTCTAGAGAGAACCAACAGACCAAATATGGTAAAAATCGGATAATGTTTATTCAAGTTATTGCACTGACACTGCCAGCAAATAGGAAATTCAAAGTAGAAAAAAATCCTAGCGGCATTAACTCCTGAAAATAAAATTTGAGCAGGACTGTTTTTTTTATAACTCATCCAATAAATTCTTTGTTTGAACTCACAGATCAAATCTCATAAAAAAACGGATAACATTTGTTCAAGTTATCATGACGACACCCCAATATAGAGGACGGATGGTTGGCTGGATTTAGATGAATTTAAAATGCATGGACAACCACTAAAAATTCTTTTACAAGGCTAATTTCTGGGTGGTAGCAAACACTAACCCTTTCAGTTTACTAACCCTAACCCTGTCCACAACCCTAACAACAAATCTATGATAATATGACACCCATTTTTTGTCACTTAGTAGATACGTACTGTTTCAGCCTCATAAATCACTGTTTTAGCCACATAAACCCCAATTTGTAGTTCAAATTTATGTGTTTAGTCATATAAATAAAAATAGATACATAACAATGCTGTGTACTGACGATTAGGCATTTAACCTTCAATTTGTTAGTGTGCCTAGACAGATTCCCACAGACATAACACAACCAAAAGGCATAGAGAATACAAAGAAAGTTTCTGCCAAAGAAACTCTGAGTTTAGCACATAGCAGAAACATTGCTTGAGTTTCTTGTGCTTTTTCTCTGAATTGGAGATGGAATGCCATTCCAAGGGTGTAATAGCATTTGACCACAGGGGTGGTGGCACAGAGTCAAATGACTGTACAGCTTTCCTCCTCATTTAAACTGCCTCCTCAGGGTTCCTGCACCAAACCTTTAAGCAAATTCCAGGAGTTTCAAGGAGGTTTTTAGTGCTTTTTCAAGGAAGTTCAAGGAGAAAAACAGACAAAATTCAAGGATTTCCGAGGAAACATTTTCCACTTGCATCCAAGAGACAGAAAATATAACTCGACCCTTTACCTAAGCTAACGGAAAAAAACGGCCAGCGCTTTCCATGAAAATCACTGTTCAATCTTTTTAGATTTTCATTTTTTGCTTCTGAAACATAGGTTATGACTCTCATTGGAACGAGCGTATCGTTCCAATGAGAGGTCACAACCTATGTTTCAGAAGCATAGGTTATGAGGTTATGAGGTTATGACTCTCATTGGAACGAGCGTATCATTCCAATGAGAGGTCACAACCTATGTTTTGGAAAAAAAGAAAATGTTCAAATGCACAGTAATTTTTTCACAAGTGCCGTCTGCTACTAGGTAAAAAGGTAAAAGAATGGTCATCAGATGTACAGTATTTTGAAATAGCACACTGTCCATGCATAGCCGACTCCATTTCCAGGATGGCCTTCAATATTCAAGGAGTTTCCAGGTCTTGGGAGGGTGTTTTGAGATTCAAGGACTTTCAAGGAAATCAAGGAGGTGTGGGAACCCTGCTCCTTTATTGTGGGCTGGTCTGGAAGTATACTAGCCCCACTGGGGATCATAGGCCCCCTTGTCAAGAAAATTGTGGTGCCACTTCTGGTTGTCCACTTTTGGTATAGTGTATGCAGTTTAAGTTTAACCCTTAAGGGAATGGTGGTTTTTTATACATTTTTGATTTACTTTGACAATCCACATCCTTTGACTTTGTTGCCTGTGCCGGCAGCTAAAACTTGCTTAGAAACAACTGCTATGGCACTTTGAACATAACTTGCAAGCTTACCCCAAAACTGCATGTTGGAGCACCTGTTTTGTTGAAGGAAAACATGATTAAAGGTGGAATTAGGCCTTTAACCCTTTACCCAACGAATTGGCTGCATCCACCCAAGTAATATGCAAATTCAGCAGTTGAAAAAATATTATTTTTCAAGAAATGTCAACAAAACCATATCATGTGACCCCTCATTGGAACGAGCTTGTTGAGCTCGTTCCAATGAGAGGTCACAAGATATGGTTTTGTTGACATTTCTTGAAAAAATTTGAAAAATGATATTTCAAATCATAAATTTTGATATCCTCTGTGCTGGGTAAAGGGTAAGGGTTAAGGAGACATACTCGTTTGATGAACTCTCTTGAAGTTAAAAGTCTAACCCTTTACCCAGTTAATGACCATATATGGCCAGCACTAATCACACAAATCACCATTCAAATTTTATTTTTTCTTTCTACACTTTTTGCCCACCAAATCATAACTTAATACACTACATTGGAATGAGCTCATTCAGCACATTCCAATGATGGGTCATAAGCTATGTTTTGGAGGCAAAAATAAAACTTTTTTTTTAGACAAAAAATGTTTTGAAAGTCTTCTCTTCTGGCCTTGTTTGGTATAAGGTTAAAATAAAAATAAAGGTTTTATTATCATGCTGTGGACTTCATCAGTTATCATGTACAGACGTCACACGCATGCATCATGTTAGTTCGATATGATGTAGACTATTTATAGCAACAGAAACATGAGAAAAAGTTGTTATATCTGGCTCAAATACCAATGGTCAAATTCCAGCTGTGAAGACTTGCTGTTCTCCTTTTCTCTGAGGGGGAACGGTGTTCCCTCATAACTGCAAAACTTGGAATTGCTGGATCTTGACAGATATCCAACATACTGTGCAGCTAGCAAGACGAAGGAGAGCTCGCTGTGTTCAACACAGCGAGCTCTCCTTTCTCTTGGTAGCTGCATTAGAGCCTCAACCCATTTTAATTATTGGTTAGTTACTCGCTTTCCAAACTATAAAATAAAATTATATATAGGTTGGTTGTTAAAACACAACATGACATCACAAATGCAACATCCTTGGTAAGAGCACATCCTCCTACGACGGAGAGAGGGTGAATTGTGCTAATTATCTCTCTGTCAGAGTAATGAAATTTGCTGTGAAAATTAAGTAGATGCTTTAACATGCAAATAACAATATCACAATCACTGGTTTACATTAATGCTTTGACTACTTTTGTAGACAATCCAGACTTGACTATAAATCACTGCCAGGTCACTAAACATGCAGGATGCTGAGAAAGGAGTTACGGGACAATGGCTGTACGATAAAGTATCAAAGTCAAAACATTTTCATTTGCAGACAGGCTGAGTAGGATTTACTCATAGGTGCATGTTCTACAACTTAAAGGGTTTGTATTCTGTGATTGTGATTCACTTTATCACACATCCACATAAATTGTATTAACCCTTTACCTAATGAATTGACTACATCTGCCCTCATAATTTACAATTGAGCCATTGAAAAAATATTATTCTTCAAAAAACTTTCAACAAAACCATATCAATCGACCCCCGGTGGATCAGATTGCTTGATATGGTTTTGTTGAAATGTTTGAAAAATTTGGGAAAAAAAATCAGTACAGTGGAGCCCACTTAATTGGATATCTCTTAACTGTATATCCCTGTTAACTGAATATAATTTCCCAACACAAAACCATTTACCATACCTCCAGTACAAAGTTGACCTGTTAATTGAATATAGGTTATAGAGTAAACTCTTGTTAATTGAATAAAAAAATCTTGCAACCTGTCGAGAAATTACCCTGACTCTCCCCAGTTTTCCTTTGTTTAAAGACCTATTTGGCCTCAGTACATTCAATAAAGGCATTGACTCTATTATATCTTGTTTGACAGAGCTCATGGAACACTGTGAAACAAGATATAATAGAATAAATGCTAAGTTTATCTCTAGAATACAGGAAAGTGACAATTCCTGTTAATTGAATACTCCTGTTAATTGAATAATTTTCATTGGCAAAAGTGGCTATTCAATTAACAGGATTCCACTGTAATTAAAAATCTTTTAACACAATTATCAAGTGACCCCTCATTGGAACGAGCTCTATAATTAAAATAATAAATTTTGATATCCTTGAGTTGGGTAAAGAGTTAAAGCATGTGAATGCATTCTGTCAACTCACAAAAATTTAACATCCCACCAATTAACCCTTTTATGTTAGAAAACTGTCCAAATACATCAAAATAACAACACAATTTGTCTCCCTTTTTTCGGCGAGGAGGGGTGTATTGTGTGTTTAATTTTCTTCTTTTTTGTTTCCAGATGGGGCTTACAATCACTCTCAGAGAATTAAGCCAAGTTCATTTAACTCTTTATCAAACTAATTGGCCGCATCTACCCATGTAATTTACATATTACCGTATTTACTCTATGTATTGGGACAGCTAAAAATAATTATTTTCACAGGTGTCCCAATTCTTAGAAAATGGGGAAAGAACACAGCCTGGTCTTGATTTGATGCTGAATAAAGTTGTGTGTGATTCGGTTTCCATCACTATATACGAAAATTGCCGTCCAATTTTTTTTTTATATTTTCATTTTTTGCTTCCAAAACACAGCTTATGATCCCTCATTGGAACGAGTGCATTGCGCACATTCCAATGAGGGATCATAAGCTATGTTTTGGAAGCAAAAAATGAAAATTTTTAGTTACTCAAGAATTTTTTTATGAGTGTCGTCTGCTACTAGCGACGGGCCAACTGGAAACGAATCTCCTGAAAGTCCCAAACTTTGGAGCATAAAAAAAATATAGTTTTCTGGAAATCATAAGCTATGTTTTGGAAGTAAAAAATGAAAATATAAAAGAGTTTGGGTGAAACCTTTGAGTTCTACCAAATCATTATTCCTGTTGGTGAAGATGCCCAATATGAGATTTGAAGATGGGCTCTCAGAGTCAGAGAATCAAATGTAGCTGATCATACAAATAAAACACTAGAAAGATATCTGCAAGCAATTATTCACAAATGTTTAAGACTGAAATATCAAGGACAAACATAAACAAAATAAATTCATTCAACAAGAAACAGTTTTCATTCCATCAAATCATTCATTTATGACAAGGGCAATTAAGCCAACTTCATGCTGTCCACTCACCTGATGTTTAATCTAAATATTTAAAGAATAAATTAAAAACACAATAATTGATCTCATATATACAGAACAGTTAAAAAATTCTAGTTAGGCCCACAAAGTAGATTTTCTGTTTCTCAGGACATTTTTGTGAAATTGCATGTGGGCAGGCATTTTTTATATTTTTTTTTATTTTTGTATTTATTTCTTTGCCAACAAAAGTTCATGTTCTTGGTTTGTTTTAGGCTTTAGGCCTCATAATCTTCAGAAGAGCATGACTGGTGGTGTATTTCGTCTCTTGAGTGCAAGAAGGCTTTGCAATACTAAAGAATTGCAAAGCCTTCTTGCACTCAAGGGACAAATTTATCAATTTTATTAACTTCGGTAAAATATCACACATAAACCATTGAATTTTTATTTTTTTAAGTTTGCATTGGTTATAAAAGGAAGCATACGACAGCCACATGGATCATGCATGAGGGTCAGAGAAACAGATTTTTAACTTTTTTAGGCCTTATCAATTTCTTTCACAATTATTAAGTTAAAACTTTATCATAGCCCCCAGCTAGTCATACTTTATTGGAGTGTGCATGTCTCTCATTTTAGACCAATTCAAGGTGGGAAATTTTGTTTCTCAGTATGTTAAATTTACAGCACAACAAGGGTTAAAATAACTAATAAATATGTTAGTGTTGAACCTGGAACAGTTATTACTTGTTCAGGAGGAGACCGGGTATATTTTAACCCTTTACCCAAAGTAACGGCCAAAACCAGCCAATGCTACTCACCAACGTCACCAATTAATTTTCATTATTTTTTCATTTTTTGTCTCAAAAACTTAAGTTATGACCCCTCTTTGAAACGCACTCATTGAGCTTGTTTCAATGAGAAGTCATAACCTATGTTTTTAAGAACAACAAGAAATTATAGCAAAGCTATGCAAAAAAAGGACGCCATTGCCAACTGTCGTCTTTCCCACCTGAGTTCAAGTTTAGTAACTCGATTATAAAACTGTAATATCTGGGATACACTTTTGTGGATGCAAAGGGAAATGACGCTGTTTTGCCTGGTGGGTGTGAAAGAAAAGTTTTCAATTCGAAAGTCTAAAAGTAGAAAACCGACTTTTTGATCCAACGCTCTGTCTCACAACATTCGAGACCTGCACTCCTTTTCAGATTGCGTACCCGCCGGAACAGCCACGGAAATCCCATCCATAAAACCAACGAACGGGAGTTACGGGACATCCACTGGGGTATTGAAAATGTGAAAATTTTGCGACTGAAAGCAGTATTTGGTATTTTTTTATCATCACTGATGATCGGACACGATCTGACAATCGTCTTTCCAAAATATGACGATGTCAGATGATTTTCAAAAAACATGTCTCAAAAAGTCACTAACATGCCTACACATAAATTGGTTTGGCACAATATATCGCTCGTTACTAGGGAGGCACGTTGGTTGCTAAGGTAACCAACTAACATCATTACCGACTCCTTGGTTTAGATCCCTGGTGTATTATAGGAATATATATTGAATTTAGTCAAAATTGTCCTAATACGTAGCCCATCCCTAGGGAGGCACGTTTGTTGCTATTGACACCAACTGACATCACTACAGACTCCTTTTAGAACCTAAGTAGATAATGGGCCTATATATCAGATTTGGCCAGAATTGGCACAATAGACCACCCGTTGCTAGGGAGGCATGTTGGTTGCCAAAGAAACCAACGGACGTCATTGCCAACTCATTGGTTTAGGTGTCTAGTGAATTATGGGTTCATATATCAATATATCTAATTTGGTAAAAATTCACCCTGTATTCGACTCCATGGTTTAGATCCCTAGTGCATTGTGGGTCCATAGATTGAATTTGGTCAAAATTGATCCAATAGGTCGCCTGTTGCTAGGGAGGCATGTTGGTTGCTAGGGAAACAAACTGACATCATTAGCTACTCCTTGGTTTGAATCCCTGAGGCATTATGGCTCCACATATCAAATTTAGTCAAAATTGGCCCAGTAGGTCGCACGTTGCTAGGGAGGCACGTTGGTTGTTAGGAAAACCAACTGACACCATTTTCGATTATTTGGTTTGGATCCCTAGTGCATTGTGGTTCCATATATCAAATTTGGTCGAAATTGGTTCAAGAGGCCGCTCGTTGCTAGGGATGCACATTGGTTGCTAGGGAAACAAACTTGCATAATTTTCGACTCCTTGGTTTGGATTCCTAGTGCATTATGGGTTCAAATATCAAATTTGGTCAAAACTTGCCCAATAGGTCGCCCGTTGCTAGTAAGGCACGTTGGTTGCTAGGGAAACAAACTGACATCATTACCGACTCCTTGGTTTGAATTCTGGTGCATTAAGGGTCCACATAATCAAATTTAGTCAAAATTGACCCAGTAAGTCGCCCGTTGCTAGGGAGGCATGTTGGTTGTTAGGGAAACCAACTGACTCCATTTTCGATTCTTTTGTTTGGATCCCTAGTACAATGTGGATCCATATGTCAAATTTAGTCGAAATTGGCTCAAGAGGCCGCCCGTTGCTAGGGAGGCACGTTGGTTGTTACGGAAACCAACTGACATCATTTTCGATTCTTTTGTTTGGATCCCTAGTGCATTGTTGATCCATATATCAAATTTAGTCGAAATTGGCCCATGAGGCCGCCCGCTGCTAAGGAGGCACATTGGTTGCTAGGGAAACCAACTGACATAATGTTCGACTCCTTGGTTTGGATTCCTAGTGCATTATGGGTTCATATATCAAATTTGGTCCAATTGGCCCAATAGGTCGTCCGTTGCTAGAGAGGCACGTTGGTTGCTAGGGACACAAACTGACATCATTACCGACTCCTTGGATTGAATCCCTGATGCATTATGGGTCCACGAGTGAAATTTAGTCAAAATTCGCCCAGTAGGTCGCCCGTTTCTAGGGAGGCACGTTGGTTGTTAGAGACACCAACTGACATCATTTTCGATTCTTTTGTTTGGATCCCTAGTGCATTGTTGGTCCATATATCAAATTTAGTCGAAATTGGCCCAAGAGGCCGCCCGCTGCTAAGGAGGCACGTTGGTTGCTAGGGAAACCAACTGACATAATTTTCGACTCCTTGGTTTGGATTCCTAGTGCATTATGTGTTCATATATCAAATTTGGTCCAATTGGCCCAATGGGTCGTCCGTTGATAGAGACGCACGTTGGTTGCTAGGGACACAAATTGACATCATTACCGACTACTTGGATTGAATCACTGATGCATTATGGGTCCATGAGTGAAATTTAGTCAAAATTGGCCCAGTAGGTCGCCCGTTGCTAGGGAGGCACGTTGGTTGTTAGGGAAACCACCTGACACCATTTTCGATTCTTTGGTTTGCATCCCTAGTGCATTGTGGGTCCATATATCAAATTTAGTCGAAATTGGCCCAAGAGGCCGCCCGCTGCTAGGGAGGCACGTTGGTTGCTAGGGAAACCAACTGACATAATTTTCGACTCCTAGGTTTGGATTTCTAGTGCATTATGGGTTCACATACTTACTGGATTAAAAATATAACCAAACACTACATTAAATGTATTTTTCGCCTCACTCACTGATAATAGCTTTGGAAAGGGTGAATAAAATATTTAATCGATATCATAGAAGGCAGTGCGATGGCGTGACGTCATCTATTCACTGTTGTAATTTTGCGTTTTTCAGCAATTTTCAAGTTTTCTTGTCAATGTTCTGATAATGTTTTATGATTCACAATTATTCACACCCCGTTCCATTCCAGTGGTATTTATAAACATGTCTGTAAAGTTTGTGTCGAAGTGGCTAAATATTTGCGACATTATCGTGGTTTGAAGTGGACAGCTGGGTTGTTTAAATTAAAGATACACTCATCATGTTGCTACGCCTGTAGGCCTACTGGCGGTAGTGACAGTCGGTCTAGAAACATCAAATTTATTTTGAAAAAGTACCACTTTTCCAAAGAAAGTGTACCATATTGGGTTATTTGGCTTGAATGATATGTTCAGATAAGAAATACCATGTTTATACCTGTTCTGTGACTGTCTTTTTCTGCCGCAGATAAGTGCCAAAACACATTGGAGGGCTGCATTCCATTCACGGGTTCGTTGTGCTGTAACACGGACGACTGGATATGGGATTTCCTTCGAGGAACAACGGCCCAACTTGATTGTTGAACGGGCTACCAACAACTGCAAGAACAGATATGGGCTTTCCTATTTTGGAGATTAATTTGAAGAATTTTTGTACAGAAAATTTTCATGGTGTTCAGTTTATCGGGTCTTAATGGCGCAGATACAGGGGATCCAGCCAGGGACTGTGTGCTATTTTTTCGGAAATTTTGTAGTTTCGTCAGAAAATAATTGGGACCATTCTTAGGGGAATTTATGCCTACTATCATTGAAATATGGGATTTTGTGGGTAAAAACACAGCTTCTGTGGGACCTGGGCTCTCTTGAAAGTGGAGAAAGCCACTATCAAGGCTCTCTTGAAAAGTTCTGAAAGCCACTATCAAGGTTCTCTTGAAAACGTGCTGAAAGCCAATTTAGTGCTGAAAGCCACTATCAAGGCTCTCTTGAAAGTGCTAAAAGCCACTATCAAGGCTCTCTTAAAAAGTGTGGAAAGCCACCATCAAGGCTCCCTTGAAAAGTTCTGAAAGCCACTATCAAGGCTCTCTTGAAAATTGCTGAAAGCCACTTTACTGCTGAAAGCCACTATCGAGGCTCTTTTGAAAAGTGCTGACAGCCACTTTAGTGCTGAACGCCCCTATTATGGCTTTCTTAAAAAGTGCTGAAAGCCACTATCAAGGCTCTCTTGAAAAGTGCTGAAAGCCATTATCACGGCTCTCTTGAAAAGTGCTGAAGTCACTTTAGTGCTGAAAGCCACTATCAAGGCTCTCTTGAAAAGTGCTGAAATCCACCATCAGGGCTCTCTTGAAAAGTGCTGAAACTTTAGTGCTGAAAGCCATTATCAAGACTCTCTTGAAAAGCACTGAAAGCCACTATCAAGGCTCTCTTGAAACGTACTGAAGCCTCTTTAGTGCTGAAAGCCACTATCAAGGCTCTCTTGAAAAGTACTGAAAGCCACTATCAAGGCTCTCTTGAAAGTGCTGAAAGCCACTATCAAGGCTCATTTGAAAAGTGCTTAAGCCACTTTAGTGCTGGAAGCCACTATCAAGGCTCTCTTAAAAAGTGCTGAAAGCCACTATCAAGGCTCTCTTGAAAAGTACTGAAAGCCACTATCAAGGCTCTCTTGAAAGTGCTGAAAGCCACTATCAAGGCTCACTTGAAAAGTGCTTAAGCCACTTTAGTGCTGGAAGCCACTATCAAGGCTCTCTTAAAAAGTGCTGACAGCCACTTTAGTGCTGAACGCCCCTATTATGGCTCTCTTAAAAAGTGCTGAAAGCCACTATCAAGGCTCTCTTGAAAAGTGCTGAAAGCCATTATCACGGCTCTCTTGAAAAGTGCTGAAGTCACTTTAGTGTTGAAAGCCACTATCAAGGCTCTCTTGAAAAGTGCTGAAATCCACTATCAGGGCTCTCTTGAAAAGTGCTGAAACTTTAGTGCTGAAAGCCATTATCAAGACTCTCTTGAAAAGCGCTGAAAGCCACTATCAAGGCTCTCTTGAAACGTACTACAGCCTCTTTAGTGCTGAAAGCCACTATCAAGGCTCTCTTGAAAAGTACTGAAAGCCACTATCAAGGCTCTCTTGAAAGTGCTGAAAGCCACTATCAAGGCTCACTTGAAAAGTGCTTAAGCCACTTAAGTGCTGGAAGCCACTATCAAGGCTCTCTTAAAAAGTGCTGAAAGCCACTATCAAGGCTCTCTTGAAAAGTACTGAAAGCCACTATCAAGGCTCTCTTGAAAGTGCTGATAGCCACTATCAAGGCTCACTTGAAAAGTGCTTAAACCACTTTAGTGCTGAAAGCCACTATCAAGGCTCTCTTGAAAAGTGCTGAAAGCCACTATCAAGGTTCTCTTGAAAAGTGCTGAAGCCACTTTAGTGCTGAAATCCACTAACAAGGCTCTCTTGAAAAGTTCTGAATGCCACTTTAGTGGCTTCACACTTTAGCTTGTGGTCTGTTCAGCAGTGGATAAAAAAATGTATGCATAAAATTGTTTTGTTATCATTTATTGGAGAGTGCCAACAGGTAAATGGTAATAAAACAATTATTTATAAAGAACATCTTGTTAAACTATGGGTCCCCTTGCTGGTAGCATTGTATCTTTGAAAAAAAAAATAATACTCATGTTACAAATTACCTTTGAAAAATAATGTAGCATTCTACCAGTTAACCCTTTTCCCAATGCAGAGAATATCAAAATTTATTATTTGAATTACTATTTTTAATTTTTTTTAAAAAAATGTCGACAAAACCATATCATGTGACCCCTCATTGGAACAAGCTCACCGAGCTTGTTCCAGTGAGGGGTCACATGATATGGTTTTGTTGAAATATTTTTCTTAAAATATTTTTTTCAACTGATCAATTTGCAAATTACGCAGGTGGATGCAGGCGATTCATTCGGTAAAGAGTTAATGGGAAATATATGATGAGGTTGCACAGTTTGTGTACATATAATCCTTAGATTTCTTTTGCAGTTTACAAAAAAAGGAATCGTAGGATATAAAATGCTTTTTTTATTAAGAACGAAGCATAGAAATTAAAATTAAAACAAAACTGGTTGCACTTCAATATGAGCTGTAACCCTAAAACAAATAACTTGAGCAATAGCCATGAAAACTCTTTTTTTCTCTTAAAAAATAAAATTTAAGTCATACTCTCTCCCCACCTACATTACAAAAAACTCTGGACAGAGGGATTCAAAAGCTACATTGGAAATACTTAAGAAATAAAAAATCACAAAGTTTCCATGATTACAGTACTAATGGGATTTGTTGTTAAGTATATGCCAATGATTAGTATCCAATCAATGGTTAACAACCATCACAAAAATCATTGTAAAAATAAATTAAATGATTCTCAGGCATTTTTTTTTTCAAATGTGTGAGGGAGAGAGGGTTTTATTTTTAATTTTTATGTTTTTCTTGCATATAATGAGTATGGATTGAGAGGCTTTCCACAGTCTTTTCACACACATAATATATAGAAATTGCAAAATGATACAAATTAATTTTTAGCCTCAACAGCCCAATTCCAACTTTGATCACAACAGGTGCCCCAACATACTGTGTTTGGAGAAACTTAAAAGTTACATTCTAAGTGCCTTGGTAGTTGTTTCTATGCAAGTCTTGGCTACCTATGTAGGCAGCCGCGAGTTGCCTAGAAATAACTACAAAGCCAATAGATGTAAACTGTCTTTAGTTATCCTCTTCAGTTTTCAGTGACACACATGAATCAAAAAATGTAAAAAGTTTTGAGTCTTCCAATTTTGTAGTAATATTGAAAGACACCAAAAGGCAATAAAAAATTAGTGGCTGGTGTATGATCGGCAAAGTTTGAGTGTGTGATTCTGCAACGTTGCATCACATGCCAGCTGTGGACGTTGGGAATGTTCACCAGTACTACGCTATCCACATCGTACCTTAGTGTAAAATAGGGACCTGTTGAGGCGCTTGCCTTGTGTGCCCGACTGTGGAACATCGGCAGTATTCTCCGTTTAGTTGAGCTGAGAATGTCATAGAATGAACAAAGGGTGTGAACACTGTAAGTCAGAGAGCACTGCGGTGGATTCTAGACATTAACATTGCATTATTATTATTAATAAAAAAGTCCAATCAGGGGGTTCAATTTCTGTGAGGGATTGTCTGAGAATCAAAACACTTTTTTGGGGGGTGGGGGGGGAGGAGGACGAGAAAGGGGGGGGGGGGGCCTAATTTGGTAGAAAATATTCAATGATTATTAGTTTCTACTGACCTTTCCCTGATGTGAACTCAAGAGAGTGTCTAACCAGTTATAGATGTAACCATCATCATTCAAGCCACTTGGATCAAACACAGGACCACAACATAAGACAGCTGACATGGCTCTCATGGCAGCAAGTTCTATCTCTGTACAGATTTGTTCTTTTGATAACCTAGACAATAAAATGAACAAGACCATGAAAAAGCAACTCCAAATTTAGAAAGATAAAATTAATTTCACAAACAAAATCTGAACTCCCAAGTCTTATTCGGCAATCCGACATCAAAGATGATTTGAAACATGTGCATTTTTCTTTTCGGTTCTTTTCTATTTTCAAAGATAACATGCTCCAACAAGGGGAGCCTACATCTGGCAACATACTGTACATAAATTACCGCTTCTTTGTTACAATTTATTGGAAAATGCCTTTGTAACAAAACATTTTTGTATGAACCCTGTTTTCTACTGCAGAGAATCCAGGAAGCTGATGAATGCAGTGTAAATATACTGAAGTAGCTTGCATATTGGGATATACATCATTGCTTGTTATAATTTATTTGGCAATCTCAAAAAATGTATTGTTTTTTATTGGGGTTTAATGACACTTTTGACAGCCAAGGTCACCTCATATCGGAGAGTTTCACGGGTGGAGGAAGCCTGAGTACGCAGAGAGAACCGGTGTCAAGCAACTGCAAGATTCCCCAACATATTAACTCCAAAAAAGCAGGGTTTAGCATTGATTTGAGACAAGTGCACCACTGACGTACAGTACGCCTTAGTACACAGTACACAGTGCAATCGTCATGCCATGTGGATAATCAGAATTTACTCCTTACATGCTGCTGGTGAATATTCCTGCCCAGCCACAAAATCTCTTGCCATTGAAATAAATATAATTTGGGTATATTTAACAAAATTTCACTCCTGTTATTATTACTATTTATTGGTGTTTAAGGTCACATATTTCTGCACAATGGCTAATCATGACCATGACAGTTTTATGGGTGGAGGAAGCCGGAGTACCCAGAGAGAACCACCGAGCAACGGTGAGCAACTGTCAGCTCCCCAACATACTAACTCAACACAGGCAGGGTTAGCATTGGTTGAAGACAGGTGTACCATAGACGTGCAGTACGCCTTAGTACACAGCGTCACCGTGCCCCCACGTGGGCAATATTTCACCCCTGTAAATTGAATGGACTTTTTGACAAATGATTTCTTTAGTTAAATTTAGATAAATTTTTCCTCAAATCTAGTCATGGCTGCTTGTCAGCAGCCATGACTAGATTTGATGAAAAATATTTTGAAAATACTTAGCGGTTTAAGAGTTAAGTGCCATGCCCAAGGACACAACAGTTATCCTTCATGGGGATCAAACCATGGACCTCATAATTTGAAGTTCCAATGCCACAGCCACCGTGCTACCTCTGTTGCTGTAAAAGGCAATTAAAGATGGAAGTAGGCGTTTAAGAGTTAACCAACCAGAGGCGGAGTGGCTGTAGGGTCCACATGGAAATTTCCCAGTGGGCCCCCTTATAGGAGTTCCCAAGGGCCCAAATTAATGCAGCATACACCTGTTGATGCATAAAATTTTGGGAAAATGACCAAAAGGTGAAATGGATATGATAGCAAAGACTGTCAGTTTATTGAAATGCTCTCTTTGTGGACTGCCATTGCAGTCTACATAGAGGGAATAGCAATACACCAGCAGTCTAGTCTGCCACTGATTGGTTAGATGCAAGGAAACAGAGTTTTTGAGGTTCACAAAATCTGTTTGGTGCAACCGTTTTTGCCTAATGAGCAACAAAGAAGATTAAAAAATACCATAAAAAATGTCCTCTATGTGAACTGTCACTGATCCCTTAGATGTAAGGAAGTAACATTCTTTTGGTTCGAAAAATAAAAAAAAATTTCTGAGGCCCCCTTGGTATGTTTTCCGGAAACCTTTTTTTTTCTCGCCCAGTCCACCCATGTAACCAACTACAAGTTGTAACTAGAAACTGTTTTAGCACACTAAAACATATTGTCTCCCCTTCCTTTCTATTTAGTGCACTGCAAATTATATATACATGAATAATATTGACAATCATGCCAAATATCTAAGGTCTAGGTCAAAAGACAAAAAAGTTCTGGTCCGGACCAAGTTTCCCTTAAAAAAGCACATAAATCTGACCTTCAGGTCAAAGGTCAAGGTCACATGAAGTTCACTATGGTACGCGAAACACCGGCTCATGGTGATACATCCACATGCCAAATATCTAAGGTCTAGGTCAAAAGACAAAAAAGTTATGCCCCGGACAAAGTTTCCCTTAAAAAGCACATAAATTTGACCTTCAGGTCAAAGATCATGGTCACATGAAGGTCACTATGGTACGTGACACACCGGCTCATGGTGATACATCCACATGCCAAATATCTAAGGTCTAGGTCAAAAGACAAAAAAGTTATGCCCCGGACAAAGTTTCCCTTAAAAAGCACATAAATCTGACCTTCAGGTCAAAGGTCAAGGTCACATGAAGGTCACCAGTTCATGGTGATACATCCAGATGCCAAGTATCTAAGGTGTAGGTCAAAAGACAAAAAAGTTATGGCCCGGACAAAGTTTGTATGAGAAGAAGAAGAAGAAGGAGAAGAAGAAGAAGAATAATATGCACTAAAACAATATGTCTCCCTTCTGGGAAGGGGAGACATAATCATGTGATAGTGCCCTCTGTAGGAAAATATGTAACCAATTATCTAAAATGTATCATGCTTCTTCGCATTTTTGACCATAAGATCTTCATTATTTATTTATTTATTTATTGGTGTTTAAGGTCACATACTTATGCACAATGGCTAATCATGACCGTGACAGTTTTACGGGCAGAGGAAGCTGGAGTACCCGGAGAGAACCACCAAGCAACGAACAGCAGATGCTAGCTCCCCAACATCGTAACTCCGCACTGCAGCACAGGCAGGGTTAGATTAGTTGAAGCCATGCACACCATTGATGTGCAGTACGCCTTAGTACACGGCATCATAGTACCCCCATGTAGACAATCTGGGTTAAGTCATGAATAAGATAAATTGGCAATGCTCTCTGTGATGTCCACCTTGTCTTCTATTTATTTATTGGGGGTTAACAACACTTTTGAGATCCAGGGTCACCTCATGTCGGACAGTTTTACGAGTGGAGGAAGCCAGAGTACCGGGAGAGAACCACTGAGCAATGGTGAGTGACAGTCAGACTCCCCAATGTACTAACTCAGAACAAGCAGATTTAGCAATGGTTGAAGACAAGTGCACCATCGACATGCAGTACGCCTTGGGACAGAGCACCACCTTGCCACCACTTGTGCATTCGAGATTAAGTACCTGGCCCAAGGTCACAAGGCCGTTACAGCTGGTTGGGATCGAACCATGGACCTATCAGTTTGAAGTCCAATGCCATAACCACTGAGCTGCCATGCTCCTTCTTGACTTCTACTGATGTCACTAAACTTTTGAAACTGAATATCTGTAAATGTCAATAATATAAGATAGACATTTTTGAAATGAAACTTTGATTGAGAATGACACCTTTTAGTTATGAGCCATGAAAAGATTTTCTTGCAACTGCACCAATTAACTGAAAAAAAACAACTTAGGCCTAAAAAAATAAAAAAATCTGTTTCTCAGGCCCTCTCGCATGGTCCTTTTGGTTGCCTCATGCTCTCTTTTTATAACCAATTTAAACTTAGAAAAAATAAAAATTAAATGGTTTATGTCTGATTTATTTAACCCATGTTGAAAAAATTGATGAATTTGTCCCTTGAGTGCAACAAGGCTTTGCAATGCTTTAGCATTGCAAAGCCTTGTTGCACTCAAGGGATGAAATACACCACCACTCATGCTATTCTGTAGATTAATGAGGCCTCAAACTTGAACCAATGTTTGGCAAAAGAAGTAATTACTGAAATAAAAAATAAAATAAAAAAACGCTCGCCCACATGCAGTTTTACAAATAATGGCCTGAGAAACAGAAGATCTACTTTGTGTGGCCTTACCTTCTGTCTAGTGCATTGACTGTATGACAGAACTAAGATTTTCCAACTGGATATCCGTAAATGTCAATAATATAAGATAGACATTTCCCAGAATATGATAAAGGCCAAGTGAGAGAAACTTTGAAGAAGAATGACACCTTTTAGTTATGAGCCATGAAAAGATTTTCTTGCAACTGCACCAATTAACTGGAAAAAAACAACTTACCTTCTGTCAAGTGCACTGACTGTATGACAGAACTGTCCTCCCCAATTTGCAAACAAATGGAATAAACTGTACCTAAGTTCTCTGGATAACAGATTTTTTCTGTACTCAACTGAAAGTTGTAAAATTTTGAAAAGTAAAGACTTTGTAGATGCAATAAATATAATACACAGTTTGTTTAACCCTTTACCCAACGCAGACGATATCAAAATTTATAATTTTAAATATTATTTTTTTAAATTTTTCAAAAAATTTCAACAAAACCATATCATGTGACCCCTCGTTGGAACGAGCTCGATGAGCTCGTTCCAACGAGGGGTCATATGATAGGGTTTTTTTTTAATTTTTTGAAATATATTTTTTCAACTGCTGAATTTGCATATTACGTGGGCGGATGAGAGCGATTCGTTACCCAACACACAGGACATCAAAATTTATTATATTAATTATTGTTTTCAAAATTTTTCCAAAAATGTAATCGAAACCATATCATGTGACCTCCCCCCCCCTGCCCCCCCCCCCCCCCACATTGGAATGAAAACAACAAGCTCGTTCCAATGAGGGGATCACATAATATGGTTTTGTTGAAAATTTTTGCAAAATATATTTCAACTGCTAAATTTTGAAAATTACGTGAGTGGATAAGGTTAATTCATTAACCCTTTACCCAACGTAATGGCCAAAACCGGCCAGCGCTATTCACAAAAATCGCCAATTAATTTTCATTATGTTTTCATTTTTGTCTCAAAAACATAGGTTATGACCCCTCTTTGGCACGAGCTTGTTGAGCTCGTTCCAAAGAGGGGTCACAACCTATGTGTTTGAGACAAAAATTGAAAAAAATTAGTTATTCAAAAATTTTGTTTGCAAGCGTCGTCTGCTTTTCGTGTTAGGTAAAGGATTAACAGGGCACAGAGGGTTAACAATCCATTACATATAAAACCTTTACCTAACATGTATAGCAGCAAACGACAATTTGATAGGTAAAGGGTGAACCCTTCAACTGATACCCATCACCCGTTGGCACGAATTACAAAAATTACCATTCAAATTTTTCATTAATTTCTTCATTTTTGCCTCCCAAACATAGATTTTTGATACCCTCATTGGAGCAACACACCACAAGCTTGTTCCTGTGAGGGTCATGAGCAATGTTTTCTGCACTAAAAATTAACCATTTCAATTATTCAAGAAATTTGTTTGAAACAAATGTCTGTTATTCAGGTAAAGTACAGTTAAAACTAGAAGTCCTGTCATGCACTGTGCATTTATCTAGGCTTAATTGCGCGTATGAATTGCACGCAACTGCCATATCAAATGGCATCAAAGCACGACAGGTTCTCCTGGTTACTCATAGCAAACACAGGCAATGCTTCTGCCAATGGACCTCCGGGGTTTTAACTGTAAAGGGTTAACAAAAGATATATTCCATTTAGAGAGAACACCGTGTATTCTCTGAATTCACAAGTAATTAAAATACTCCAAAGTATCAAATTATAAAAAAAGTGCGGAAAACTGATTCGCTTGAGTTTTCACATTATAAATTAAGTTGAATGTCAATAACTTCGCAAAAAACATCCGACACGGACCAAAATCGAACTTGATTTCAAGGTACCCATGATAAAACCACACACCAGAAATCGGCCAATTATCTCAACAATCCAGAAAACCATTATTTCAGAAGTTCAAGGTCAATAACTCCATGAATGAAAGTGTCAATGACACAGTAGCTTAACTTGATTGTGTGTGTTGTTTGATGAGAAGGATAATGTTCAATGTTTATGAAAGGATTATGAAATAGGACAAGAATTGTGATAATTGGGAATATGTTAATTTCTGTTCCCTGTATGCTATGTTTTCAATAAAAATAATTTGAGGTGGAGACTGTACTAAAGAATTGAGGGGTGGGTTAGTGTGGCCCTCACAGTTAATGCATGTGGCCTTCACAGTTAATGTATGTCAACCAAAGTTACCAAATTATTCCAAAATGAGTCATCCTATCAAGTTACAATGAAATCCCTTCATAAATACGGCCTGTAGACTGTGCTAAAGGTTTTGGGGCTTCGGGCCTGTGTAGCCATCACAGTTTGACCGACCGCAATCAAAAGGGGACATCCTCATCTAGATATTATACTGAGTCATCCTACCAAGTTACAATGAAATCCCTTCATAAATACGACCTGTAGTCTGTGATAAAGGTTTTCGGGTTTTGGGCTCGGGCAACCGTCACGGCTGAATGATTGTGACCAAAAGGGGACGTTCTCATCTAGACAATATATGGAGGTCATCCTACCAAGGTACAATGAAATCACTCCATAAATTTCTACCTGTATACTGTGCTAAAGGTTTTCGGGTTTTGGGCTTGGGCAGTCATCACAGTTGACAAATCACAACAAAATGGGGAAGTTCTCATCTAAACATCATACAGAGTCATCCTACCAAGTTACAATGAAATCCCTCCATATTAAATATGACCTGTAGACTGTGCTAAAAGCTTTTGGGCAGCCATCATGGTTGACAGATCATGACCAAAAGAGGACATCCTCATCCAGACATTATACAGAGTCATCCTACCGAGTTACAATGATATCCCTTCATAAATACGACCTGTAGACTGTGTTAAACGTTTTCGGGTTTTGGGCTTGGGCAGCCATCACGGTTGACCGATCGCTACCAAAAGGGAACAGACTCACAGACTTCTGCACACGTGATGGCAATAGCTTATCTTGACTTTGTCAAGTAAAGCTAAAAATCATCCAACTGGGCCCAAACTCGAACTTGCTTTGTAGTTACCCAGGCAAAGCCACGGTACCATAAATCAGCCAATCATCTCAATGTATGGTGACAAAACAAGTCTGAAAAACTGTTATTTCAGAAATTCAAGGTCTTATAACTCTGCAAAAAATCAAGTGACTGGGACCAAACTCGATTTGTAGGTGCCCACGACAATGCCACTTACCAGAAATCAGGCAATTAGCTCAATGTATGGTGAAAAAAAGTCTGGAAAACTCTTATTTTGGAAAGATAAAATGACAGAAAGGCGGCATGATGGATGGACAAGATTAACACTATATGCCCCTGGGCCATTTTATGGCAGGGCATAAAAAGTAATAACATGAAGATATGAATGATTCCATCTAAAACATTTCATGATTTGCTTTTAACCCTTTACTTAATTTAACGGCCAAAACCGGCCAGCGCTGTTCACAAAAACCACCATTAAATTTTCATTATGTTTTCATTTTTTGTCTCAAAAAACATAGCTTATGACCCCTCTTTGTAATGAGCTTGTTGAGCTCGTTCCAATGAGGGGATATAATCTATGTTTTTGATGAAAAAAAAAAAAAAGTTAAAAAATTTATAGTAATTTATATATTTTTTATACTTACCAATGACCCAGACATAGCTGGTGCTAACTCTTAAAATATAGGGCCAAACACAAATTTTGCCCCCCAATCCCCAAAATTTGCATCTAAAACTAAAGAAAACATGTCCTGAAAGGCCCTCCACACTTCGCCCCTACTGCGCATGCGCAGTGTCAAGGACGTTCCGAAATTGGCGCCATTTATCATTCTAATAACCAGTGCCTGGTAAGCGCTATGTACTCAGCGGGGAGGCAAGAGTTCCCAACTCCTGGGAGGGCCATCCCCGTCTGGGTCATTGGTAAGTATAAAAAATATATAAATTACTATAAATTTTTTAACATTTTTATACTGTACCAATGACCCAGACATAGCTGAATAGTAAAAAGGCTGGAGGGCCAAGGACATAGAGCAAAATGGAATACGCTCAACAAAATAAAATAGAGTCATCCCCTGTAGGGAAAAGAAGTAATAGGCCTTACATGTATCTTTCTTATTTATGATAAATTAGAAAGATACAACACCTTCCAAAAATTGAGCTTCATACATCCATGTACTCTATTAATATCCAATAATCCTTATACTAATAATTTTTAAAGTAAGCCAATAATAAAGTAAGTCTAGAGAATAGAGACTCTTATACTCCTAAAAGTGTGTGAGAATTGCATAATCATGTCCGTTGACATATGCAATATTCAAAAGCTATACTTTAAAAACTAAGACTTGAATGAATCTTATAAACTTAAACTTCTCACTAAACAACCATCCCAATAACAGCTCAGAATTACTAACTCCGGAGGAGGTATCCCCTTGTTTTCATAGTAAAAACAGGTGACCCAAGGGAACACCCCCCCCCCCCCCCTTTTTCTTGCCCTGGGTCAAATAGCCCAGAGCGAAGAGGGCAGCCGAACGGAGACACTGCCGAAACAGACAGCCTACCTAGCTATAGTAGCAACTGTTAAGTGAATGACATTCTGAGCAGTAGATAATAGACCTAACAATAGAGGCCTCCAGAAATGGACTCGATATTTCTGAGATAAAATTCATGAATGGATGGCTGAGCGCAATGAGCAGCCTTCAAAAATCTATAATAGCAACACTATTAATGTAAGCCCAAGAAGTAGAAGAACTCTTACTTCATGAGCCGAAATCTTAAGCACAACTGCTAAGCCAATGATATACCATAAGCAGTACGCTAGTTAATAGAATCCATTAACAATAAAATGGAGCGTAACGTCCTTCTACTAGACATCAAAAACAGAAGAAGCTTACGCCCTTGTAATAAACAGATATCTGTTTATAAATACATAAACTGTACCCGGAAAGAGTAAAGGCCTATGCCCATTCGAAGACGGAAGGACCTTAAAATAATAGGTTCCGGATAATAGGAGCCTAACTCTTATGCAACAATCCAACCTAAATAGTAACGGAAGTATTGATTCCGAAACTATGAAAGTGAAAATCATCCATCGATAGTGCATGAAACTCACTGACTCTACAGTAAAAGAGAAACCAACAGAATTACTGTCTAAAAGGTCAGAATTTGAAAACTACTGTTTCCAGAGGCTCAAATGATTACTTAGCTAAATAAGAACCGAAGTTAAAATCCGTATAGGAATTTAATCTAAAGATTCTAAGTCTATTTATCAAAAAGTTACTAACTGACTTAGATAAAGAGACAAAAGACTCAATTGTAAACTATCGTAGAGTGCATAGGTATGAGGTAACATAAACCTATAACCTAAATAACAACAGGCTGCAGTAGATCTTGTGAAACAAGTATACTAAAAAATAGCAATGAGTAGTATGGAGGGATCAACAATATGAACATAATGAACCCTACACCACGACGGAAGAGCCTCCACTTTAGTCGCATAGAATAGCGAAGAAGAGGATCTCCTATAGTAAGAAATCGCGTCCAAAGCTCGTCCAGTACAGTGCTTACAATGCAATACGGTCCACACAACGGAATACAAGAAGGTTGCGACCTTGCTGGTTGTGATAAAGATGACACGATTTACCCAGTGAAAAAAGATCCTCACATAGAGGAAGATTTCACGTTAAGATCCACAGTAGACAAGAGAGTAAATTACTGATGATCTCTGTGAAGATAGAGATGCTATCAACAGAAATGTATTGTGGTTGTTTATCTTAGCAATACCTGCTAAAACAACAGCGCCGGAGGATACACGTATCCTATCATTCCGTCCTATAGATCAATAGAGCGTTAACAGTATTAGCTCAGAGATCTGGACAAGCCAACACATACGTCTGCAATTGATTAGCAAGCTGTGTCATAAATAAAACATCATTGGGCGCTCCCATAGATAGCAAATCTGATTGAATACTTGTTTGTTGAGAGTCCATTCTGACAGCAACAAGCGACCCGTAAGAGAACGGGAGTGCGATAAAACAATCAGACGACCCAGAATATGACGGACCAAAACTGAACTTGGTGTACTATAACCAACAGACGGATTCTTTCCATTAAATTGAATAACGGAAACGAAAGAGTGCCTCCCTGGTTCCGGAGATACGCCACTACTGTCGAATTAAAGGACAGGAATTTGGGCATGCGTTTCTGAATAATGTTCATGCAATGACATAAAGCAAGCCTAAAAAACATTATTCCGCGGAAGTTAAACTGATAGCTAAAAGACTGCGGAACCCAAAGACCCTGGCACTTCGAATCCGTAGGGATCAGTATATATCCCAATCTGTTTGACTGGCAACCGTCATAACAGCCACACTCGGGTCCGGCAACTGCGGCGGCACTCTCTGAGTCAACCACCGAATGTTTGCCCCAGTCTGAATCTCTTGTAACACTAGATAGACAAGAGAATGTATAAATCAAGCAATTCATGGATTGCCGGAAAGTTGCCGTCGAAGAGAAGCTCCTCCGAGAACGAAGCGACTCTGAGAGAGTTCTTAACCTACTATCCACGCGTGGATGTAGCTAGGGCTGCATCACGTCTAACCAACTCCAATCAGCCACTGAAGGGCGGAGTTATACGTGAACAAACTACTGCCCTCAAAAGAAATTACATTGAGAATAATATCCCGTAAATCTTTTCTTGAAGACGTAATGATAACGCCTCAGTAAGGCGGATTACGTATAATAAAGCGTCTAAGTTAAGTCTACTATACATAATGTCGTTCCCAACATTAAAATTGGAAAAGACATAAACGGCGAAAAAGAATATATGCAGTCTTTAATCACACCGTCTAGACGCATATGAACTCTCGGTATGCCGTGCTCTGCCAAAATAAACTATATGTAAAAAAGATAAAATGGCAGAAATGAGCCACGCGGACAAGAAACTAAACTATCATGCTTAGTAGCAGGCTTGTATATATATATAAATATATAGCGTCGAAAAATAAAACACATGTTGTAATGACAATATTGGACTGCGTCGGTAAGTCAGGGACAAAGTCCCTGTACCGATCGAAAAATCCGAGTCCAATGACGCTATAAGTCTCTTATCCAAGATCGCAGCAATGAAGTCCGAAAAATAATCACTGGAAGAAATGCCAGAAGATATGAAAGGCATCTTCCGATACTACTAAAGGGAAAACTCGAAATCTTTCGAATCCCTTTCGCCATCCTGTCGGACCCTATAAAGCGTTCGGTCGTCCGTAGCTTGATGCAACCGCGGACCGCACCGACCCAGCGCCGTCGGATAATTCCTGATTCGACCGAGAAACTGTCAATTGCTGGGATGCTGCGAAACAACTGTGCTAACTCAGATAGCACGTCCGTCACTGAGGCCTGAGGAGCAGCGGTCTTACGATGCATTGCCGCAGGAAGCTCCGAGATCGTTACCCCATGCATACTTCCAATATGCGAGCGAACGGAGTGTATAGGCCTCGTGTCCCTTGGCTACCGGATGGCGCGACCTATTCGCTGTGGAATCACTGAATGCCGAAACTGATCGGATACTCGAGGTCACGTAGCCAATGTGCGGTCGTGTGCCCTGCTGTGAGGATGAGGAAGCATTAAAGACAGTCTCTCGGACTGTCAATATAACGGAGCGTCCCGAGCAACGGACATATGCTCCGAATGTAAAATATCTGAACCACAACATGCGGTCCCCTATGTTGTTGGCTTCCTCCGATCTGTCCTCAATCTGCCGTCACTGGGTGAGTACTAAAGTAGTTAAAGTGCTCGCATCACCCAAATCTCCTTCCTAGACCGCAACGGACGAACCCGGCAGCCGAACCATTCGATGAATGTACGCTACACCAGGTGAGCTAGCGAATGTCACTCCGTAAGCGATAGACATATTCGATGAGCACTTATTGCCGCTAACTCTTCATTAACTATGACAACAGAGGCACACTTTTGAAAGACATCTCCATAACTCTTCGAACAAGAAACCAGAAATGCTTGGATAGCAAGCATAAAATAATAATATATATAGCGTCGTTCAATAATTCGAAAGTTTGTGTGACATTATTGGACTATGTCGGAACTGAGGGACGATGTCCCCGAACCGAACCAAAAATTTCTAAGTCCACCGACGCTATCAGTTTCTTATCCGGCATCGCAGCATATGTTGTTCCGAAAGGGAAAGCTTGAAATCCTCCGAATCCCTTTCGGTATCCCGTCGGACCGGATGAAACTTTCGGACGTCCGTACCCGCTTCCGCGGAGCGTCCCGACCCAGCATCGTCGGATAAAATATATGCGACAGATTCAGTTGATGCTGGGATGCTGCGATAAACTGTGCTATTAAGGAAAGCACGTCCGTTCCCGAGGCCTGTGCAGTAGCGGACTTACGATGCATTGCCGCTGGAAGCTCCGTGTACGTTGACTCCCGCACACTTCCTATGCGAACGTCCGGAGTCTGCAGGCCTCGAGTCCCCGGCTACCGACCCAGCGCTGTCGGATAATTCTCGATCCGACACCGTTTCTGTCGGCTGCTGGGATGCTGCGATAAGCTGTGCTATGTGCACAAGAATGTCCGGCGTCGAGACCTGCGGAGGCGCAGTCTATCGCTGCTTCGCCGAGGGCAGCTCCGCATCAGATGGCTCCCGCATACTTTTCCTATGCGAACGTCCGGAGTCCATCGGTCTCGAATCCCTGGCTGCCGGATGGTGTGACCTTGTCGCCGAAGAATCCTTGATCGGCGAAGCTGGTAATATATCGGCGGTCACGCAGCCAAGGTGCGGTCGTGTGCGCTGACGAGAAGAAGAAGCCTTAGCAGTCTCAGCGGACTGCCTATACAACGGAGCGTCCCGAGCGACGGACGTATGCTCCGCTAGCAACACATTTGTACCACAACATCTGGGGCCAGATGTTGTTGAACGAGAGAGGGGCCTCTCTCGCTTGCCGTCCGGATGGACCGGAACGAGCTATGAACCGGACTAAAAGGCTTCCTCCGTTCTCCCTCCGATCCGCCGTCACTGGGTGTGCATTAAGTTAATTTTATAGTGCTCGCATCACCCCAAAATTCCTTCTAGACCGCAACGGACGAACCCGGCTGCCGAACCATTCGGTGAATGGACGCTACACCGGGCGAGCTAGCGGACGTCAAAGGCCGTCGAACCTACTAGGGTCCTCTTAGGCAATTGGCGTATTACATGAGCACTTTTCCGCTAGCCCTTCATTAATTGTGACGACGGAGGCACACTGTTGGAAGACATCACAGATACATCACCCTAATCTTGATCGTCTGAAATAGAAATTGATAAAGTAGAGTGACCCTGCGGGGAAAGGACCGGAGTGTCCAAATCCCCAACAACATACCGTGACATACGCTTCCCATATTGTCATCGAAATCATACGATACAGAACAGGAGTTAATGCGAGTACACTGACCACATATAGAATGATAATAAGGTCAGAGGGAGACTTCCTCTTAAAACAATTGATCAATATCCTTTCAATGTGAAAAGAAAACAAGTCCTGGTACTCGCACTAACCCCTGGCAATCAAAATACATAATAATAATATGATCCATTAATATAGAAAAAATAATTGAAATCAAAATATTTTGAAAAAATATTTTTTCAGAACAGCCCAAGTTTCTGAAAAGTAACGTTGAGCCCCAATGGATCCCAAGCCTAAGTGTGGACAAAAATTTTAAAAATATTTTAAACAATTTATTCAACACTTACGAACAATAATAATGTATCTAGTTATGATTAAAATAACATAAAGATATTATTATTTAGAAATCCCCCCCTCACACAGAGGGCTGTTGTAAATGTAAACAATGAGTGTAAAAACACTAAAATAAGACTCCAGGCACCCAGGCCCGAAATCAGTTACCAAAAATACACCATCTGATGCAAAACAGAGACTTCCAGGGAAGAAACTGCAGAACATCAGATGGTAGATGCAGAACACAACGCCTAACCACCCGTAGGTGAAGACGTAAACATGGGGAAAGAACAGAATTCATTCTGTTATTCAGCTAAAACTCCCAAGAAATTTTAGTAATAATAATTACAGAAACTATGCCAAAAGCATGGGAGAATAGCAAGGGGGAACTTAAAGGACAGGGAGAGAGGAAAAACACTTGAAAAAACAGTGTAACTAAATAATCAGAATGACAACAAAATGGCTGCTGCCTTGAAAATAGGTAACTTAACATAATTTCATTAAAAAATTTTAAGTTACAGCCCTGATAATATTCTGTCACACATTCTTTTCCTCTCCTCCTTTTCTATCCTCCTTAGAATCACCATTTCACTAATATTTATGTGTCTGGCATCATTTAAACTGAGATTTAAAAGCACAAAGATCAGTCAGATGTTAACTGATGAAGGGCCAAACTTAGAATGATAAATGGCGCCAATTTCGGAACGTCCTTGACACTGCGCATGCGCAGTAGGGGCGAAGTGTGGAGGGCCTTTCAGGACATGTTTTCTTTAGTTTTAGATGCAAATTTTGGGGATTGGGGGGCAAAATTTGTGTTTGGCCCTATATTTTAAGAGTTAGCACCAGCTATGTCTGGGTCATTGGTACAGTATAAAAATATAGTTATTCAAGAATTTTATTTGCAAGTGTCGTCTCCCTTACATGTTAAGTAAAGGGTTAACTTCATTATAAGAATTGAAATAAGGCCTTGTAGCCACTTTAACCCTTTACCCAACGCAGATGATATCAAAATTTATTATTTTAAATATCATTTTTTTATTTTTTTCAAAAAATTTCAACAAAACCATACCATGTGACCCCTCGTTGGAACAAGCTCGACGAGCTCATTCCAACGAGGGGTCACATGATATGGTTTTGTTGAAATTGTTTTGAAAAATACTATTTTTCAACTGCTGAATTTGCATATTACGCGGGTGGATGCGGCCGATTCGTTGGGTAAACGGTTAACTGGTTATTTTTCAAAAAAGATTTGAAACATGAGGGTTTTTTTTTTTTTTAGAGACACCATGCAACCAGCAAGGGAAGTCTTAGTTTAGCAAGATTTTGTTCATGAACAATTCTTATTTGTTTTGTTACAATTTATTGGAGAGTGCCTATTGAAAATCTCCAATAAATTGCAACAAAACAATTTATATCAACATTTATTTTCTACTGCTAAGAGAACAAGCCTGTGTCAGGCCTGGCATTCTTTAGGAGTGGAGGTGTGCTGCACGCCTACTGCACGCCTAGAAAAAATTGAGGAAGGCAGTTGTTTGCACGCCTTGATTTTCTGGAATGCCAGATCTGTTTGGGACTGCCTTTAAAATCTCTTATCATTTCGTCCCCTGAGTTCCAATGTGTTCTCTGTGCCTACTGGCACAGAGAACACATTGGAACTCAGGGGACGATTTGTCAATGTTGCAATGATTCATGACCCATTCTGTGTCACATTTCGATAGATTTTGAGTGTAGAAGACAGTCACATAAGAACTGAATGCAATATTTTGAAAAACGAGAATATGTGTGTGCCAATTTTTTCACTGTGTAGCTGAATGCAGTACAATTTTTCAGTCACAATATTAATACCTTGAGTGAATATTACCAAAATAGCACAGAAGTTTTTGCATTGAAAATTTCAGGTGCAATTGCACTCCCAAGCAATCTGAGGAGGGCAACTGTTTTGCACTCCTTGATTTTCTAGATTGCCAGGCCTGCTGTGTGAAGTGTAAAGACACCTAAGTGGCTTTCAATACTGTTCAATAGAGCTACGATAGAGGCTTCTTGCATTCAATAAATTAAATTCAGAGTGAACAGCAGCCATGTGAGTATCCCTTTACCCAACATGATGGCCAAAACCAGCCAACCCTATTCACAAAAATCACAAAGTCAATTCAGGAAGATACTCAGCAAACTGCAAGTTAAAATATTTAAAGTGCCTACAGGCACCGATTTCAATTTTACAAGAAATTTACACAAAAGATACATGTTTAATAATTACATCATTCATATTTCCATTTTACTTTTTTACATTTTAACTTTCTCTTATAATTCAGGCCTCCTCGTAAGAGGACTGCGACAAATCGGCAGAAGGTCAAAGAATTATTATTATTAAATCAACAAGACAAACTTTGACTGCCTAGACACTGATGCCCCAGATCCCATAAAGTGATAGCTGAGGCAAAACTTTTTCCAAGATTTCATTTTTCACAGTCATGTGACCTTGACCTTCGTCATTTGAACTTGGTGGTGCTGCACGACACACCATCCCTTTGTCTTTTACCCTTGTGTGAAGTTTTGTAAAAACCCACCCAGCCAGTACAGAGTTATTATTAAGACAATTTTCCAGGTGTATAGACAAAACACGGACAGATGGCTAGAAGGACAACCTGGATTTCTGAGGCATAAAAAGTGATGAGAGTACATCAGAGTACACTAATTATCTGTGCCTAAAGTAAGTATATGATGCTCCATTCTGAGGTACAAAAGTGTCTCAAAAGTCTGAAATTGGCACACCATGTTGAACTGAAATGTCTTTTGACATATAAGCAAAAAGGGCAAGTCACATGATAAAATCACAACAGTGCCACATAAACAGGACAATAACTTTTGTAGTCTCATGGATTGTAACAATTTAACACATAACTGGTTGACTAGTTGAGGGCTACATAATTTTTTGTGGTCTGAATTTGTTCATCAAAATTTGTTTTATTACAAATATTGAAGAGTGTCCACAGGCACCACGCCCACACGCCCATTTTTCAAAAAGTTTCAACAAAACCATATCATGTGACTCCTCTTTGGAATGAGCTCGTTGAGCTCGTTCCAACACACAATATGGTTTTGTTGAAATGTTTTGAAAAAATTTAAAAAATGATATTTAAAATAATAAATTTTGAAATTGTCTGCGTTGGGTAAAGGGTTAAGGACAAACATTGTTGATTGAGGACAATCATGTTTGAATCATGTACATAGTATTATTCTTAATTACATAATATTTTGATAACAAATAAATATTGAACGTCTTCCTTGATTTTAATCCATAATGTTAACCCTTTACCCAACGAATCGCCCGCCTCTGCTCACGTAATATGCAAAATCAGCAGCTAAAAAAAAATTTTTTTTTGAAAAGTTTCAACAAAACCATATCATGTGACCCCTCTTTGGAATGAGCTCGATGAGCTCGTTCCAAAGAGGGTCACATGATATGGTTTTGTTGAAACGTTTTGAAAAAAATGATATTTAAGAAAATATATTTTGAAATCGTCTGCGTTGGGTAAAGGGTTAAGGACAAACATTGTTGATTGAGGACAATCATGTTTGAAACATGTACATAGTATTATTCTTAATTACATAATATTTTGATAACAAATAAATATTGAACATCTTCCTTGATTTTAATCCATAATGTTAATCTATAGAATGTGAGCCTTACTTTGGGTATTATGTATTAGTTCTGTGATAAAGCCACTGAAGTGAAGTCTGATGTCTTGGAGGATAGGTAAATCTCTATCATTTTCTCCTTCTAAATACTGTCTTGCACCATCAATGTAATCAACAAACATACTGCTCAAACTTCGGTCTTTCCCATCAATTACACCAGTATCACTGTAAAGTTAACAACTGTCATCATATCATCTCACCAATATTTATTTATTTATTGTGATTTAACCCTCTGAGACTTTAATTGCCATGGAACGTTCAAACGTCACTGGGAATTCAGTTTCAAAATGTGACTTCAAAGGTCGGAAAGTACAAATAAGATATTTTTCACATTAGTGATTAACTGGTTGAGGGCTAGATTATTTTTGGTGGTCTGAATTTGTTATTCAAAACTTGTTTTATTACAAGTTATTGGAGAGTGCCCACAGGCACTCTCCACTAATTTGTAATAAAACACATTTTATTTGTGTTTGACTGAATATGAAATATAAGCAAGGAAAGTGTTGGCTTTTGCTCTGGTATCCTCATTTTTTGAAAGCCATGATAGTGGCTTCTAGCACTCAACCAGTTAAGAAGTCTTGACAGCAGGATTATATTAGTATTTTAAGCTGCGATAACATTTGGCTCAACGGTTGTCACTGAACACTATTTGGGAGAAAATAGGAATTGAGGTTAAAACTTAAAAAACCCTGATAGTGGCTTCTAGCACTCAACCACTTAAGAAGTCTTGACAGCAGGATTATATTAGTATTTTAAGCTGCGATAGCATTTGGCTCAACGGTTGTCACTGAGCACTATTTGGGAGAAAATAGGAATTGAGGTTAAAACTTAAAAAAATAATAACAAAACAAATGACCACAAAGTATCAATGCACTGTTTGATTTCACACGTCATAAGACGTACAAAAGTATCAAAGGTTTAATAACACTTTGAGCATCCAGGGTCACCTCGTGTCAGACAGTTTCACAGGTGGAGAAAGCTGGAGTACCTGGAGAGAATTGCAAGTAATGTCAGACTCTTCAACATAGCAACTCCACACAATCAGGGCTAGCATTGGTCGAAGGCAAATACACCATCGACGTGCAGTATGCCTTAGTACATTGCACTGCCGTGCCACTACAGAATTAAGTGCCTTGCCCAAAGACACAATGCAGTATCCTCCTTGCAGGGATCAAACCATGGACTATTCTGTTTGAAGTCCAATGCCTAACCACTGAGCCACTGCATTCCCGATCTGACCATTAACCCTTTACCTAACGAATCGTCCGCATCCGCCCACATAATATGCAAATTGAGCAGTTGAGAAAATAAAATTTTTCAAAATATTTCAACAAAACCATATCGTGTGACCCCCTCATTGGAATGAGCTTGTTCCAATGAGGGGTCACATGATATGGTTTTGTCGAAATTTTTGGAAAGATTTAAAAAAATTATATTTAAAATAATAAATTTTTATATCGTCTGCATTGGGTAAAGGGTTAAACTTATGCTTTAAAAGAAGTAAAGCGTGATCTGTTAAGAACATTCCAGAAGTAGACCACAGTACACAGTTGTATTCTTGCACAAAATATACTACTCACATTTTACTATTTATTTATTTACTTGTTTATTGGTGTTTAAGGTCACATATTTCTGCACAATGGCTAATCATGACCCCGACAGTTTTACAGGTGGAGGAAGCCGGAGTGCCCGGAGAGAACCACTGTGCAACGGCAGGCAACTGTCAGCTCCCCAACATACTAACTCCACACAAGCAGGGTTAGCATTGGTTGAAGACAGCGCACCATCGACGTGCAGTACGCCTTAGTATACAACGTCACTGTGCCCCCACGTGGGCAATGGGGGTGAAGTGTCTTGCCCAAGGACACAACGCGGCTGCCGAAGGTGGGATTCAAACTGAGTACCTCTCGGCTTGCAGCCTGCACCTCTACCTACTGAGCCATCGTGCCCCCCACCAATAACATAATACAACCTGTTTTCAACAGGCGTATAATAACACATATATAAAATGTTCATTTTAGGTAAATCCATCAGTGTGCCATTTAGGAGATTAGATTACATTCTTTATTTTGCAGAATACATATACAGTTCATATATATACAGTTTATATATACATATTATATTATTTATTGATTTATTTATTGATGTTTAAGGTCCCATATTTATGCACAATGGCTAATCATGACCATGACAGTTTTATGGGTGGAGGAAGCCGGAGTACCCGGAGAGAACCACCGCTCAACAACGAGCAGCTGCCAGCTCTCCAACATCGTAACTCCACACTGCAGCACAGGCAGGGTTAGATTGGTTGAAGACATGGGTACCATCGACGTGCAATACGCCTTAGTACACGGCGTCATCGTGCTCCCACGCGGGCAATGGGGATGAAGTGTCTTGCCCAAGGACACAACGTGGTTGCTGCAGGTGGGATTCGAACCGAGGACCTCTCGGCTTGCAGCCTGCACCTCTACCTACTGAGCCACCGCGCTCCCACATATTAGATTATAATCATGTGAAAGTGAAAGTATACTACAGGGAGATGACATAGCTAGACTGGCTGTCTTCCTGTCATCTCCCCTATAATTATCATTATGTATTCAATATAACATTGTCTTCAGGCTGCACTGGTTTATCGAGCAGTCACTGGAAATGATTTGAGAAATTGCATGATTAGGATGTGATATGTGGTATGCAATCAACAGAGGTAAATCAAGTCTGATCTGTCCCCAGAAGATAAAAACATCCTAAAGCCCCACAAAGTATATCTTCTGTTTCCTGGGCTATTTTTGGTAAAATTGTATGTGGGCGGACGTTTTTTTCATTTAATTTTTATTTTTGTTATTATTTCTTTGCCATCAAAAGCTCATGTTCTTGGTTAGTTTTATGTTTTAGGCCTCATAATCTACAGAATAGCATGGGTGGTGGTCTATTTCGTCCCTTGAGTGCAAGAAGGCTTTGCAATGCTAAAGCATTGCAAAGCCTTGATACACTCAAGGGACAACTTTATCAATTTTATTAACTTGGGTAAAATATCAGACATAAACCATTTAATTTCTTATTTTTTTAAATGTGCACTGGTTATAAAAAGAGAGCATGTGGCAGCCCAAAAGACCATGCAGCAGAGCCTGAGAAATAGATTTTTAGCTTTTTTGGGCCTAAACTAATCCAATTACAAAACTCTTTCTCATTTAAACAGCATTAATTAATGAAACAATATTTGGTACTGACTAAATGAATTTTATATTCACCTGTTTGCAAATGCTTTATGAGTCGCCATCATCTGAAATATTTTGGCTATCTGTAATCTAAGAGTGTCTCTCTTTCGTCTCTTTCTTACATTATCAGCTTTCTTATCTATTGCTTCCTTCAAGAATGGTACCATCTCTTCAGATAATTCCCTACAAAAAATGAAAATATTTTTCTTTGCGACTTAAAAAAATAAAAAAGAAAAGGCCTCACAAAGTAGATTTTCTGTTTCTCAGGCCATTTTTTGTAAAATTGCATGCGGGTGGGCGGGAGTTTTTTTATTTTATTTTTTATTTTTTGTAATCATTTCTTTACCATTAAAATGTTCATGTTCTTGGTTTGTTTTATGTTTAGGCCTCATAATCCACAAAATAGCATGGGTTGTGGTGTATTACATCCCTTGAGTGCAAGAAGACTTTGCAATGCTAAAGCATTGCAAAGCCTTCTTGCACTCAAGGGACAATTTTATTAACTTGGGTAAAATATCAGACATAAACCATTTGATTTTGATTTTTTTAAGTTTGGATTGGTTATAAAAAGAGAGCATGCGGCAGCCAAAAGGACCATGCGGGAGGGCCTGAGAAACAGATTTTTATTTTTTTAGGCCTAATTTGAAATTTATCCAACTAAATAAACTATCAAACATTATAAAAGACCCTAAGGCCCCACAAAGTAGATCTTCTGTTTCTCAGGCTATTTTTGAATCAAGGCTGGAAATAAGCAGACTGTCAACTATAGAATGAGGTACCCTGAGGGTGAATTTAGTAATGTTACCCTACACAGCAGGGTAGCATTACTAAATCTACTCTCTGTGAACCTCAATCTGAAACAAGGTCTTGGGTCTACACAGATAGAGGTATCCAGATGATAAACTGGTGGTTTCTAGCCCACTGCATGAGATAGCATCAGCAAATTCACTCTCCGTGGACCTCATTCAGCAAATCATAGATTGCTTATTTCCAGGCTTGTGGATACTTTAGAGTATATCTATATTTTTTAAGGGAATACCAAATTTATTTCACAAGTGAGGACAAAAAATAACTGTAGGAGTGACAAATTTGTACAAATAGAAATATGCGGGATTTTTCATTTTCTGAATGAATTGATTTCAGAACAATGAAACCCTGTTAACTGATGAGCCACTTTCTTAATGAAAGATATTCAATTAAAAGTAAAATTCAATTATCAATAATTTGTCATTGTTCTTCATTTTGGTGATATTCTATTAGATCTTGATTAGGAGAGCTCATGGAGCCTATATGGAAAGTATGGAGGACAAGAACGTTTGTCGCCCTGGCAGCCCTTGTCATAATAATTATCAGATAGCTGACCAAGTTTTTTGCCCAAATGATAGGAATTTGGTCTTTTACCATTTGGTCAACATGAATGGCAGACGATACTTGCAAAAATATTTTACAGTAAGTAAAATGATTTGTTCCCTCCCTCCCCACCCCCCCCCCCCCAAAAAAAAACAAAAAAAAAAAAAAAAAACATAGCTTATGATCCTTCAATGGAATGAGCTCAAACTAAGTTTTTAAGGCAGAAATAGGAAAAATAATAAAATTTGAATGACATTATTTGTGAATAATGCTAAAAGTTTTTTCATGACATATATTAGGTAAAGGGTTTACCTATATGTTATTCTATAAAGCATTATCCAATTAGGTTTATTCTCACCCCAATTAGAATGATTCAAAGAGTGTAGATTTTTGTGTAATTATGTTCATTTGACATGGGTAAATGCAAGATCACTTCGGAAACTGCAGCTGATCAGCATGTATTCCAGTATGAGTTATTTGAAAAACTTTTAGTAAGGCCACATAAAGTAGATCCTCTGTTTCTCAGAAAATTATTTGTAAAATTTCATGCAGGCAAGTGGTTTTTATTTTATTTTTTTATTTCTGTAATTATTTATTTGCCATCAAAAGTTCATGTTCTTGGTTTATGTTTTAGGCCTCATAATCTACAGAATAGAATGGGAGGTGGTGTATTTCATCCCTAAAGCATTGCAAAGCCTTCTTGCACTCAACGGACAAATTTATCAAGTTTTTTTTAACCATTTAATTTTTATTTTTTCTAAGTTTACATTTTTATTTTTGTAATTATTTCTTTGCCTTCAAACGGTTAATGTTCTTGGTTTGTTTAATGTTTTAGGCCTCATAATCTGCAGAATAGCATGGGTGTTGGAATATTTCATCCCTTGGGTGCAAGAAGGGTTTGCAATGCTAAATCATTACAAAGCTGTGTTGCTCTCAATGGACAAATTTATCAAGTTTATTAACATGGGTAAAATATTAGACATAAGGCCATACAAAGTTGATTGTCTGTTTCTCAGGCCATTTTTTTCAAAAAAAGCATGCGGGCGGGCGGGCGTTTTTTTTTTTTCCTTTTTATTTTCTCCCTGAGAGGTTGTTTGTGGTAATTTGACCCCACCCAAACGCCTGGTGGACCACGCAAAATCTCTCGGGTTGAAACGTCTCTGGGACAAATCAAATGTCGAAGTGCCAGCTTTCAGAGATTTATTTTACAAAAAAAAAAAAAAATCCTTTCACAACATGCCTAATAAAATCGTGAATCGCAATTTTTCCCCATTATATTCAAAATTATCACAACTCATTTGAACGGGCAGTTCATCCATAAATCATATTTTTTTTAAATCTGAATATGAAATACAAAACGAATGTTTGTGTGTTTTTATTAACCAATTCGACCGCACATACCTGCCTATATGCGATTTATTTTCAACTATGACTGTTACTTTTATATCAAGCGACGGTTACTATTAGTTATCCAATTATCCTGCATCTCAAATGCATTTATTTAATTAACTGGGAAACTCGTAACGGTTTCAAATAACAGTACACAAATTCCCAATGACGGCCAATTACAATACAAATGTTACTAAAAATAAATGCCAGAAGTCTGTGTTCCATTCAACATAGCACCTGTCTTTGCAGACTTTCTGAGGGTTGGTGCGAATCAAACGTGGTGCGAATCGACCATTCCCCTTTGTGACTGTTTGTTGTCAGACTGAAAGACACCTTCCTTCTTGCTGTCATTATGACTTACCTTTTACAGAATAAAACACTTTCTGTCGTGAATATTGCTAAAACCCACCCACTTTATTAAGGTATGATGTAGAAAAAGCTTGAAGTGTGTTAATTTAAAATTTGCGAACGCATCGATATCGATTTACCGAAATGAGCACAATATGTCAAATTTTGAAGATTTTTTTGGTGTCATAAAAAGGTTGCATGCGCACCAAAAATGACCATGCACGCTGCCCTGAGAAACAGAGGTTCTTTTTTTATGGTCTAAAACATTTAATTTTTTTTTTAAGTTTGCTTTGGGAATAAAAAGAGAGCATTCGGCAGCCAAAAGGACCATGCGGGAGGGCCTGAGAAACAGATTTTTAATTTTTTAGGTTTTACTGATTCCAATTTTATTCTGCACGAACAGAGTTAGGATCAGTTGAAGACTATCATATGACCCAGGCATACTCTACCAACATATTCCCCACTTGGGCAGTTGGGATGAACTGTCTTGCCCAAGAGTACAACAAAGATGAGCCACCTTTATACTGGAAGTACTAAGGAAGAAGAAGTCTGTGAAGCTGTAAAATATTAGGCAAGTAATCATAATTTTTTCATACAACAGTTCTTCCCAAATTAACAGGGATTTACTCTGTACCCTATAGCATTAAACAGGCCAACTCTGTACTATCTGTTAAAGATATGGCAAATGATTTGATGTTTGGAATTCTACAAAATTAACAGGGTTATTTCATTATCCAATTAAATGGGATTCATCATATATTCAAATACCTTGTGTCTTTCAATGGTTTCAAAACCTTGAAAAATGAGGTGTAAAATCAACTATTTTGAACACACTTAGCTCGTAATTGCTTAGATTAATTTTATGATAATGATTAATGTATATACATGTACACACCTGCTGATGACTTAACAGTGTTTCTGTGGATGTATGGAGACTTAACGGTTAACCCCATACCCAACACAGTATTTTAAAAAAATAAATTAAATTTCACATTTTTCAAAAACAAATTTCACAATTTTTTGATAAAACCATACAAATATGGATATCATTAGAACCAGCTCAAAGAGCTGGTTCTAATGATATCCATATTTGTATGGTTTTATTGAGAAACTTCCCAAGATATTTTAGATTGCGGTAGGCTTATTCTGGTTAATTTTCTGGATGTTTTGGTCGCTATGTTAGGTAAAGGGTTAAACAAGCTTGTAACCAGGTAAAACATCTATATTCATACTAAATGAAAATGTTTTTTTTTTTTCAAATTTCTTTAACCCTTTACCTAACGAATCGCCCGTATCTGCCTGCGTAATTTGCAAATTGAGCAGTTGAAAATTTTTTTTTTTTTTAAATATTTCAACAGAACCATATCATGTGACCCCTCATTGGAATGAACTTGATGAGCTCGTTCCAATGAGGGGTCACATGATATGTTTTTGTTGAAATTTTTTTTAAAATTTAAAAATATTGATTAAAATAATAAATTTTGATATTCTCTGCGTTGGGTAAAGGGTTAATCTGGGTAATTATTCACCCATTTTCAAATGTTGCCCATCTCAGCTAAATAATTCAACAAGCAAATTCAGTGAATTCATGTCTCCCACTGGGCAGCAGTTTCAAGAGGAATTAATGCATCCAATGGAATATAGTTGAGTTGCAAGTGGAATCGGTTGACTCTAAGGAAAGTTCGAGTCTGGAAACCATCAGCCAATCAAATTTAAGCAACCTAATTAAATATGCACGGAAAATGCCCATGTTCAAACCTGGACCCACAATTGATGAAAGTGATCTACTACCGAAATTTCATCGAAATCGATTGACTGTAAGGAAAGTTAGAGTCTGAAAACGAAAAACACGTTTACTGTGAATTAGTTGTAGCACTGAATAAATCAAAGTTTCCCTAATTTGCATAATTTTTGCACGAGAACAAAACCCGTATAATATGTGATGTATTGCATGTTACTAACCATTCATACAAAAATTTATTCAAATCCAAACTTTCATATAGAAGTTCTGTACAAAAACTGATTACACCTGATTTCGGAACAAAATGGCCACTGGGGGCCATCTTGAATTTTGGACCACACCCCAAAACACATATTCTGGTCTCACAATGATAACAAAGGTACCCAAGAAGTTTCGTGAAGATCGGTTCATAAATACGGCTTTTAGATCGAAGTGCGTTGATGCACGGGGCAGACAAACAGATTTTCGGTATAAAATTTCCAACATTCGAACTTGACCTAGGTATTGATAAAAGTAATCCATATACGAAATTTCATTGAAATTGGTTGATTTTAAGGAAAGTTAGAGTCTGGAAACCGTCAGCCAATCAAATTTCAGCAACCTAATTAAATATCCGCGGAAAATGCCCATATTCGGACTTGGAACCACAATTGATGAAAGTGATCTACTACCCAAATTTCATCAAAATCTGGTCACTGTAAGGAAAGTTAGAGTCTGGAAACGAAAAACATGGAAGGACAGAAGGACGGAAGGACACCCCGAATTTAATATCTCCTGTTTTTTTCAAAAAGTGGGAGACAACTAGAGGTGTGACTGTCCCAGATGGGCCTGTCCATACCCCTCCCCCTCCTCTGATAACTCTAAGACAAAAAGGGGCATAACTCTGTCAAAACTATAATGGCAAGTGCACAGGTTCCTATGGTAGTGTACATCCAAACCAAGTTTCAAAGGAATCGACCATTAAACATCTGAGAAAATCTCCAGACAAAATTCAAGCCTATGCAGCTACTATTTCAAGTTGAACTAGAGTGATGTCACGCATGCAGCCCGACTGTCCCAGGAATGGCAATGCTTAGATGCAAAATAGTCGGAGCCATTTTTTGTTAACAGTTTACCTAACGAATCTGCCATATCTGCACTCGTGATATACAAAATTTGCTATTCAAATTTTATTTTTTCATTTCTCTGCTTCAAAACATACCTCATGACCTTAATATTAATGAAACAAACTTGATGAGCTTGTTCCAATAAGGAGTAATAAGCCATGGTTAGAAGTAAATAAAAAATGAAGAAATCTGATGTTTCAGAAAAATAATTTGTACTGTTGACTTCAACTTGTGTTAGGTAAAGGATTAAAGATGCAGTACATAAAGCAATGTTGGGCGAAATGAGTCAATTTTCTTTTTTGCATGTAATAACTCTCAATCCTTCAAAATGCATTTTGGGAATAATTGCCTAAGTGACACGTTTGTGTGTGTGTGTGTGGGCCCTGGGTGAGGAGGAGGTGGGGTGGGGGGGGGTGGGGTAAGGGGGGATGAGTGGGGGGGGGGGGGGGGTGTTAGGGGAGTCCATTTTTTTTCCACATGTGGTCAGTCTAAATCCTTCAGAATGCATTTTGAGCAGAGAAAAAAAAAATAACTAACTGGCACCATGGGGGTGGGGGTGGTGTTTGTCTGGGTTTTTAACCACAAACTTTAACCAAAACTGTAAAACTGCATTTTTGACGAAAGAAAAAAAAAGTGCCTAATTGGTCCCCCCGGTGGGTGGGGGGGTAGAGTGGGTGGTAGTGACTGTAAATAGTTCAAAATTTCTGTCTGGATTTTTAACCACAAACTTTAACAAAAAAAGCATTTTTGACAAAAGAAAAAAAAAGTTCTGCATGTAGTGACTGTAAATAGTTCAAAATGCATATTGGAGAAAAGAAGGAAAAAAAAGCCTAATTGGGGGTGGGTGGGGTAAGGGGTGGGGGTAGGGGGTGGTGGTGTTTGTTTGGGTTTTTAACCACAAACTTGGTGCCACCCTACCAAGCTAAAATGAAATCCCTTCATAATTATGGCCTGTGGAATATTCTAAAAGTTTTCGGGCTTTGGGCATTTGTTGCCGTCACAGTTGCCAAAAAGGGGACGTTCTCATCTAGACATTATATGAAGTCAACCTATCACGTTACAATGAAATCCCTCCATAAATATGACCTGTAGACTGTGCTAAAGGTATTCGGGCTTCGGGCTCCTGTTGCCGTCACAGTTGCCCAAAAGGGGACGTTCTCATGTAGACATTATATGAAGTCAACCTATCAAGTTACAATGAAATCCCTCCATAAATATGACGTGTAGACTGTGCCAAAGGTTTTTGGGCTTTGGGCTCGGGCAGCCATCATGGTTGAATGATCGCAACCAAAAGGGGACATTCTCATCTGGGCATCATGTGGATTGATCCTACAAAGTTACAATGAAATCCCTTCATAAATATTACTGTAGACTGTGCTGAAGGTTTTTGGGTTTTGGGCACCTGTGGCCGTCAAAGTTCTCATGTTAACATTATATGAAGTCACCTATCAAGTTACAATGAAATCCCTCCATAAATATGACCTGTAGACTGTGCTAAAGGTTTTCGAGTTTTGGGCTTGGGCACTTGTGACGGTTGACAGATCACGCCCAAATGGGGAAATTCTCATGTAGACATCATACGGAGTCATCGTATCAAGTTACAATGAAATGCATCCATATTAAACATGACCTGCAGACTGTGCTAAAAGTTAAGGGGTTTCGGGCTTGGGCAGCCATCACGGTTGACAGATCATGCCCAAACAGGGACATTCTCATCCAGGCATTATACAGAGGCATTCTATGAAGTTGCAATGAAATCCCTTCATAAATACGACCTGTCGACTGTGCTAATGGTTTTGGGCTTGGGCAGCCATACCGGTTGACCGATCATGACCAAAAGTGGACGTTCTCATGAAGACATGACCTAAAACCTGCATATGATGATCAGACAAGAACTACCGGGTATAGCCTGTACTTGAAGGTTGAATAAAAAACTTTAACCACAAACTTTAACCAAAACTCCAAATGTCAACTAAACAGGAAAAGAGAAAAAAAAAAAATAAAAAAATAAAAACCACTTGAACCTTCACTAAAAAACTTTAACCACAAACTTTAACCCAAAACTCTAAATGTTAACAGACGGACGGACAGATGGACAAAAGTCATTACTATACCCCTTACTGTAAACAGTCAAGACTAAAAAGGGGACAAAAAGTATAATTCTGGCAAAAATAATTCAACTGGAACTATAATCGCAGGTGCACAGGTTCAAATGGTGATAAACATTCGTACCAAGTTTCGAGAAGATTGGTCTGTAAACGTCTGAGAAAATCTCCGGACGAAATTATGTTTTCAGACGGATGGATGGACAGACAGATGGATGGATGGACAAGATACCAGTTGTGGGGAGTACAATGAGAAAGTTTTTCTCACAATAAAATGGGAAATACTTACTTGAATACAGCAGGATTTGTGTATCCCAAACCATTCACCACGGAATCTCGCATATCTATGTGGTCACTTTTCACCAGGGGTACAAGTAGATGGAATAGATTGGTGGCGGCAGCAGTACTTGTACCAATCTGCCTACTCTCAACACGATCTGATCCTGAGCTTTCCGGTGATGACCTGCAATAAACTGAACAAAATTAGCAATGTATTTAGACTTCCTTACTTCCTGAAAGATATTTGAGCTATGCAATGTTATCTAAATGAAAGATCTAAAGTCAACTTCACAAACCAGATTTATATCACATCCACTGACAGAATTATATCTATTTAACCCTTTACCCAAAACAAAAGATATCAAAATTTATTATTTTAAATATCATTTTTTAAACTTTTTCAAAAAATTTCAACAAAACCATATCATGTGATCCCTCATTGGAACGAGCTCGTTCCAAAGAGGGGTCACATGATATGGTTTTGTTGAAATGTTTTGAAAAATAGTATTTTTTCAGCTGCTGAATTTGCATATTACGCGGGCGGATGTGGCCGATTCATTGGGTAAAGGGTTCAAGTTTGTTCCAGTGTGGGATGGTAAGCTGTCGTTGAGACATGCATCTGGACAGTGATTTTCTGTATTTAGAACTTGGTGGGTATGATCAAGATTTAATAGGCAAAGAATTAAGTATTCTTTCTGTGTCAAAAAAAACAGACAAGTCCAACTATCACATGTTCACTTTTTGTACATAATCAGTATTTTTTTTAATTTTTTTTTGTTGTAAAGCACTTTAGAGCACCTTTGGTAGTTTTACGCTATATAAAATTGATTATTATTATTATTATTATTATTACTGTGATTAATATTTTGTACAATGTTCGTCTGTGTTACATGTGAAAAACCTGTATGTTAAATTTCCGCTTTTAACCCCACCACCGGTGTAAAGCTTCTACTGCAGTTTTTATTTAGTTATTTATTAGTGTTTAAGGTCACATACTTATGCACAATGGCTAATCGTGGCTGTGACAGCTCTATGGGTGGAGGAAGCTGGAGTACCCAGAGAGAACTACCGAGCATCGACAAGCAACTGTCAGCTCCTCAACATTCTAACTCTGTTCTAAGCTCTGCTCAAGCAGGGTTACAGCAGTTGAAGACATGTGCATCATCGACGTGCAGTACGCCTTAGTGCACAGCATCATCGTGCCCCCATGTAGGCAACCAGGATAAAGTGTCTTGCCCAAGGACACAACGCAGGTCGTCCCAGATGGGAATTGAACTCGGGACCTCTAGCATAGAAGTCCAACAGTCTACCGCTGAGCCACTGCACTCCCATTTTTATTCAATTAACAAGAAATTACCCTAAAATTTATTTGCAATTAACAAGGCAAATTTGCACTGAAAGTATGGTAAATCGTTAAGTGTTTGAAAGTTATATGTAATTGATAGGGTTATTCAGTTCAGAGATATCTGATTAAGTAGAATCTACTGTAAATGAGCAAAATATTTTCACCCCAAAATATAAACTTACCCTAATTCTGGAGAGGCGCATCTCAAACCCGCTGAAGAGTCTTTGTGGGCTATACAACAAGCCAACACAACATATCTCTGCCAAAGCTGCATATGTAAGTCCTTTTCTGATGTTACTTTCTTTGATCCTGATCTTAAGATGGATGCTCTTGTTTCATTTGTCTGTGTGCTGTATAATTAGAAATATCAATTAACCCTCTACCTAACATGAAAAGCAGATGACACTTGCAAAAAAGATTCTTGAATAACATAATTTTTTTCACAAAACATAGGTTATGACCCCTCATTGGAACAAGCTCATTCCAATGAGGGGTCATAACCTATGTTTTTGAGACAAAAAATGAAAAAAATAATGAAAATTAAGGCCTAAAAAAATAAAAAATCTGTTTCTCAGGCCCTCCCGCATGGTCCTTTTGACTGCCGCAAGCTCTCTTTTTATAACCAATTTAAACTTTTAAAAAATAAAAATTAAATGGTTTATGTCTGATATTTTACCCAAGTTAAAAAAATTGACGAATTTGTCCCTTGAGTGCAAGAAGGCTTTGCAATGCTTTAGCATTGCAAAGCCTTCTTGCACTCAAGGGATGAAATACACCACCACCCATGCTATTCTGTAGATTATAAGGCCTAAAACTTGAACCAAGAACATGAACTTTTGATGGCAAAGAAGTAATTACTGAAATAAAAAATAAAATAAAAAACCGCTCGCCCGCATGTAATTTTACAAATGATGGCCTGAGAAACAGAAGGTCTACTTTGTGTGGCCTAATTGGTAATTTTTTAGAATAGCACTGGCCGGTTTTGGCCGTTATGTTAGGTAAAGGGTTAAAAAGTTTGCTTGCAGCCATTCTTTGCAGATTGACTGAGAGAAAATAATCAATAAACAAGAGAGCTGAGTGATTTTTTGGTTTCCAGTTCAGTTTCCTTTTTTTTGGCATCATTTGTCTGTGTGCTATGTAATTAGAAATATCAATTAACTGGTAGAGTCAGGCCTGGCATTTTGAAAAATGCAGGAGGGCAAAAAATCGCTCTCCTCAATCAGCTCAGGAGAGTAATTAGCTTTACACAGCATTTTAAGTATCCAGTTGAACGAACTCATTGAAATTGAAACCAACAGACTACATCAGTGATTTTATTAAATTTACTAAGGTAAAGCGAAATCTCTTAGACATTTAGATGCCTCACTCAACAACCGAACACACACTTGACAAGACCTGTGTGTGTACCCAGACCTGTTGTCCAAGAAAGTCATACGCCTACCACTACCACCTTCAACCCCCCAAGGGGGGTTGAAAGTGGTAGTGGTAGGCGTATGACTTTCTTGGACAACAGGTCTGCTTGAATCTACAGTCACATCCTGGTGCAAGTGCTTCAAGTGACAGGATAGTAGTAATGGTAGTATATTATAGTGTCAATATTCCTTGAATAATTACCCCTCAAACTGTGATGTTAGTTGTTGAACTTGAAACTGACAGAAAAAAAAATATTGCTGTGACCCATTTTGCTTAAAATGATTGCAACTGTGTTTGGATATGATTGCAGCCATTACCTTTTACCACTTTCAAAATGAAATTACGTGATGTTATGTGACTTCGAAGTTAAATTACATTTTTGCTTTACAACAAAAATTTAATGTGAGCATAATACATGTAATCTCAATCATCCCAGACCAAAATATTTAGGAGGGCAATTTTTCGCTCTCCTTAATTCTTTCAGGAGCACAGTAAGGAGAGCTAAAAAATCGCTCTCCTGAAATTGCCAAGCCTGTAGAGTGCCTGAAGTCCATATTTGGGCTTCATTCCAATGTGCAGGTACCATGACTGAAAGGCTTCATTATCTGTGGATATACTTTATATTAACATTAGAGTAAAATTATTTGGTCTTTAACCCTTTGATACTTTTGTACGTTTTATGACATGTGAAATCAAACAGCTCGTTGATACTTTGTGGTCATTTGTTTTGTTACAGTAGAATCCTCTTAATTGAATATCCATTTTGCCAGTGAAAATCATTCAATTAACAGGAGTATACAATTAACAGGGATTTGGTCAGTTTCCTGTGTTCTGGAAGTAAACTGAGCATTTATTCTATTATATCTTGTTTGACAGAGCTCACAGAGCTCTGTCAAACAAGATATAATAGAATAAATGCCTGTATTGGATGAGTGAGGCCAAAACGGTTGATAAATAAGGGGAATTTGGTGCATGTCACAGTAGTTTTCTTGACATATTACAAAAATTTATATACAATTAACAGGAGTTTACTCTACAACCCATATGCAATTAACAGATCAAATTTGTACTGAAGCTATGGTAAATGGTTTTGTGTTTGAAAATTATATTCAATTAACAGAGATATACAATTAAGAGATATCCAATTAAGTGGGCTCCACTGTATTATTTTTCGATTTTTTAAAGTTTTAACCTCAATTCCTATTTTCTCCTGAATAGTGCTCAGTGACAACCATTGAGCCAAATGTTATCGCTGCTTAAAATACTAATATAATCCTGCTGTCAAGACTTCTTAACTGTTTGGGTGTTAGAAGCCACTATCAAGGCTTTCAAAAAATGAGGATACCAGAGCAAAATCCAACACTTTCCTCGCTTATATTTCATGTTCAGTCAAACACAAATAATAGTTTGTTTATATAAATTTGTTTTATTACAAATTATTGGAGAGTGCCTGTAGGCACTCTCCAATAATTTGTAATAAAACAAGTTTTGAATAACAAATTTAGGACACCAAAAATAATCTAGCCCTCAACGAGTTAATCACTAATGTGAAAAATATCTTGTTATGTATAGGTTACAGCATAGAAAACGAGTGATATTGAATATACAATCGCGAGAGTTAGTTAACGAGGACTTGTCTGAGTAACTAGCTCAAGCGATTGTATGTTCAATATCACAAGTTTTTGTGCTGTAACCGACTTGTCACATTGATGTTTGCACAAACAATCAAAACACGAACAATCAAACACTCCACTGAACCCTTGTCTGACACGTGTCCATTCCCGTTTAATTAGTTAATTTCTTAAGCCAAACTTGCAAGATACATGAAGATTGATGGAAAGCAAGTGATATTACTTCCATTTTTTCCGCTTCGTCATTGCGCTCAAAAGGTTGAGCGAGAAATTAAACGTTCCATTTATCATTTACACCCGGGTGTGGATTTCTTTCTTTAACTCTTTCAATAAAATCAAAAGTCAGGTAAATTCTCGTTTCTCTGTTCAAAACATTTTAGCACAGGTGCCCTTAATCTTTCCTCTCGACTGTGTTTGTATTAGAACTGACAGGTTACACAATCACTGTCTATTGTTCCTTGATTGGTAAAAGTGTGGCGATATATGTTGAATATCACACATGCTCTAACCAACTCTTCGAAATATATCACACACTTTTAACAAAGGCGTGACGTCATAACTATGTGACAATTGTACTTTCCGACGTTTGATGTCGCATTTTGAAAAACGTTGAAGAAACTGAATTCCCAGTAATTAAAGTCTCAAAGGATTAAGGATTTGCATTGTTACAATTTATGGGAGAGCGCCTACAGGCATGCCAATAGACACGCCTATGGGCACTCTCCCAGAAATTGTAACAAGACAAAGACTTGTGGATAAATTTTGATAGTTTCTAATAATCCAGAACTCTACCGGTTAAAAAGTCTTCTTACAGCCGTTCTTTGCAGCATGACAGAGAGAAAACTTCACAAATAATCTTTGTCACAAGACCAGTACCCTTGTAACTGCTGGAAATCGGGCCTTCTCCGTTGCCGGGCCTTTTCTCTGGAACAATCTGCCTGATCACTTGAAATCACCACAAACATATCAGTCCTTCAAAACTAACCTTAAGACGCACTTATTCGATAAAACCTATACATAAAATGTCCTTCTAAATTTATGATTAACACAGAGCTGACTTTATTTATTTTTAATTTTGTAAAGCCTGAGAGCAAATTTGCGTGGAGTCATGGCTCTAAACTGTATTTATTATTATTATTATTATTATTATAATAAACAAGAGAGCTGGGTGGATTTTTGCCTGGATCGGTTTTGGTTTTTCTTCCAAACCAGAAAACCAAACAAGGCCCATCAAAAAAATGGCTGAATGATTTTACTGTGTTTGTGTATATATAGAATATACCCATAGTAGCTTGGTGTACCAAATGTTCACCATGAGTGGTGGAGTGGTGGTACCCGTGAGCCTTTGGTGCACAGTTAATGCCGCTTCACCATGAGTGGTGAACATTTTGTACACCAAGCTACTATGGGTATATTTTATTTATACCATGATCGCCAGATTAATAAGAGTTTAAATGTTAAATAAATCAATATTCACAAGTGCGATTCTGTTTTTGTTTACATGAGCACCGGAGGACAGTGCTTCCGCTGGCAATTTTATCGCCAAAACAAAACAGAAAACGAAACGCGCAAATTATGGGGCCTTTTTTCATTTTAATAACATAATAATATACTATTTCGAGTTATGGATGATTTATTAACTTGAGACAACATATATTTGTTAATTTTGGTATCTTATGAGGTAAACTGGTTTAAAAAACGTAATAAATAATTGCCAGTTTTTATTTCACTCTTCACGAGGTGACTGGTGATAAATTTAGACAAGCATGCATTCAAGGCGAGGTCACCAAGATCGATAGAGCGTCTACTGCAAATGCTCTTGGATCCGGGCAAGGTGACACATACGTCTACAACTGATTGTCGAGATGTGTCGCAAATAAGTCTATCATTAGCCACTCCCACTGGTAGCAAATCTGATTGAATACTTGTTTGTTGAGAGTCCACTCTGACGGCAACAAGCGACCCTTCCGTGAAAGGGAGTCTGCTAGTACATTCAGACGACCCGGTATATGACGGACCGAAAGTAGAACCTGATGTTCTAGAGCAAACAGAAGGATTCTCTCCGTTAGATTGAATAACGGAACGGAATGAGTGCCTCCCTGGTTCCATATATACGCCACTACTGTCGTATTGTCGGACAGAATTTGGACATGAGCTTTGTGAATAATGTCCATCCAATGACGTAACGCAAGCCAAATTGACATCATTTCCTTGATGTTTATGTGCTTGGTTAGGAACTGTGGATCCCAAAGACCCTGGCATCTCGAATCCGTTGGGATCAATGTTGCACCCCAACCTGTTTGACTGGCATCCGTCATAATGGTAAAACTCGGATCCGGCAACTGCAGCGGAACTCCCTGAGTTAACCACTGAATGTTTGCCCAAGTCTGAATCTCTTGTTTCACTTGATCTGACAAGAGAACATCTATGTCGAGCGTATGAATCTTCACACTCCAATTCTGAGTTAAGAAAATTTGGAGAGGACAAGCGCGCAACCGCCCCATCAGAATGAGATCCGCGGCGGCTCCGCACAAACCTATCAGTCTCATAAACTCCCTCGCTGTGACTTTGTCTGCATGAAGACAATAGCGAGCATAACAACTGACTAATTTCGCTCTGGTTAACGGCAGATGAACGAGATTGTTGTGCGTCTCGACGCTCATTCCCAGATGAGTGAATGACTTGGACGGCACCAGATCCGACTTCTCCTCGTTTATAACAAAACCGAGACGTCGGAGCAATAGAAGCAGATTCTGCACATCGTTCTGAAGCGTTAACTCGTTGCCGTACCTCTGAAGAATGTCGTCCAGGTAGGCCGACATTACCGCAGACGAATGAGCTCGGAAATACATCATTACCGAGTTCAACACACGAGTGAAAGCCCAGGGTGCTAGGTTCAATCCGAAGCACATCGCCCAAAATTGATACACAACTCCTAGGACTGCGAAGCGTAGATACTTTCTGAATGTCGGATGTACCATGACATGAAAGTACGCATCCTTGAGATCTATGCTTGTAGCATAATCGTTCACCCGAATACTCGCTCTGACCGACCGAATCGTCTCCATATAAAATTTCGGAGCAACGATCAGCTTGTTTATCCAGCTCAAATCTATGACTGGACGGAACGAGCCATCTGGTTTCGGAACCAGAAACAGATAGCTGTAGAATCCCGGTGTTTCCTGGTCTTCTACGACCTCTACCGCGTTCTTCATTAAAAGAGACTGCACCTCCGATAAGAGAGCGTCTCTTTTCTGCGGATTTGATGGAAGTTGAGTCCATTTTGGACTTCGAGTTAACGGAGGCTTTCGTTTGAAGGATATTCTTAGACCTTCCGAAATCACCCCTCTCACCCAAGGGTCGTCCGTAATCGACGCCCACTCTTCTGAAAAACTCGACAACCTTCTGCCAACCGGAACGCGATAGAGGTTGAAGCCATCACCTCCTGGACCTGCGAGGCCTGCGGGAGGAGAAACCACGTCCTCCACGACCCGCACCTCGTCCCGTCGACCTCGGGGCGTCCGACCGATTGTCCCGGCCCGAAGGACGTCCCGCACGAGAGTCGCTGCCTTGACGGTCTCTTGAATAAGACCAAGAGGACGCACCGGAACCTCTATAGGAACCTTTCTTGGGCGCATTAGACCCAGAAGTGCCTGTCTTATTCTTCTCTGTCGTATCCGACTTTTTGGAAGCGGATTTAAACAACAGAGAATCTGAAGCTTTCTTCGTATTTTTATCGTAGATTGCAGAAAGCTTGCCGTCGTATAGATGTTCTCCAGAGACCGAAGCGACTCTGAGAGAGTTCTTCACCTTACTATCCACGCGTGTGGACAGAAACTCAGGGACAATGTCTCTGAACCGCTCAAAGAATTCAGTGTCCAATGACGCTATTATTCTCTTGTCCGGAACTGCAGCAGTCTGGCCCGACGGAACAACGTGAGGAAGGAAGTGCCGGATAAAATCCACGGCAGCTTTATGTTGTTCCGAAAGGGATAGCTCCAAGTCATCCGTATCCGTTTTACCATCCCGTCGGACCTCACGATGCTCCCGGTTGTCCGCACCCGGTGTTTCGGCGGAGCGTACCGACCCAGCACCGTCGGATAATTCCCGATCCGACACCGATTCTGTCGGCTGCTGGGATGCTGCGATAATTTGTGCTATCTGAGCAAGCACGTCCGTCATCGAGGCCTGCGGAGTGGCGGTCTTTCGCTGCTTCGCCACGGGAAGCTCCGCATCAACTGACTCCCGCATACTCTTCCTATGCAAACGTCTGGAGTCTACTGGCCTCGTGTCCCTGGCTACCGGATGACGTGACCTGGTCGCCGAAGAATCCCTTATCGGCGAAGCTGGTAGAATCTCCGCGGTCACGTAGCCAAGGTGCGGTCGTGTGCGCTGGTGAGAGGATGAGGAAGCCTGCGCAGTCTCCGCGGACTGCCAAAACAACGGAGCGTCCCGAGCGACGGACATGTGCTCCGCTTGCGACACATTTTGTACCACAACATCAGGTCCCTGATGTTGTTGTATGAGAGAGGGGTCTCTCTCGCTCGCGGCCCGGCTGGACCTGGACGAGCTAGGAACCGGACTAGAAGGCTTCCTCCGATCTCTCCTAACATCCGCCGTCACTGGGTGTGCACCTAGTATATTTATAGTGCTCGCATCACCCAACATTTCCTCCTGGACCGCAACGGACGAACCCGGCTGCCGAACCATTCGGTGAATGGACGCTACACCGGGCGAGCTAGCGGACGACAGTGCCGTCGATCCTACTAGGAACCTCTTAGGCAACTGTCGTATCTCCATGAGCACTTTTGCCGCTAACTCTTCATTCAATTGTGACGACAGAAGCGCACTCCTGGAAGATAACATGGAAACATCACCCTGTTCTTGTTCCTCTGAAATAGAAACTGATAGACTAGAGTGACCCTGCGGAGAAAGGACCGGCATAGCCCTTTCTCCACTAACAACATACCGTGACACACGTTTCCAATGTTTGTCATCCCAATATTGACATATTGAACAGGAGTTAGTGCAAGTACACTGACTACAATTAATACAATGATCATGAAAGTCAGAGGAAGATTTCTTCCTATTACAATTTGAACAATGTCCTTTCATTGTGAAAAGACAACAACAAGTCCTAGTACTCGCACAAACCCCGAAACACAAAGATACATAATAACATGATCCATTAATATTGAAAAAAGCAAATGAAATTCAAAATAATTTTTGAAAAATATTTTTTCAGCGAAGCCCAAGTTTCTGAAAAGTAACGTTGAGCCCCAATGGATCCCACGGGTAAGTGTGGATTTACAAGCACAAAGATCAGTGAGATGTTAACTGATGATGGGCCAAACAAAGAATGGTGATTGGCGCCAATTTTGGAACGTCCTTGACACTGCGCATGCACAGTGGGGGCAAAGTATGGAGGTCCTTTAGGACATGATTTCTTTTGGTTTTAGATGCAAATTTTGGGGATGGGGGGGCAAAATTTGTGTTTGGCCCTAGATTTTTAAGAGTTAGCACCAGCTAAGTCTGGGTCATTGGTACAGTATAAAAATATAGCATTTCAAAAATTTCTGACCTGGTACCAAAAATCTGTCAAAAAATGAGAACAGTTCAAAATCAAGCTTGGCAAAATTGTTTGTACACAGAAGAATATTGAAGCTATTGCATGCAAATCACAAGCCAAGATTTGGCAAGCAATCACTGTCAAAGTGCTTTAACCCTTTACCTAACGAATCGCCCACATCCGCCCGCTTAATATGCAAATTGAGCAGTTGAAAAAATTAAATTTTTCAAAATATTTCAACAAAGCCATTTCATGTGACCCCTCATTGGAACGATCTCATTGAGCTTGTTCCAATGAGGGGTCACATGATATGGTTTTGTTGAAAAATTTTAAAAAATTATATTGACATCGTCTGCGTTGGGTAAAGGGTTAAATATTGTTTGAAAGACAACTGAAGATTGACTGCTAGGGCACCTGGCTGTTGGGGGCACAAAAAAAATGTCAAAGTTGGAATTAGGTCTTTAACCCTTTACCTAACAAATCGGCCGTATCCGTCCATGTAATATACAAACCGAGGAGTTGAAAAAATATTATTTTTCAAAACATTTCAACAAAATCATATCATGTGACTCCCTCATTGGAACGAGCTCGTTGAGCTCATTCCAATGAGGTGGTCACATGGTATAGTTTTGTTGATTTTTTTTAAATTTGAAAAAAAAAATATTTAAAATAATAAATTTTGATATCGTCTATGTTGGGTAAAGGGGTTATGAGTTAATGTAATTTGTAGGCAGCCAAGTCTTTACAAGACAAGACTACAAAGAAACAGGATCAAGAATGTCATGTGTGATTAACACTTTACCCAATGCAGACAACATCAAAATTTATTATTTTAAATACATTTTAAAAAATTTTTCAAAACATTTCAACAAAACCATATCATGTGACCCCTCAATGGAACGAGCTCAATGAGCTCATTCCAATGAGGGGTCACATGATATGGTTTTGTTGAAATATTTTGAAAAATTTAATTTTTTCAAATGGTCAATTTGCATATTACGCGGGCAGATGAGGTCGATTCGTTAGGTAAAGGGTTAAGAGTGTGAACAAACTTTTGAGATCTAATGCCCTACATGTGCCCCGTCTGGACTTCTGTTAATTCAACATTTCTACTCCAGATGTCCTGCTTTAAATATTAATTTGAAGTAGCAAGGTTGAGCATTTATCACTTGAGGTGTACGTGTGTGTGTGTGTGTGTGTGTGTGTGTGAGGTGGGGAATGTGTTCTGAGAAAATAATTAAAATAACTTCAGAAATGGACTTGGGTACCATTTCTTCAAACTTGAGTCAACGTTTACTACCATTTACTTTCAACCTGCCAAGGAAGGTTCTTTTTATATAGAAATCTATTGTATTAAATGTATTATAAAAATGTACAAACCTTGGATCAACCAAAGGAAAGAGTGTGTTGAGTCTGGTGTAGACAATTGGCCAGGCATGGACCACAGCAAGAGGACATTGTGTCATTGCAAAGTCTCGTGATACAAATTCTGCTACACATCGTATCCATGGATCAGGAGTCTGTGGATTGACGACTGCTCCACTGCTGTTGCTGTCCTGATGTCCACTTGGCCAGACTGAGGATGAGCGTTCAACTAACCAATGGAGATCTATATTTGGTGATGTGAATATAATAGCCTGTAAAGCAATGGATAAATCTGTTAAAGTCATAAATTACTGAGTCAATAAGAAAATGAAATGAATGGACAAATAAATATATTTTTCAAAATATCTAGCAGAAAATTTAGATGTTTATGTTATATGCTGATAAGGCCCCACCAAGTAGATCTTGTTTCTCAGGACATTTTTTGTAAAATTGCATGTAGGAGGGCAGTTTTTTATTTTTGTAATTATTTCTTTGCCATCAAAAGTTCATGTTGTTGGTTTGTTTTAGGCCTTATAATCTACAGAATAGCATGGGTGGTGTTGTATTTCAGCCCTTGAGTGCAGGAAGGCTTTAGCATTGCAAAGCCTTGTTGCATTCAAGGGATAAATGTATCAATTTTATTAACTTGGGTAAAATATGGACATAAACCATTTAATTTTTATTTTTTTAAGATTACATTGGTTATAAAAAGAGAACATGTAGCAGCCAACTTTTGATGGCAAAGAAATAATTACAAAAAAAACAAGTGTTTGACCACCGAGGTGGTATTAGTCCCCTATGGCGCATTTGTGACATAAGGTGTTTTTGTCACATAAAACATGACCACAGTCAGCAGGAGTATTAGACCTGGGGGAGGGGCAGTTTTGGTAAAATAATTGAGGACGGTTCGGCCTGGGGATGGTTCGGCTTGGGGACAATTCGGGTTTCATGACAACAGTCAACAGGAGTGTCAGACCTGGGGGTGGTTTGGGTAAAATACAGGTTATCAGACAGGATTTCAAATGTGAATGGAATCTAAAAATTGAGAATTGAGAGAAGTGTAGCTTGAACCATGTTGGAGGGAGGGGTGGTAACATAAAAATAGAGAAAAAAAAGCTTAAAAAACACAGCAAAAATGGTAGACATTCCGCCATCTTGGATTTTGAAAAAAAATATTAAGCGTGCATCATCCCTTCAGAACCATTTATCCACGTACCAAATATGAAAGGTGTAGCTTAAAGCATGTTGGAGGGAGAGGTGGTAACATAAAAACAGACAGACAGACAGACGAACAGACAGACAGACAGATCTTAGATTTTAAAAAAAAAATATTGAGCGTGCATAATCCCCTCACAACCCTTCATCCATGTACCATACATGAAAGGTATAGCTTGAACCAAGTTGGAGGGAGGGGTGGTAACATAAAACAGAGAAAAAAGCTTAAAAAACACAAAAATGGCTGCCATGGCACCATCTTGAATTTTGAAAAAAAAAATATTGAACGTGCATCATCCCATCACTACCCTCTATCCATGTGCCAAATATGAAAAGTGTAGCTTGAACCATGTTGGAGTGAGGGGTGGTAACATAAAATAGAGAAAAAAGCTTAAAAAACACAACAAAAATGGTGGCCATCTTGGATTTTGAAAAAAAAAATATTGAACGTGCATCATCCCCTCCCAACCCTCTATCCATGTGCCAAATATGCAAAGTGTAGCTTGAACCATGTTGGAGGGAAGGGTGGTAACATGAAAATAGAGAAGAAAGCTTAAAAAAACACAACAAAAATGGCCGCCATTCCGCCATCTTGGATTTTGAAACAAAGATTTTGAGTGTGCATCATCCCCACAGAACCATTTATCCATGTATCAAATATGAAAGGTGTAGCTTAAAGCATGTTGGAGGGAGAGGTGGTAACATAAAAACAGACAGGCAGATGGACAGACGGATGGACAGACAGACAGATGAACAGACGGACGGTAGGACGGAGTGCAATCCTATAGTCCCCTTATGGTTCCCGTAGGGGACTAATAAAATAAAATAAAAAATCGCCCACCCACATGCAATTTTACAAAAAATGGCCTCAGAAACAAAAGATCTACTTTGTGGGGATCTAATGATAAATTTATACAGCTTTATAGACAGACCAAACAATTTATGGAATGATTATGCATGAGGTGATTCTCTTGTAGAAAAAAGTTGTTTATCTCAAGTCTGAATGAAGCAGTATCGAGTTTTGGGATTTGTCCCATACCTTCTCAGAAGTTGGAATCCATGGTAACAATCGTTCAGCTACAATTGGGCTTGCTTTATCCAGGACATCTATCAAACAAGGATCACAAACCTGAAATAGGTGAACAGAAAATAAGAATCAAATTCATTCCAGGCATTTTTTTTTTTACCGACGCCTATATTTGATTGATTTTTTCAGAATATTTAACCCTTACAACAATATTTTTATCGGGATAATTCTTAGCCAAGTAATATTGAAGTTTATGGCAAAGCTGTGGTGTTTGGAAGTCTTTGTTCACTTTTACTGCAATAAAACAGGTTCCTTGGCACACAGTTTGTGGGTAATGAACACGGACGGAATGGTTTCGCATGCCGAAGGCGCGCAGGGGCAGTTTTGGGGAACAAGCCCCTTTCGACCCTCAGTGACTGTACATGGGTAGTTTTCACATGTCTAGGCGTGCTGAAGGGGGAAAAGATTCAGGTACTCGGCAGGTGTCTCCGGTTGCGGAGTGATGGCTTCGTTGACATATCTCGGTTGAACCCTCGGGTGAGGACCAGTGTGGGAGGTTGGGTCCTCTCACAAAGGTACTACCTCTCCCCGAGGGTGCAGTGGTTCTAGGTTTTCATGCAAGTAAATAGGTTCTCAGGCAATTGTGGGTAATGTTGTGAATTACAGTTTTTATAGGCAGCCATGACTAGCCTTGAGAACAACAGAAAAGCCAATGCTGTAGACTATCAAAGTGTAATAAAACTTATAAAAAATCTCCAGGCTTCTAAATGTTAAATATAAGGCCACACAAAGTAGATCCTCTGTTTCTCAGGCCATTATTTGTAAAATTGCATGCGGGCGAGCGGTTTTTTATTTTTTTTTCTGTAATTATTTCTTTGCCATCAAAAGTTCATGTTCTTGGTATATGTTTTAGGCCTCGTAATCTACCGAATGTTAAAAAATTTATAGTAATTTATATATTTTTTATACTTACCAATGACCCAGACATAGCTGGTGCTAACTCTTAAAATATAGGGCCAAACACAAATTTTGCCCCCCAATCCCCAAAATTTGCATCTAAAACTAAAGAAAACATGTCCAGAGAGGCCCTCCACACCTCGCCCCCACTGCGCATGCGCAGTGTCAAGGACGTTCCGAAATTGGCGCCATTTATCATTCTAATAACCAGTGCCTGGTAAGCGCTATGTACTCAGCGGGGAGGCAAGAGTTCCCAACTCCTGGGAGGGCCATCCCCGTCTGGGTCATTGGTAAGTATAAAAAATATATAAATTACTATAAATTTTTTAACATTTTTATACTGTACCAATGACCCAGACATAGCTGAATAGTAAAAAGGCTGGAGGGCCAAGGACATAGAGCAAAATGGAATACGCTCAATAAAATAAAATAGAGTCATCCCCTGTAGGGAAAAGAAGTAATAGGCCTTACATGTATCTTTCTTATTTATGATAAATTAGAAAGATACAACACCTTCCAAAAATTGAGCTTCATACATCCATGTACTCTATTAATATCCAATAATCCTTATACTAATAATTTTTAAAGTAAGCCAATAATAAAGTAAGTCTAGAGAATAGAGACTCTTATACTCCTAAAAGTGTGTGAGAATTGCATAATCATGTCCGTTGACATATGCAATATTCAAAAGCTATACTTTAAAAACTAAGACTTGAATGAATTTTATAAACTTAAACTTCTCACTAAACAACCATCCTAAAAACAGCTCAGAATTACTAACTCCGGAGGAGGTATCCCCTTGTTTTCATAGTAAAAACAGGTGACCCAAGGGAACACCCTCCCCCCCCCCTTTTTCTTGCCCTGGGTCAAATAGCCCAGAGCGAAGAGGGCAGCCGAACGGAGACACTGCCGAAACAGACAGCCTACCTAGCTATAGTAGCAACTGTTAAGTGAATGACATTCTGAGCAGTAGATAATAGACCTAACAATAGAGGCCTCCAGAAATGGACTCGATATTTCTGAGATAAAATTCATGAATGGATGGCTGAGCGCAATGAGCAGCCTTCAAAAATCTATAATAGAACACTATTAATGTAAGCCCAAGAAGTAGAAGAACTCTTACTTCATGAGCCGAAATCTTAAGCACAACTGCTAAGCCAATGATATACCATAAGCAGTACGCTAGTTAATAGAATCCATTAACAATAAAATGGAGCGTAACGTCCTTCTACTAGACATCAAAGACAGAAGAAGCTTACGCCCTTGTAATAAACAGATATCTGTTTATAAATACATAAACTGTACCCGGAAAGAGTAAAGGCCTATGCCCATACGAAGACGGAAGGACCTTAAAATAATAGGTTCCGGATAATAGGAGCCTAACTCTTATGCAACAATCCAACCTAAATAGTAACGGAAGTATTGATTCCGAAACTATGAAAGTGAAAATCATCCATCGATAGTGCATGAAACTCACTGACTCTACAGTAAAAGAGAAACCAACAGAATTACTGTCTAAAAGGTCAGAATTTGAAAACTACTGTTTCCAGAGGCTCAAATGATTACTTAGCTAAATAAGAACCTGAAGTTAAAATCCGTATAGGAATTTAATCTAAAGATTCTAAGTCTATTTATCAAAAAGTTACTAACTGACTTAGATAAAGAGACAAAAGACTCAATTGTAAACTATCGTAGAGTGCATAGGTATGAGGTAACATAAACCTATAACCTAAATAACAACAGGCTGCAGTAGATCTTGTGAAACAAGTATACTAAAAAATAGCAATGAGTAGTATGGAGGGATCAACCATATGAACATAATGATCCCTACACCACGACGGAAGAGCCTCCACTTTAGTCGCATAGAATAGCGAAGAAGAGGATCTCCTATAGTAAGAAATCGCGTCCAAAGCTCGTCCAGTACAGTGCTTACAATGCAATATGGACCACACAACGGAAAACATGAAGGTTGCGACCTTGCTGGTTGTGATAAAAATGACACGATTTACCCAGTGAAAAAAGATCCTCACATAGAGGAAGATTTCACGTTAAGATCCACAGTAGACAAGAGAGTAAATTACTCATGATCTCTGTGAAGATAGAGATGCTATCAACAGAAATATATTGTGGTTGTTTATCTTAGCAATACCTGCTAAAAACAACAGCGCCGGAGGATACGCGTATCCTATCATTCTGTCCTATAGATCAATAGAGCGTTAACAGTATTAGCTCAGAGATCTGGACAAGCCAACACATACGTCTGCAATTGATTAGCCAACTGTGTCATAAATAAAACATCATTGGGCGCTCCCATAGATAGCAAATCTGATTGAATACTTGTTTGTTGAGAGTCCATTCTGACAGCAACAAGCGACCCGTAAGAGAACGGGAGTGCGATAAAACAATCAGACGACCCAGAATATGACGGACCAAAACTGAACTTGGTGTACTATAACCAACAGACGGATTCTTTCCATTAAATTGAATAACGGAAACGAAAGAGTGCCTCCCTGGTTCCGGAGATACGCCACTACTGTCGAATTAAAGGACAGGAATTTGGGCATGCGTTTCTGAATAATGTTCATGCAATGACATAAAGCAAGCCTAAAAAACATTATTCCGCGGAAGTTAACTGATAGCTAAAAGACTGCGGAACCCAAAGACCCTGGCACTTCGAATCCGTAGGGATCAGAATATATCCCAATCTGTTTGACTGGCAACCGTCATAACAGCCACACTCGGGTCCGGCAACTGCGGCGGCACTCTCTGAGTCAACCACCGAATGTTTGCCCCAGTCTGAATCTCCTGTAACACTAGATAGACAAGAGAATGTAAAAATCAAGCAATTCATGGATTGCCGGAAAGTTGCCGTCGAAGAGAAGCTCCTCCGAGAACGAAGCGACTCTGAGAGAGTTCTTAACCTACTATCCACGCGTGGATGTAGCTAGGGCTGCCTCACGTCTAACCAACTCCAAACAGCCACTGAAGGGCGGAGTTATACGTGAACAAACTACTGCCCTCAAAAGAAATTACATTGAGAATAATATCCCGTAAATCTTTTCTTGAAGACGTAATGATAACGCCTCAGTAAGGCGGATTACGTATAATAAAGCGTCTAAGTTAAGTCTAATATACATAATGTCGTTCCCAACATTGAAATTGGAAAAGACATAAACGGTGAAAAAGAATATATGCAGTCTTTAATCACACCGTCTAGACGCATATGAACTCTCGGTATGCCCTGCTCTGCCAAAATAAACTATATGTAAAAAAGATAAAATGGCAGAAATGAGCCACGCGGACAAGAAACTAAACTATCATGCTTAGTAGCCGTCTTGTATATATATATAAATATATAGCGTCGAAAAATAAAACACATGTTGTAATGACAATATTGGACTGCGTCGGTAAGTCAGGGACAAAGTCCCTGTACCGATCGAAAAATCCGAGTCCAATGACGCTATAAGTCTCTTATCCAAGATCGCAGCAATGAAGTCCGAAAAATAATCACTGGAAGAAATGCCAGAAGATATGAAAGGCATCTTCCGATACTACTAAAGGGAAAACTCGAAATCTTTCGAATCCCTTTCGCCATCCTGTCGGACCCTATAAAGCGTTCGGTCGTCCGTAGCTTGATGCAACCGCGGAGCGCACCGACCCAGCGCCGTCGGATAATTCCTGATTCGACCGAGAAACCGTCAATTGCTGGGATGCTGCGAAACAACTGTGCTAACTCGGATAGCACGTCCGTCACTGAGGCCTGAGGAGCAGCGGTCTTACGATGCATTGCCGCAGGAAGCTCCGAGATCGTTACCCCGTGCATACTTCCAATATGCGAGCGAACGGAGTGTATAGGCCTCGTGTCCCTTGGCTACCGGATGGCGCGACCTATTCGCTGTGGAATCACTGAATGCCGAAACTGATCGGATACTCGAGGTCACGTAGCCAATGTGCGGTCGTGTGCCCTGCTGTGAGGATGAGGAAGCATTAAAGACAGTCTCTCGGACTGTCAATATAACGGAGCGTCCCGAGCAACGGACATATGCTCCGAATGTAAAATATCTGAACCACAACATGCGGTCCCCTATGTTGTTGGCTTCCTCCGATCTGTCCTCAATCTGCCGTCACTGGGTGAGTACTAAAGTAATTAAAGTGCTCGCATCACCCAAATCTCCTTCCTAGACCGCAACGGACGAACCCGGCAGCCGAACCATTCGATGAATGTACGCTACACCGGGTGAGCTAGCGAATGTCACTCCGTAAGCGATAGACATATTCCATGAGCACTTATTGCCGCTAACTCTTCATTAACTATGACGACAGAGGCACACTTTTGAAAGACATCTCCATAACTCTTCGAACAAGAAACCAGAAATGCTTGGATAGCAAGCATAAAATAATAATATATATAGCGTCGTTCAATAATTCGAAAGTTTGTGTGACATTATTGGACTATGTCGGAACTGAGGGACGATGTCCCTGAACCGAACCAAAAATTTCTAAGTCCACCGACGCTATCAGTTTCTTATCCGGCATCGCAGCATATGTTGTTCCGAAAGGGAAAGCTTGAAATCCACCGAATCCCTTTCGGTATCCCGTCGGACCGGATGAAACTTTCGGACGTCCGTACCCGCTTCCGCGGAGCGTCCCGACCCAGCATCGTCGGATAAAATATATGCGACAGATTCAGTTGATGCTGGGATGCTGCGATAAACTGTGCTATTAAGGAAAGCACGTTCGTTCCCGAGGCCTGTGCAGTAGCGGACTTACGATGCCTTGCCGCTGGAAGCTCCGTGTACGTTGACTCCCGCATACTTCCTATGCGAACGTCCGGAGTCTGCAGGCCTCGAGTCCCCGGCTACCGACCCAGCGCTGTCGGATAATTCTCGATCCGACACCGTTTCTGTCGGCTGCTGGGATGCTGCGATAAGCTGTGCTATGTGCACAAGAATGTCCGGCGTCGAGACCTGCGGAGGCGCAGTCTATCGCTGCTTCGCCGAGGGCAGCTCCGCATCAGATGGCTCCCGCATACTTTTCCTATGCGAACATCCGGAGTCCATCGGTCTCGAATCCCTGGCTGCCGGATGGTGTGACCTGGTCGCCGAAGAATCCTTGATCGGCGAAGCTGGTAATATATCGGCGGTCACGCAGCCAAGGTGCGGTCGTGTGCGCTGACGAGAAGAGGAAGCCTTAGCAGTCTCAGCGGACTGCCTATACAACGGAGCGTCCCGAGCGACGGACGTATGCTCCGCTAACGACACATTTGTACCACAACATCTGGGGCCAGATGTTGTTGAACGAGAGAGGGGCCTCTCTCGCTTGCCGTCCGGATGGACCGGAACGAGCTATGAACCGGACTAAAAGGCTTCCTCCGTTCTCCCTCCGATCCGCCGTCACTGGGTGTGCATTAAGTTAATTTTATAGTGCTCGCATCACCCCAAAATTCCTTCTAGACCGCAACGGACGAACCCGGCTGCCGAACCATTCGGTGAATGGACGCTACACCGGGCGAGCTAGCGGACGTCAAAGGCCGTCGAACCTACTAGGGTCCTCTTAGGCAATTGGCGTATTACATGAGCACTTTTCCGCTAGCCCTTCATTAATTGTGACGACGGAGGCACACTGTTGGAAGACATCACAGATACATCACCCTAATCTTGATCGTCTGAAATAGAAATTGAAAAAGTAGAGTGACCCTGCGGGGAAAGGACCGGAGTGTCCAAATCCCCAACAACATAACGTGACATACGCTTCCCATATTGTCATCGAAATCATACGATACAGAACCGGAGTTAATGCGAGTACACTGACCACATATAGAATGATAATAAGGTCAGAGGAAGACTTCCTCTTAAAACAATTGATCAATATCCTTTCAATGTGAAAAGAAAACAAGTCCTGGTACTCGCACTAACCCCTGGCAATCAAAATACATAATAATAATATGATCCATTAATATAGAAAAAATAATTGAAATCAAAATATTTTGAAAAAATATTTTTTCAGAACAGCCCAAGTTTCTGAAAAGTAACGTTGAGCCCCAATGGATCCCAAGCCTAAGTGTGGACAAAAATTTTAAAAATATTTTAAACAATTTATTCAACACTTACGAACAATAATAATGTATCTAGTTATGATTGAAATAACATAAAGATATTATTATTTAGAAATCCCCCCCTCACACAGAGGGCTGTTGTAAATGTAAACAATGAGTGTAAAAACACTAAAATAAGACTCCAGGCACCCAGGCCCGAAATCAGTTACCAAAAATACACCATCTGATGCAAAACAGAGACTTCCAGGGAAGAAACTGCAGAACATCAGATGGTAGATGCAGAACACAACGCCTAACCACCCGTAGGTGAAGACGTAAACATGGGGAAAGAACAGAATTCATTCTGTTATTCAGCTAAACTCCCAAGAAATTTTAGTAATAATAATTACAGAAATTATGCCAAAAGCATGGGAGAATAGCAAGGGGGAACTTAAAGGACAGGGAGAGAGGAAAAACACTTGTAAAAACAGTGTAACTAAATAATCAGAATGACAACAAAATGGCTGCTGCCTTGAAAATAGGTAACTTAACATAATTTCATTAAAAAATTTTAAGTTACAGCCCTGATAATATTCTGTCACACATTCTTTTCCTCTCCTCCTTTTCTATCCTCCTTAGAATCACCATTTCACTAATATTTATTTGTCTGGCATCATTTAAACTGAGATTTAAAAGCACAAAGATCAGTCAGATGTTAACTGATGAAGGGCCAAACTTAGAAATGATAAATGGCGCCAATTTCGGAACGTCCTTGACACTGCGCATGCGCAGTGGGGGCGAGGTGTGGAGGGCCTCTCTGGACATGTTTTCTTTAGTTTTAGATGCAAATTTTGGGGATTGGGGGGCAAAATTTGTGTTTGGCCCTATATTTTAAGAGTTAGCACCAGCTATGTCTGGGTCATTGGTACAGTATAAAAATAGCATGGGTGATAGCGTATTTCGTCCCTTGAGAGCAAGAATGCTTTGCAATGCTAAAGCATTGCAAAGCCTTCTTGCACTCAAGGGGTAAATTTATCAATATTTTTAACTTGGGTAAAATATCAGACATAAACCATTTGATTTTGATTTTTTTTACATTGGTTATATAAAGAGAGCATGCGGCAGCCAAAAGGACTATGCAGGAGGGCCTGAGAAACAGATTATTATTTTTTTTAGGCCTAAGTTAAACAAGTGCAATGCCATGGGATGGCCAATCAGCAGTCACCAAAATCAAACAAGGTCAATAACTCTGAGCTGGTTTGCATTGTGATGACAATAATTGATGTGTTTAACCCTTTACCTAACGCAGACAATATCAAAATTTTTTATTTTAAATATCATTTTTAAAAATTTTTCAAAAAATTTCAACAAAACCATATCATGTGACCCCTCATTGGAACGAGCTCGTTGAGCTCATTCCAACGAGGGGTCACATGATATGGTTTTGTTGAAATTTTTTGAAAAATAATGTTTTTTCAACTGCTGTATTTGCATATTATGTGGGCGGATGCAGCCGATTCGTTGGTTAAAGGGTTAAAAGAAATTCTAAGTCCAACAAGGGCAATAACTCTTGAAGAAATATCTGGACATGGCTGGTTCACAGTCTCATTCATGATGTTATCACCAAAAGCTATGAATTAAATTTGGAAAAAAAAATTTGAATTTTGAATGGTGTTCTCTGAAATGCTAATGTGATGACAAAAAAAAGTCTAAGTACAACAAGGGCAATACTTCTTAAAGAAATAGTTGGACAGAACTGGTTCGCCATCCTATTCCTGATATTATCACCAAAAAGCTATACATTAAATTTGGGAAATATATTTTAAAACGTTTTCTTTTTAATGTGATGACAGGAAATGGGGAAGGACAGACAGATGAAAGGACAGAGGGAAGCAAGTCAGAAAATAAGCAGACTGTCATCTGCAAAATGAGGTCCCCAGAGGGTGAATTTAGTGATGCTACCCTGCTGTGTGTCACTAAATTTACCCTCTGTGAACCTCAATCTGAACCAGGGTCTCAAAACTAAACAGAAAGAGATACCCAGAGGATAAAGTTGACCACTGTATGGGATAGCATTATCAAATTCACTCTCTGGGGACCTCATTTTGCAAATGTCAGACTGCTTATTTTCAGGCTTGGAGGGAAGGATGGAAGGACAAATAAAAGGACAAACAGAACCCATTCTTATATCCCCCTCCCACTACATTGTGGAGAATAAAAACCAAAATAAAGTTTAAATCTTTGTCCTCGATATAATGTTTTTATTAGTTTATAATGTTTTTATTAGTAACAGTTACTAACCCCTTTCCCAACTGGGTACATACAAGTATGCTAGTGCAGTGTGCCAAGACATACAGAGAGTACAGTACAGCTACTGTGGACTGGTCCCCGGGTATGCAATATTTCCACAGATGCAATAATATTACATTCTATACACTAATTATAGGAATTATCATCAAGAATTTAATTAATGAAGCACTGGGTACAACCTGGCGTTTCATTAATTTAAAATTTTGCTGATGATTTTTATAACCTGGTAAGCGCATGCATGGACACCAATGCTCACGTGTAGATTACGACTGCACTGTACACTTATCTTTAGCTCAAGCTAACCCTGCTTGTGCATGATTAGTAAGTTGGAAAAGTCTGATAGTTACTCATGAACCACTCCTTGGCGTTTCTTTTCAGGCACTCGAGCTCCCTCCACCTGTAAAACTGTTTGAAATGATATGATCCAGGCTGCTGACTGTGTTTTTAACCATAAAGAAACCTGACTGTTACTCTCCCCACTATCTGAATATACTCAACTTGAGACTTCTCACTACTGTGAGGTTAACTAGAGGGGGTATCAGTACCCCATGGCTCACCTACAGGTGGCCAATGTAAAGGGGTGGCTGGAGTAAAAAAAAAAAGTTCAAAACCTGCACCCAAAAGTCCAAAATTAAAGAAAATAAGCAGCTAAAGGGTTAAATAATATAATAATAACCCCTAAGAAGCATCCTAACATAAAATGGGAACCATGGCAATATGCTACAAGGTAAGTCTCCACTTTGAAAAAAAGAAAGACAAACCTCAAAACCTGCACATAAAAGTAAAAAAAAAATATCACATTTGTTTCAATGGGTTAAAATTGAGAAAAATACCCTGATAATGTCACAGTAACCACTGTGGCAATATGCCAGTAAGGTGAAACATAAGGGGCATATAGTGTAATAAACAAGCCTGAAAATAATTTTCATTGCACTTCCAGACAAAATGGCAGACGCCAAATGAATCATGTCTGTTATTTAAGAACGATATCTGACATATTACAAAATGGAGTTTGAGTATTCGAAATAATGTGTTTTGGGTGTACATGTACCTTCATCTTAAACCTGCTCAGAATCCATCCAACAATACCTTGTTTGGCAGGGCTCAGTGAGCCCTGCCAAACAAGGTATGGTTGGTTTCATTCTGAATTAGAACTGAATTAATTAAATTTCAGACATAATTTAGATACAAGTGTGGCTATATCAAATTGTATTCCTTCACATGCTGTTAATACTGATGAGCTGTACAGTCCCTTTCTTCACACTTCCCAACTTGCAAGGGTCAGAAATCACAATACATGTAATTATTAATTTTAGGCTTTCTAGTTATGTACATGATTTCCAGCATGCATGATGTTCTGATCACTGAACTTCATTGATAATTTTGGCATCAGACATTTTGACTGATGATTTTAAACCTCAGTCAGACATTGGCCTTTTTGTACGGAACCTGACATTGTCCTTGTCTGACCACTTATATTCTGGTATGGTAATAAAACTAATTCCTCTAATATAATGACTCACCTGTCCAGAATTTGTATTTTGGAATATATTTCTCACTTCTTTCAGAATCATGACACCCAGTTTCTTGGTGAGAGCTCGACTACTGCAGAAAAGGACCAACACAAGACCTTCTACTCTGTGTAGTACAGAGAGATTAGGATAGACAGCTGGTGTGTTATTCATTACAATATCACTCAGTTTATCCTATAAAGTAAAAAATTTATCAGTTGAACAAAATTATTTGAAAAGTGAGTGTCAAAACACAGAACCAAAGTACCAAGGTGATACATTCAACCTATAATGATATCATCCCTTGTGCCCAGGATGGCAGCCTATGTAATACAGTCTACAGTAAAATGGGCGAATCTATTCTGTAGGGTGTTGGGAGGGTCAATAATAATTTAATCCAGCAGCTCTGTAGAGGCATAGGATTAAATTATGACAGATCCATGATATACCGATCAATGATATGCCGTGTTTTTCACCCATCGAAATCCTGATTGCCGGAACACACTACGTGGTTTTCCAATTCCATATCAGATGGTTGGTATCAGAATGAGGAAGGCATTGGAGAACATCAACCGAGTCCACCCGGATGACCAACTATTTCTAGGTACGTTTCATTTGTGTAAATAAACACTATCGAATAACGAGAATTTCTCCCCTATTAATCACAATAAGGCCATACAAAGTAGATCTTCTGTTTCTCAGGCCATTATTTGTAAAATTGCATGCGGGTGAGCGTTTTTTTATTTTATTTTTTATATCTGTAATTATTTCTTTGCCATCAAAAATGTATGTTCTCGGTTTATGTTTTAGGTCTCATAATCTACAGAATAGCATGTGTGGTGTATTTTGTCCCTTGAGAGCAAGAAGGCTTTGCAATGCTAAAGCATTGCAAAGCCTTCTTGCACTCAGGGACAAATTTATCAATGTTTTTAACTTGGGTAAAATATCAGACATAAACCATTTAATTTCTATTTTTTTTTAAGTTTAAATTGGTTATAAAAAGAGAGCATGCGACAGCCAAAAGGTCCATGCGGGAGGGCCTGAGAAACAGAGTTTTATTTTCTTTAGGCCTAAAATATCTTTATTTTCTTACTTTATTGCTACTTTAACCCTTTATCCAATGCAGGCGATATCAACATTTATTATTTTAAATATCATTTTTTAAAATTTTGCAAAATATTTCACCAAAACCATATCATGTGACCCCCTCACTGGAACGAGCTCGACAAGCTAGTTCCAAAGAGGGGTCACATGATATGGTTTCGTTAAAACTTCTTGAAAAATAATGTTTTTTCAGCTGCTGAATTTGCATATTCGTGGGCAGATGTGGCCCATTCGGTGCTAATGGGTTAATGCATGATGTAGACGAATGAAATGCTGGATGCTGTCAAATTTGAAGTGCTATAATTGCAAACCAAGTTCGATACACATGAGAACATGAGAACGAAAAATAAACAAACCTGTATTTGACAGATCAATGAATGTCTTGCTGCTTCCATTGTCGGCATATTTCAAAAGCCATACCATGAATCACGTCGGTTTATATTTTTTTCATTGATGCATATTTATTTAGTTGCGTCCAATATGTTTGCCATGTTACAATTTATGGGAGAGTGCCTATTGGCACTCTCCCATAAATTGTAAAGAGGCAAATCCCCATTACCCAAAGATTAAATCCTTTTACTTCAAAGATATGAAGAGTATCGAAAGAATAAGAAGCCTTTTAATTGTAGTACCTCCAACCCTCAGTTTGTTTTTCGAGGAATGTTTTATTTTTTAAATTAATAAACAGCTGCGCCATGAGCACATGATACGCCCGATATTAATTACAAGAGGGAAGCACACAATATGAGTATACATGGGTACTTGTCAGGCTTTTTTATATTCTTGTACAATAATCATAACCAACAACACACTCTGTTCATTAATTTGAATAAATTTATAAACATAACTCTGGAATGACAAATCGGGCAGCAACACAAATCGAAAGGGAGATTCCTTCTATCAACATATACTTGCAACCAAAAAATCATGAAAATTGCTCTAAGCATTTTCAAGTTATTGTTCGACATGTGGAAAATTGCTTATATTTTGACGAACAAAGTCCCATAACTCTGGAATGACATATCGGACAGCGACACAAATAGAAAGGTAGATTCCTTCCATCAACATATACTTTCCACCAAAAAATCACAAAAACTGCTCAAAGCTGTTTCGAGTTATTGTGGATGGATGGACAGATGGATGGACTGATAGCGGTATACCATAATACGACCATTTTTTCAAAAAAGGCATATAAAAATGAATTTATTTGTATAAATATGCCCTTTCTTTATTTTTGTATGAAAAAAGACTACCAAAATCCTCTCCATGTTTGTTCACTTTTTGCAAAAGAAAAATAAAATTTAAAAATAAAACCCTCCATCCCTCACTGATTTGAAAAAAAAATTGCCTGAGAATAAATTAATTTATTTTGTGTGGCTATAAGTCAATCGTTCATACCTATGCTGCCCATATTAGTCTAACAGAGGACTTCAACCCTGAGTGTTGGTTACCTAGTCCTATTTTACCAGCAAAGCAGAAAGTGCTTACCATAGTAAACAAGTACTGTGTCACTTCCAAGGGATCCCATGGGGATTATGTGTGTATTAATGTGTGGGTGTGTGTATATATATCATAACCATTTTGTTTATGTACAAAATGTTTTTTTAGAGTCTCGCTCTTATTTCTATGGCCCTATGCCTTGTTTCAACACATCAAGATATAGCTATAGAAACAAGAGCAAGACTCGGAGAACATTTTGTTGTCTCCATATAGAAAAAAGAAACCTCCTCCCTCATCAAATGATTCAGGAAAAATTTGTCTGAGGATCAAGAATTTTTTGATAGCCAAAGCATCTTGTGAGAACAAATTCATACCTTTGGATTTATTGAGGGTTGACAGTTGTTTTTCCATAATACTAACAGCTGCATCAACATTTTGACAGCAGAGTCCATCAACTGTGTATTTGTGTCACTTATATCATTCTGTATAAACTGTACAAAACCTGTAAAAAAGAAATTCAGTTTATAAGGCCACACAAAGTAGATCTTCTGTTTCTCAGGCCATTATTTGTGAAATTGCATGCGGGCGAGCGTTTTTTTATTTTATTTTTTATTTCAGTAATTTCTTCTTTGCCATCAAAAGTTCATGTTCTTGGTTTATGTTTTAGGCCTCATAACCTACACAACAGCATGGGTGGTGGTGTATTTCATCCCTTGAGTGCAAGAAGGCTTTGCAATGCTAAAGCATTGCAAAGCCTTCTTGCACTCAAGGGTCAAATTCATCAATTTTTTTAACTTGGGTAAAATATCAGACATAAACCATTTAATTTGTATTTTTTTTAAGTTTAAATTGGTTATAAAAAGAGAGCATGCGGCAGCCAAAAGTACCATGCGGGGAGGGGGGGGGGCCTGAGAAACAGATTTTTAATTTTTTTTTAGGCCTATCTGCCTCTTTTTCTGACCATCAGACTCATACATCAACCCTTAAAGGACAATTCTGACTTTGATATGATAACTTTTGCATATAATTACATAAATCACTTATTAAAAGTCCTTTCTGTTCAGGCTGAGTAGTTGTAGCATTCTTAAAGAGAATATCCAGTGTATTTCACGGGTACAGCGCCGTTACGTAGCATTTGGTCGCTCAGGGTTTGAGTGTAATACCTGTATCTGTGGTAGAGTAGATCAGAAATTGTGTGATGGCTTTAAAATGTATAGCGATAAGTGTGTCCAATTTATACTTAATGTCTGCCAGGCCTTCCCATATGCTGGTGTGGAAATGGCGTTTCATTTCCCCGACATGCTGTTTACCACATTGTTGGCAATGTTATAGGTAAACACAGTTTCTGGTCATGCAGTTTGTGCAGTGGGGTTGCCTATCCTTGCGAAGAAATATAACGTTTGCATATAACAGGTGCCTCATCATACTTGGAGTAAAGTTGCAAGTGACCTTGGCAGTTGTCCCTAGACATGTCTTGGCTGTCTGGAAACAAATGTAACAAGAACACTGCCAGGTGTGGCTAAATATACCTGTTGGCCATTTTGAATTGCAGCAACTTTGGTTGAGATCAAATAATCGAAACTGGAGTTATCGGTTGGAAACAAAGAATGTTAAGACAGCCAAATTTTAAGTCGAAAAAGGGTTGTAACTCCTGTAAAAATAATTGGATGGAACCCCCTAATTGAACTTGGCCTGTATTACTAGCTGGGCAATGCACATACAAACTCAAGTTATTAGTCGGAAACCAATTGGGCGGACAGATGGACGGATGGACAGACAGACCATTTACATAATACAGCCGTTTTAAACAAACAGGCGTATAAAAGTTAAAAAATTTATAGTAATTTATATATTTTTTATACTTACCAATGACCCAGACTTAGCTGGTGCTAACTCCAACAAAACCAGGGCCAAACACAAATTTTGCCCCCCAATCCCCAAAATTTGCATCCAAAACAAAAAGAAATCATGTCCTAAAGGACCTCCATAGTACGCCTCTACTGCGCATGCGCAGTGACGCAGTCGTCCCGAAATTGGCGCCAATTATCATTCTTACTGGCAGTGCCTGGTCAGCGCTATGTACTCAGCGGGGAGGCAAGAGTTCCCAACTCCAGGGAGGGCCATCCCCGTCTGGGTCATTGGTAAGTATAAAAAATATATAAATTACTATAAATTTTTTAACATTTTTATACTGTACCAATGACCCAGACTTAGCTGAATAGTAAACAGGCTGGAGGGCCTAGGACATAGAGGAAAATCCAATAAGCTCAACTATATAGTAAAGAGGTAACCCCTTAAGGAGAAAAGGAGTATTAGGCTTTACATGTATCTTTCTTATTTAATATTAAATTAGAAAGATACACTACCCTTAATAATTGAGCACAATAACATTCATGTTCTCTATTAACATCCAGTATAACCCTTATACTAATTATTTTTAAAGCAAGCCAATAAATAAAGTAGTCCAGAGAATTGAGACTCTTTATAATCATTTAAAAGTGTCCGAGTATTGTATATTAAAGCCCGTTTGACACTTGACATATACAAATGCTTCACACCGAGCTACACTTTAAAAATAAGACATGAATGAAATTAAACATTAATATTACACTTTAAAACCATCCCGGAAGCGACTCAGAAATACTGACTTGGAGGAGGCATTCCCTTGCTTTTCACTATAAAGCAATGGACCTAAGGGAACACCTGCCCCCCCCCTTCCCCTTGCCCTGGGTCAAATAGCCCAGAGCGAAGAGGGCAGCCGGACGGAGTCACTGCCGGAACAGAAAGCCTGCATAACTATAGTTGCAACTGTTTAGTGGACGACATTCTGAGCAACAGATAACGGACCTAAACAATGCAGGTCTCCAGAAATGGACTCAATATTTCTGAGATAAAAATTCGTAAATGTGGATGGCTGAGACCAATAAGCAGCCTTCATTAAATCTGTAATAGCAACACTATTAGCATAAGCCCAGGAAGTAGAAAGAGCTCTTACTTCATGAGCAGAAATCTTAAGCACAGACTGCTGAGAAGAAGATAAATCTTCATAAGCAGTACGGATAGTTAACTGAATCCATCTAGCAATAGAATGGACTGAAATGTCCTTTCTATTAGGCATCAAAGACAGAAAGAAACGTTTCCGTCCCTTTCTGATAAACTGAGATCTCTGTTTATAGATACGTAGTGCTCTAACAGGACAGAGTAAAGGCCTACGCCCGTCTGAAGACGGAAGAGCCTTAATAACAATAGGTTCCGGATATTTATTAGGAGCCTGATTCTTAGCTAAAAAACCCACATTAGTAGTGAAGGTGATAGTGTTCCCAACACTACGATAATGAGAATCATCCACCGATAGTGCATGAAGCTCACTGACTCTTCTGGCAGAAGAGAAAGCTAAGAGAAAAGCTGTCTTATAAGATAAGAATTTGAAATCTACTGTCCCAAGAGGTTCAAATGGCTTTTCCTTCAATTTAAGGAGAACCCAAGCTAAATTCCACTTAGGAATTAATCTAAGAGTTCTGGGTCTATTTATCGAAAAGTTTCTAACCAATTTCGATAAAGAGACATTAGATCCAATTTGTAAACTATCATGATGTGCATAGGTATCAGATAACATAGATCTATAACCCTTTATAGTAACAGGCTGCAGTTTGATTTCGTCAAACAAGTATACTAGAAAGTTTGCAATGTCTGGTATAGAGGGATCAAATATATCTACAGAATGATCCCTACACCAACGACGAAAAACCTTCCACTTAGCCGCATAGTTTAGCGAAGAGGAGGTCCTCCTACAGTTAGAAATCGCGTCCACTGCTCGTCCTGTAAAGTGCTTGCCATGCAAGAAGGACCGCACAACGGAAAAACGTGAAGGTTGAGACCTTGCGGGTTGTGATGGAGTTGGCGCGATTTCCCCTGCGAAAGAAGATCCTCTCGTGGAGGAAGCTTCCGCGGTAGGTCCCACAACAGACACCTGAGTAGATTTATCCACGGTCTCTGTGGCGACATAGATGCTACCAACAGAATCTTGCATTGAGATTGTTTTATCTTTAGCAATACTTGTTGAATTAACGGCGCTGGAGGATACGCATATCCTATCATTCCGTCCCAAGGGATCGACAGAGCGTCTACTGCAAATGCTCTTGGATCCGGACACGGGGACACATACGTCTGCAACTGATTGTTGAGATGTGTCGCAAATAAGTCTATCATTGGCCGTTCCCATTGGTAGCAAATCTGATTGAATACTTGTTTGTTGAGAGTCCACTCCGACGGCAACAAGCGACCCTTTCGTGAAAGGGAGTCTGCTAGCACATTCAGACGACCCGGTATGTGACGGACCGAAAGAAGAACGTGATGTTCTAACGCAAACAGAAGGATTCTTTCCGTTAGATTGAACTGAATGAGTGCCTCCCTGATTCCGTATATACACCACTACTGTCGTATTGTCGGATAGGATTTGGACATGAGCATCGTGAATAATGTCCATCCAGTGACGTAACGCAAGCCAAATTGACATCATTTCCTTGATGTTTATGTGCTTGCACAGGAATTGCGGATCCCAAAGACCCTGGCATTTCGAATCCGTTGGGATTAATGATGCACCCCAACCTGTTTGACTGGCATCCGTCATAACGGTAAAACTCGGATCCGGCAACTGCAGCGGAACTCCTTGAGTTAACCACTGAATGTTTGCCCAAGTCTGAATCTCTTGTTTCACTTGATCTGACAAGAGAACGTCTACATCGAGCGAATGAATTTTCACACTCCAATTCTGAGTCAGGAAAATTTGAAGAGGACGTGTGCGTAGCCGCCCCATCGGGATGAGATCCGCGGCAGCTCCGCACAGACCTATCAGTCTCATAAATTCTCTCGCCGTGACTTTGTCTGCGTGCAGACAATAGCGAGCGTAACAACTGACTAATTTCGCTCTGGTTAACGGCAGACGAACGAGATTGTTGTGCGTCTCGAAGCTCATTCCCAGATGAGTGAATGACTTGGACGGCACCAGATCCGACTTCTCCTCGTTTACTATGAAACCGAGACGTCGGAGCAATAGAAGAAGATTCTGAACATCGTTCTGAAGCGTTAACTCGTTGCCGTACCTCTGAAGAATGTCGTCCAGGTAGGCCGACGTTACCGCAGACGAATGAGCTCGGAAGTAGATCATTACCGAGTTCATTACCCGAGTGAAAGCCCAGGTGCTAGATTCAATCCGAAGCACATGGCCCGGAACTGATACACCACTCCTAGGACTGCGAAGCGTAGATACTTTCGGAATGTCGGATGTACCATGACGTGAAAGTACGCATCTTTGAGATCTACGCTCGTTGCATAATCGTTCACCCGAATACTCGCTCTGACCGATCGAATCGTCTCCATATAAAACTTCGGAGCGACGATCAGCTTGTTTATCCAGCTCAAATCTATGATTGGACGGAACGAGCCGTCTGGTTTCGGAACCAGAAACAGATGGCTGTAGAATCCCAGAGATTCCTGGTTTTCTACGACCTCTACCGCGTTCTTCATTAAAAGAGACTGCACCTCTGATAACAGAGCGTCTCTTTTCTGTGGATTTGACGGAAGATGAGTCCACTTTGGACTTCGAGTTAATGGAGGCTTTCGTTTGAAGGATATCTTTAGACCTTCCGAAGTCACTCCTCTCACCCAAAGGTCGTCCGTAATCGACGCCCACTCTTGTGAAAAGCTCGACAACCTTCCGCCAACCGGAACGCGATAGAGGTTTAAGCCATCACCTCCTGGACCTGCGAGGCCTGCGGTAGGAGAAACCACGTCTTCCACGACCCGCACCTCGCCTCGTCGACCTCGGGGCGTCCGACCGATTGTCCCGGCCTGAAGGACGTCCCGAACGAGAGTCGCTATCCTGACGGTCTCTCGAATAAGACCAAGAGGACGCACCGGAACCTCTATAGGAACCTCTCTTGGGCGCATTAGACCCAGAAGTGCCTGTCTTATTCGTGTCTGCTGTATCCGACTTTTTAGGAGCCGATCTGAACAACAGAGAATCATTAACTTTCTTTTTAATTTTATCATAAATAGCGGAAAGCTTGCCGTCAAAGAGAAGTTCTCCTGAGACCGAAGCGACTCTAAGAGAGTTCTTCACCTTAGAATCCACTAGTGTGGATGTAGCTAGGGCTGCGTCACGTCTAACCAACTCCAGATTTGCCACTGAAAGGGCGGAGTTACACGTGGAATAAGCTACTGCCCTTGAAAGAAGTCTTAAAGAGGATTGTATATCCTGAAACTCTTCCCCTTGAAGGCGCAGTGATAACGCCTTAGTAAGGTGATCTGCGTAAGATAAGGCATCTAAATTGGCTCTGTTAGACGCAATAGCTGTTTCCAACACCGCGGTTGGAATAGAAGCTGACGACGGTAATGATAGCTCTAAGTCTTCCGCCTCGTCGTCCATACGCAGAGGAACTCTCGGTATACCCTGTCCTGCCGTATCGAATTTATTCCTTGCATTAATGAAAGGCAGGTTAAGAGTATTAGCGGACAAGAAACCTGCTTTCCTCGTCCTGGAAGCAAGTTTAAATATAGCGTCGTTCAATAATTCAAATGTTCTTGCAACATTATTGGACTGCGACGGAAACTCGGGAGCGATGTCCCTGAACCGCTCAAAAAATTCAGAGTCCAATGACGCTATAATTCTCTTGTCCGGAAGCGCAGCAGTCTGGCCCGACAGAACAACTTGAGGGAGAAAGTGCCGGATGAAGTCCACGGCAGCTGTTGTTCCGAAAGGGATAGCTCCAATTCATCCGTATCCCTTTCACCATCCGGTCGGACCTCCCGATGTTCCAGGTCGTCCGCCCCCGATGCTTCGGCGGAGCGTACCGACCCAGCGCCGTCGGATAATTCTCGATCCGACACCGTTTCTGTCGGCTGCTGGGATGCTGCGATAAGCTGTGCTATCTGCACAAGAATGTCCGACGTCGAGACCTGCTGAGGCGCAGTCTTTTCGCTGCTTCGCCGAGGGCAGCTCCGCATCAGATGGCTCCCGCATACTTTTCCTATGCGAACGTCCGGAGTCCATCGGTCTCAAATCCCTGGCTGCCGGATGGTGTGACCTGGTCGCCGAAGAATCCTTCATCGGCGAAGCTGGTAAAATATCGGAGGTCACGCAGCCAAGGTGCGGTCGTGTGCGCTGACGAGAAGAGGAAGCCTTAACAGTCTCTGCGGACTGCTTATACAACGGAGCGTCCCGAGCGACGGACGTATGCTCCGCTAAAGACACATTTTGTACCACAACATCTGGTCCCAGATGTTGTTGTACGAGAGAGGGACCTCTCTCGCTCGCGGCCCGGCTGGACCTGGACGAGCTAGGAACCGGACTAAAAGGCTTCCTCCGTTCTCGTTTACTATCCGCCGTCACTGGGTGTGCATCTATTATGTTTATAGTGCTCGCATCACCTAAAATTTCCTCTTGGACCGCATCGGACGAACCCGGCTGCCGAACCATTCGGTGAATGGACGCTACACCGGGCGAGCTAGCGGACGACATTTGTCTAATCTCCATGAGCACTTTTGCCGCTAGCTCTGAATTCATTTGTGACGACGGACGCACACTTGAAGAAGATAACATGGAAACATCACCCTGTTCTGGTTCCTCTGAAATAGAAACTGAGAGAGTAGAGTGACCTTGTGGAGAAAGAGCCGGCATCGCTCTTTCTCCAGAAACAACATATCGTGACACACGTTTCCAATGTTTCTCATCCCAATGTTCACATATAGGACAGGGATTAATGCGAGAACACTGACTACAATTAATACAATGATCATGAAAGTCAGAGGAAGATTTCTTTCTATTACAATTTGAACAATGTCCCTTCATTGTGAAAGAACAACAATAAGTCCTAGTTACTCGCAAAAACCCCTGACACAAAGATACATAATAACATGATCCATTAATAAATGAAAAAACAATTGCAAAACAAAATAATTTTGAAAAAATATTTTTTCAGAGAAGCCCAAGTTGCTGAAAAGTAACGTTGAGCCCCGATGGATCCGATGGCAAAGTGTGGTCAAAAATTTTAAATTTATATAAAATAATTAATGAGACACTTTCGGATAATATAAATGTATCTTATAATGAGATAAACTACCACAAAGGCAAACAGCCCCCCTCAAAAAAGGCTGTTGCCAATGAAAACAAACAGTGTAAACACACTAGAAAACATGACTCCAGGCACTGAAAAAACTGGCCCGGAATCAGTCATCAATTACACTCTATCTGATGCAAAACAGAGACTCCCAGGGGAGAATCTGTAGAACATCAGATGGAAGATGCAGAACACAAACGTTATACACCCATGGGTGAAAACGTAACTATGGGGAAAATAACAGAAAACATTCTGTAACCAAGCAACTCTCCCAGGAAATTTTAGAAATGAAACTTCTCAAAAATATGCCAAAAGCATGGGAGAATTGCCAGGGGGGACTTTAGAAGGCTAGGGGAGAGGAAACACTGAATAAGCAGTGCAACAATTAGCAAGAATGACAACAAGAGGCCCATGCCTCGAAAATAGGCAACTTAACATAATTTCATCAAAAAATTTTAAGTACAGCCCTGATTATTTTTTGCCACTTCTTTTTCCTCTCCTCCTTCTATCCTCCTTAGAATCACATTTTCTCCAAAAATTACGTGTCTGGCATCCTTTAAACTGAGATTTACAAGCACAAAGATCAGTGAGATGTTGACTGATGAAGGGCCAAACAGAGAAATGATAATTGGCGCCAATTTCGGGACGACTGCGTCACTGCGCATGCGCAGTAGAGGCGTACTATGGAGGTCCTTTAGGACATGATTTCTTTTTGTTTTGGATGCAAATTTTGGGGATTGGGGGGCAAAATTTGTGTTTGGCCCTGGTTTTGTTGGAGTTAGCACCAGCTAAGTCTGGGTCATTGGTACAGTATAAAAATATGGGAAGTCACAGGCTGCAGAAAAAAAGATTGTACCTAAGCTGCAAAAGATGGTAAAAATGAAACAAATTCCAAGTCCCTAAGGGTAATAATTCTAATAGATATACCAGGGTTTCCGCTAGGGGAAAATTTGTGGGTCCGGTAGTTTAAAGAAAGTGAAACTCAGATGCCAAAGGCTTCTGCCGCACGTGCCTTCGTATAGAGGGGGGGTCTTGATTTTGATTTTTAGGTGCTCTCTAGTGGCCTCTGGGGGCATTCTGGTTGCTAAAACGCTGAATAATTGAAGTGAAAAATATGTATTTTTTCCTCCTACAATTCTCTAAATTCCCATGGGACACACAATATTACATCTGGTCAGAGGTTTCATAAAAATACAAACCCAAAACAACACAAAATCCACGAATCCTGACAGTGATTGCGACGCTTGACCTCAATTTTTTTATACAACCCGATATGTGCCAATGTAAATAAATGGAAATGCAGAGAGAACGAAATATTCGAAAAGAAACATGATGCAGACGTGTGACGTGATACACATGCAATTACATCATTTATCACTCGAAATAAAAGCCAGTGATTTCGGACCAAACACGACAACTTGAGTCCAAAATTTTATAGGCGACGTTTAGGATTCGAACATTGTTTCCCCCTCTCGTCTGGGGGTTATAAAGTATCAGGTTGTCACCAGTAATAGTAGGCATAGTATACAACATAATTGTGCCTATATTACATGGAAACAAAGGATCCTGAGTGTCATTACGATACAGCATTGTACTCGACATTTTAACCACCAGCTTTTCTGACTGATCATAGTATGATCGGCGGGGGGAATGGGTCCGGTCGACGGACCCGCAGCTGGTCTAGCAGAAACCCTGGATATACTCCAATTGACAAGAGGGCTAGACATTGATAAGATTATTGGGTAATTTATTTTTTGAAGCAGACCATCTGTCAACAACATATTGTTCTAACAAAGTAATATGGGCCTTATGGGTAGGGGCGTAGTGAATTAGATTATCAACTGTGGGACGGGGTTGTAAACCCAACTGTCATGACTCAAGTCCCAACTGATATAACATTCCATTTTCATCATCAAGGCCTGACTTCCTTGAAGACTTCTTTGAAGACATGCCTTGATGATGTAGTTGGAATATTTGTCAATTGGGATATTGTTAAGAACCCAGGAAATTTGTTTGTGGATAAACACATTTAGTATTAGTAATGTATAGTACGGTTCATGCAGGCAAGGACAGATAAAATTCAACGCTATTCAAGCTCATTTCTAGATATATTCCAGCATTTTTCAAGGCCCTACAATAGACAAATTCAAAGATTTTCAAGGCCCTGCATTTAGTAGTCCTAACTTGGACCACAGGCCATTACATTTTGAGAATGGGGCATGGTGGCACTGCGGTAACCAGTTTCCGTCAGATCACCAAAGTTAAGCAACAACGTCGAGCCCAGTTAGTCCTTGGATGGGTGAGCATCTGAGCGACCGATTCGGACCACCGCATTATGTCCTTGGGCAAGACACTTAACCCCGATTGTCTGGTGATTCATTGGTGGAAATTTTGCTAGGCATCATAGCGGATCATCTCTGAATTAAATGCGTGGAAAAAATATAAACCTGTGGATTCTGACCTGTCCACGATGACCCTACTGTATGACAGTTCACAGATTTTGAAAGCATCTGCGGCAAGCACAGGTGGTGGGGGGGGGGGGGGGGGGGGGAATCTGCTGTCTTCGGGAGTTTGAGCACTGAAGAGAGGGGTCTTCCCATAGGAACATTTTAAAACAGTGCTATCAAATAAAGAAGATAAAACACAACTTTTTGACGACCTGTTTGTAGTTCCAGATGAACAACTTTTCGGTTATGTTTTTTTATTTTGATAACCACCAGAGGAATGATAAAATCATTCCTCTCAAATTTTATGGCCTGAAATTTTATTAACCCTTTACCCAGCGCAGACGATATCAAAATTTATTATTTTAAATATCATTTTTTCAAATTTTTCAAAACATTTCAACAAACCCATATCATCTGACCCCTCGTTGGAACGAGCTTGACGAGCTCGTTCCAATGAGGGGTCACATGATATGGTTTTGTCGACATTTTTTGAAAATTAATATTTTTCAATTGCTGAATTTGCATATTACGCGTGTGGATGCGGGCGATTCATTGGGTAAAGGGTTAAACTTAATCACATATATGCACATTTATTTGTCTTCCACAAATGGTAAAAGTGTGTGTGGCAGGTAACGGTTGTCAAATTACCAAGGGTCAAGCACTGGTAATATTCATTGCAAATCAACTACTGTAAATATTCATTTATCTTACAAGAACATTTTTCCTCCAATACAAGTAAAAATGTCTAGACAAAATACAGATCTGTATGGAGGATAGCAACTGCACATGTGATCATTCGATTCAGAATGAGAACGTTTCTACACTCAATTGGCATCAAGTTATTATACATGTTGCCGCAATCATTTTTTATAACAGTAATTAAATGGTAACTAAATCACCAGCCCAAGGAAATAAATTAGACTTGATCATTTTTTGATCTGTCGATATTTTTATATAGGCCTACAATGCAGTAAGGAGTGCAGAGTCGTAGTCGTTATGGTATTGGACTTAAACTGAAAGGTCCATGGTTGGATCTAAATGGGGGTAACTGCATTGTGTCCTTGGGAAAGGTACATAATCACGATTGCCCACATGTAATTCCTATTAAATAAATTGTTCTTAGACTGTTAAATAATGAAAATATTTATGCATTTTGCTACCCTTCAAAAGCAGATGTTGTGACTTTGCAGATGTGTCTAGGCACAACTGACAAGGTTCTTGGGATGTAACTTGCAAATGTATCAAAAAACTGTCTGTTGAGGTAACTGTTTGGTTGCAGTGAAAAGTGATAAAAGTCAAAATTAAGTCTTCGAGACTTAAAGAAGGATTAAATTATTAGTTTGAATGAGGACTGAGATTGGGAAATTTGGGGTTTAAATTGGGAAAAATCATGCCGACATGCCATTGGGAATGAGTCCCATATTTGGCCCCTGTCAATCCCCAAAAAATCTGTTACATCAAAGGTGAACGGGTTATTTGTTCATATTCTGGTGGTGATAAAGACAGCAAAGGAGTGACACAAAGTGGAGAAATATAGAGCAAATCTATACTATTTTAACACATCTGCAACCTACACTAACCAATTTATGGCACTATATTCTTGCCTATCACAAATTTGAACATGTTCTCAATAAATAACCTGCAAATTTGACTCTATTTACAACTCAAAAATTCTAGGGCAAGACGTGTAAAAGTGGGAGTGACACTTTCTTGTGTACAATTTATTATGTGATCTGAAATGACTAAATATGATGTTTTGGGGGTTGATTTATTATAAACTAATGGTTCCAACTTATTTTATTTTAGAATGTAATAATCTTGTTCTTTCAATTTTCAAGTGGGATTTATCTCCCTTGACTACACCGAATCTTTTGTGATTTTATCTACCACATCAGAAATCCTAACATAGCTATAGATAACTCAGCAAGGTACAGTGGTACCCTGTTAATTGAATAGACACTTTGCCAATGAAAATTATTCAATTAACAGGAGTATTCAATTAACAGGGATGGTGACACTTTTCTGTATTCTAGAGATAAACTTATCATTTATTCTATTATATCTTGTTTGACAGAGCTCCATGAGCTCTGTCAAACAAGATATAATAGATTAAATGCCTATATTGGAGTACTGGGGCCAAATAGGTCTATAACTAAAGGAAAACTGGGGAGACTCAGGGTAATTTCTCGACCTGTTACAAGATTTTTTTATTCAATTAACAGGAGTTTACTCTATAACCTATATTCGATTAATAGGTAATATTTGTACTGGAGGTATGGTAAATGGTTTTGTGTTGGGAAATTATATTCAACTAGAGGTACTGTGAGCAAACTCACAAAGTGATACCCCCCCCCCCCCCCCCCCCCCCACGCCTGAAATGTATAAGTTAGATTATCTCCCCTTGGAAATGTCCGAACGGAATTATATTCCTTCATGCATATCTTCATATGGAGTTCGTCCATTGTGTAAAGTTTCATGAAAGTTAAAAAATTTATAGTAATTTATATATTTTTTATACTTACCAATGACCCAGACTAAGCTGGTGCTAACTCCAACAAAACCAGGGCCAAACACAAATTTTGCCCCCCAATCCCCAAAATTTGCATCCAAAACAAAAAGAAATCATGTCCTAAAGGACCTCCATAGTACGCCTCTACTGCGCATGCGCAGTGACGCAGTCGTCCCGAAATTGGCGCCAATTATCATTCTTACTGGCAGTGCCTGGTCAGCGCTATGTACTCAGCGGGGAGGCAAGAGTTCCCAACTCCAGGGAGGGCCATCCCAGTCTGGGTCATTGGTAAGTATAAAAAATATATAAATTACTATAAATTTTTTAACATTTTTATACTGTACCAATGACCCAGACTTAGCTGAATAGTAAACAGGCTGGAGGGCCTAGGACATAGAGGAAAATCCAATAAGCTCAACTATATAGTAAAGAGGTAACCCCTTAAGGAGAAAAGGAGTATTAGGCTTTACATGTATCTTTCTTATTTAATATTAAATTAGAAAGATACACTACCCTTAATAATTGAGCACAATAACATTCATGTTCTCTATTAACATCCAGTATAACCCTTATACTAATTATTTTTAAAGCAAGCCAATAAATAAAGTAGTCCAGAGAATTGAGACTCTTTATAATCATTTAAAAGTGTCCGAGTATTGTATATTAAAGCCCGTTTGACACTTGACATATACAAATGCTTCACACCGAGCTACACTTTAAAAATAAGACATGAATGAAAACAAACATTAATATTACACTTTAAAACCATCCCGGAAGCGACTCAGAAATACTGACTTGGAGGAGGCATTCCCTTGCTTTTCACTATAAAGCAGGTGACCTAAGGGAACACCTGCCCCCCCCCCCCTTCCCCTTGCCCTGGGTCAAATAGCCCAGAGCGAAGAGGGCAGCCGGACGGAGTCACTGCCGGAACAGAAAGCCTGCATAACTATAGTTGCAACTGTTTAGTGGACGACATTCTGAGCAACAGATAACGGACCTAAACAATGCAGGTCTCCAGAAATGGACTCAATATTTCTGAGATAAAAATTCGTAAATGTGGATGGCTGAGACCAATAAGCAGCCTTCATTAAATCTGTAATAGCAACACTATTAGCATAAGCCCAGGAAGTAGAAAGAGCTCTTACTTCATGAGCAGAAATCTTAAGCACAGACTGCTGAGAAGAAGATAAATCTTCATAAGCAGTACGGATAGTTAACTGAATCCATCTAGCAATAGAATGGACTGAAATGTCCTTTCTATTAGGCATCAAAGACAGAAAGAAACGTTTCCGTCCCTTTCTGATAAACTGAGATCTCTGTTTATAGATACGTAGTGCTCTAACAGGACAGAGTAAAGGCCTACGCCCGTCTGAAGACGGAAGAGCCTTAATAACAATAGGTTCCGGATATTTATTAGGAGCCTGATTCTTAGCTAAAAAACCCACATTAGTAGTGAAGGTGATAGTGTTCCCAACACTACGATAATGAGAATCATCCACCGATAGTGCATGAAGCTCACTGACTCTTCTGGCAGAAGAGAAAGCTAAGAGAAAAGCTGTCTTATAAGATAAGAATTTGAAATCTACTGTCCCAAGAGGTTCAAATGGCTTTTCCTTCAATTTAAGGAGAACCCAAGCTAAATTCCACTTAGGAATTAATCTAAGAGTTCTGGGTCTATTTATCGAAAAGTTTCTAACCAATTTCGATAAAGAGACATTAGATCCAATTTGTAAACTATCATGATGTGCATAGGTATCAGATAACATAGATCTATAACCCTTTATAGTAACAGGCTGCAGTTTGATTTCATCAAACAAGTATACTAGAAAGTTTGCAATGTCTGGTATAGAGGGATCAAATATATCTACAGAATGATCCCTACACCAACGACGAAAAACCTTCCACTTAGCCGCATAGTTTAGCGAAGAGGAGGTCCTCCTACAGTTAGAAATCGCGTCCACTGCTCGTCCTGTAAAGTGCTTGCCATGCAAGAAGGACCGCACAACGGAAAAACGTGAAGGTTGAGACCTTGCGGGTTGTGATGGAGTTGGCGCGATTTCCCCTGCGAAAGAAGATCCTCTCGTGGAGGAAGCTTCCGCGGTAGGTCCCACAACAGACACCTGAGTAGATTTATCCACGGTCTCTGTGGCGACATAGATGCTACCAACAGAATCTTGCATTGAGATTGTTTTATCTTTAGCAATACTTGTTGAATTAACGGCGCTGGAGGATACGCATATCCTATCATTCCGTCCCAAGGGATCGACAGAGCGTCTACTGCAAATGCTCTTGGATCCGGACACGGGGACACATACGTCTGCAACTGATTGTTGAGATGTGTCGCAAATAAGTCTATCATTGGCCGTTCCCATTGGTAGCAAATCTGATTGAATACTTGTTTGTTGAGAGTCCACTCCGACGGCAACAAGCGACCCTTTCGTGAAAGGGAGTCTGCTAGCACATTCAGACGACCCGGTATGTGACGGACCGAAAGAAGAACGTGATGTTCTAATGCAAACAGAAGGATTCTTTCCGTTAGATTGAACAACGGAACTGAATGAGTGCCTCCCTGATTCCGTATATACGCCACTACTGTCGTATTGTCGGATAGGATTTGGACATGAGCATCGTGAATAATGTCCATCCAGTGACGTAACGCAAGCCAAATTGACATCATTTCCTTGATGTTTATGTGCTTGCACAGGAATTGCGGATCCCAAAGACCCTGGCATCTCGAATCCGTTGGGATTAATGATGCACCCCAACCTGTTTGACTGGCATCCGTCATAACGGTAAAACTCGGATCCGGCAACTGCAGCGGAACTCCTTGAGTTAACCACTGAATGTTTGCCCAAGTCTGAATCTCTTGTTTCACTTGATCTGACAAGAGAACGTCTACATCGAGCGAATGAATTTTCACACTCCAATTCTGAGTCAGGAAAATTTGAAGAGGACGTGTGCGTAGCCGCCCCATCGGAATGAGATCCGCGGCGGCTCCGCACAGACCTATCAGTCTCATAAATTCTCTCGCCGTGACTTTGTCTGCGTGCAGACAATAGCGAGCGTAACAACTGACTAATTTCGCTCTGGTTAACGGCAGACGAACGAGATTGTTGTGTGTCTCGAAGCTCATTCCCAGATGAGTGAATGACTTGGACGGCACCAGATCCGACTTCTCCTCGTTTACTATGAAACCGAGACGTCGGAGCAATAGAAGAAGATTCTGAACATCGTTCTGAAGCGTTAACTCATTGCCGTACCTCTGAAGAATGTCGTCCAGGTAGGCCGACGTTACCGCAGACGAATGAGCTCGGAAGTAGATCATTACCGAGTTCATTACCCGAGTGAAAGCCCAGGGTGCTAGATTCAATCCGAAGCACATGGCCCGGAACTGATACACCACTCCTAGGACTGCGAAGCGTAGATACTTTCGGAATGTCGGATGTACCATGACGTGAAAGTACGCATCTTTGAGATCTATGCTCGTTGCATAATCGTTCACCCCGAATACTCGCTCTGACCGATCGAATCGTCTCCATATAAAACTTCGGAGCGACGATCAGCTTGTTTATCCAGCTCAAATCTATGACTGGACGGAACGTGCCGTCTGGTTTCGGAACCAGAAACAGATGGCTGTAGAATCCCAGAGATTCCTGGTTTTCTACGACCTCTACCGCGTTCTTCATTAAAAGAGACTGCACCTCTGATAACAGAGCGTCTCTTTTCTGTGGATTTGACGGAAGATGAGTCCACTTTGGACTTCGAGTTAATGGAGGCTTTCGTTTGAAGGATATCTTTAGACCTTCCGAAGTCACTCCTCTCACCCAAGGGTCGTCCGTAATCGACACCCACTCTTGTGAAAAACTCGACAACCTTCCGCCAACCGGAACGCGATAGAGGTTTAAGCCATCACCTCCTGGACCTGCGAGGCCTGCGGTAGGAGAAACCACGTCTTCCACGACCCGCACCTCGCCTCGTCGACCTCGGGGCGTCCGACCGATTGTCCCGGCCTGAAGGACGTCCCGAACGAGAGTCGCTATCCTGACGGTCTCTCGAATAAGACCAAGAGGACGCACCGGAACCTCTATAGGAACCTCTCTTGGGCGCATTAGACCCAGAAGTGCCTGTCTTATTCGTGTCTGCTGTATCCGACTTTTTAGGAGCCGATCTGAACAACAGAGAATCATTAGCTTTCTTTTTAATTTTATCATAAATAGCGGAAAGCTTGCCGTCAAAGAGAAGTTCTCCTGAGACCGAAGCGACTCTAAGAGAGTTCTTCACCTTAGAATCCACTAGTGTGGATGTAGCTAGGGCTGCGTCACGTCTAACCAACTCCAGATTTGCCACTGAAAGGGCGGAGTTACACGTGGAATAAGCTACTGCCCTTGAAAGAAGTCTTAAAGAGGATTGTATATCCTGAAACTCTTCCCCTTGAAGGCGCAGTGATAACGCCTTAGTAAGGTGATCTGCGTAAGATAAGGCATCTAAATTGGCTCTGTTAGACGCAATAGCTGTTTCCAACACCGCGGTTGGAATAGAAGCTGACGACGGTAATGATAGCTCTAAGTCTTCCGCCTCGTCGTCCATACGCAGAGGAACTCTCGGTATACCCTGTCCTGCCGTATCGAATTTATTCCTTGCATTAATGAAAGGCAGGTTAAGAGTATTAGCGGACAAGAAACCTGCTTTCCCCGTCCTGGAAGCAAGTTTAAATATAGCGTCGTTCAATAATTCAAATGTTCTTGCAACATTATTGGACTGCGACGGAAACTCGGGAGCGATGTCCCTGAACCGCTCAAAAAATTCAGAGTCCAATGACGCTATAATTCTCTTGTCCGGAAGCGCAGCAGTCTGGCCCGACAGAACAACTTGAGGGAGAAAGTGCCGGATGAAGTCCACGGCAGCTTTATGTTGTTCCGAAAGGGATAGCTCCAATTCATCCGTATCCCTTTCACCATCCGGTCGGACCTCCCGATGTTCCTGGTCGTCCGCCCCCGATGCTTCGGCGGAGCGTACCGACCCAGCGCCGTCGGATAATTCTCGATCCGACACCGTTTCTGTCGGCTGCTGGGATGCTGCGATAAGCTGTGCTATCTGCACAAGAATGTCCGACGTCGAGACCTGCGGAGGCGCAGTCTTTCGCTGCTTCGCCGAGGGCAGCTCCGCATCAGATGGCTCCCGCATACTTTTCCTATGCGAACGTCCGGAGTCCATCGGTCTCGAATCCCTGGCTGCCGGATGGTGTGACCTGGTCGCCGAAGAATCCTTCATCGGCGAAGCTGGTAAAATATCGGAGGTCACGCAGCCAAGGTGCGGTCGTGTGCGCTGACGAGAAGAGGAAGCCTTAACAGTCTCTGCGGACTGCTTATACAACGGAGCGTCCCGAGCGACGGACGTATGCTCCGCTAAAGACACATTTTGTACCACAACATCTGGTCCCAGATGTTGTTGTACGAGAGAGGGACCTCTCTCGCTCGCGGCCCGGCTGGACCTGGACGAGCTAGGAACCGGACTAAAAGGCTTCCTCCGTTCTCGTTTACTATCCGCCGTCACTGGGTGTGCATCTATTATGTTTATAGTGCTCGCATCACCCAAAATTTCCTCTTGGACCGCATCGGACGAACCCGGCTGCCGAACCATTCGGTGAATGGACGCTACACCGGGCGAGCTAGCGGACGACATTTGTCTAATCTCCATGAGCACTTTTGCCGCTAGCTCTGAATTCATTTGTGACGACGGACGCACACTTGAAGAAGATAACATGGAAACATCACCCTGTTCTGGTTCCTCTGAAATAGAAACTGAGAGAGTAGAGTGACCTTGTGGAGAAAGAGCCGGCATCGCTCTTTCTCCAGAAACAACATATCGTGACACACGTTTCCAATGTTTCTCATCCCAATGTTCACATATAGGACAGGGATTAATGCGAGAACACTGACTACAATTAATACAATGATCATGAAAGTCAGAGGAAGATTTCTTCCTATTACAATTTGAACAATGTCCCTTCATTGTGAAAGAACAACAATAAGTCCTAGTTACTCGCAAAAACCCCTGACACAAAGATACATAATAACATGATCCATTAATAAATGAAAAAACAATTGCAAAACAAAATAATTTTGAAAAAATATTTTTTCAGAGAAGCCCAAGTTGCTGAAAAGTAACGTTGAGCCCCGATGGATCCGATGGCAAAGTGTGGTCAAAAATTTTAAATTTATATAAAATAATTAATGAGACACTTTCGGATAATATAAATGTATCTTATAATGAGATAAACTACCACAAAGGCAAACAGCCCCCCTCAAAAAAGGCTGTTGCCAATGAAAACAAACAGTGTAAACACACTAGAAAACATGACTCCAGGCACTGAAAAAACTGGCCCGGAATCAGTCATCAATTACACTCTATCTGATGCAAAACAGAGACTCCCAGGGGAGAATCTGTAGAACATCAGATGGAAGATGCAGAACACAAACGTTATACACCCATGGGTGAAAACGTAACTATGGGGAAAATAACAGAAAACATTCTGTAACCAAGCAACTCTCCCAGGAAATTTTAGAAATGAAACTTCTCAAAAATATGCCAAAAGCATGGGAGAATTGCCAGGGGGGACTTTAGAAGGCTAGGGGAGAGGAAACACTGAATAAGCAGTGCAACAATTAGCAAGAATGACAACAAGAGGCCCATGCCTCGAAAATAGGCAACTTAACATAATTTCATCAAAAAATTTTAAGTACAGCCCTGATTATTTTTTGCCACTTCTTTTTCCTCTCCTCCTTCTATCCTCCTTAGAATCACATTTTCTCCAAAAATTACGTGTCTGGCATCCTTTAAACTGAGATTTACAAGCACAAAGATCAGTGAGATGTTGACTGATGAAGGGCCAAACAGAGAAATGATAATTGGCGCCAATTTCGGGACGACTGCGTCACTGCGCATGCGCAGTAGAGGCGTACTATGGAGGTCCTTTAGGACATGATTTCTTTTTGTTTTGGATGCAAATTTTGGGGATTGGGGGGCAAAATTTGTGTTTGGCCCTGGTTTTGTTGGAGTTAGCACCAGCTTAGTCTGGGTCATTGGTACAGTATAAAAATATTCTTCAAACGGTTTAGGAGGAGTTGCGCTTATAAGGATGGACATTCGGTATAAGTTAGATTATCTACCCTTGGAAATGTCAGAACGGAATTATATTGCTTCATGTACATCTTCATATGGAGTTCTTCCATTGTGTAAAGTTTCATGAAAATTCTTCAAACGGTTTAGGAGGAGTTGCGCTTATAAGGATGGACAGACGGACAGACGAACAGACGGACGGACAGGGAAAACATTGTTTGCGGGGGGTATAATTAACAGGGATATACAATTAAGAGATATCCAATTAAGTGGGCTCCACTGTAACCAATCACAATACAACAATTTTCTTTCTAGTATGGGAGAGAATGTTGAGCCCATCTTCACATCATAATATCCAATGCAGTTTTGATGCAAGATTGATTTGTAATATTTACCTGTAATCACATGTTCCTTCCAGGCAGCTGACTCCTGTATTAAATTTTGTAATGCTTGAAAAGCAAGGCTGAAAATAAAAGACAATATTTCACAATCAATAACACAAAGGTAAGACATGTAACATTATATTTATCAAATATGAAACTCTTTCTCAGAATTGCCTATTATCAAGCTTGGCAGATACAAACCAAGCCAGAGTTGTCCGTGTTGCATTACTAGGAGCAACCAGTTTATTTATATTGAAATCGTTTTTGTTGAATACAATCAAGGTAATTGGTGCGACCAGGCATAATGCAGTAGTTTGAATAATAATATATAATAATATATAATTTATTTAGCCTAAAAGTCCATTAACCCTTTTACAGCCATGCCCACTTTAGCCATATTTGGAGGACCTTCATGTACGCCTGTATGCGAGGAAATTTAATAAAATTTTCGACATACTTGAAACTCTATCACCTGATTGTTAGAATGGGCTCTGAGCCCTTTCAAACAATTAATCAGATGGCAGGTTTGATCTGCGCATAACAGGATGTACAGATAATCATCATAAAATAGGTGACAATAGTATCGCTGTATAGAAAAGAATGATGTTTGTGCCAGTTTCGGTGACTTCCTGGTGTCTGCACATGTGCAGAGAGTATATGTATGGAGGGCCATATAGGACTTCTAATTTTAGGTTTTGCATGCAAATTTTGGGGATTGGGGGACAAAATTTGTGTTTGGCCCTAGATAATTTTGAGTTAGCACCAGCTAAGTCTGGGCCATTGGTTATAGTATAAAAATATGTTTATGACTTATCCAGCTTTTGGTACTAATTAGGGGTTGCATACAATTTGGACTTTGGGTCTCACAAACCTTGGATGATACAGACCTTTTTGGGACAATTCGGACCAGTGTCCAAATCATCATGTGCATGTCTTCACCCCAGAAATTCTGCACAACTCAATAGTGCTTGAGTTGTCATTCACCAACATGAAGAAAAAGTCACATGAAGAGTCTAGTTTCCAAGTGAAATCAACTTTATTTCAATAATTTGTCACGGAAAGTGATAAAATATAATTTATAGGACTATTTAAGAAAACAGATTACGACCGTGTAAGGCATTTGGCATAATGTATAAACAGGTTACTTTAGAGGTCACGACCCCAAATCCTTATTTTTAGGCCTATAAATGGCCGAAGAATTAACTGTGAGAATACAAAATAATACAGACCCTTTCAACTCTTCATCCACATGTACTGTCAACCTTGTTAATAATTCTATCAGCTCCTGGCTTGTCATTCCATCTGGAGTTAGTCTTGGAATTGCTGCCACTGATGTTCGGAATAAATCTATTTTTGGCTTTCTGTCTCCACTGGAAAATATAACACTCATATAAAATTCATGGTTTTATCTATTCATATATTTATTTATTTATTTATTTATTTATTTATTTATTTATTTATTGGTGTTTAACCCTTTACCCAACGTAACGGCCAAAACCGGCCAGCGCTATTCTCAAAAATTGCCAATTAATTTTCATTATTTTTTTCATTTTTTGTCTCAAAAACATAGGTTATGACCCCTCATTGGAACGAGCTCGTTGAGCTCGTTCCAATGAGGGGTCATAACCTATGTTTTTGAGACAAAAAATGAAAAAAATGAGTTATTCGAGAATTTTTTTTGCATGTGTCGTCTGCTTTTCATGTTAGGTAAAGGGTTAAGGTCACAAATTTCTGCACAATGGCTAATCATGACCACCACATGGATATAAAGTCAAGTACAGCCGATCATTGCCCATTTTTGAGGACTTTCACCCAAAACATTTATTACCGGTGTAACAGTTTATCTCCCCCCTGCATATTTTCCCTCCGGTGGAAGATAAACTTGTTTATCTACCCCCACCCTGATTATCTCCCCTTTCCCCCCCCCTCCCACCTACATTTTTTTTACCTTCTTTTTCACTTTCATTTTTATCTTTTGTATTCAATCTGAAACCTATTTAAGATACCATAAACAGTTGGTACTAGTTGGAAAACTTGTTAATCGTAGTTATAGAGGATATTTAAACTATCTGGATCCATTGAGACAGAATTTTGCATTTCAGTACAAAATTCTTAATTTGTTGCACTAACAGTTGATCCTACCTACAAAAATTTACAATTGAATCTGTTGTATGACACAACCAGATACATCTTCAAAAAAAAAATTCAGCTGGAGGGGAAGATACCATGACCACGACATCTTCCCCTCACCTGGGACTTCAAAAGTCAAAAAAAATTCTTGTGTTAAATTACTATTTATGAAGTTTTCATGATATAAAACTGTTTTAGGACTTGCCCAAGTATTAGTCTTCAATAAAAAAAAAAATTCAGGTGGGGGAAGTTGGGGGGGGGGGGGGAGATATTGTGACTTCATCTTCCCCCCACTTGGGACTTCAAAAGTCAAATTTTTTTCTTGTGTGCGAAATCATCATTTATAAATAATTTCCATGATATAAAACTGTTTTAGTACTCGACCAGGTATTATATGTTAAAAAAAAAATTTTCAGGTTTGGAATGAAAGATATCATGTCCAAGACATATTCCCCACACCTTGGTTTCTTAATACCTTATCAAGTCCTGTAACACTTTTATATCGCATCATGTTTCTATATGTTTGTCAATTTTTGTGTTCACATTATTTTATATTGTTGGCATATTCACTTGTTAAATCTTGAAAAAACACTTGAAAGTTAAAAAATTTATAGTAATTTATATATTTTTTATACTTACCAATGACCCAGACTTAGCTGGTGCTAACTCCAACAAAACCAGGGCCAAACACAAATTTTGCCCCCCAATCCCCAAAATTTGCATCCAAAACAAAAAGAAATCATGTCCTAAAGGACCTCCATAGTACGCCTCTACTGCGCATGCGCAGTGACGCAGTCGTCCCGAAATTGGCGCCAATTATCATTCTTACTGGCAGTGCCTGGTCAGCGCAATGTACTCAGCGGGGAGGCAAGAGTTCCCAACTCCAGGGAGGGCCATCCCCGTCTGGGTCATTGGTAAGTATAAAAAATATATAAATTACTATAAATTTTTTAACATTTTTATACTGTACCAATGACCCAGACTTAGCTGAATAGTAAACAGGCTGGAGGGCCTAGGACATAGAGGAAAATCCAATAAGCTCAACTATATAGTAAAGAGGTAACCCCTTAAGGAGAAAAGGAGTATTAGGCTTTACATGTATCTTTCTTATTTAATATTAAATTAGAAAGATACACTACCCTTAATAATTGAGCACAATAACATTCATGTTCTCTATTAACATCCAGTATAACCCTTATACTAATTATTTTTAAAGCAAGCCAATAAATAAAGTAGTCCAGAGAATTGAGACTCTTTATAATCATTTAAAAGTGTCCGAGTATTGTATATTAAAGCCCGTTTGACACTTGACATATACAAATGCTTCACACCGAGCTACACTTTAAAAATAAGACATGAATGAAATTAAACATTAATATTACACTTTAAAACCATCCCGGAAGCGACTCAGAAATACTGACTTGGAGGAGGCATTCCCTTGCTTTTCACTATAAAGCAGGTGACCTAAGGGAACACCCGCCCCCCCCCCCCCCCCTTCCCCTTGCCCTGGGTCAAATAGCCCAGAGCGAAGAGGGCAGCCGGACGGAGTCACTGCCGGAACAGAAAGCCTGCATAACTATAGTTGCAACTGTTTAGTGGACGACATTCTGAGCAACAGATAACGGACCTAAACAATGCAGGTCTCCAGAAATGGACTCAATATTTCTGAGATAAAAATTCGTAAATGTGGATGGCTGAGACCAATAAGCAGCCTTCATTAAATCTGTAATAGCAACACTATTAGCATAAGCCCAGGAAGTAGAAAGAGCTCTTACTTCATGAGCAGAAATCTTAAGCACAGACTGCTGAGAAGAAGATAAATCTTCATAAGCAGTACGGATAGTTAACTGAATCCATCTAGCAATAGAATGGACTGAAATGTCCTTTCTATTAGGCATCAAAGACAGAAAGAAACGTTTCCGTCCCTTTCTGATGAACTGAGATCTCTGTTTATAGATACGTAGTGCTCTAACAGGACAGAGTAAAGGCCTACGCCCGTCTGAAGACGGAAGAGCCTTAATAACAATAGGTTCCGGATATTTATTAGGAGCCTGATTCTTAGCTAAAAAACCCACATTAGTAGTGAAGGTGATAGTGTTCCCAACACTACGATAATGAGAATCATCCACCGATAGTGCATGAAGCTCACTGACTCTTCTGGCAGAAGAGAAAGCTAAGAGAAAAGCTGTCTTATAAGATAAGAATTTGAAATCTACTGTCCCAAGAGGTTCAAATGGCTTTTCCTTCAATTTAAGGAGAACCCAAGCTAAATTCCACTTAGGAATTAATCTAAGAGTTCTGGGTCTATTTATCGAAAAGTTTCTAACCAATTTCGATAAAGAGACATTAGATCCAATTTGTAAACTATCATGATGTGCATAGGTATCAGATAACATAGATCTATAACCCTTTATAGTAACAGGCTGCAGTTTGATTTCGTCAAACAAGTATACTAGAAAGTTTGCAATGTCTGGTATAGAGGGATCAAATATATCTACAGAATGATCCCTACACCAACGACGAAAAACCTTCCACTTAGCCGCATAGTTTAGCGAAGAGGAGGTCCTCCTACAGTTAGAAATCGCGTCCACTGCTCATCCTGTAAAGTGCTTGCCATGCAAGAAGGACCGCACAACGGAAAAACGTGAAGGTTGAGACCTTGCGGGTTGTGATGGAGTTGGCGCGATTTCCCCTGCGAAAGAAGATCCTCTCGTGGAGGAAGCTTCCGCGGTAGGTCCCACAACAGACACCTGAGTAGATTTATCCACGGTCTCTGTGGCAACAGAGATGCTACCAACAGAATCTTGCATTGAGATTGTTTTATCTTTAGCAATACTTGTTGAATTAACGGCGCTGGAGGATACGCATATCCTATCATTCCGTCCCAAGGGATCGACAGAGCGTCTACTGCAAATGCTCTTGGATCCGGACACGGGGACACATACGTCTGCAACTGATTGTTGAGATGTGTCGCAAATAAGTCTATCATTGGCCGTTCCCATTGGTAGCAAATCTGATTGAATACTTGTTTGTTGAGAGTCCACTCCGACGGCAACAAGCGACCCTTTCGTGAAAGGGAGTCTGCTAGCACATTCAGACGACCCGGTATGTGACGGACCGAAAGAAGAACGTGATGTTCTAATGCAAACAGAAGGATTCTTTCCGTTAGATTGAACAACGGAACTGAATGAGTGCCTCCCTGATTCCGTATATACGCCACTACTGTCGTATTGTCGGATAGGATTTGGACATGAGCATCGTGAATAATGTCCATCCAGTGACGTAACGCAAGACAAATTGACATCATTTCCTTGATGTTTATGTGCTTGCACAGGAATTGCGGATCCCAAAGACCCTGGCATCTCGAATCCGTTGGGATTAATGATGCACCCCAACCTGTTTGACTGGCATCCATCATAACGGTAAAACTCGGATCCGGCAACTGCAGCGGAACTCCTTGAGTTAACCACTGAATGTTTGCCCAAGTCTGAATCTCTTATTTCACTTGATCTGACAAGAGAACGTCTACATCGAGCGAATGAATTTTCACACTCCAATTCTGAGTCAGGAAAATTTGAAGAGGACGTGTGCGTAGCCGCCCCATCGGAATGAGATCCGCGGCGGCTCCGCACAGACCTATCAGTCTCATAAATTCTCTCGCCGTGACTTTGTCTGCGTGCAGACAATAGCGAGCGTAACAACTGACTAATTTCGCTCTGGTTAACGGCAGACGAACGAGATTGTTGTGCGTCTCGAAGCTCATTCCCAGATGAGTGAATGACTTGGACGGCACCAGATCCGACTTCTCCTCGTTTACTATGAAACCGAGACGTCGGAGCAATAGAAGAAGATTCTGAACATCGTTCTCAAGCGTTAACTCGTTGCCGTACCTCTGAAGAATGTCGTCCAGGTAGGCCGACGTTACCGCAGACGAATGAGCTCGGAAGTAGATCATTACCGAGTTCATTACCCGAGTGAAAGCCCAGGGTGCTAGATTCAATCCGAAGCACATGGCCCGGAATTGATACACCACTCCTAGGACTGCGAAGCGTAGATACTTTCGGAACGTCGGATGTACCATGACGTGAAAGTACGCATCTTTGAGATCTATGCTCGTTGCATAATCGTTCACCCGAATACTCGCTCTGACCGATCGAATCGTCTCCATATAAAACTTCGGAGCGACGATCAGCTTGTTTATCCAGCTCAAATCTATGACTGGACGGAACGAGCCGTCTGGTTTCGGAACCAGAAACAGATGGCTGTAGAATCCCAGAGATTCCTGGTTTTCTACGACCTCTACCGCGTTCTTCATTAAAAGAGACTGCACCTCTGATAACAGAGCGTCTCTTTTCTGTGGATTTGACGGAAGATGAGTCCACTTTGGACTTCGAGTTAATGGAGGCTTTCGTTTGAAGGATATCTTTAGACCTTCCGAAGTCACTCCTCTCACCCAAGGGTCGTCCGTAATCGACGCCCACTCTTGTGAAAAACTCGACAACCTTCCGCCAACCGGAACGCGATAGAGGTTTAAGCCATCACCTCCTGGACCTGCGAGGCCTGCGGTAGGAGAAACCACGTCTTCCACGACCCGCACCTCGCCTCGTCGACCTCGGGGCGTCCGACCGATTGTCCCGGCCTGAAGGACGTCCCGAACGAGAGTCGCTATCCTGACGGTCTCTCGAATAAGACCAAGAGGACGCACCGGAACCTCTATAGGAACCTCTCTTGGGCGCATTAGACCCAGAAGTGCCTGTCTTATTCGTGTCTGCTGTATCCGACTTTTTAGGAGCGGATCTGAACAACAGAGAATCATTAGCTTTCTTTTTAATTTTATCATAAATAGCGGAAAGCTTGCCGTCAAAGAGAAATTCTCCTGAGACCGAAGCGACTCTAAGAGAGTTCTTCACCTTAGAATCCACTAGTGTGGATGTAGCTAGGGCTGCGTCACGTCTAACCAACTCCAGATTTGCCACTGAAAGGGCGGAGTTACACGTGGAATAAGCTACTGCCCTTGAAAGAAGTCTTAAAGAGGATTGTATATCCTGAAACTCTTCCCCTTGAAGGCGCAGTGATAACGCCTTAGTAAGGTGATCTGCGTAAGATAAGGCATCTAAATTGGCTCTGTTAGACGCAATAGCTGTTTCCAACACCGCGGTTGGAATAGAAGCTGACGACGGTAATGATAGCTCTAAGTCTTCCGCCTCGTCGTCCATACGCAGAGGAACTCTCGGTATACCCTGTCCTGCCGTGTCGAATTTATTCCTTGCATTAATGAAAGGCAGGTTAAGAGTATTAGCGGACAAGAAACCTGCTTTCCCCGTCCTGGAAGCAAGTTTAAATATAGCGTCGTTCAATAATTCAAATGTTCTTGCAACATTATTGGACTGCGACGGAAACTCGGGAGCGATGTCCCTGAACCGCTCAAAAAAATCAGAGTCCAATGACGCTATAATTCTCTTGTCCGGAAGCGCAGCAGTCTGGCCCGATGGAACAACTTGAGGGAGAAAGTGCCGGATGAAGTCCACGGCAGCTTTATGTTGTTCCGAAAGGGATAGCTCCAAATCATCCGTATCCCTTTCACCATCCGGTCGGACCTCCCGATGTTCCCGGTCGTCCGCCCCCGATGCTTCGGCGGAGCGTACCGACCCAGCGCCGTCGGATAATTCTCGATCCGACACCGTTTCTGTCGGCTGCTGGGATGCTGCGATAAGCTGTGCTATCTGCACAAGAATGTCCGACGTTGAGACCTGCGGAGGCGCAGTCTTTCGCTGCTTCGCCGAGGGCAGCTCCGCATCAGATGGCTCCCGCATACTTTTCCTATGCGAACGTCCGGAGTCCATCGGTCTCGAATCCCTGGCTGCCGGATGGTGTGACCTGGTCGCCGAAGAATCCTTCATCGGCGAAGCTGGTAAAATATCGGAGGTCACGCAGCCAAGGTGCGGTCGTGTGCGCTGACGAGAAGAGGAAGCCTTAACAGTCTCTGCGGACTGCTTATACAATGGAGCGTCCCGAGCGACGGACGTATGCTCCGCTAAAGACACATTTTGTACCACAACATCTGGTCCCAGATGTTGTTGTACGAGAGAGGGACCTCTCTCGCTCGCGGCCCGGCTGGACCTGGACGAGCTAGGAACCGGACTAAAAGGCTTCCTCCGTTCTCGTTTACTATCCGCCGTCACTGGGTGTGCATCTATTATGTTTATAGTGCTCGCATCACCCAAAATTTCCTCTTGGACCGCATCGGACGAACCCGGCTGCCGAACCATTCGGTGAATGGACGCTACACCGGGCGAGCTAGCGGACGACATTTGTCTAATCTCCATGAGCACTTTTGCCGCTAGCTCTGAATTCATTTGTGACGACGGACGCACACTTGAAGAAGATAACATGGAAACATCACCCTGTTCTGGTGCCTCTGAAATAGAAACTGAGAGAGTAGAGTGACCTTGTGGAGAAAGAGCCGGCATCTCTCTTTCTCCAGAAACAACATATCGTGACACACGTTTCCAATGTTTCTCATCCCAATGTTCACATATAGGACAGGGATTAATGCGAGAACACTGACTACAATTAATACAATGATCATGAAAGTCAGAGGAAGATTTCTTCCTATTACAATTTGAACAATGTCCCTTCATTGTGAAAGAACAATAAGTCCTAGTTACTCGCAAAAACCCCTGACACAAAGATACATAATAACATGATCCATTAATAAATGAAAAAACAATTGCAAAACAAAATAATTTTGAAAAAATATTTTTTCAGAGAAGCCCAAGTTGCTGAAAAGTAACGTTGAGCCCCGATGGATCCGATGGCAAAGTGTGGTCAAAAATTTTAAATTTATATAAAATAATTAATGAGACACTTTCGGATAATATAAATGTATCTTATAATGAGATAAACTACCACAAAGGCAAACAGCCCCCCTCAAAAAAGGCTGTTGCCAATGAAAACAAACAGTGTAAACACACTAGAAAACATGACTCCAGGCACTGAAAAAACTGGCCCGGAATCAGTCATCAATTACACTCTATCTGATGCAAAACAGAGACTCCCAGGGGAGAATCTGTAGAACATCAGATGGAAGATGCAGAACACAAACGTTATACACCCATGGGTGAAAACGTAACTATGGGGAAAATAACAGAAAACATTCTGTAACCAAGCAACTCTCCCAGGAAATTTTAGAAATGAAACTTCTCAAAAATATGCCAAAAGCATGGGAGAATTGCCAGGGGGGACTTTAGAAGGTTAGGGGAGAGGAAACACTGAATAAGCAGTGCAACAATTAGCAAGAATGACAACAAGAGGCCCATGCCTCGAAAATAGGCAACTTAACATAATTTCATCAAAAAATTTTAAGTACAGCCCTGATTATTTTTTTGCCACTTCTTTTTCCTCTCCTCCTTCTATCCTCCTTAGAATCACATTTTCTCCAAAAATTACATGTCTGGCATCCTTTAAACTGAGATTTACAAGCACAAAGATCAGTGAGATGTTGACTGATGAAGGGCCAAACAGAGAATGATAATTGGCGCCAATTTCGGGACGACTGCGTCACTGCGCATGCGCAGTAGAGGCGTACTATGGAGGTCCTTTAGGACATGATTTCTTTTTGTTTTGGATGCAAATTTTGGGGATTGGGGGGCAAAATTTGTGTTTGGCCCTGGTTTTGTTGGAGTTAGCACCAGCTAAGTCTGGGTCATTGGTACAGTATAAAAATGTATACAGACTGAATATAGTGGCTACCATACTATTCTGCAACCAACCATTTCCCTGGATAGCTCTTATCCTGTCTGGTGTAATATCTGGTTGTTTCCTACAGTTTGTGTGAACAGCTTTATATCATGGAAAGAATTTGTAAATATAAATTTGAAGTCCCATATTCATTATTTAGGGGTACACCAATTAGTATTTTCGACGTGCAGCCTTGTGGCTGCACGTTGAAAATATTGCTTGGTCTACCACACACATGCACTTAGCATCCATACTATTTAATGAAATTATTACGTATGATGTTCCTGGACAAAAAAGTGGCTGCTCGTGTTTAAATGGTTAAGTCTGGAGATTAATTGTACATTAATAACTACTGTATATACAAGCACACATCAGCGGGTGACTTAATCAAGTTTCTACATTATTGTTGGCTGCCTGTACAGCAATGATGTACAAAACACTGTCAAGATAAATACCTCCTACCAGCCGAGTTATCAAGGAAGAATTCACTTGGGATATTGTTTTCAGAGCAATATAAAAGGGGCTGTTTGTGGCTGTGTGGGGTCTTAATGGATAACTGTGATAAACTTGAGAAACAAAAGGATTCAAAATCAAAGTCAAACCGCACATCCTTTAATCTGCTGCTCAGCTATTTATCCAGTCAGTAGAGCTGTGCAGGTTTGAAATTGTAACAAGGTTTTGGCTTTGTTAGAAAACTTGGTTTTAGGTTTAAGTTCGGTCTTTTTAAAAATAAATTAAAAAAATAAACACTTATAGCAGTTTTGTTTTGTTCACTTCAGGATAAAATAAGTCATGAAATGTGTATTATCAGCAGGAGGTATTCTCACTAATTGATGTAATTTGTGAGGCCAAATAGGTCTTTTAATAGAGAAATATGATGATTGTCACAGTAATTTTGTGACATTGTCACGATATTTTACTGATTTTTGTATGTGTTAGTGGATGTGTCTTTAGGGAAATGCATTATATTTATTTTCTACAGTAACGGTGTTTAAGGGAATTGGTAATCATGGCTTTGGTAGAGTTAATAGCCACAGTCCACCTGTATCATAATCTGAAGCAGCTGTATAATAGCGGTCGTGGTTTGTATAGTCTGTGTCATGTGTTGTCCGGCAAAATTGTACTGTCTGTGCGCAGCGTGACCGATGGAGTTATAAGCATGTAACTGGATGCGACTTGTTATCTTGTATCTGTGTATTGAAGTGACAACACGTCGTGAGGCTCACTTTATCAAAATGTTTGGGAATCCGGATTAGAGGTTTGTTTTCCTACGTAGTTTTAAAGTAACATATTTGTACATATTTATAAATCATAAATGTGCTTGGAAAATTGAGTAATTGGGAAGTGGTTTGTAATTTCTGTACTTAAGTCCGTCGGAGGACTGTGAAGTAAAATGTTATATTTCATAATGTTACATGTTGGACATCGATCCTAGTGCCATCGGGGTACGTGTTTGTTTAGTGTTAATTTTGTGCCACTGGGCACGTGTTAATTTTGTGCCACTGGGCACGTGTTAAATTGTGCCTTTGTGTACGTGCTATATATAAATTGTGCCTTTGGGTACGTAACGACATTATTTGGCGTTTTAAGGTACTTGCATTTTATTACCAGCTACCCAGGCGAGGTTGTTGATTTTTGTATGCGGTATTAGTACGTGTGCTGGTCTAGTTTGTATTAAATTGCACTTGTAACATTTGAATGTCCCGATAGTGTGTCAATTCAGTATTACCAAATTGTATAAAGTCTTTTTCTCAGTATTGTTTATATGCGAGGTATTTAAGGCGTATGTCTACACTGGTTGGTTAAGGTGGTAAATTGGAGTTCTTTTCGCATTTAGGTTTTGCAATACGCATGATGGTGATGTACAATAGTCCTGAGTGATTTGGACAGAGGGGCGGTTTGGTGAATGCAACAGAGTTGTGATTATCTTCCGATGAGATAGTGATGTGACCGAGTTAACCCTCATTAGACCAGATAGACTCTGAGTTTTCCGTACCTCTATATACCACGATGAACTGTAGCGTATCGTATTTATGTATATACAAAATCTACATTTATCCATTCAGAAGTGAACTGTATTCCTGATATTATTTGGAACCAACCAATGACTGTAATAGTCGGCCAGAAAGTGACTATGAGCAAAGTGACAATTTTTATTCGGCTAGTGAAAGGAAAGACATTAATTTTCAGTAACTTGGATCTCATAACCTGCATGTGGAATTTGTAGACATTTGGGTGGGGTAGTTTCATATCACGTAACCGAATCATTTTTCCATTGTTTTTTCATCTTGGCTTTCATCATCCATATTTCATTTTGTTGCATGTTTGACATTGGGATTGGATGTTCGTGATCGATTACCGCCATATTCATATTTTTGAACTGAATAAAATTGTAGATATTTTTAAGGCGTTTCGAAGTTCATGTGTTACGATTTTCCAACTTGGGGGTATGTCACGTTAGTTCGTGACAGACATATCACAAGATTTTCCATTCAGTGAATTGATGTTTACTGCTCAACCCTCTACTGACACACACGATATCTTTTAAATAGTATTTTTCTAAAATTTTTCAAAAAATTTCAACAATACCATATCATGTGCCTCCCTCCCTCCTACCCCCTCCCCCCCTTCCCCTCAAATCTATTCAAAAATTTTACTTTCAACTGCTGAATCTGTATATTATGCGGTTGGATGTAGCAGATTCATTACATAAACAATAACAAGGTCAAATTTGTACTGAAGGTACGATAAAATGGATATTTGTTTGGAAGCTATATTTAATTAACAGGGTTATTCAATTAACCCTTAAAGAACAGGAGACTTATTGACATTTTTGCTATTCTTTAACTGTCCACATCCTGTGATTTTTCAGTTGTTTCTAGGCAAGTGTTAGCTGCCTACATAGACTGCCAAGACTTGCCTATACACAACTGCCAAGGCACTTGAATGAAGCTTTAAAGTTTACCCGAAGACTGCATGTAGGTGCACCTGTTTTGCTCTATATAAAAATTGATTAAAATCAGAATTAGGCACTCAAGGGTTAACCCTTTACCTAACATGAAAAGCAGACGACACATGCAAAAAAAATTCTTGAATAACTAATTTTTTTCATTTTTTGTCTCAAAAACATAGGTTAGGACCCCTCATTGGAACGAGCTCGACGAGCTCGTTCCAATGAGGGGTCCTAACCTATGTTTTTGAGACAAAAAATGAAAAAAATAATGAAAATTAATTGGCGATTTTTGAGAATAGCGCTGGCCGGTTTTGGCCGTTACGTTGGGTAAAGGGTTAAGCAATATACAATTCCGTGGCCACCACTGCAGTCATTCGAAAATTAATGGATGGAAATAAAAAAGAGTAATCCATCATCACATGGATTGGTGCAGCGACAAGCTTAAGTAAACAGTGTACTTCCCATCATTTATTTGGAGGAGTATAAGAAATCCATACTGACAAGAATAAATGGACAATAAGCCGCTAATCTGAAACTATACTGAAGCATGTCCCCACAAAGCACATAGACACAGGCGGTTGAAGAGCAAACCATGATTTGTTACTCGTACATGAGCTGTGTATGTAAGACACATATGGTGCCCCTGCAAAGTCTAGCACACACAAAAACGTAACATACAGGTGAAATTCTACAAAAATTTGACCAACTTCAACAACCTGTAATCTTGTGAAATATTCAAGTAAATCAAAATCCTGACAATATGTACACCTCTGGTGTATGTACAAACATCCTGTGAAAAAAAAAGTCCTAGCTTGAAAACTGCGAGAGGAGTTTGCCGGACAAACAATGTACCCTAGATGCAGACAGACGCCAGAAGGACAGATGGACAGACAGTCCTAACAACATTGATGCATAAATTTTGCTTGTATGTGAAAGTGCATATGAAAAACCCTGCTGTATGCAAAGTGTAAGACATCAGAAATAATACAAAATTACTTCAATCTGTAATTAAAAAATGCTTTAAGGCCCCACAAAGTAGATCTTCTGTTTCTTAGGCCATTTTTTGTAAAATTGCATGTGGGCGGGTGGTTTTTTCTTTAATTTTTTATTTTGATATTTATTTGCCATCAAAAGTTCATATGTTTGGTCTGTTTTATGTTTTAGGCCTCATAATCAGAATAGCATAGGTGGGGGTGTATATTTCATCACTTAAGTGCAAGAACGCTTTGTACTGAAGGGACAAATTTATCAATTATATTAACATCAGTAAAATATCACACATAAACTATTTAGTTTTTCTTCTTTAAGTTTGCATTGGTTACAAAAGAGAGCATGTGGCAGCCAAAAGTACCATGTGGGAGGGCCTGATAAACAGACTTTTCACTTTTTTAGGTCTAACATGTGCATTGTGTAAAGAATTAAAGTTTTGATCTATAAAGAACTATTGGGCCGATAAGTCCCAGGTCAGGAAGGCCCAACTGTGTGATGAGAAATTTCGAGCTGGATGAAATGACTTAATTACCTTGCTGATTGCTAGAAGCCACTATCATGGCTCTGCTGAAAAGTGCTGAAAGCCACTCTAGTGGCTTTACAATGCATGCATTAGCTTGTCCTATGCTCAGCAATAGAAAAAAAGGTTCACATAAAATTGTTTAGTTAAAATTTATTGGAGAGTGCCTAGTGACACTCTCCAATAAATTTTAACAAAACACTTATTTTCTAACAAAATCTTGCTAAACCAAGGCTGGTAGCATGGTATCTTTTGAAATAAAATACTCATATTACAAATCCTCTTTGAAAAAAAATAATTTAGCCCTCAACCAGTTACAGACTTTCCATTTATTACATGCCTGTTCTGTAATATCCCCATCTACAGCAACACTAAACCATGCGGAAAATGAAAATCAGTTCCACACATATGTGCGGAACGGAAATCATTGACAGACTATTTTTAAATAGAAACAAAATTTCACTGGAATTTTCTACAAATAGTGCCAGGCAATTAATTACAATTTGAATAGCTAGCGATAGCTGAAAATTGTCCCCCGAGTTCCAATGTCTTCTATGTGCCAGTAGGCACATAGAACACACTGGAACTCAGGGGCTGAAATTGTAACACAGGTTCCTCTCGTGAATTTGGTTGGTCATAAAATGTGTTCTTTGTGTTGATAGTTGTCAAATTAATTGCCGAGTGTCCTTCTAATAATTGTTTTTATTGACGTGAAGACATGTAATGAATACAAAACGACACATGCATGTGAATGGGTTAATCAATGTGGCACTTGTGCAATCGTGGAAGGATATTTATTTATTTATTTATTGTTGTTTAAGGTCACATACTTCTGCACAATGGCTAATCATGACCACAACATGGAGATAAAGTCAGTCAATCGTTTATACCCCATGTTGCCTATTTTACAGGACTCGCACCCCAAGCATTAGCGACTGGGTCCTATTTTCCCAGTGAAACAGAGCTTGTTTACCACAGTAAACAAGCACTGCTTCACTTCCTGGAGTTCCCACGGGGGTCGTGGAAGGATAAAACTTGAGGCCTGCAGCCTCTCGTTTTATCCTTCCACGCTGGCACTCGTGCCATATCGATTAAGCCATATATATGCATGTGTCGATCTGTGTATTTATATAATAAATGAACTTACATGATGAGTTCTTCTGGTTCTTTAGACAAATTTTCAGATTTTGTCAAAAGTAAAGGTCTTCCAACTTGAAGATCTAAATCTCTCAAAATAGAGTCGAAAGTTTTCAGAATGTGTGGATAATACTGAGCTAAACCAATCATTTTAGCAGTCGTGTCAGTCAACATTTTATTCAAGAAAGTCCTCTTAACTCTTACACTACTACCAGATGGAAGTGTTGTATTTGATTGTGGCATTGGTGGATCTCCATCTTTCTGTTGAAGGCTGTCGGCAATAACCAAAAATGCCCTAAGACCAATGCTCATTCTCTGAAATAATGAAAAGTAAATATTATTAAGTGATTGACAGTGTATTTTAACAAATTCCTGACAGAGAACACTTGAACTGGCCAGGATTTCTTTTTTTTATATTGAAGGGGAGGGTGGGGGCAGTTTGAGGGGGGGGGGGGCAGACCAATTATACCAATCCATATGTACGTCTTTGAGGAGCATGCAATTTTTGTTTTGCAATCCATATGTACGTCTTTGAGGAGCATGCAATTTTTGTTTTGAACAGTTCTCAATATGAGAGGGAGCTTTTGCATATAGAGAAAGTGAAGTACCTCAGGTTCATTCATAAAACATTTCCTTTTGTCTTATTCATGCTGAGCAAAAGTTCAATGGACACATCTTACTCCAGTGGCAGGGAGGGGGCGGGGAATAGGGGGAATGGGGGGGGGGGAACTACCCAGGATTCTGACCAGGTTCCATTCATATAAAAACCTATTTGTTCCAGTTTGTTGGTTTTCCATGTCTTTCCTGCATTGTGGTGGTCTTGATTATCTTTAGAGGAAAATGAATGCACCATACAGAGAAATACAGGAAATAAATTACCCAAATTGTAAGGAAATAATTGAGTTGATATTGTCAAGAAAATGCAAGAGAATGCTTCTCCTTTAAAAAAAAATTTCTAGGCGCTGACCCACAGATACCGCGCTTATTGCTTTGCATCTTTGGCACTCGCAGGGCCCTTAACTCCCATTCTAAACATTGCCCCGGAGCTTGTCCTTACGCTCGACAGCCCTGATAGAAGATGAGACAAAACATACCTCTGGAGTAACATTGTGGTTTTTTGTTGATCTTCCAACATTCAGTAAATCAAAAATAATTTCTCTCATTGCAAAGTCCAATCGTTCCTGAAAAGACAACAAAGTAAATTGACAGATGTGTTCAAGTTCCATAAGGCCCCACAAAGTAAAGTTCTGTTTCTCAGGCCATTTGTTGTAAAATTGCATGTGGGCAGGCAGTTTTTTATTTTTTATTTTTGTTAATTTTTTGCAATCTGTTTGCCATCAAAAGTTCATGTTCTTCGCTTGTTTTATGGTTTAGGCCTCATAATCTATAGAAGAGCATGGGTGGTGGTGTATTTCGTCCCTTGAATGTAAGAAGGCTTTGCAATGCTAGAGCATTGCAAAGCCTTCTTGCACTCAAGGTACAAATTTATAAATTTTATTAGCCTGGGTAAGATATCAGACATAAACCATTTCATATTCATTTTTTTAAGTTTGTCTTGGTTATAAAAAGAGAGCATGCAGCAGCCAAAAGGACTGGAAGGGCCTGAGAAACAGATTTTTAACTCTTTAGGCCTATTATTTACAGATTATAACAACAGGGAATTGATCCATATTGTCATATCTGTTGAGTTGATGAAACCAGATCTGTCAGACCAAACGAGACGTCTTAAGCAGTATGTTTGATCTGGTCAATCTGGTCTCATCAATGAGAGCTAATATGAGAAACTATTAAAAACATTGTTGTAATAATTTATTATTTTAAGGCCTAAAAAAATAAAAAGTCTGTTTCTCAGGCCCTCCCGCATCGTCCTTTTGGCTGCCGCATGCTCTCTTTTCATAACCAATTTAAACTTAAAAAAAAAATTAAAATTAAATGGTTTATGTCTGATATTTTACCCAAGTTAAAAAAAATTGATGAATTTGTCCCTTGAGTGCAAGAAGGCTTTGCAATGCTTTAGCATTGCAAAGTCTTCTTGCACTCAAGGGATGAAATACACCACCACCCATGCTATTCTGTAGATTAAGAGGCCTAAAACTTGAACCAAGAACATGAACTTTTGATGGCAAAAAAGTAATTACTGAAATAAAAAATAAAATAAAAAACTGCTCGCCCGCATGCAATTTCACAAATAATGGCCTGAGAAACAGAAGATCTACTTTGTGTGGCCTAATTTATCATTTTAAAATTTTTTTGAAAATTTCGACAAAACTATATCATTTGACCCCTCTTTGGAATAAGCTCAACGACCTAATTTCGATGAGATCACATGATATGGTTCTGTTGATATCTTTTGAAAAATAAAAATTTTTCAACTTCTTCACAAGGGCAATCGAGATTAAGTGCCTTGTCCATGGACACTACAAACTTACCCCAGGCAGGGATTGAACTGTGGACTTTTCGGTTTGATCTCATACCATAGACACTGCACTTTTTGGATATGAAAACTCCTAAGATTGAAGGAGTTAATGGACATGTTTGTGAAGTCTCATATTTATATTTACAAAATTTGATGAGAACGTTCGTTTCATTCATGTGGTGGTTACGAAATTTAAATCTACATGAACGGATGACCGGTTAGCCAAAAGTTTCATCTTGAATGGTAAAGTCTGAGTAACGTAACTGGTAGAGTGCTAAATTTTTTCTCAGCCTCAAGATTTGTTCACACATTTTTGTCTTGTTACAAATTATGGGAGATGAAGTAATTTTACTTTTCAAATCTAAGATAATAAGAAAGAAATCCACAAAATATGAAGTCTTCAACTTTAGGAACCTGCAGTTCAAATTAAAGCCCAAATATGGGCTTCCAGCACTCTACCAGTTAACCTGCCTTTCTTGTGTCTGATAGATTTTTAGATTTTTTCCTTGAGAGGCTATATATATATTTCAATTCCATGCAATATATGAATACTTGTTAACCCTTTACCCAACGAATCGCCCACATTCGCCCGTGTAATATGCAAATTCAGCATTTGAAAAAATACTATTTTTCAAAAAATTTCAACAAAACCATATCATGTGACCCCTCATTGGAACGAGCTCGTCGAGCTCGTTCCAACGAGGGGTCACATGATATGGTTTTTTTTTAAATTTTTTGAAATATTTGAAAAAAATGTTTTTTAAAATAATAAATTTTGATATCGTCTGCGTTGGGTAAAGGGTTAATGATAAAAAAGCAGTTTTCCGAGAATTTTGACACAGCTGAGCGTTCGGTTAGATATCTCCAAACCATGTGAACGGTCAGTCGGTTCAAGTCATTTTTGAAATTTTGCACACTGTAATGTACAGAACAGAGTGGATTAATTTCCACAACAGAATGATTATATTTCTATTATAACTTTCCTACTAACCTTTGCAATAAATTGAATAATTTTCACAAATATATTCAGTGGCGTATCTCTTGGTGTAACTAGTTTATTGCCTTTAGGAAACAGACTGTTTACAATACTTTGAAGCCGACTGTGTGTAGCTGTGTTACTCTCACACTTTATCCTGACCATGTACACCCTGAAAGAAAGAAAACAATCATCAGCAGAGGTAAATCTAGGAATTATGATTAGCACCCTGAAAGAAAGAAAACAATCATCAGCAGAGGTAAATCTAGGAATTATGATTAGCACCCTGAAAGAAAGAAAACAATCATCAGCAGAGGTAAATCTAGGAATTATGATTAGCACCCTGAAAGAAAGAAAACAACCATCAGCAGAGGTAAATCTAGGAATTATGATTAGCACCCTGAAAGAAAGAAAACAACCATCAGCAGAGGTAAATCTAGGAATTATGATTAGCACCCTGAAAGAAAGAAAACAATCATCAGCAGAGGTAAATCTAGGAATTATGATTAGCACCCTGAAAGAAAGAAAACAACCATCAGCAGAGGTAAATCTAGGAATTATGATTAGCAGGGCATATTCATTCATTTATTTAATCACTGGTGTTTAAGGTTACATTTTTCTGCACAATGGCAAACTGTGACTGCAACAATGAGATAAAGTAAAGTTGAGTCAATCGTTCATTATTTTTATTATTTCTTGCTGTTTAACTGGTTGAGTGCTGAAATAATTTCTGTCATCAAAATTCGCTCACCTGTGTTTGCCTTGTTACAATTTATAGGAGAGTGCCTTGAGGCACTTTCCCATAAATTGCAACAAGGCAAATCCACACAGACTTAATAATTTCACTTCAAACTTAATATGAAACACATCCACAGAATATGAAGCCTTTAAGTTGTGGCACCGGCACTTCAGATTAAAGCCCAAATATGGGCTTCCAGCACTCAACCAGTTAAGGTCACATATTTCTGCACAATGGCTAATCATGACCACGACAGTTTTACGGGTGGAGGAAGCCAGAGTACCCAGAGATAACCACTGAGCAACTGTCAGCTCCCCAACATACTAAAACTCCACACAAGCAGGGTTAGCATTGGTTGAAGACAGGTGCACCATCGACGTGCAGTACACCTTAGTACACGGCGTCACCGTGCCCCCACGTGGGCAATGGGGGTGAAGTGTCTTGCCCAAGGACACAATGCGATTGATGCAGGTGCGATTCGAACCGAGGGCCTCTCGGCTTGCAGACTGCACCTCTACCTACTGAGCCACCGCACCCCCCGAGTCAATCGTTTATACACATGTAACACATTTTAAAGGACTTCCAACCCCATGCAATGGTGACTGGGTCCAATTTTAGCAATAAAAAACATATCTTGTTTACCACAGTAAACAAGTATTGATTGACTTCATGGGGATCCCACAGGGGACAAATCCATTAAATTTTTGGACCTGTTAACATACATGACCAGGAGCCAATACTATAAAATGTTTACACTTGTATTTTCTAGAATTGTATTTTTTACTTATTAATATAACTGACTAAAATGAATGATTAGCATTTTAAAAGATATGGCAATTTGCCAATTGGCAAATTGCCATATCTTTTAAAAGCCATTGGTTCATTTTAACTCTTTCAAAGTCATAACTAGAAAATACAATTCTAGAAAATACAACTGTAAAAATTTTAGAGTATTAGCCCCTGTTCTACCAGTATTACTGGGGTATTTTTATCTGTTAACATATGCACGACCTGTTCTACCAGATATTAATGGAGAATCATAACTTGTTAGCTGTTATCTCTATACAGTTTTTAACCTGTTAACATATGCATGACCCGTTCTACCAAGCATTACTTAAGTGTCATCACAGTTAACTGTTATGACTATTCTGCTGTCACCTGTGAACATACACAACCTGTTCTACCAGCTATTATTTAAGTATCATAACAGTTAGCTGTGTAACTATTGTTTTCCCCCTTTTAACATACACATGACCTGTTTTACCAAGTCTTACTAAAGTGTCATAACAGTTAGCTCAGCAACTATTCTGCTTTCACTAGTTAATATACGCATAACCAGTTCTACCTAGCATTACTTAATATTATAACAGTTAGCTGTTATAACTATTGTATTTTCACCTGTTAACATACAAATGGCTTGTTCTACCTAGTATAACTTTAGTATCATAACAGTTAGGTGTGATAACTTCTGTTTTCACCTGTTAACATATACATGACCTGTTCTACCGAGTATTACTTAAATATCAAAATAGCTGTTATAATTATTTTGTTTTAACCTGGTAGGATGCACATGACTTGTTCCACCTCTTCTGTTTCTGTTAACATTCAAATTACCTGTTCTGCTATTCGACCCAGTTTTACTTGGGTATTATAACAGTTAGCTGTGTAACTATTCTGTTTTCACCTGTTAACATACACATGACCTGTTTTACCGAGTATTACTAAAGTGTCATAACAGTGAGCTTTGCAGTTATTCTCTTTTCACCTGTGAACAAACCCATGACCTGTTCTACCTAGTATTACTTAAGTATCATAACAGTTAGCTGTGATGTCTTTTCTGCTGTCACCTGTTAACATACACATGACCTATTCTACCTAGTATTACTTAAGTATCATAACAGTTAGCTATGATGTCCATTCTGTTGTCACTTGTTAACATACACATGACCTGTTCTACCTAGTATTACTTAAGTATCATAACAGTTAGCTGTGATGTCTTTTCTGCTGTCACCTGTTAACACTCACATGACCTGTTCTACCTAGTATTACTTAAGTATCATAACAGTTAGCTGTGATGTCTATTCTGTTGTCACCTGTTAACATACACATGACCTGTTCTACCTAGTATTAATTAAGTATCATAACAGTTAGGTGTGATGTCTATTCTGTTGCCACCTGTTAACATACACATGACCTGTTCTACATAGTATTACTTAAGTACCATAACAGTTAGCTGTGATGTCTATTCTGTTCTCACCTGTGAACATATACATGACCTGTTCTACCTAGTGTTACTTAAGTATCATAACAGTTAGGTGTGATGTCTATTCTGTGGCCACCTGTTAACATTCACATGACCTGTTCTACCTAGTATTACTTAAGTATCATAACAGTTAGCTGTGTGATGTCTATTCTGTTGTCACCTGTTAACACTGATGACCTGTTCTACCTAGTATTACTTTAGTATCATAACAGTTAGCTGTGATGTCTATTCTGTTGCCACCTGTTAACATACACATGACCTGTTCTACCTAGTATTACTTAAGTATCATAACAGTTAGCTGTGATGTCTATTCTGTTGTCACCTGTTAACACTGATGACCTGTTCTACCTAGTATTACTTTAGTATCATAACAGTTAGCGGTGATGTCTATTCTGTTTTCACCTGTTAACATACACATGACCTGTTCTACCTATTATTACTTAAGTATCATACCAGTTAGCTGTGATGTCTATTCTGTTGTCACCTGTTAACACTGATGACCTGTTCTACATAGTATTACTTTAGTATCATAACAGTTAGCTGTGATGTCTATTCTGTTGCCACCTGTTAACATACACATGACCTGTTCTACCTAGTATTACTTAAGTATCATAACAGTTAGCTGTGATGTCTATTCTGTTGCCACCTGTTAACATACACATGGCCTGTTCTACCTAGTATTACTTAAGTATCATAACAGTTAGCTGTGATGTCTATTCTGTTGTCACCTGTTAACATTGATGACCTGTTCTACCTAGTATTACTTTAGTATCATAACAGTTAGCGGTGATGTCTATTCTGTTTTCACCTGTTAACATACACATGACCTGTTCTACCTAGTATTACTTAAGTATCATAACAGTTAGCTGTGATGTCTATTCTGTTGTCACCTGTTAACATTGATGACCTGTTCTACCTAGTATTACTTTAGTATTATAACAGTTAGCTGTGATGGCTATTCTGTTGCCACCTGTTAACATACACATGACTTGTTCTACCTAGTATTAATTAAGTATCATAACAGTTAGCTGTGATGTCTATTCTGTTGCCACCTGTTAACATACACATGACCTGTTCTACCTAGTATTAATTAAGTATCATAACAGTTAGCTGTGATGTCTATTCTGTTGCCACCTGTTAACATCACATGACCTGTTCTACCTAGTATTAATTAAGTATCATAACAGTTAGTTGTGATGTCTATTCTGATGTCACCTGTTAACATACACATGACCTGTTCTACCTAGTATTACTTAAGTATCATAACAGTTAGCTGTGATGTCTATTCTGTTGTCACCTGTTAACATACACATGATCTGTTCTACCTATTATTACTTAAGTATCATAACTGTTAGCTGTGGTGTCTATTCTGATGTCACCGGTTAACTTACACATGACCTGTTCTACCTAGTATTACTTAAGTATCATAACAGTTAGCTGTGATGTCTATTCTGTTGTCACCTGTTAACATACACATGACCTGTTCTACCTAGTATTAATTAAGTATCATAACAGTTAGCTGTGATGTCTATTCTGTTGTCACCTGTTAACATACACGACCTGTTCTACCTAGTATTACTTAAGTATCATAACAGTTAGCTGTGATGTCTATTCTGTTGTCACCTGTTAACATACACATGATCTGTTCTACCTATTATTACTTAAGTATCATAACAGTTAGCTGTGGTGTCTATTCTGATGTCACCTGTTAACATACACATGACCTGTTCTACCTAGTATTACTTAAGTATCATAACATTTAGCTGTGATGTCTATTCTGTTGTCACCTGTTAACATACACATGACCTGTTCTACCTAATATTACTTAAGTATCAAAACAGTTAGCTGTGATGTCTATTCTGTTGTCACCTGTTAACATACACATGACCTGTTCTACCTAGTATTAAGTATCATAACAGTTAGCTGTGGTGTCTATTCTGTTGCCACCTGTTAACATACACATGACCTGTTCTACCTAGTATTACTTAAGTATCATAACAGTTAGCTGTGGCGTCTATTCTGATTACACCTGTTAACATACACATGACCTGTTCTACCTAGCATTACTTAAGTATCATAACAGTTGGATGTGATGTTTATTCTGTTGTCGCCTGTTAACATACACATGACCAGTTCTACCTAGTATTACTTGAGTATCATAACAGTTAGCTGTGATGTCTATTCTGTTGTCACCTGTTAACATACACATGACCTGTTCTACCTAGTATTACTTAAGTATCATAACAGTTAGCTGTGATGTCTATTCTGTTGTCACCTGTTAACATACACATGACCTGTTCTACCTAGTATTAAGTATCATAACAGTTAGCTGTGGTGTCTATTCTGTTGCCACCTGTTAACATACACATGACCTGTTCTACCTAGTATTACTTAAGTATCATAACAGTTAGCTGTGGCGTCTATTCTGATGTCACCTGTTAACATACACATGACCTGTTCTACCTAGCATTACTTAAGTATCATAACAGTTGGATGTGATGTTTATTCTGTTGTCGCCTGTTAACATACACATGACCAGTTCTACCTAGTATTACTTGAGTATCATAACAGTTAGCTGTGATGTCTATTCTGTTGTCACCTGTTAACATACACATGACCTGTTCTACCTAGTATTACTTAAGTATCATAACAGTTAGCTGTGATGTCTATTCTGATGTCACCAGTTAACATACACATGACCTGTTCTACCTAGTATTACTTAAGTATCATAACAGTTAGCTGTGATGTCTATTCTGTTGTCACCTGTTAACATACACATGACCTGCTCTACCTAGTATTACTTAAGTATCATAACAGTTAGCTGTTATGTCTATACTCTTGTCACCTGTTAACATACACATGACCTGTTCTACCTAGTATTACTTAAGTATCATAACAGTTAGCTGTGATGTCTATTCTGTTGTCACCTGTTAACATCCACATGACCTGTTCTACCTAATATTACTTAAGTACCATAACGGTTAGCTGTGATGACTAATAATCTGTTTTCACCTGTTAACATTCAACATGTGTTCATAACCAATATGTACCAGTATCACTGAGGCAATTCTTATTCCAGTAAAAATGATAACTGTGTATAGTAATGTATCTGATGTTGGGACAGAATTGGGACAGTTTTGTATATAAACAAATACCCCAAAAGTACTGAGATTGCAAAACAAATAATCCTACAGTACTGAGCAAAACAAATAATCCAACAGTGCAGTGATTACAAGAGCAGAGAGAGAATTTCAATCAGGCCAAGACTGGGTCATGACCTGGTTAAAATTCCCAAACTGCTTTCTTGCCCACAACACAGAATTTCACCTGTCACAAAAGAAATACATGTACTAAAACATTACATCTCAGATGTTAATTTTGTATGGTTTATCTGATTGCTTTGATTTCATAGAGAGTAATCTATTGACTGGACTGGTTACGTGAAATAATTCATGAGAGGTGAGGGACGTTGTACAAACACGAGGGCGCAAATGCGCATGACTGTTTTACAAGAGAGTCCCTCGCCTCGAATGAATTATTTCACGTAACCAGTCCAGTCAAGCGATTATTCTGTTTATTACTTTTCATTATTAAAGATAATTATATTATTTAACCCTTAACCTAACGTAACAGCCAAAACTGGCCAGCGCTATTCTAAAAAATCGTCAATTAATTTTCATTATTTTTTTAATTTTTTGACTCCTAAGAATAGGTTATGACCCCTTATTGGAATGAGCTCGACAAGCTCGTTCCAATAAAGGGTCATAACCTATGTTTTTGAGATAATAAATGAAAATAATAGTTATTCAAGAAGTTTATTTTGCAAGTGTCGTCTGCTTTTCATGTTAGGTAAAGGGTTAAAAAAAACCCCAAAAAACAATGAAGTCATCATTACACCCACAGCAAAGCGTCTTCATTTGCGCGCACGGATACATGACACAATTGTTGATTGCATAATTCACTTGTGAAGTTATAGTTTATAATCAAACCCGGAAATCCCAGTAAATCACACTTTGGAAAGTAATAAATAATATTTTACTTGTGAGAATTTGATGAACTGAGATAATTATGTTACGATGAGATCCTGATCTGATCAATAAACAAGAAAATTGTTACTAAGGTAACACCCCCCCACCCCACCCCCCACCTTGACCTTACGGACCTGGCTGTGGTGTGTGACACATCCACCTGTTGTCCTTTATAATTGAGAGAAGCTAGATGATTGTAGCCCTAATAGTTTTGGAGTTATGTTTGAGACACGATTTGTGACCCTGAACATATGAAGGTCAATTGTGACCTTCACCTTGCAGATGCAGAAGAAACTATTATACGTGACACACCTTCTGACTGTCCTCAACATTTGTAAAAAGTTTAACAATTGTACTATGATTCATTTCTGAGTTAAGGCTGAGACACGAATATTGACCGATGTTTAGTGTGACCTAGAAATGTGACCTTGACCTTGAAGGTACGAACCCGGCTATAGTAGGGGGGCATAAAAATCCTGTCAACCACATAATTTTTTAGAATACAGAATTTCCCAAAGAAATAATTAACCCTTTACCTAATGAATAGGACACATCCGTCTGTGTTATTTACAAATGACCGGGAGAAACTTGTTTTTACCGGATTTGTGACACGTCGGGAGGAGGGTTAATTTATTAGAGATGATGCCCGGGTCAGTTGATTAATTGCTGTTATTATTGAATGACCCGTGCTTTGTCTCTTACATATGTGTGAGTGTGAACTACATGCATTGAATCAACAACACCTGCTGCCCTGTCCATTCAGAAAATCAATCATTAAGTTTCAACAAATAACACCTTTTGTCTATATTTAGTCCTAGTCATTCCCCACTTAATTTTGGCATGTTTAATCATCGGGCAGGTCTTATCACTACATGTAGGGCAGATGAATAGTAGTGATGGAGTTACCTGGTAATTTCCCTACAAATCGCACTATTTTTTATCGTGTCAGAAGAGTCATGTGAAGATAGTTCCCAATCATCTTTTCAGCTTGACATCATTCAGTTTTCCTGCGCCATTGCAAACATCGTCACGAAATTTGTGTACTCCAGTGTTCCGTATTTTCTTTTTGGATGACCTTCTTTGCTTATATTCGTTTGTGCGGTGAGTGCCATTTATACATTTTCTTTTACTTTTATTTTCTTGTGTCCGTTGAGTTACCTACAGAGTTTTGACTCATTTTGTGTGACATTACAATGACTGTTTCCGATCCGCGGATTTTAGTGCTCAGCCATTCGTACATATCCCATTTAGCTTCATATTTACACCATGATGTTTTGCATCAGTCGCAGCATAACTTCGCAAGTGATTTTGAGTTACTCAACTTTCCCGATCGGAATATCAATATTCGTCTCCACGGTAAAGGTGGTGCCACCGTCGACACTTTGGATTTATCTCAAATTTATAGTTTTCAGCCGCACCTGGTCATTCTCCAAATTGGTGGCAATGACCTCTTGTCTGGACTGCACCCTTTTAATATTGCCAGTAAGGTTGACGACCTGGCCTCTAAATTAGTTGCCCAATGTCATGTCTGGTCGGTCTTTGTTTGTCAGGCGTTCCATCGCACTGTAGTAGATTCACGCCGCAGGGCACGGCCCTGTATTTTCATTGACGAATACAACCGTAATGTTGATCACTTCAACCAATTCTTGACGGAAGTGTTACCCAGTTCATCTTCCCACACTCATTTTTGGAGACACCGTCGCTTGTTTTCCATTACTTCCAATTTATTTTGTGATGGTGTTCATTTCAACGATACAGGTATGCTCAAGTATCGCCGCAGCGTGCGCGGTGCCATTCTTCACTGGCTAAAACATAACTGATCGGTTTCCATGTGCTTTCCATCTCTTGCCACCCCAGATATGTTTGTTTGTGTGTGCACAGCTTGTCTTTAGCCTGCGGTGCTTTTCCACTGGTGCAGATTTCCCCTATGTCTAGATTTCTCCTTCTGTTAGCACGCCTTCTATAGGTGTGTGCGGACTTAGTTGGTGGGTCTTCGGTTTTATTATGAATTTGTATATATATATATTTTTTCTTATGTTTATCACCTTTTTCTGATGCACGTCTGGGGTGCTTTTCTTTATGTTTACTGTAGTGTAAATATGTCCTATATGTATTTCTCTGGTTGCCATGCAGTGGTGGTGTATATCACTTCACGTTACCTGGTTATGGCCGCTGGGCCCCCTTTTTGGAGTGGTTGGCCCCACCCTCTGGGTTGGGTGGGGGGAGGGGCATCCTTTATACAGTTACATGTATGTTTCATTTTCTGGTGCCTGTTCTATTTTCTTTTACAGTTTTTCTATGATGGGTCGACGTCGCAAACTTCAACCTGATGCTGAGATGCCTGTGCCAAGACGGAGTCGTCGACGCCTTGTCCAGAGCGAAACTGAGTGTATGGACCCTTTACCTTCTGTGTCTACTCTAGTGCCTGATATTCAGATGCGACCTGGCTGTTCCACGTCAATCACACCAGATCCTGTTGTGACATCTTCAATTGTGACTCTTAGTGCGTTTGTCGGATCGACTAGTTCTACCATCAGTTCTGTTTTGTTGGGCCACGTGCCTCGCGCATTGACAGCGTCGACTATTTCACATTCTTCACAGAGACTTTCCACATCCTCAACTGTTCATTTTCCTGACACAACAAACTTTACCACTCCATCAGTACCTCGTACTTCCATTATCCATTGGTCGGATGCTTCTCCGGTATTATCTGACAATTTGCCACCCACTTGTTATAGTTCCAGCATTCCTGCTACTGTGACTCATACACCACCTTCATTTACCGAACATTCTGTATTTCATTCACATGCTGGACGTGTGCATTGTGCTGCTGCACCTACAGACAGTTTTCCATCTGCTACAACTATTCATACCGTGCCTTTATTTCACACAGGAGGAAGTGTTGAACATTTTCCATCTTTACTACCTTCGTTTCCACACTGTTCCATAGACAATACTGCTGGACACGCATTGAGCCATCAGCCTCCTACCCTCTGGGTTCATCTTCCACTTTAGAAACTTGCATTGCAGCAGCTGTCAACACAGCTCTCACAGACTTTCATCGTCAAGGTAACCATGCTACTCAGATTCTCAGTCCCGATGTGGGGCATATTGGGGAACAGCCACCTTTATCCCTCAGCGACCCTGCTCATCAGGTTTCTCCATTTGTGTCTCTCTCTCTTCCACTCGCAGCTGCTGTGAGTGGAAAATTGCGAATGCAAATTTGGTCAAATCAATACGCTGAATTTTCTACCCTGCTGTCTAGTAACAACCCATCCCAGGCAGCATTTTCTATGTCTATCTGCGACTCTGAGGGCACGATACCCTCGGTGCTGTGTACACCTAAGCCACAGTGCAATATCACCAGCATTGTCACTTGGCTCAATGCCTTTGAGATTTTTCATGCTGTAATGATATCAAAATTTCCCACAGAGAGTTTAGGCCTACTCCATTATCAGGCTCACATTCGTAGAATGTGTTCCTCGGGTTACAACTGGTCTTACTATGACACTCAGTTTCGACTGCTCCGCCAAAATGACTCATCTCTCAAATGGAAACAGGTCAATTGGGACCTTTACATGCATGGTTTTCCTGCCCCTTGTGTTGGTAATAATGCTAGGATCTTTCCATCCAATTCCACCTCTATCAGAAGGGGTCAGTCCCCTTCCGGTCGCTCCTTCCCAGTTGGTTTTTGTCATCGTTATCATGCTGGTCAGACATGTGGGGGATCTTGCGGCTATTCTCACAAGTGCTTTAAATGTCAGCAGATGCACAGTTTTCAACAGTGCCCTTCTCGGCAGTTCAATCGGCACTTTCGGGCCACGTCCAACTTCAGCGGTACCTCACCTCCCCACTCAACCGTTGTCTCGGGTCAACACAACGCTACTTGAGCAGCTTCTAATCGGCTATGACCCGGACCAGTCTACCACTCTACTTTCAGGTTTTACCAACGGTTTTTCGTTGGGTTAACAGGGTCCCAGGAATACCCTGGTCTGTTCCAATCTCACGTCTGCTCATGATATGCCGTCTGTCGTCCAAAGTAAACTTGATAAGGAACTCAATGCCCGTCGCATAGCTGGTCCTTTCAGTGTGATGCCCTTCTCATCTTTTCAAATCTCTCCAATTGGGGTGGTACCTAAAAAGGCACCAGGTCAATATCGCCTCATTAACAATTTGTCTCACCCGGAGGGTCAATCTATCAATGATTTCATTCCTCAGACACGCACGTCGGTACATTATGCCTCCATTCAAGACGCCATTGATATACTTTTACAGCTGGGGACTGGGTGCTTTATGGTCAAGACCGATATTGAATCGGCTTTTCGCCTTCTGCCTATACACCCTTCAGATTATCCATTGTTGGGTTTTAAGTAGCGTTCGGCCTTTTATCATGATAAATTCCTGCCCATGGGTGCTGCCAGTAGCTGTGCTTTGTTCGAGTCTTTCAGTTCGTCCCTCGAGTGGATCATGCGGAAAAAATTTCACCTGAAATATGTCATCCATGTGCTGGATGATTTCTTTTTCGCTGCCAAGACAGACGCCCACTGCCTTACCTATCTCGACTCCTTCATTGTGGTTTGTAACAAATTGAATGTGCCTATAGCCCATGCGAAAACTAGTCGTCCAGCGACATGTATGACTTTCTTGGGTACAGTAGAACCTGTCTTAAGAGACCGCCCTTTGGGCCACACAAAAGTGGTCTCTCAAAACAGGTGGTCTCTCATAACAGGTTCAAGGTTTTCTCAAGTCAGTGAATAACCAACCACAAAATTCAGAAATGAAGAAGAATGGATTTTTGTAACTACTTTGTAGTTGTTCTTTTTTATGAAGTTTTTGTAACAAATTGAAATGGACTGTTATAAAAATTATAAAAATAAATTAGTGTTGAAAATCTTCATTATAAAAATAAATTAGTGTTGAAAATCTTCATTGAAGATTTTCAACACTAATTTACTTTTATAATTTTTATAACAGTCCATTTCAATTTGTTACAAAAAGATTTTCAACACAAATTTATTTTTATTCCTATCTGTCACATTTCAGGTATGTATGAAATTGTTTATTCAGCAATAATCCTAATCTTTTCACAGGGGTCTTAGAAAAACATCTCAATCTTTAATAAGTCAGCAATTGAAACCCAATTAAGAGCTTTTTATACTTTTAATTATGTTAGTATAACCACAATGGATTTTCCAATTCCAGAAAAGGTAAAAAAGTTTTGGTCATGGTTTCAGTCTTCAAAGGGGCGGTCTCTCAAGACAGGTCTATTATGGCATAATAATACAAGTTGGTACCAGGTCACAGTGGTCTCTCAAGACAGGTGGTCTCACAAGACAGGTGGTCTCCCATAGCCGGTCCATTATAGAGTAAAACCAGTCGGTGCCTGGCAGATGTGGTCTCTCAAGACAGGTGGTCTCTCAAGACAGTGGTCTCTCAAGACAGGTTTTACTGTATCGAATTGGATTCAGTGAATTTGACGGCTCGGTTACCAGAAGACAAGCTCCAACAGTGTCGCCAAAAAATAGTAGATTTTCTGCAGCATCAGAAAGTTACCCTCAGGGAAATTCAATCTCTTATTGGCTTGAAAAAATTTTACCTGCTCTGTCGCTGTCCCTGGTAGAGTTTTCTTGCGACGCTTAATCAATCTCACACTCGGTATTACTAAAGCACACCATCAAATCCCTCTTACAGCTGCTGCCAAGTCTGATTTACGCCTTTGGCTTCATTTCCTCCAATTCTTCAATGGTAAAACTTTTTTTTTAGACAAACATTTTATCAGTAATGACACCCTTGCTTTTCACACAGATTCTGTGGGCACGATCGGGTTTGGGGTCATCTTTGGGCCCGACTGGTGCCATGGTATATGGTCGGCCGTTGAAATGGTTATCACATAGCTGTGCTTGGGATGTATCCTATCGTTCTTGGTCTTGCCCTTTGGGGGTCACGACTCGCAAACAAATCTGTGCTTTTCTTTACTGACAACTCGGCCGTAGTTTCTGTCATCAATTCCCAAACCACCAAAGATGTTCATCTGCTGCACATGCTTCGATTCTTGGTTTTACATTTTTTGCAACTTAATATTCTGTTTAAAGCTCAACATGTCCCAGGGCATTCCAATCGCTTACCTGACCTTTTGTCTCGTTCACAGATCACACAGTTCCAAGTCCTTTCACCGGACAGTGCTCGCGAGCCCACTCCTGTTCCGGACCATCTTCGTCTGCAGCACTTACATGTACACGAACAGTGGAGTTGTTAGCTGAGAATGCCATTGCCATGCATACCAAGCACTTCTACACGAAGACCAGGGATAATTTCAGGGAGTTTTGCAGTTCTTATCGTTTACCATATACATGGCCAGTGCCTATTCCCACTTTATGTTTGTTTGTTGCACACCTTTTCAGTGTACATTACGCACCTACGACAATAACGTCTATGATTTCTGGTATCTCCTACTTCCACAAGCTTCATGGCTGGTATGACCCCACTCAGGCTTTTGTGATCAAGAAACTTTTGACTGGCGCACAACGGCTGCGTCCTACTATAGATGCACGCTTACCCATTACCATCGAAATTTTGCATCAATTGTTAGACTCTCTTTCCCATTGCGCGGTGAACCCATATTCCAAAGATCTGTTTCAGGCCCTCTTTTTAACTGCGTTTTACACTTTTGCTCGGGTTGGTGAGCTGTGTCCCCGTCGTTTTGCTGACTGTTCGTCTGTAGTCCAGTTTTCAGATGTTCATGTGTCGCCCACCTTTTTACAGCTAACATTCCGGCATTTTAAACATAATCTTTCCAACAAGCCTCATGTAATTCATTTGGTGCGATCGTCCCATCTTCGCTACTGTCCTTACGTTACACTCCTTCACTTCTTAACGGTTCACGGCTCTCAGCCTGGACCTCTATTTGCCTACCCTGATGGTACGCCGATAGTGCAACAGGTATTCGATCGCCAGTTAAAGTGTTGCTTGAATTCTTGCCATCTTGATCCCAGTGTTTTCAAGGGTCATTCTTTTCGAATCAGGGGTGCCTCGCGAGCCGCTTACTGTGGTTTCTCCGATGTGCAGATTCGGTTGGTGGGGCGGTGGAAATCCAACGCTTTTCAGAAATATATACGAATACCACAGTGCTGGTGGCACATTCGATCACATCTGATCTTTTGGGGAGGGGGTTCCACATTTCTTGTCTTCCACTTCCTTTTGTGGACTGACTGCTGGGACAGTGCCCAAATTCTTTTCCTATGTCAACTGTTAGGCTAGTCAGTGCCCGGGCATTTTAGGGACGACTGTCGGGACAGTGCCCTTCTTGTGCCTGTGTTGCTGGTGACTTTTTTCTCGGGACAGGTCCGACCTATTGTGGTAAGATGTCCTATTCTATCTATCCCGTAGCATGGTTACCTTTCTCACATCTGTTAGGCTTTTGGGGAGTCACACCTTTGTTTTCCACTTCCATTTGTGGGCCGACTGCTGGGACAGTGCCCAAATTCTTTTACTCTTACTCCACCGCCTGTTAGGTTAGTGTCTGGGGGCATTATAGATAGGGCTGACTGTTGGGACAGTGCCCTTCTTATGACCATGTGGCTGGTGACTGTTTTGTCAGCCTTTGTTTGTAAAGCGACTGTTAAGCCAGTACCCGGTAGTGTCCTGGGTGTATAGGGCCGACTGTCGGGACAGTGCCCTTCTGGTAGCTGTTTTGTGATGACTTGTTTCCGCTTTGTTGGGCGAGATGATCCACCTTGCGAATCATCTTTGGCAGGTTTGGCCCAATGGAGCTTAAACTTGTATATATATTCATTACCATTTGTAATTATTCATTGTTTTTGGCTTCGCTGTAGTTCCACGTATAGGTGTATATACTCTCATTATCATCTTCGTATTATACGGCGTAGTCCATATCACACATATGTCTTTGTCTTAGTTTATTTCCCTTTCCCGCCTGTCACAATTAAGTAGTTAAAAAAATATATATTTAAAAAAATTTCAACTGAACCATATCATGTGACCCCTCATTGGAATGAGCTCATTCCAATGAGGGTCACATGATATGGTTCCGTTGAAATTTTTCAAAAAATTTGAAAAAAAAACGAATATTAAAATAATAAATTTTGATATCGTCTGCACTGTGTAAAGGGTTAACCTCTAGTTTTTGTAAAGCCCCTGAACAATGAGGTCAAAATATTAAATTTTTAACCAACAATTTTTTTTCTCACAATGCAACAAGCAATTTAACCATCTCAACCTTGTTCGACAGAGCTCATTGAGCTTTGTCGAACAAGACTGAAATGGTTATCATAAATTTTTTAGTTGCATTATGTGGAAAATTTGTGGTTTGAAATTTTGGTATTTTGAGATCAGTATGCAGGGTTGTTAACATAAGTCATGCTTCAGATGAAAAAAATAAACAAGGTAGTAAAGGTATTTTTTGGTTCTTTCTATACTGATAAGTAGCATGAATGATCATTTTATAAGTAACAATTGAACTACACTAAGTTATTTCAAGAAGTTACAATTTATTGTTAACCCTTTACCTAACATGAAAAGCAGATGACACTTGCAAAAACAAATTCTTGAATAACTATTATTTTCATTTTTTGTCTCAAAAACATAGGTTATGACATCTCATTTTAACGAGCACAAGGAGCTCGTTCAAATGAGGGTTCATAACCTATGTTTTAGAGACAAAAAATGAAAAAAAAATGAAAATTAATTGGCGATTTTTGAGAATAGCGCTAGATGGTTTTGGCCGTTATGTTAACCGGTGGAGTGCTAAATTGTTTTTGGTTGACAAAATTTATTCACATGTATTCTCCTTGTTACAATTCATGGGAGAGTAATTTTCCATTACTTTTAACTGTTTACCTAACAAGAAAAGCAGACGGCACTTGCAAAAACAATTCCTGAATAAGTAATTTTTTGTCTCAAAAACATAGGTTATGACCCCTTGTTGGAATGAGCTCGATGAGACCAAAAAAATGAAAAAAAAATAATGAAATTTAATTGGTGATTTTTGAGAATAGCGTGGGCCGGTTTTGGCCATTACGTTGGGTTAACAAAGAAAATCAGTACAGACAAAATAGTTTCATTCCAAAGATAAAATGGAACGCATCCACAGAATATGAAGCATTTAAGCTGGAGTCCAGGCACTTGAGAATAAAGCCCAAATATGGGCTTCCATCACTCGACCAGTTAATGAGAACATGAGACTATGAAAAATAAAGAAAATTAATTTTGACTTACCACAATAATCTGTAGAGAGACTCCAAAGCAACTCTTGAGATCTTTGCATCTCGATTCCGAAGCTGAGATAAACAGAGTGTCAGAAAACATGGCCAGTTATTCAGAAAAAAATGTTTCTGACTTACACAGAGAAGGCAAGTGACAAGTGGAAACAAATGCTGAAAGATAAATGAAAGCATGGGAATACATAGCCTGGACTATATCCAATATTTTATGGATTTCAAATGTAAAGTGATAGCCTATCACATCAGTTTCTCAAGCCAAAAATTCCAACATTCATTGTCTGTTTGAAAAATATTTCAGGTGCTGCAAGTCTTCCTGGTAATTTGCATTATGGGCAGGGGGCCAGAAGCACTTCAAAGCAAGGGGAAGGGGGCAGAACCCAGGAATAGGGCACTTATTAGCACTAGCAGCCCCACCCTGATATGCTTGCATGTGTTGCAGGCTGAAGGCCCAAGATGGGAGTGAGTTTGGGAAGTGGTGTCCCCTCCAGAAGGTGAAGTTGAAGGTCTGCCCCCGGGAAAAGTTTTGAATTTTGAAAGCTCCCAAAACGAATTTTCACAACTGTGATCGCTCTACTTATAGTTTACTTTGAAAATAACTCATTGCAAAAATTGGGTGATGAACATGGGAAGGGTACTGCCTGCTGCTCTTGACCCCGTGGTCTGAGGGCAGGGAGGGTAGCTGCCCTCTCTGCTTCCGGCGCCTCGGATTATGGGAGTTGTACAGTCACTGTATTCAATCAAGAATGAATATATAATGGATGTATTCTGCATGATTATCACCAACATAAAATATATATAAATTATCATCAAGATATTATCATTAAAAAACAATACAGATAAATCTGAGATTCTAATACAACTACTATAAATCTCGAAATTTGATTGGTTAATCAATAAAATTTGCGACAGTAAAATCGGCATAACCTGTCGCAAATTTTGTGTTGTCAAAAACTATTTCAGGAAGTCAAGATGTATTCGTGGACGTTCTATTTTCGTTCCATTTGGAGTCATTGACTACCGTATCCAATGTAAACAAATGCTGTGAACGCATTGACTTGCTGTAAAAAAGTTTAATATTAATGTGGAATAGGGGTTTGGCAGAGACTGCTGAGTAATGAAATGAGTGTTGAAAAAACTGATTTCGACGGGCTTAATGGCAACCGTGTGGAACCAGTAAGTGATATTAAAATATAATTTATAAATAGCAATTTTTCGTATGATGAAGAATTTATGGACGCTATGTGCGAAATAGAAAACCAAAATTCTGACAACTGGCAATAATAATTTTAATTGTTCAAGGCCAAATATTTCTGGCCGATCCGCTAGCAATGTTATAACATCGACTTCAAGTGCAAGCGGTCCTTTCATTTTCTAATTTGTTACCTGCGTTCGTGGCACCACATGTACAGCTACAGAAATGCATTCACCACTGAGAGAGGTGAACTATTCGTTCTGCAACAATTATGTCAATACCAGTAGCCCAATTCCACAAGACATCACTTCCTAGAAACAGTTTGAAATGAACAATTGTTCTTTAACCATAAGTAATTATTACGGTTAAACAAGGGCTTCCAATCAAAGATCTCAAATTTTTTAACTTTAATGGTTAATCCTCGAGTGCTTTCCGACTCCGACTGAAACATCACAAGGTGAACTCTAAACTTTAAACAGAGAAAGCAACCAGCGTATTTTGTTTTCAGATTGTCACAAACATTTAAACATGATAAATGTTGTCAGTACAAATATAAATATATTTTGTTATTGGTGATAAAATGAATAAAACGTTTGGAATTATTTGAATTGTGGCAGAGTAAAATATATTTTGTGATTTGGTTCGGAATTCCCAAATGACGTCACGAAGACTGTATTTTTAGTTTTAAATTGTTGTCTTCAACAAGGCGTTGTTTTATAGTTGGGAGATCAAATACTATCTCAGTTTTCAGCCGAATTATATTAGAATGGGGATAACTATGTTGTATTTGATTGTTTGGGGGCCGTAAAAGATGGTTTTACTGTCGCAAATATCCGTTTTACTGGCTCCGCTAATGCGTCGCCGGCAAAACTCAATTTGCGACAGTAAAACCATCGTTTACGGCCCCAAACAATCAAATACAACATAGTTATCCCCTAAATAATTCTCTGAGCAATTTATTCTGTAAAAATATATCGTGAAAATTTAACCCTTAAGGATGTGGAGATTTTTATACATTTTTGCTATACTTTGAAAGTCTACCTCCTGTGGCTTTGCAGTTGTTTCTAGTCAAGTCTTGGCTGCCTACAAAGGCAGCCAAGGCTTTCCTAGAATCAACTGAAAAGGTACTTAGAAAACAAATTTGGAGTTTTCCCAAACAATGCATGTTGGGGAACCGATTCCTTTGCATTAAAAGGTTATCAAAGTCGGAATTAGGCCCTTAGGGGTTAAGGTGCTGTAAAAGTAATAGGAAATCAAACGGCTCATTACAGAAAATATCATTCACAACACATTTAATACAGGAATGACATATGTCAATGCTATAACATTGTGAGTTGGTTTTGGAAGTAGAACTGAATTAATTTTCTCTTATATTTCATTAACTGTTTACCGAATACAAATATCAGCTGGCAATTGCAAAAACTAGAGCGCACTGTCACAGTGCTGAAGCTGCGACGATTCGTGCAACACCAATGATGTTTTAAAACTTGTTAGTGACAAGTCCATAAATGTGAAAGAAATTATCCGAATGACATGCACTATTGAGCTAAAAACATTTTCTAAAATATAGAACCTTAGTGAGCACGCTCACATACCCCACGCGCCCCGATATTTCAAGCTCTAATCATTTTTTAAAAATAAACATAGATTCTAGGAATACTGCAGAAAACAGTGTTCTGTAGTTTCAACGGTATTGAAAGAATTCAAGCAGATTAATTTTAATTGAAATGTGGAGCCATGTTAAGATTTAATGATACCAGCCTTTTTAAATCCAATTTGATATTTCCAACACACATTGTAAATAATGTAAGGTCACACTAGATCTTTGCTGATAAAATTACTTTAGTGTATGCTTGTTTATAAAAAAAAGGTGTCAGATTTAGAATTGCTATCCCAAATAACAGTGTTTATACACAAAAAGTGAATAGATTATTGTTTTACTTCATGAACAAATTCGAAGTCGCTTCATAGTCTAATCCTGACTTGAATAACTGCATGCTGGGAATATGGAACCGGGATTATTCTTGTGTCACAAGCTATGTCTTTTTTTTATGTAAACAAGGTCAATACAGGAGCCAGAAATGTAAGTCGGTGAGCAAATAACTTGGCTGTAACACTTTGAAGACAATGTTTTTACTAATACGTTGCTTGGTTCTTTCAAAGTATTGACATTTAAGTCACCAACAATCACAGTAGGAGGTCTATCTAATTTATCCATAACTTGAACCAAGTTTTGGGTGAATTCTTTAAGATTAATCCACTGAGGCCTATACACATGAAGCACTACAACTGACTGTGAACCCTGTTCTGCTTTAAATAGTCCATTCTCAACTGAACTTTTCAAAGTTGAAGGGCCGTAATTTCGGTAAAAATCAGTGGAGCAGAACAAAATGCAAACTTGATCTGTAGGCCACCATGTTAGACAAACATACCAAAAATCAGCTCAATATCTGGAAGCGTGTAGAGAAAAAGCCCGGAAAACTGTAATTTTGATAAACTTTTCAAAGTCTATGGGGGCCGTAATTTTGGTAAAAATCAGTGGAGCGGAACAAAACCCAAACTTGTTCTGTAGGCCACCATGTTAGACTAACATACAAAAAATCAGCTCAATATCTGGAAGCGTATAGGAAAAAAGTCCGCAAAACTGTAATTTTGATGAACTTTTCAAAGTTGAAGGGCCATAATTTCGGTAAAAATCAGTGGAGCAGAAAAAAACCCAAACTTGTTCTGTAGGCCACCATGTTAGACTAACATACCAAAAATCAGCTCAATATCTGGAAGCGTGTAGGAAAAAAGTCCGGAAAACTGTAATTTTGATAAACTTTTCAAAGTCTATGGGGGCCGTAATTTTGGTAAAAATCAGTGGAGCGGAACAAAATGCAAACTTGATCTGTAGACCACCATGTCAGACTAACATACCAAAAATCAGCTCAATATCTCGAAGCGTGTAGAAAAAAAGTCTGGAAAACTGTAATTTTGATGAATTTTTCAGAGTCCAAGGGCCATAATTTTGGTAAAAATCAGTGGAGTAGAACAAAATGCAAACTTGATCTGTAGGCCACCATGTTAGACTCACATTCGAAAAATCAGCTCAATATCTGGAAGCATGTAGAAAAAAAGTCTGGAAAACAAGTAGGACTGATGGACTGACAGACTGATGGACTGACGGACGGATGGACCAGTCAAAAACATTATACCCCTGCAACTTCGTTGCGTGGGGTATAATAACTGAACATTTTCATTTTTGGCCTCTGTCACAAAGCTCACTTAAGCAAGCTCAATGGGATCATTTCAATGAAAAGCTATGTTTTCAAGGCAAAAGTTGAAAAAAATAATAAAATTTGTTTGACAATTGTTGTAAATAGTGCTGGCCCTGTTTACACTGGCATGGCGGGGGTTCGAACCCTCGCTGAGTTTCCTTCGGCACCAAACGCCTAGCGAAAATATACTAAACCACGCACACCACTCAGTCACCGACACTTCTGAGGTGCAGTTCGTAGAATTAAGTACTGAGATGCAACTATCTGATGGAGTGCTGGGCAGTTTAGTTGTTACGTAAGGTAAAAGCTTAAATATCACAGTATGTGATAAAAAAAATCTCAAATTCGGTATGATATGACATGAAATGTTTTCATTAAAATCAATCTGAGCCTCGTTAAAGCTTGTCTCAGACAGATTTTAGTAAACCCGATACAGAAAACTCATATGAAATCACGACTCATTAGAGATCCTCTATATTTGACCAGTGACTTACAAAATATTGAAATTAAAATTTTTGTAAACAATTTTTGTCAGCAAAACATAGCTTATTACCCATCACTGGAATGAGCTTATTGAGCTCAGTCCAATGAGGTATCATAGGTTATATTTTTAGGACAAACAAATTTGTCCCCATATCCCGATAAATTCTGTCTTTTGATTGGTCAGAATGCCCTGGACAAATAGCCATGACAAAAGGTGCACCCAACATTCAAGGTATATGATTGTGTCCAACATCTGGGGTATAAGCGCACGCGAAACATCGGGGGTATATAATTTCAATGAAAGCGTGCCGCTTTTGCTCACCTCAAAATAAAAATCGAACCAAAAAATCCGACAATTCAATCATAAAAATGAAATTAGAGCAAATAATTCGTCCCCTGAGTACCAATGTGTTCTGTGTGCCAGTAGGCAAATAGAACAAATAGGAACTCGGGACGATATGTCAACAAAATACTGTTTACTCGTTTCCTTAATGACCCAAGGGATGTAACTCTGTCTTTTATCTTCTGCGATTATAAAAACAAAATAGTTATCACGAATTTGGTCCAAGTGATTGTGGAGCTGAGAAACAAGTCCACAAATTTATTTCCACTATGTTTCTATTGTGCTTCAAACGGGACAAAAACGTTGTCTCCGCCAACGTGTATGGTATATGGAGGTTTAATACCTGGACGTCTCATTTAAACATCTCGCCTGCAGCTCGATGTTCAAAAAAACGACATCCAGGTATTAAATCTCCATATACCATACATGTAGGGGGAGGTAACTTGTAGCAATTTTTTTTTTTATTATTCAAGAAATCAAATCACATCTATTATCTGAAATTGAATTGAATCTTGAATCGAATCAATTGCATCTTGAAGATGACTGATAGGGGTTGGGGTGAAATAAGCCTGATTTGTCCTGACTGACGGCTCAAAGTCCTGACTGATAATATAATCCAACTACATCATCAAGGCATGCCTTCATTGGCTTGATGATGTAGCTGGAATATTACCCTGTAAGGAGTATAGGTCATTGTCAACATTGCTTGAGAACCTTCAATTTGCATTTAAACGCGGTAGGGACTACTGATATTGAAATTAGTATGGCGGGAGCATGAGTGAAGGTGTTATTTATGTTAACGTAACAGAAGCAAGACTCGCTCTTTTATTTCAACATTATTTATGTATGACTTCCATCCAAACTATGCGTTTGGTGACATGATGAAGATGACTTATTCACCAAGCTGTATTTCTATGAAAAAGATTTGAGAGGAAACAAATCGGACAGCCATTTTTTAATTGAAACTAATATCAACTAAAGATTCAAAATCGAATTGAATCTCGAGGTTTTGCAGGGATCTACTTTTACTAGTAATCTCAGATAAAGAAGTAAAAGAAATCTAAAAATAATTCTATGTATAAGGCCTAAAAAAATAAAAATCTGTTTCTCAGGCCCTCCTGCATGGTCCTTTTGGCTGCCGCATGCTCTCTTTTTATAACCAATCCAAACTTAAAAAAATCAAAATCAAATGGTTTATGTCTGATATTTTACCCAAGTTAATAAAATTGTCCCTTGAGTGCAAGAAGGCTTTGCAATGCTTTAGCATTGCAAAGCCTTCTTGCACTCAAGGGATGTTATACACCACAACCAATGCTATTCTGTTGATTATGAGGCCTAAAACATAAAACAAACCAAGAACATGAACATTTTAATGGTAAAGAAATGATTACAAAAATAAAAAATGAAATAAAAAAACGCCCGCCCGCATGCAATTTTACAAAAAATGGCCTGAGAAACAGAAGATCTACTTTGTGAGGCCTAACCATCAATTTTTAATTTCATGATGTTCTAAATACTACAGTGGAATCCTGTTAATTGAATAGACACTTTGCCAATGAAAATTATTCAATTAACAGGAGTATTCAATTAACAGGGATGGTGTCACTTTCCTGTATTCTAGAGATAAATTTAGCATTTATTCTATTATATCTTGTTTGCTCCATGAGCTCTGTCAAACAAGATATAATAGATTAAATGCTTGTATTGGATGTACTGAGGCCAAATAGGTCTATAAACAAAAGAAAACTAGGGCGAGTCAGGGTAATTTCTCGACAGGTTACAAGATTTTTTATTCAATTAAGAGGAGTTTACTCTATAACCTATATTCAATTAACAGGTCAAATCTGTACAGGAGGTATGGTAAATGGTTTTGTATTGGGAAATTATATTCAATTAACAGGGTTATTCAGTTAAGAGATATCCAATTAAGTGGGCTCCACTGTACTTACCAGTTGGTGCTTTCTTTTAGTTGTCATATCAATTGTAGGAGAGTACAACATTTCAACAAAGTTCTTTAACACTGGAACATTCACTTCATTCTTAGCACTCTGTATAGTATAAAACAATTAGTTGAACAACTTTACTTTGCAAAATCAGTGTTTTATATTTATTTATTTATTTATTTATTGGTGTTTAAGGTCACATATTTCTGCACAATGGCTAATCATGACCGCGCCAGTTTTACGGGTGGAGGAAGCCAGAGTACCCGGAGAGAACCACCGAGCAACGGCGAGCAACTGTCAGCTCCCCAACATACGAACTCCACACAAGCAGGGTTAGCATTGAAGACAGGTGCACCATCGACGTGCGGTATGCCTTAGTACACAACATCACTGTGCCCCCACGTAGGCAATGGGGGTGAAGTGTCTTGCCCAAGGACACAACGTGGCTGCCGCAGGTGGGATTCGAACCGAATCAGTGTCTTAAACTTAAAACTAGATGTGTCAGTATGACACGTATGCAGGGACATGGCTAGACGTTTTTGACTGGCGAAGTGTAGGGTAGTGAATTTCCAACTAGGGGGAGGAACTGGGAGGGGGAACCCCCTCCCAGTCCCTCCCCCTAGTTGGAAAATTCACTACCGAGAAAAATTTTGAAAACGAATCCATGAAAGGGGGGATAAAATTGATTCTAGTAACTGAAATGCCAACAAATTTATGATAGAATTATCAGCTTGTTATTATTATTTGGTATTATTCTGGGAATTGAATATGTGCTAAACAAATGCTCAAGCTGAGAACTTTGAACAATTCACACTGTCCTAACATTAAATCAGATCTTATGCAGGAATGATCAATCTTCGATGTTTCATCATTTTGTAACTGTGAATAGTGGAATTAACTCAGGATAATGATTTTACATGATGTGACTTTCTTGAAGTGCATTTTGAGGATTTTTTTTTATTACGATAAGTAAACATACTACGGAAATCTCATACCGACTGACATCCTGCATACTTATGAATCACGATATTGCGTACATTGTAGTTGTCAATAGTAAAAGTTAGAATATTTTGCCGATTGGAAACAGAGTTGGAATTCTGAGAAGTAAAGGAGACATCAGCATCATCAAAGAAGCTCTAAAATCCAGATAGATGGGATTTCTAACTATTCATGACTTTCCCTCCAAATTTCAAACTATAGAAAATTTTGGCCCACATTGGGGGTGGGGGGTGGATAGTGGGGTGTTTGTTCATGGCATCAATAAAATTTTTGAAACCCACATTGCAGTCTCGGGAGGGTTAATTAAAGACATGCATACAGGAATCAGATAAATGGTTCCAGCATTGAAAGGGTTCCTTCAACATAAATTCCTTCAACACAAAATAAAATCTTAAGAAAACAAATTAAAGTCACAAATTTAACAATTTTCTGATTAAAATAACAAGATTAGAATGTTCATAACAGCAATTTTGTTATATTAAGAACAAAATGTCAAGGCCTAAAAAAAATAAAAATCTGTTTCTCAGGCCCTCCCGCATGGTCCTTTTGGCTGCCACATGCTCTCTTTTTATAACCAATGAAAACTTAAAAAAAAATAAAAATTAAATGGTTTATGTATGATATTTTACCCAAGTTAAAAAAATTTATAAATTTGTCCCTTGAGTGCAAGAAGGCTTTGCAATGCTAAAGCATTGCAAAGCCTTCTTGCACTCAAGGGACAAATTTCACCACCACCCATGCTATTCCATAGATTATGAGGCCTAAAACATAAACCAAGAACATGAACTTTTGATGACAAGGAAATAATTACAGAAATAAAAAATAAAATAAAAAAACGCTCGCCCGCATGAAATTTTACAAATAATGGCCTGAGAAACAGAAGATCTACTTTGTGTGGCCCAATCAAGGTATTTTGTTATTTTAAGAACAAAATGTCAATCAAGGTTCTCAGTGAATGAAAATTTTTCCTCCAGGATAAACTACTGCAAAAATGCTGACTCATCATTTTTTCAATACCCTCTACCGGGCACCCTGATTGAACCAGTGGAATTTTTTTTAACCAATCCCTTCTTCCAGTCCTAAGGATGCTTCATACCAAATAACAGTTCTTTGTTCCTTGTGGTTTGGGATATATGGGCTTTTGAATTATTTTCTGTTTTTAGCCCCTGGTGTTGCCACAAGGCTGTCAAAATTTTTTTGGGAGTGGGGGGCTTAAATCAATTACTTAAGACCCACCTATACTACTTGCCAAATTTGGTTGAAATTGGCACACCGGTTCTTGAAATAGAAATTTTGGGCAGAGCCCAAAATGGATATGTCCCCACAGAGAGCCCAGATATTGACCAAGTTCCCTTGAACAAACTTCAATCTTCTACACAAAAGGATGTTCCATAACAAATATCAGGGCATTCCCTCTGGTGGTTCATGAGAAGAAGATTTTTAAAGGTTTTTAAGCTTTTGGGACATAAACAAGAGCCCGAATATGGCAGGTGCTTCATTTAAACAAACTGAAAGGGTATACACCATAGGTGATCTGTGCAATATATGTTTGAATTTGGCCTAGTGGTTGTGAAGAAGATGTCAAGTTTACAAAAACGTTAACAGACCACAGACGCCGGATAAAAGTGATGGCAATAGCTCCCACCGACTTGCAGTCGGGTGAGCTCAAAAGTGAGATTCTAATACAATTACTATAAATCTCAAAATTTGATCAATAAAATTTGCGACAGTAAAACCTGTCGGAAATTTTGTGTTATCAAAAATTATTTCAGGAAAGTGAAGCTGTATTCGTGGGTGTTCTATTTTCGTCCCATTTGGAGTCACTGACTATCATATCCAAGGAAAACAAATGCTGTGAATGCGTTGACTTTCTGTTAAAAAAAAAAATGTTTTCTATCTTTCTCGTAATTAACTGTAATTAATATGGATGAAGTTTGAAAGTTTAATATTAATGGGGGAGAGATTTGGCAGAGACAGATGAATAATGAAACGAGAGTTGAAAAAAACTGATTATGACAGGCTCAATGTTAACCGTGTGGAGATATTATAATTTATAAATAGCAATTTTTCATACGATGATGAATTTATGGATGCTATGTGCGAAATAGAAAACCAAAATTCTGACACCTGGCAATAATAATTTTAATTGTTCAAGGCCAAATATCCCTGACTGATCTGCTAGCGATGTTATAACTTTGACTTCAAGTGTAAGCGGTCCTTTCATTTTCTAATTTGTCACCTGCGTTCATGTCACCAACACGTTCAGCTACAGCAACGCGTTCACCACTGAGAGAGGTGATCTATTCATTCTGCAACAATTATGACAATACCAGTAGCCTAATTCTATAAGCCATCACTTCCCAGAAACAGTTGGAAATGAATAACTGTTCTGAAACCATAAGTAATTATTACTGTCAAACAAGTGCTTCCAATCAAAGATCCCCAAATTTTTAACTTTAATGGTAAATCCTCGAGTGCTTTCCGACTCAGACTGAAACATCACAAAGTGAACTCTAAACTTTGAACTGGGAAACCAGACGGCATATTTTTTTTTCAGATTGTCACAAACATTTAAACATGATAAATGTTGTCAGTACAAATAAAAATATATTTTGTTATTGCTGATAAAATGACTAAAATGTTTGGAACTATTTGTATAGTGAGTGGCAGCATAAAATACATTTTGTGATTTGATTCAGAACTCACAAATGACGTCACGAAGACTGTATTTTTAGATTTAAATTGTTGTCTTCAACAAGGCGTTGTTTTATAGTTGGGAGATAAAATACTATCTCCGTTTTCAGCCGAACTATATTAGAATGGTGATAACTATGTTGTATTTGATTGTTTGGGGCTGTAAACGAAGGTTTTACTGTCACAAATATCCATTTTACTCAATTTGCGACAGTAAAACCATAGTTTATGGCCCCAAACAATCAAATACAACATAGTTATCCCCTAATTTCTGAGTAAAATATTGTGAGATTTTAATTTTTATACAGTAGAACCTGTCTTGAGAGACCACCCTTTGGCCCACACAAAAGTGGTCTCTCAAGACAGGTGGTCTCTCATAACAGGTTTCCGGTTTTCTCAAGTCAGTGAATAGCCAACCACAAAATTCAGAAATGGAGAAGAATGGTTTTTTTGTAATTAATTTGTAGTTGTTCTTCTTTATGAAGTTTTTGTAACAAATTGAAATGGACTGTTATAAAAATTATAAAAATAAATTAGTGCTGAAAATCTTCAATGAACTAAAAATAAATTAGTGTTGAAAATCTTCATTGAAGATTTTCAACACTAATTTATTTTTATAATTTTTATAATAGTCCATTTCAATTTGTTACAAAAAGATTTTCAACACAAATTTATTTTTATTCCTATCTGTAACATTTCAGGTATGTATGAAATAGTTTATTCAGCAGTAATCCTAATCTTTTCACAGGGGTCTTATAAAAACATCCCAATCTTTAATGAGTTATGTACATGTAACTGAATAACAATTGAAACCCAATTAAGATATTTTAATACTTTTAATTATGTTAGTATAACCACAATGGATTTTCCAATTCCAGAACAGGTAAAAAGTTTTTGTCATGGTTTCAGTCTTCAAAGGGACAGTCTCTCAAGAGAGGTCCATTATAGCATAAAGATACAAGTTGGTACCAGGTCACAGTGGTCTCTCAAGACAGGTGGTCTCCCATAGCAGGTCCATTATAGAGTAAAACCAATCGGTGCCTGGCAGATGTGGTCTCTCAAGACAGGTGGTCTCTCAAGACAGTGGTCTCTCAAGACAAGTTTTACTGTATGCCTCAGAGGAAAATTACTTGCTTTAAATACGGAGATTCTGTTTGAAAGTCCTCATTTTTAGACTCACTTAACAAAAGTTCATTCTGGAAAATAGCCTCCCTCTAAAATAGTGAGACTCAACATGTCTTATTTGTCTTCCAAGGCATTAAATGAAATTTGAATGAAAGTGTCAATGACACTGTAGCTCAACTTGTCAAGACAAAGACATGTATATGTATAGTATGTGACACAGCAATGACAAACATCTAGGTAATGACCTGATAACAAAGGTATTGTAATGGTCTGTACATAAATACTGACCGTTGCCTGTAACAAATGTATAGGTAAAGCTACAGTCAGCTGCTAAACTAGAAAAGAAATCTTTGAGTCCCAGAGTGGGTCTGACTAAACCCCCAAAAATTTGTCCTCATAGCACAGTGATAACAAAGGTACCCCAAAACACACTCGTTCCTGTCCCAAGGTGAAAACAAAGGTATCCAAGAAGTTTTGTGAAGATCAGTTCATAAATACGAGCTGTATAGAACTTGTGACAAAAAACTGATTGGACCAAATTTTGGTACAAAATGGCCACTGGCAGCCATCTTGAATTTTGGACCGCACCCAGAAACACTCATTCTCGTCCCAAGGTGATAACACAGGTACCCAAGAAGTTTTGTGAAGATCGGTTCATAAATACAGCCTCTACCCTGAGCTGTATTGACATGTGTGCTTACATTGTGTAAGTAGCACTGAATAAATCAAAGTTCATCTAATTTGCATAATTTCTGCACGAAAAAAAAAAAACTTACAATATGTGATGTATTCAATGTTACTAAACATTCATACAAAAATTTATTCAAATCAAAACTTTCATACAGAAGTTCTGTACAAAAGACTGATTGCACTAATTTGGTACAAAATGGCTGCTGGTGGCCATCTTGAATTTTGGACCACACCCCAAAACACTCGCTCTCATCCCACGGTGATAACAAAGGTACCCAAGAAGTTTCGTAAAGATTGGTTCATAAATATGGCCTCTAGTCTGAGCCGTTTTGAAGTTGTGTACAAAAAACTGATTAGACCTAATTTCGGTACAAAATGGCCACTGGCAGCCATCTTGAATTTTAGACCGCACCCAGAAACACTCGTTCTCGTCCCAAGGTGATAACAAAGGTACCCAAGACATTTTGTGAAGATCAGTTCATAAATACAGACTCTAGCCCGAACTGTATTGACATGTGTACTTACTGTGTCGCAATGAAAAAATCAAAGTTCATCTAATTTGCATAATTTCTGCACGAGAAAAAAACCCGTATTATATGTGATGTATCCCATGGTACTAAACATTCACACAAAAAATTATTCAAATCAGCGCTTTCATATGGAAGTTCTGTGCAAAAATCGGATTGCACCTAATTTTGTACAAAATGGCTGCCATCGGCCATCTTGAATTTCGGACTGGACCCAAAAACACTCGTTCTCATCCCACGGTGGTACCAAAGGTACCCAAGAAGTTTCGTAAAGATCGGTTCATAAATACGGCCTCTAGCCCGAGCCGTATTGGCATTTGCACTTACAGTGCTGAAAGTAACACCAAAAAACATCAAAATTAGTCTAATTTGCACAATTTACGCACGAGAAAAAAACCCGTATTATATGTGATGTATCCCATGGTACTAAACATTCATACAAAAAATTATTCAATTCAGAGCTTTCATTTGGAAGTTCTGTACAAAAAACAGATTTCTGTATCGTCTAACCCTCCCCAACCTTAAGCCCTACTCTGGGGCTACCCCTAACCCCACCCCACTCCTAACCCTAACACTACCTTAATTTGGAGGTAGCCCCTAATAATAATATCCCCTAAACCTCCAATGTTGGCACGGACAGATGGACAGACGGACGACGGGCCATGACAAAAGCTCAAATTTGGCCTCGCCAAAGTTGAGCTAAAAATGTAAAAAAAAAGCAAACAAAATGAACACAAACAATTTCAGAAAGACCAAGAACTCATTTATTTATTTGGATTAATAATTCACTTTCAGCTGCATTAAATTATAACAATTTAGGCCTAAAAAAATAAAAAATCTGTTTCTCAGGCCCTCCCGCATGGTCCTTTTGGCTGCCGCATGCTCTCTTTTTATAATCAGTTTAAACTTAAAAAAAATAAAAATTAAATGGTTTATGGCTAATATTTTACCCAAGTTGAAAAAATTGATGAATTTGTCCCTTGAGTGCAAGAAGGCTTTGCAATGCTTTAGCATTGCAAAGCCTTCTTGCACTCAAGGGATGAAATACACCACCACCCATGCTATTCTGTAGATTATGAGGCCTAAAACTTGAATCAAGAATATGAACTTTTGGTGGCAAAGAAGTAATTACTGAAATAAAAAATAAAATAAAAAACGCTCGCCCGCATGCGATTTTACAAATAATGGCCTGAGAAACAGAAGATCTACTTTGTGTGGCCTTATGCCCCACCAAGTAGATCTTCTGTTTCTCGGGCCATTTTTGGAAAAATTGCATGCGTGTGGGCATTTTTTAATTTTATTTTTTATTTTTGTTATTATTTCTTTGCCATTAAAAGTTTATATTCTCGGTTTGTTTTATGTTTTAGGCCTCATAATCTACAGAATAGCAGAAGTGATGGTGTATTTCATCCCTTGAGTGCAAAAAGGCTTTACAATGCTAAAGCACTGCAAAGCCTTGTTGCACTTGATGGATAAATTTATCAGTTTTATTAACTTGTGTTAAATATCTGACATAAACCATTTAATTTTTATTTTTTTAAGTTTGCATTGGTTATAAAAAGAGAGTATGTGCCACCCAAAATGACCATGTGGGAGGGCCTGAGAAACAGATTCTTAACTTTCTTTGGCCTCAATATCCTGTCTGACAGATTATTTCCCACAATGAAGCATGTTATTTATTTATTTGTGTTTAAGATCACATATTTCTGCACAACGGCTAATCGTGACTACAACATGGATATAAAGTCAAGTTCAGCCTTCATTTATACCCCTGTTGCCCATTTTAGAGGACTTCCAACCTAGGCATTGGTGACTTGGTCCTATTTTACCAATAAAACAGAGCTTGTTTACCACAGTAAACAAGAATTGCTTCACCTCCTGAAGTTCCCACAGAAAATGAAGTATGTGAGGTCATGACACTTCAAACCTTAACCAATCACACAGTATCAAAATTTATTATTTTAATTATTTTTTTTCAAGTTTGTAAAAACATTTCAACAAATCCATATCATGTGACCCCTTCATTGGAATGAGCTCACTGAGCTCATTCCAATGAAGCGGTCACATGATATTGTTTTGTTGAAACTTTTTTTAAAGTAATATTTTTTCAACAACCCAATTTGGACATTATGGAGCTTGAACATGGGCAATTCATTAGGTAAAGGGTTAAATAAAGATACACTTACAGCAGATAATGGAAGGAGTATTTCTACAAATATGCCAGCCAGTGAGTGTTTTATATCACGGTCCTTCACCTCTAAGAAATATTTTCCAAGATCATGAAGAAATGATACACAGGCTTCAAAATCTTCCATGGGATGTAACTGTAAAAAAAAGATATATAAGTGAACACTGCATTCCGCAATTTTACTTTAGTGACTTAACCCTTTACCTAACATGAAAAGCAGACGACACTTGCAAAAAAATTCTTGAACAACTAATTCTTTTCATTTTTTGTCTCAAAAACATAGGTTATGACCCCTCATTGGAACGAGCTCAACGAACATAGGTTATGACCCCTCATTGGAACGAGCTCAACGAGCTCGTTCCAATGAGGGGCCATAACCTATGTTTTTGAGACAAAAAATGAAAAAATAATGAAAACTAGAGGTACTGTGAGCAAGCTCACAAAGTGATACCCCCCGAATGTATAAGTTAGATTATCTCCCCTTGGAAATGTCAGAATAGAATTATATTGCTTCATGCACATCTTCATATGGAGTTCTTCCATTCTGTAAAGTTTCATGAAAATTCTTCAAACGGTTTAGTAGAAGTTGCGCTTATAAGGATGGACAGACGGACGGACAGGTGGATGGATGGACAGACAGGGTGATTCCTATATACCCTCCCCAAACTTTGTTTGCTGGGGGTATAATTAACTGGCGATTTTTTAAAATAGCGCTGGCCGGTTTGGGCCATTATGTTGGGTAAGGGTTAAAAATGGGTCACATGACAAAGTTACAGACCAAAATATGGAAGAAATTCTTTAACCCTTAAGGGCCTAGAGATTTTATATACATTTTCATTATACTTTGAAAGGCTACCTCCTGTGGCTTTGCAGTTGTTTCTAGTCAAGTCTTGGCTACCTACAGAAGCAGCCAAGACTTGCCTAGAAACAACTGACAAGGTCCTAAGAACACAAGTTTTGAGTTTACCCAAACAATGCATGTTGGGGCACCTGTTCCTTTGCATTAAAAAGTTATCAAAATCGGAAGAGGTTCCTTAAGAGTTAAATCAGCATTAATGTCCTATTCACAAAAACTGACAATCATGTTTTGTCTCAAAAATGTATCTTAAGACCCATCACTGGAACAAGCTCATTCCAATTAGGGGTGATAAGGTATTTTTTTTAGGCAAAAGATGAAAATTTTTAGTTATACAATAACCTTTTTTGCAAGTGTTGCCTGCTATTTGGATTGGCTGAAGAGTTAAACATGTGACGATTCACAAAGGGTTTGAAAGACTTCAAACAGAGACTATATAGTGTCCAACAAATGGCATTGCCGTTGACTTTGAGGTGACATTGAGGTAAGCCTATAAAATGGGGGTTACATTAATTTATGAAGGTGTATACAAAATGAGAAACAAATCTCTTGAACATGATTTCTTAGAGGTAACAAAAATTTTAACCAAAAACTTGCAAGTCCCAAACATGATTTTGACCCTTGTATTTGGCGTATATCCAAGCATGAACCTAAGGAGCAATTACTTGCTGGAGGGACAAATCCAGACATGCTGACCACAAAAAAAAATTTCAGAGAAAGGGAATGAATTTCAGGGAAAAGTTTATGCAAAGGAAAATGCTGTATACAACTAGTGAACTGTCAATTATTTCATCCTAAAGGAAATACACAAAATGACACATGCATGTGAATGGGTTAATCGATATGGCACAAGTGCCAGCGTAGAATGATAAAATGAGAGGCCACAGGCCTTGAGTTTTATCCTTCCACGATGGCACAAGTGACATATCGATTAACCCATTCACACGCATGTGTCATTCTGTGTTTATTACATGTCCTCACCTCTATAAAAACAATTATTAGGACACAGGAGCAATTCATTTGACAACTATCATCAAAAAGAATACATTTTGCCAAATTTGCGAGGGGAACCCATGTTACTATTTCAGCCCGAGTTCCAAACACACTGGAACTAAGGGGACGATTCTTTGCTAACGATTCGAATTGTAATTGAGGTGCACGATTTGTAGAAAATTTTCAGTGAATTTTTGCTTCTTTATAAAAAAGTCGGTCAATGATTTCCTTTCCGCACATGTGTGCGGAACAGAAATTTAGTTTTCCGCATGGTTTAGCACTGCTGTAGATTTGGATTTCGTAGAACAGGCATGTAATAAATATAATTAGTGCTTCAAAAAAAAAGTCCACATATTAATTTTATGTTAATAACTACGTTGTATATTCAGCTGGAGATTTTTTGGTACCGTTATACCATTTTGGGCACCCAAACTCCAGGCATCCAAACTCATTGTATTCATGTATAATCTCCATCCCATAGTCTACTAAAATGGTCACAATTCAGCAAAAATTATAAATGACTGAAACCAATACAAAGCCAATCTCTTGAATACAGAACTAGGATACTTTAGCGGACTAAAATACGCCTGAGGCAATTGCACTCTGACAGAAAATACACATAGAACAGGTATGTGGAAAGCATGTGGAGGCATTACTGTAATTTCAACTTTTGTGTCTTTTAAAAACGTTGTGTTCAGTACGGTAATCCTACTTTCAGTTTCCATCTCTACTGCCTATGATCTTTGGTTATGCATGTTGTATATATGGACAGGTGTCCCCAAATTATCTCTGGATATGGCCTGGACAGCTGCAGATAACTTAATAGTGTTTCTACATAATTGTTGGTGGCCTGTACAGGCAGCCAACAATGATGTAACTAGAGGTACTGTGAGCAAGCTCACAAAGTGATACCCACCGCGCCTGAAATGTATAAGTTAGATTATCTCCCCTTGGAAATGTCAGAACGGAATTATATTGCTTCATGCACATCTTCTTATAGAGTTCTTCCATTGTGTACAGTTTCATGAAAATTCTTCAGACGGTTTAGGAGGGGTTGCGCTTATAAGGATGGACAGACGGACAGAAGGACAGACGGATGGATGGATAGACAGACGGATGGACGGACAGGGTGATTTCTATATACCCCCAAACTTTGTTTGCGGGGGGTATAAAAACACCATGGAGATAAATGCATTCTACCAGTAGAGTCAGAACGGAATTATATTGCTTCATGCACATATTCATATGGAGTTCTTCCATTGTGTAAAGTTTCCTGAAAATTCTTCAAACGGTTTAGGAGGGGTTGCGCTTATAAGAACAGACAGATGGACAGATGGACAGACAGACAGGCAGACAGATGGACGGACAGATGGACAGATAGACAGATGGATGGATGGACAGACAGGCTGATTCCTATATACCCCCCAAACTTTGTTTGTGGGGGGTATAAAAACTCCATGGAGATAAATGAATTCTACCAGTAGAGTTCTCAGAGAAGAAAACACTTGTGACAACTATTTTCAGAGCAATATAAAAGGGGTAGTTTGAAGCTGTATGGGGACTTAAGGATTAAATTCAGTGATGGTAAACATTGTGCCTAAAACTGAGGTAAATGTGCATAAACTATGTGGTGTTTAACTCTTAACATGCTGAGTATTTTCAGGATATTTTTCATCAAATCTAGTCATAGCTGCTGTCCAGCAGCCATGACTAGATTTGATGAAAAATTAATCGAAATGTGAAATAAGAAATCCTTGGTGATAAAATCCATTCAATTTACAGGGTGGAAATTTTATTATATGTGCCCAAATTATACTTATTTTGGTGACAAGAGAAACCCTGTGCTGGGCAGGAATACCCTTCAGCTGCATGCAGAGAATTAAAAACATTTTAAACAAGTTTTGCGATGCGCAAATCGTAGTTTGATCACACTAACAAGAAATGATTTTGTTATGTGCGGAAAAAAACACTGCATCTGAAAATTAAGTAGTAACAAGAGACTCTAAAGAGCCTGTAATCGCTCACCTGGAAGAACTAAATACTCCTCAATTTATTCTAATTAGATTCTAAGAATGCAGCCTGCTGACATGCTCCTTCATCTGAGCGAAACAGATTGATGATAGCTTTCAGAGGACCTTCCAAACATTATTTGTGCCAAGGTTGGTTCATATTCGTCAAGTAGTTTCAAATAAGAAGATGAAAATGTGACTTCCCATAGGGTTTCCATGGTAACTAGTGGCCACAATTGTGGTCATGTTTGCAACTCGATCAACATTACATGAGGACAGTTGGTAGAGGGGGTCCCAGTCATCAATCATGTGAAGTTTGAAAACATTTGGTCTTGTAGTTTCAGAGGAGAAGATTTTTGAAAATCGACAAATCAGAATCAAATAATGCATCTGGCGGCCACATTTTTTATCCAATGGGAATGAAATGAGGACTGTTTGTAAAGGACCTGCCATAGACCATTTCAGCCAAGTTTGGTTCATATTGGCCCAATAGTTCCATAGAAGAAGATGTGAAAAGTTTATGGATGACGTCAAATGCCAATTGATAGCAATGACCCTTTAGGCTAGAATCCTACAATATATCCTCTGGGTACCTCTTTATGTTTAAGCCTGAGACTTTGATACAGACTGAGGTTCACAGAGGTTAAATTTAGTAATGCTACCCTGCTGTGCAGGGTAGCACCACCAAATGCACCCGCTGAGGACCTCATTCTGAAGAAGACAATCTGCTTATTTCTAGGCTTGCTCTCGACATAGGCTGCTTCTTCACTGGTGAATTCTTTGTGAGCATCAAAAGTTAAGATCTAATCTATTTTTAACTGCGGCATTTTTGATTGAACTTGTTATATTTTAACACTGCATTGAAAGAAGAAATGCATGGTACAGTGAAGCCCACTTAATTGGATATCTCTTAATTGTATATCCCTGTTAATTGAATATAATTTCCCAACACAAAACCATTTACCATACCTCCATTACAAATTTGACCTGTTAATTGAATATAGGTTATAGAGTAAACTCCTGTTAATTGAATAAAAAATCTTGTAATCTGTCGGGAAATTACCCTAACTCTCCCCAGTTTTCCTTTGTTTATAGACCTATTTGGCTTTAGTACATCCAGTAAAAGCATTTAATCTATTATATCTTGTTTGACAGAGCTCATGGAGCTCTGTCAAACAAGATATAATAGAATAAATGCTAAGTTTATCTCTATAAAACAGGAAAGTGACACATCCCTGTTAATTGAATACTACTGTTAATTGAATAATTTTGATTGGCAAAGTGGCTATTCAATTAACAGGATTCCTCTGTACAACAAACCTTTATTCTGAAGAATTTAAGCCCCATTAACAAGCTTATAATACTCTGAGCTGTGTATGGAGTTTGATCTCTCAGTTGTAATTCTTTCAATTCTCCTAAAAATGTTTTTCTCACTGGCTGAAATCTAGAAAATAGTAGAAAAAATAAACATATGATAACAAAACAGATGTAACATATCACCTGCCAAATAAATCCATTAGGTGTTTAACCCTTTACCTAACATGAAAAGCAGAAAACACTTGCAAATAAAATTCTTCAATAACTAATTGTTTTCATTTTTTTTGCGTCAAAAACATAGCTTATGGGTCATACAAACTATTGCAGTATTTTTCTAAATTAAGAAGCCTGAAGTGTTATTTACAATATATTCTTAACACTTTAGCTAACATGAAAAGCAGACGACACTTGCAAAAAAAATTCTTGAATAGCTAATTTTTTGTCTCAAAAACATAGGTTATGACCCCTCATTGGAACGAGCTCGATGAGGGGTCATAAGCTATGTTTTCGAGACAAAAAATGAAAACTGAATGGTAATTTGTGTGAACAGCACGGGCCAGTTTTGGCCATTATGTTGGGTAAAGGGTTAAACCTTTACCCAACATACACAAAAAATTTGGGTTTTTTAGCATTTTTTTCTTAAATTTTCAAAACAATTCAACAAAACCATATCGTGTGAACTCCTCATTAGAAAAGCTTGTTGCAATCAAGTGTAATATGATATGGTTTGGCTTTTGTCAAACTTTTTTCTTTTTTTTTTAACTACTCAATTTTTTATATTATGCAGATGTGGCCAATTTGGTAGATAAAAGGTTAATCAACTTATTACAGTTGAGAATTATAAGATTATTATAATCCCTGATGGGTATGGGTGTGGGATGGGAAAATCTCACCCGAGGGCAAGACATTTGGGCCAGACACGAGGCTTGCCGAATGTCTGGACCAAATATCTTGCCCCGAGGGTGAGATTTTCCGATCCCACACCCATACCCACTAGGGATTATTTTTCTCCCCCACCATACAGGTGTTACATTAGCCAGAGGTAATCGGCGGTCATGTGCTGATAAAATCAACTCATTTCGTATTCGTTGTTTTGAAAAACTAATGACACCATCGGAAAGAGCATGCAAAAGTTATGTATATACCAAAGGTATATACCACGAAATCGAATAGGAACAGTGGCAGATTGAAGGTTGAAGAGTTTTAGAGCATCAAACTTTGATCACACTGCATTCGAATGACGTCAATATAAATTAGTTGGTAGCAAGAAACTGATACGATATGCATAACGTCATAATAACGTTGTAAATGTATAACGTTACGTGGGTGGAGTGGGATACATCTGTCTCTCCCTGCTATCTCACCCTGGACAGACGTGTGTTACATATGCAGGGGGGGGGGGGGGGGGAGAAAAATATATCAGTACCATTATGTTTATGTACAAAATGTTGTATTCAAGTCTCGCTCTTGTTTCTAAAGGTTCTACAGTACAGCTAGGGTGGACTGGTCACTTTCCACGTGTGGACAATATTTCCACAGATGCAATAATATTAGATTCCAAACACTAATTATAGAAATACAGTAGAATCCTCTTAATTGAATATCCATTTTGCCAGTGAAAATTATTCAATTAACAGGAGTGTACAATTAACAGGGATTTGGTCAGTTTCCTGTGTTCTGAAGGTAAACTGAGCATTTATTCTATTATATCTTGTTTGACAGAGCTCATAGAGCTCTGTCAAACAAGATATAATAGAATAAATGCCTGTATTGGATGTAGTGAGGCCAAAAAGGTTGATAAATAAGGGGAATTTTGTGCGTGTCACAGTAATTTTTTCGACATATTACAAAAATTTATATACAATTAACAGGAGTTTACTCTACAACCCATATGCAATTAACAGATCAAATTTGTACTGAAGATATGGTAAATGGTTTTGTGTTTGAAAATTATATTCAATTAACAGGGATATACAATTAAGAGATATCCAATTAAGTGGGCTCCACTGTACATGTATACCATGTAAATAGGAGGTTTGTTGTCTATTATGGAATATGTACATGTACTGGTTGCAGTCACAATAGTTTAACAGTACTCTGTAATTCTAAATTATTTAAGAACAGAAAATTAATTGTGCAGAATTTTGTGAGAATCAAAATCAATTCTTGTGAATTGGGACAAATTTTAAGCCTGGCTAGTGCTAAAATGAATATTTAACAAGAGGCTCCAAGGGGCCTAAAGCACTCATCTTGAACAGAACATAATATAAACAGAGTCCAAGAATGAGTCTACATTAAGCAATCTATCTCCATAGGATACACTGTCAATCCTTCAGTCCCTCAGGAGTGACAAAAATAATCTGGGCATCTTCAGCTAATCATAATGTAAAATGTAGAGCTCCCTATGAAGCCCCTTGATACAACCTATGTGGATCAATCTTAGTTACACACCTCAAGAGGGTACTGAATACAAAATTTCTAATTCTTCAGCAACATGGCCAATTCTAGTTCCCATAGGGAGCCCAAATATTAACCCAGACTCTCGATTTGAACAAAGTTGAATCAGACTTCCCTCGAGATGTTGTGTACCAAATATGAAAGTATTCTGACTGTTGGATCTGAAGAAGAGAAATTTTAAAGAAATTTCTTCATATTGCACTAAGTTAAAATTTGGGCTCCCATAATGAGCCCAAATATTAACCTATGGATCCGATTTGACAAACTTGAATCTGACCCCCCTAGAGATGTTGTATACTAAATATGAAAGCATTCTGACTAGTGAATCTGAAGAAGAAGATTTTTGAAGAAATTCCCTCATATTGTACTAAGTTAAATTTCAGGTTCCCACATGGAGCCCAAATATTAACCCAGGCACTCGAATTGAACAAACTCACTCGGGCACATGTCTGCCCACTCGGGCACATGTCTGCCCGCCTGTACGCACAACAACCGTCGCCATACCATAAGCCTCGGTTGTTAACAAAACTCGACCAAAAACTAATTAAAAGGAATGTATTAATAAAATATTAAATGGACATTTGAATATTTGTATTTCCCCGCCTTTCCACACATACCTCCAATACAACAACAGTGTTACATCTGTTACTCCTTGAGAAAGCAAAAATAACATAATTTCTTCTTTTCTTAAACACGTTTTTTAGCACATGTAGATGTATCTTCCCATGACATACGTAATTTATATACACTACTGAACTCAACAAAAAGGCCTAATTCTGACACTTATGAAAGTTTTTATTGTAACTAAAAAGGTGCTCCATCATGGAGTCTTTCGTCACACTTGCAAAGTTACATTCTTAAGTTCATTGGTAGTTGCTTCTAGACAAGTCTTGGCTGCCTATAGTCTAGAAAGAACTAGTCTAGTCTAGAAAGAACTGCAAGCCAGAGGATGTGGGTTGTCAAAGTGTTGCAAAAATGAATAACAATCTCCAGGAGTCTAAGGGTAAATGAACATACCTTGATTGTGCTAACACTCCAATAACTTCGGCATATAAATCAGCTATGAGGTTGATGTTATTTGAATTGGGATTACTTTGTAAACTGAAAAATATAAAGTTAAGATATATAGAGGATATGGAATGAGTGTTTTTTACCTACGTCGCCAGCGGCAGAGCAGGTCTAGTAACCACTCAACTCCGTCCGTCAGTCCATCAGTCCGTCAGTCAATCATTCCATCAGTCCATCCGAAACACTTTTTCCGTCAAAGTTTTCTTGGCTTCTATGAAAGGGAATAATTTTATATTTGGTCTGCTGCTTCATAATGATAAGTTGTATCATGTATCTAATTTTCAGATCTGTTGCATGGAGCGATGCAGGTCCAGACCCGGTATTGGTCTTGGCTTGTCTCATATAATATTTAAGAAACGAGTCTAAGAATTTTCCGTTTTGGCAAGCCTCTGGAGGGCCCAAACGGAAAATTTGGACGAGATTCATAAATATTATATGAGAAAAACACTCATTTCATATTCTATTTATCATATGACACACACACGCACAAATTAGCTGGTATGAATTTTTAACCTATCACCCAACTTGAGTTGCAGACGACACTTGGAAAAAACATCCTCGTATAACTAAATATTTTCATTTTTTGCTTCCAAAACATAGGTTGTCATCCATCATTGGATCGAGCTCGTCAAGCTCGTTCCAATGAGGGGTCATAACCTATGTTTTGGAAGCAAAATGTGAAAATATTAAAAAAAATGAATGGCATTTTTCTTGTAGGTAAAAGATTAATACAATATAACCCACCCTAAATAGGACAGATAACGTAAATTCTCCCTACTGAAATTATGCAAATGTGACCCAGTTGTATTTTGTTCAGCCAATCCAGTTTTGAAATTGACCAATGAAAGCTCCCAACTCTAATTATGCAAATTATGAAAATGTGGCCCAGTTGTATTTTGTTCAGCCAATCAAATTGTCTAGTTTTGAAACCTACCCCAAAAATTGACGGAAGGCTTTATTCATCACTGATTAATATGAAAACAAAATATCAAATGTTTTAAAGTGAACAAAACGGACAGGTCATATGATAAAATTATTTATTTATTTATTGGTGTTTAATATCACATACTTATGCACAATGGCTAATCCTGACCGTGACAGTTTTACAGGTAGAGGAAGCCGGCGTACCAGGAGAGAACCACCAAGCATCGACGAGCAGTTAAAATATAATGAAATGATTGGTCATTTTTAGAACTGCTTCATTCAGCAGTAATTTTGTTCCCAAAGGTAATACAATACTTGTTCTTTGGAAGTAAAAATAGTTCACAAAAATTAAAATAAGGCATACAAAAACCATTCTTGTTTCTCAGGCAATCTTTCACAAAATTTTTTACAGTGGAGGGAGGCTTTTTTTGCTGTAATCCATGAATATGGTTTGAAATCAAGCCAGAAAATAAGCAGACTGTCAGCTGGAAAATGAGGTCCCCAGAGGGTGAATTTAGTGATGCTACCCTGCATAGCAGGGTAGCATCACTAAATGTACCCTCTGTGAACCTCAATCTGAATCAGAGTCTCAAAACAAAACAGAAAGGCGTACCAGAGGATAAATTGGCCCACTGAATGGGATAGTATCAACAAATTCACCCTCTGGGGACCTCATTCTGCAAATGTCAGACTGCTTATTTTCAGACCTGTTTGAAATGGCTCAAAAATTTAAAATGTTTACTCCCTTGGAAATCAGTCATTCAATGGGTGTTTAGTACATGTGAAAGCTTCCATTATATTTATTACGCATCAAAATTTCAAAAGAATAGTTTCTAGTGTTTAAAGATATTGAATGGCTAAAACTACACAGGTTGAAAATTTGATGGATGCAGATGTTGCATAAGTTTAATGATGCGGGAGTATGCCTGAGAAACATTTTTAATGGCCTGATCAAGTTAAATGTTTTTGTGATTTTATGTGTTCTAAATGATAAGATATATATTAGATTAGTTTTTTTTGTTTCTGATGAAATGTTGTTATCTGATGCACTGCTGAATCGGCTCAGAATTTCTTTCCAGACAGAAGGTCACAAAACAGAATCATTAACTTAACAGAAAAACTCCATGATTGACTTGAAATATTGTGTGTGAATGTGATCATCCTTGGCACTAAAACAGCTTTGGAATCCATTACTGTGAAAAAAATTGTTGTTCCTGAGTTTCAATTCGCTGAAATAGAGTTTCATGATTCCTTGCAGAAAGTTATTTTGAGTGTGCACACTCAAAAAGCAGTTAACCCTTTACCCAACGAATCGCCCACATCCGCCCGCGCAATATGCAAATTCAGCAGCTGAAAAAATATTATTTTTCGAAAAATTTTAACAAAACCATATCATGTGACCCCTCTTTGGAACGAGCTGGTTTTTTTTTAAAAAATTAAAAAATGATATTTAAAATAATAAATTTTGAAACTGTCTGCGTTGGGTGAAGGGTTAATCCAAAAAGTGTAGTTATTGGATCACTCTAAAAATAGGTGAAAATGACAGGACATAAATTTGACCCATCACAGGCATCCTTGAAGAAGTGAGTTGACTGGGTACTTGTCAAAATAGGTATATATAGCAAATATCTTTCAATGTCTGTTTCGAATGACAACAAATTTAACCATGACATTTTATTCTGTATTCTATACATTTGATATTTATGTCATCTGAGTTTTACATACGCAAATTTATAATAGAACTATACATGTATTAGACTTCTGATTTCAGTCAAGACATAGTTTTATTGAACTAAGAAAAAATATCAACCTCAAGGAGATGGTGCTTGAGTGGATAAGTGCTCTGGTCTCTCATGCTAGAGGTCCTGGGATCGATCCCTGGTATGGGAAAGTTCACGAGGTGTCTGAACTCTCCCTGTCAGCATCAATTGTGGGGTTGATGCTGCCACAGCATACTATCCTATTGGGTGGGGACGTAAAATGACTGTCCTCTGTGTGGAGAGAGACACACTGTGTGCAGGCTAAAAATCTCTTTGAAGTTTCGAGAAGAGAAAGGGCAAGAAGCTGCTGCTACGAAGGTCATCCCACACACCTGTGCCATTGGGCCAAGGAAATGCATTAATATAAGTTGCATAACTTGTTCGCCTCGTAAAACAAACAAGAGCAACGCTAACGCGTGTGCTAATACCCCCGAAGGTAGCCAAGTCATTCTCACATGTGGATAATCAGACAACAGCTTCACTGCTGCTACATTGCAGAACAACACTACATTGCAGAACAACAGTAAGGAATGGCAAAGTGCCAATAAAATTATTATTACTTATATTTTGTTAATATGTTTTGTAACAACAGACAACAGCTTCACTGCTGCTACATTGCAGAACAGCACTAAGGAGTCAGTAATAGAGAAAAAGTTATAAAAATAATTGCAGATGACTTGAATGGTACCATATTGAATAATAACTGAAAGAGGCAAAAATAGGAATAGTACATACCTTTGTTAAAAATTCTCAAACCAGTGAAAAAGTAGAACTGGTCTTGCATCTTTCCCAAGTGAAAAAGGGTGCATAACTGCATCAAAAATTGCCGAGTCAAACCTCAAATTGAAACCACCTGTTGCATCTTTTCCAAGTGAAAAAGGGGGCATAACTGCATCAAAAATTGCCGAGTCAAACCTCAAATTGAAACCAACCTGTACTTTGACATGAGTAATCAGCATATAAAATTTGAAACTCATCAGTTCAGCCAAACAATTTTAATTGGTAGGAAACCAAAAAATCATCAATTTTCAAAGTAAATAAGGGACATAACTCCTGTAAGATTTGTCGCCGAAACCCTAGGTACAAGGGCATCCGTTCCCCCAAGCTGCCCTATCACCATACCAAAGAACATTAAAATCCGACAACTGATGTTCGAGTTATAATACAAAATGTTTGTACGGACGGACGGAAAAAGTAAACAAGGGACATAATTCCTGTAAGATTTGTCGGGCGAAACCCTAGGTACAAGGGCATCCGTTCCCCCAAGCTGCCCTATCACCATACCAAAGAACATTAAAATCCGACAACTGATGTTCGAGTTATAATACAAAATGTTCGTACGGACGGACAGAAAAAGTAAATAAGGGACATAACTCCTGTAAGATTTGTCGGACGAAACCCTAGGTACAAGAGCATCCGTTCCCCCAAGCTGCCCTATCACCATACCAAAGAACATTAAAATCCGACAACTGATGTTCGAGTAAAAATACAAAATGTTCGAACGGACGGATGGAAAAAGTAAATAAGGGACATAACTCCTGTAAGATTTGTCGGACGAAACCCTAGGTACAAGGGCATCCGTTCCCCCAAGCTGCCCTATCACCATACCAAAGAACATTAAAATCCGACAACTGATGTTCGAGTTATAATACAAAATGTTCGTATGGAAGGACGGAAAAAGTAAATAAGGGACATAACTCCTGTAAGATTTGTCGGACGAAACCCTAGGTACAAGGGCATCCGTTCCCCCAAGCTGCCCTATCACCATACCAAAGAACATTAAAATCCGACAACTGATGTTCGAGTTATAATACAAAATGTTCGTACGGACGGACAGAAAAAGTAAATAAGGGACATAACTCCTGTAAGATTTGTCGGACGAAACCCTAGGTACAAGAGCATCCGTTCCCCCAAGCTGCCCTATCACCATACCAAAGAACATTAAAATCCGACAACTGATGTTCGAGTTATAATACAAAATGTTCGTACGGACGGACGGAAAAAAGTAAATAAGGGACATAACTCCTGTAAGATTTGTCGGACGAAACCCTAGGTACAAGGGCATCCGTTTCCCCAAGCTGCCCTATCACCATACCAAAGAACATTAAAATTCGACAACTGATGTTCGAGTTATAATACAAAATGTACGGACAGACGAAAAGGCGGACGGACGTACGGAGACCTCCACTATATATCCCTCGAAAAAATTTTCGGGGGCATAATAAGATTAAATAAAAAAATAAAATAAAATCAACCTCAAACTTTGTCCTTGATCAACATTTTTTCTTAGGTTGATAAAACCATGCAACAACCTAATCAAATGTATATAATTGTAATTAAAGAGTGCTCAAAATGAACTGAAAGTCTGATAGTGATAAGGCCCCCACAATGTAGATCTGTTTCTCAGGACATCTTTTGTAAAATTGCATGTGGGCAGGAGGTTTTTTATTTTATTTTTTATTCTTGTAATTATTTCTATGCCATCAAAAGTTCATGTTCTTGGTTTGTTTTAAGTTTTAGGCCTCATAATCTACAGAATAGCAAGGGTGATGGTGTAGTATTTCGTCCCTTGAGTGCAAAAAGGCTTTGCAATGCAACAGCAATGCAACAGCATTGCAAAGCCTTGTTGCACTCAGGGGACAAATTTATTGATTTTATTAACTTGGGTAAAGTATCAGACATAAACAATTTAATTTTTTTTTTTTTAAAGTTTCCATTGCTTACAAAAAGAGAGCATGCGGCAGCCAAAAGGTCCATGCTGGAGGGCCTGAGAAACAGATTTTTAACTTTTTAGATCTAAACAATATTCAGAAAACATCATTCAAAACACATTAGGTGTTTATATGTTGTCTAGGTATAACTTACTTGTCTTTGTACTTGAAATGTCTAAATGCCTGTGAAATGATTTTACCAATAAGATCATCATGTCCAGGATGGTAAGATAACTGAAAATACAAAACAAAAATAGAATCTTTGATTTCAACATTTCTAAAATTTTAAAATATTCAGTAGATTCATTTAGTGGACAACACATAAAAAAAAAAATAAATTTCTCAACCTTCTCAAGAAGAATTAGCAAAACAAAATTTTGTTATTAGTTCTTTTTCTCTTTTTGGGTTTTCTGATGCACTGAAATCTGAGAAGTTCAAGATAAAGTTGAGTAATTTCCACCAATTTTCTGTGTTTGAATTTCCAAATATTACTTGAACTACAAATGAGTAATATAATATTTCAGTTGTTTTACTGCAAAGGTGAATTTGAGCAGCACATTTTCAAGTTGAAGCTGCTGAGTTGATAGGATGATGTTGTTGTTGTATTCACTCTTGGACAAGGCTCTCAGTAGTAATCAGTTATTGGTATCAGGGGGATAGGCCATATATATGTATGATATACAATTATGGCCGAGAACTTTATTTTTGGTCCAAGGGCCACAATGATATGTAATTTATTGGGCTAATTGTAACTACTCAAGTTAAAAAGCTGATTTTACATATAAATAAGTAAGGGGGCTGGACAACTGTCCTGAATTTACACCTGACCACAGCCTGTACATGTCCAGTATTTAACAGTGATTTCTAGTCAAGTCTTGACTGCCTTAACAGGCAGCCAAGACTTGACAAGAAACCACTGTTTATGTAATTTATTTATTGTCAGCAGGACCTATTCATGATGGCATGTTAAGGGTACCTGTTCTGAGGTCGTAAAGTCAGAAATAGGCCTTTACAGGTTAAATCGTTCCTTAAAAGCATAAAAGTACCCTCTTCCATGCTTTCAGGAGACAAATACAGCAGAACCTGTCTTGAGAGACTGCCCTTTGGGCCACACAAAAGTGGTCTCTCAAGACAGGTGGTCTCTCATAACAGGTTTCAGGTTTTCTCAAGTCAGTGAATAACCAACCACAAAATTCAGAAATGGAGAAGAATGGATTTTTGTAATTACTTTGTAGTTGTTCTTTTTTATGAAGTTTTTATAACAAATTGAAATGGACTGTTACAAAAATTATAAAAATAAATTAGTGTTGAAAATCTTCAATGAAGATTTTCAACTCTAATTTATTTTTATAATTTTTATAACAGTCCATTTCAATTTGTTACAAAAAGATTTTCAACACAAATTTATTTTTATTCCTATCTGTCACATTTCAGGTATGTATGAAACTTTATTCAGCAATAATCCTAATCTTTTCACAGGGGTCTTATAAAAACATCTCAATGTGTAGTGAGTTAGCAATTGAAATCCAATTAAGAGCTTTTAATACTTTTAATTATGTTAGCATAACCACAATGGATTTTCCAATTCCAGAACAGGTAAAAATGTTTTGTCATGGTTTCAGTCTTCAAAGGGGCGGTCTCTCAAGACAGGTCCATTATGACATAAAAATACAAGTTGGTACCAGGTCACAGTAGTCTCTCAAGACAGGTGGTCTCCCATAGTGGGTCCATTATAGAGTAAAACCAATCGGTACCTGGAAGATGTGGTCTCTCAGGACAGGTGGTCTCTCAGGACAGGTGGTCTCTCAAGACAGTGGTCTCTCAAGACAGGTTTTACTGTAGTGTCTGTCACATCATCACTACAGATACAAGATTCCAGAAAGTTCAATGCTTAAGTAAGCAAGGACTACACAGTATTTGAATTTGAATACCTGTGACGGTATTGAAACCAATATTGCAGAACATCAGTATATCGACAAATAGTTCCACCTGAAAGCAAGATATTACAAATCGTCCATTGAATGCAAAAAGCATTGCAGATGGCACCTTGTTGCACTCATGGAATTAAATACCCTTACTACTCTGTATGACATTCATGAGCTGCACAGTTCCCTTGTAATTATTGGTATGCTATGATATTGAAATGGGAAGTAGGCCTATCGGCTAACAGCTTGTCTGATAATATCAAAATTTGGCTGCAATGTACAGCAACAATATACTGTACTGAAAAGGCAAAAGATGTGCTTCAGTCACTGCTGTGTTACATTTGTACCCGTTTAACCGCTTGAGGGATAGATTATTTTGGTGGTCTGAATTTGTTCATAAAAATTTTTTTTACTACATATAGTTTGTAACGGAACAAATTTTTATAAACAAAATATTATTTGCGTTTGACTGAATGTGGAACACAAGCAAGGAAAATGTTGGCTTTCACACTGGTAGCCTCATTTTTTTTTAAAGCTCTGATAGTGGCTTCTAGCACTCAACCAATTAATAGTTTTAAATTCAACTAGAGATGGTCTTTCACCCGGTATATCCCCACCATGGCATACCGCCTAGTGTGGATGACTGAAAAGGGGCATTCAATTTTTCTTAGTAAAAAAAAAATCCAAAATGGCCACCACACCAATCAGCCATCTTGAAACTGAGTGGGAAAAAATTATGTCACGCACTTCCCCTCATCATGTTGATAATTTATGTGAAGTTTCATGAAAATGCAGCTAAAATTGTGGAAGTAGTACGCTCCACAAGTTTACATTAAAAAAAATGCTGATAGGATCACCGATCCAATGTCGAGTTGCACAAAAGTGGGTTCAATCATTATCAAAAAATAGGGCTCTTTCTTTCACCAATGCCAACCTACCTATGGAGTTTCATGAACATGGGTGGACCCATTATCAAGTTATCCGGAAACCAATTGTTTATGATTTATTATGTTCAAGGTCACTGTGACCTTGACTTTTCACCTAGCGACTCCAAACAAAATATTGGTCTTCCACTCACCTAGGCAAACCTACCTATGAAGTTTCTTGAATGTGGGTCAAACCATTATCAAGTTATCATACGGAAAACAATTGTTTATGATTTACTATGTTGAAGGTCACTGTGACCTTGACCTTTCACCTAGTGAGTCCAAAATAAACAGGGTTCTTCCTCTCAAGAAGGTCACCCTACATATGAAGTTTCATAAAGGTGGGTTGAACCATAGTCAAGTTATCATCCGGAAACAATTGTTTGATTTACTATGTTCAAGGTCACTGTGACCTTGACCTTTGACCTAGCGGGTCCAAAATAAATAGAGTTCTTCCTCTCACTGATGCCAACTTACCTATGAAGTTTCATGAACATGGGTCAAACCATTATCAAGTTATCATCCGGAAACCAAGTGTTTTGATTTACTATGTTCAGTCAGTGACCTTGACCTTTGACCTAGCAAATCAAAATAAATAAGGTTCTTCCTCTCACGAAGGCCAAGCTACATATGAAGTTTCATGAATGTGAGTTCAACCATAGTCAAGTTATCATCCGGAAACCAATTGTTTATGATTTAGTATGTTCAAGGTCACTGTAACCTTCACCATTGACCTAGTGAGTTCAAAATAAATAGGGTTCTTCCTCTCACCGAGGCCAACCTACCTATGAAGTTTCATGAACATGGGTCAAACCATTATCAAGTTATCATCCGGAAACCAATTGTTTACCACCAGTCGGCCATCTTGAAACCAAGTGGGAAAACACTTATGTCACGCACTTCCCCTCATCATGTTGATCATTTTTGTGAAGTTTCATGAAAATGTAGCGAAAACTGTGGAAGTAGTTCGCTCCACAAGTTTACATGTGCAATGAACTGATGACGATGGCGACAGGCTGACCAACCGACTGACCGACGGATGGACAAACAAGTTGACTCCTATGTACCCCCTTAAACTTCGTTTTGTGGGGGTATAATTATTTACAAAAATTCCTTGAAATTCACTATCAATGGCAGTCCCCTCTAAGAACAGGCAGAAGGCAAATAAGCATTCACCTGTCTATAAGAATGAGATGCAAAAATTAAGATAAATAGTAAGAATGGATACTAACCCAGCATTTCCTCTAGAGGAAAATAAATGAGGCCGTATAACAGGGCAACCAAGAGTTATCGTGGTAGAAGATTTTTTAATTTGGGGTCCCATAATAGGGCTGAAACGGTTGGCTCATTTTCACAACCGTTAACCGAAAGCTATAACCAGTTAATATCCGGTTATCCATAGCCATTATTTCACCGAATGTCAGACTTTTGGAATTGGAAAGCCGTATTCTCAGAAACTATTCTGTAGTGTGTATACAAACGAACGTTGTCGAGTACTCGACAAAGTTTGTTTGTGTACATACTACGGAATAGTTTCTGCAGTTACTCAGTACTCATGAAAATTGCAGATCATTAACGAAGTCTTGAAGCCAAAGTCGATTATTTCTCAATATATACAACATGGCTTTGAGGTGTAATCTATCCCAAAGGAGAAGCGACAGATTTACTACGTTTTAACCGTGGGATGGCGATCACTATCGATATTTTGGATAACCGGCTGACGTTTTTTCAAATTGGTTAGGTGGGTAACCAGTTTCAAACCGGTTAACAATTTCAGTACTATCCCATAACCCCAGTTCATTGCATATGGGGGATATTTTGAGGTTTTTCACAGTGATATTTGTGTAGGTTTTCAGATTCTGAGAGCTGGTAATTGTGTAAAACAAGCATGTGTTGACAAAAGCATAATTTTTTGCACTTCTGAACTGGAATTTGTGTAAGAATAAGGACCAATGACGAGAAATTCAGGTGAATAAATATCAGTGCTGTTGATCTGAGGAGCGCTATCGCACTCATGCTTTTTCGCGTGTCTAAGTTGGAAAGAAGAAGCTCCCCTTTCCGCACGTCTGTAATTTCAACAAAAAAAGATTCGAGATTCCATTACACTAATTAAAACACACAAATGAGGTGTGAACAGTATACCTGCAAACTGTTGTGTCATTTCAATTAACACTGACAGTGGAAGTACATCTACAGAAGTTCATGCTTTTTCAACACGTGCTTGTTTTGGGTAAATGTTGGAGTAATAAGATTGGTCAGAAAATAAAACGTCACATAATGATATTTACTACTGAATGAAGTTTTACAACTCGCATTATGTAGTGCACACACTGACCAAACAAATCACACCATTTTGTGACATGACATATTTAACATTCAGTGAGGTTATTGTTTACAGTTTGTCTAGCTTTTCATTGGGGAGTGATTAAGTTATGCAGAACTCATGGAACAATCGCGTCATCAGAGTACATGTCTTCAGTCATTTTTCTATGACATTTGTGTACGGAAATGTTCAAAAGATGTCTAGAAATGGCACGTTAACAATCTGTAAATCAATTATTTCTCAGGGATCGGGCAGGTCAGGGTGAATTTTAACATCTTGATTAATGTTTGGAAGGTTACCTGATGGGGAAAGGTGGCTGGCTGATGGCCACTGTGTCAGTATAGCAGAAACCCTGACTAACCTATTGCCAAGTCTCTGAAATCAACTTTACTTCAATTTTCCAATTTATATCAAAATCTTCTGAAGACCATGTAAATCTAAATATCCATGAAACATGCTCAAAGAACTTGTTTCACTGACTTTCATACTTATATGTATTTATTCAACAAAATAATACAAATAACATTGTGATTTTCTGAAATACACATTCAGATTAATCCTCTACCAAATGTAATGGCCCTGAGCAGCCAGCGCTATTTACAGGAATAGCCATCCCAATTTGATCATTTAATTTTTATCTCCAAAGTAGCTTTTGACCCCTCACTGGAATGACCATGTTTAGCCTGTTCCAATGAAGGTTCTTAAGCTATATTTTTAGAAAAACAAATAAACATTTTGTTTTATTTAATATGCAACTTAATTATTATTATTATTGTTAATCTCTAGTAGTGTAAGATAAAGCCTCACAAAGTAGATCTTCTGTTTCTCAGGCCACTTTTTGCAAAACTGCAAGCATGCAGGCATTTTTTTATTTTATTTTTTATTCGTGTAATTATTTCTTTGCCATCAAAAGTTCATGTTCTTGGTTTGTTTTATGTTTCAGGCCTCAAAATCTACAGAATAGCATGGGTGGTGGTGTTTTTCATCCCTTGAGTACAAGAAGGCTTTGCAATGCTAAAGCATTGCAAAGCCTTCTTGCACTCAAGGGACAAATTTATCAATTTTATTAACTTGGGTAAAATATCGGACACAAACCATTTAATTTTCATTTTTAGAAGTTTGCATTGGTTATAAAAAGAGAGCATGTGGCAGCCAAAAGGACTACGTGGGAGGGCCTGAGAAACAGATTTTTAACTTTTGTAGGCCTGAACTGTTGAATAGGATTTTACAGCAACAATGAAAAGTCATATAATGTGTCACAAACTTACTTTACTTAATACTTCTATAAACACCAAACAGTACAGGAACTCCACTGCTAACTGAAAACAAAATAAATATATATATAGTGTGGTGCACTTCCTTACATATCACTTCAAAGAATAACTCTATTTACTGCATATAAGGCCAAATAAAATGAAAGTGTCAATGACACTGTAGCTCAACTTGACAAACTTGAACTTGGTAAGTTATAAATGAAATGGCAAAATTGAAGATCATTGGTACCAATGTCATTTTTTCAGTGGCAACATTTTTTGACAGAAACCGAAGAAAATTGATAGCTCCCATCTAGAGGCCTCCCCAAACAAGCATGCCAGGTTTCAAAGCAATCCGATCCTAAATGTGCCCTGTAGGGTGTATAAAAGGGAAATATTGTGGTCTGACTAGACTAAATTCTAAGAACGTTGGCCGTGGCAACATTTTTTGACGGAAATGGAAGAAAATCAACAGCTCCCATCTAGAGGTCACCGTAAATAAGCATACCAGTTTTCAAAGCAATCTAATCATAAATGTGCCCTGTAGGGTGTGCAAAAGGGAAATATTGTGGTCTGACTAAACTAAGTTCTAAGAATGTTGGCTGCGACAACATTTTTTGATGGAAATTGAAGAAAATCGATAGCTCCCATCTAGAGGTCACCCCAAACAAGCATGAAAGGTTTCAAAGCAATCCAATCATAAATGTACCCTGTAGGGTGTGCCAAAGGAAATATTGAGTCTTCTGACTAAACTAAGTTCCAAGAACGTTGGCCGCGGCAACATTTTTTGACGGAAATTGAAGAAAATCGATAGCTCCCATCTAGAGGTCTCCCCAAACAAGCATACCGGGTTTCAAAGCAATCAAATCATAAATGTACCCTGTAGGGTGTGCCAAAGGGAAATATTGAGTCTTCTGACTAAACTAAGTTCTAAGAACGTTGGCCGCGGCAACATTTTTTGACAGAAATTGCAGAAAATCGATAGCTCCCATCTAGAGGTCTCCCCAAACAAGCATACCAGGTTTCAAATCAATCTGATCATAAATGGGCCCTGTAGGGTGTGCCAAAGGAAAATATTGAGGTCTGACTAAACTAAGTTCTACGAACGTTGGCCGTAGCAACATTTTTTGCCGAAAATTGAAGAAACTCGATAGCTCCCATCTAGAGGTCACCCTAAATAAGCATACCAGGTTTCAAAGCAATCAAATCATAAATGTGCCCTGTAGGGTGTGCCAAAGGGAAATATTGTGGTTTGACTAAACTAAGTTCTAAGAACGTTGGCCGCGGCACCATTTTTTGACGGAAATTGAAGAAAATCGATAGCTCCCATCTAGAGGTCACCCCAAACAGGCATGCCAGATTTCAAAGCAATCCGATCATAAATGTACCCTGTAGGGTGTGCCAAAGGGAAATATTGAGTCTTCTGACTAAACTAAGTTCTAAGAACATTGGCCGCGGCAACATTTTTTAACAGAAATTGAAGAAAATCGATAGCACCCATCTAGAGGTCTCCCCAAACAAGCATAACAGGTTTCAAAGCAATCTGATCATAAATGTGCCCTGTAGGGTGTGCCAAAGGGAAATATTGAGGTCTGACTAAACTAAGTTCTACGAATGTTGGCCGTGGCAACATTTTTTGCCGGAAATTGAAGAAAATCGATAGCTCCCATCTAGAGGTCACCCTAAATAAGCATACCAGGTTTCAAAGCAATCAAATCATAAATGTGCCCTGTAGGGTGTGCCAAAGGGAAATATTGTGGTTTGACTAAACTAAGTTCTAAGAACGTTGGCCGCGGCAACATTTTTTGACGGAAATTCAAGAAAATCGATAGCTCCCATCTAGAGGTCACCCCAAACAAGCATGCCAAGTTTCAAAGTCATCTGATCATAAATGCGACCTGTGAGGTGTGCCAAAGGAAATTGTGGACGTACGTACGTACGAATGTACGTACGTACGTACGTACGCCGACGGACGAGAAGTGATGGCAATAGCTCAGCTTGACTTTGTCAAGTTGAGCTAAAAAATGAATTGATTCTCAGGCAATTTTTTTTTCAAATCAGTGAGGGAGGGAGGATTTTATTTTTATATTTTTTTTTTTCCGTGTAAAGGGTTGAGTATACTCAGTAAATCTTTTTGCTGTCTTTCCACTTGAAAAAGAGAAAAAGGTTGTATTTTAGTGTAATTATAGTATACCTTTTATAACTAACTGCCATAACAATAGCTAAAAGGATTTGTATTTTATTGTTCTTTTTAATGGTTTAGATCTGTCAAACATGATCCATTAGAATAGGCCCCAGTAACCAATGCTTGGGGTAGGAGTCCTTTAAAATGGGAAACATGGCTCTAAATGATTGGTTAAACTTGAGTGAGTTTATATCTGTGTTGCGGCCATTATTAGCCCTTGTGCAGAAATATATGACCTTAAACACCAGCAAATAAATAAATAATGAAATCATGATCCAGTATATCAGAATTTGCCTTGTTACAGTTTATGTTTACATAAACTGCAACAAGAAAAACCAATTTACTGCAAACACAGCTAAATAATTATATTTTGAGAAATGTGAAAAAATGACCATTCCAAGTTTTCACAAATTCTTAAAAAAAACATGACGTAATAAAAATGTCTAATGAGGAGGTTCAAATCCAACGAGGGAGGGCCTGAAAATCAAAACATTATTTTTTTTTAGCCTAACTTTTGAACTCTAAACCATTTGCCATACTTTTAGTACAAACTGGAGGTAAGGCACTTAATCCAGATTGTCCATGTAGGGGCATGGTGGTACTGTGTACTAAGGCGTACTGCATGCCGATAGTGTGCCTGTCTTCAAACAATGCTAACCCTGCTTGTGTGGAGTTAGTATGATGGGGAGTCTGCCTTTGCTTGGTGGTTCTTTCCAGGTACTCTAGCTTCCTCCTCCCATAAAACTGTCCGACACAGGGTGACCCTGGCTGTCGAAAGTGTCGTTAAAACTCCAATAAATAGTACAAAGTAGACCTGTTATCTGAACATTGGTTACAGAGAATGGTAATTCAATAAAAAATATGGAGAGCTGTCAAAAAAAATTCTTCTTTAATAGTACAGTGGAGCCCACTTAATTGGATATCTCTTAACTGAATAACCCTGTTAATTGAATATAATTTCCCAACACAAAACCATTTACCATACCTCCAGTACAAATTTGACTTGTTAATTGAATATAGGTTATAGAGCAAACTCCTGTTAATTGAATAAAAAATCTAATCTTGTAACCTGTTGAGAAATTACCCTGATACTCCCCAGTTTTCCTTTGTTTATAGACCTGATTGGCCTCAGTACATCCAATACAAGAATTTAATCTATTATATCTTGTTTGACAGAGCTCATGGAGCTCTGTCAAACAAGATATAATAGAATAAATGCTAAATTTATTTCTAGAATACAGGAAAGTGACACAATCCCTGTTAATTGAATACTCCTGTTAATTGAATAATTTTCATTGGCAAAGTGTCTATTCAATTAACAGGATTCCACTGTATAAGAATAGTTTAATATAGACTGCAAAGAGTGGGGTGAACATGCAGGCCTGGTATTCTTTAGGAGTGCTGCACACCTACTGCACGCCTAGAAAATATTGAGGAGGGCAATTTTTTTGCACCCCTTGATTTTCTGGAATGCCAGACCTGTTTGGGACTGCCTTTAAAATCTCTTATCATTTCGTTCTCTGTGCCACATTGGAACTCAGGGGACAATTTGTCAATGTTGTATTGATTCGCAATAATTCATGACCCATTCTGTCGGATTTCGATACATTTTGAGTGTAGAAAACACAGACACATAAGAATTGAATGCAACATTTTTAATAATGAGAAGATGTGTGTGCTACGCTGAATATAGTACAATTTTTCAGTCACAATATTAATACCTTCAAGTGAAAATAACCAAAATAGCATACAAGATTTTGCATTGAAAATTTCAGGTGCAAATGCACTCCAAAGCAATCTGAGGAGGGCAATTGTTTTGCTCTCCTTGATTTTCTAGATTGCCAGGCCTGAACATGATTTTATGTGACTCTTTGTTCTAAGAATTACTTGTAGTATATATGCAGTTGCTTTAGTTAGGTATCATTTTTTATGTTCTCTGTTCAATTCAAATGTAAAAGTTCTTAGCTTTGTATGTATCTTCCCTCCAAAACAAATTTCCAATTGGTACTCCCATGACACAAATTTTCCCAATGGCATGCTCCCCGGAGATACTTTCCTAAAGAGTACAGTAGAATCTCTGTAAATCCCAATAAATAAACATATATTTTGTTTTCAGTTCTACAAATACAGAATACATATATTAATTGATTGCCTGTGAAATCAGAATAATGATTTCAGCATTTTTTACTATGATCCTGATAATGGTTTTTATCTAACAATCATATAGATTTTGGCCTTAAAACCACGCGAAACAGTACGTATCACATAATGTGTTCCGATTCCGTATCATATAGATGACTCATTCTGAGATTCAACTTCCGGTAAACACCGCGCTATGACAGATAAATTCATTATATGCATTGTTATTACGCATTAAAATATGAAATTCAAAATTTTGACCAATTCCAACCCAATTTAAACTGAAAAACGTAAAAACAGGCTTTATGTAACGGGATTGTTAGATAAATGTATTATCATGACCAAATGCATGCCCTGCAATTTGTATCAGATTCTCGGTCGTGTTTACAATCGGATCACAACTCGCCCTGACGGGCTCGTTGTGATCTGATTGTACACACGACCTCGAATCTGATACAAATTACAGGACATGCACATGGTCATGATAATGTATATATAGTAGTGACATAATTAACCCTTTAACCAACGCAGACGATATCAAAATTAATTATTTTAAAAATAATTTTTTTTAATTTTTCAAGACGTTTCAACAAAACCATATCATGTGATGCCTCGCTGGAACGAGCTCGACAAGCTCGTTCCAACGAGGGATCACATGACATGGTTTTATTGAAATTTGTTGAAAAATAATATTTTTTCAATTGCTGAATGTGCATATTACGTGGGCGGATGTGGGCGATTCGTTGGGTAAAGGGTTAAAGTATAAATCATTCTGTTACTTACATCTCTTCTTTCACTCAAAAAATCTTTACCCCTGCAATGAAAAAAAATGTCAAATGTTAAATGCTTACAAAAATGATAACTTATGCATGTGAACTGAAACTTACTGAGATGACCTCCCTGTCTTTTCAGCCTGGGAACTAACCATACACAGACTGCAGATACAAACATCATAAATTCCATTGAGAGTTATGTCAGGATTAATCCTCAAGGTTAGGGCTGTCACGATTTTTGAATTTAGGAATTGATTAATCGTCCCAAATAATCAATTATAATCGATTAATCGTACATAGATGACCCCATCCCTACATGTCCCTCTCTTTAAGTCGTTAAAAATGAAGTTCAAGTCAGTTGACCTTCCTCAAGTAAACAACGAAGGCGATCCTCTTTTAGGTACATTCAAAGGTTTGATGTTCTGAACTTTTGAACCGTCAGTGTAATAATCAAGGCTGGTCGTCAGTTGCGAACTTCACAAGTTCGCAACTGCCGACCGGTCTTGATTATTACACTGACGGTTCAAAAGTTCAGAACATCAAAGCTTTGAATGTTCCTAAAAGGCAAATGCTTCTAACGGCTTCTTGAGATTTAACGTCTACGTTCTTGACCCTTTACCTTAAGAAACAATAGTTTTTTTCATTTTTTTAAAATTATTAAACGTCTAAAACGGGGTAAAATTTACCGATTCTTCGACAACGAAAAATACTAATCGATTTTGGCGTGATCGATCAGAAATCGGTTAATCGAATAATCGTGACAGCCCTACTCAAGGTTGAAGAGAATTTTACATATTTTTGCTACAGTTTGACAGTCTACATCCTGTGACTTTGCTGCTGTTTTTTGGCAAGTCTTGGCTGCCTATGTATGCAGCCAAGACTTGCCTAAAAACAACTACTAAGGTACTTAGAATGCATCTTGCGAGTTAAGTAAAATACCGCATGTAGGGGCACCTGTTCTGTTGCAAAAAATGTGATCAAAGTTGGAATTAGGCCCTTAAGGGTTAACCAACAGAGAATTACAACAGGTATCTTATCTATTTGACACTTCAAAGTGATGGCTTCCACACCAAACACTTTTGCATGTGGGTTTTAGGTGCAGGAATTATTTCCGTTGATAAACAAACTAGAGTACACTCTCACAGTGCCGAAGCTGCGACGATTCGTGCAATGCCAATGATGTTTTAAAACTCGTTGGTGACAAAAAAAACTTGTTGGTGACAAAAAAAGTCTTTGTTGATAAGTCCATAAATGTGACAGAAATTATCCGAATGACATGCACTATTGAGAGGGTGTAGACATCATGAAGATACACTTGCATACCAAGTATGGTGTCATTCCATCAAGTAGGAGTTATGAAGTTTTTTAAACTCAGATGGACCGGCCGACCGACCGACAGACAGACCGCCATTGCCACATATAGAGCTGCTCATCGCAGCTAAAAATAGTCACTGGAGTAACAATATGCTCACTCCCCCCCCCCCCCCCCCCCCCACCCAACACCCCTCCATATAAGCTACTAAATGAAGCTTACCTTAATGATTGTGTTAAATTTGTTATCCAGCACAGTTTCTAAGGTATGGCTGAGACAATGTGACCTTCAATGTACATATTGAAGGGTGACCTTGACCTTGAACATGCACAAGCAAGTATTGCATGCTAGACATTTTTTGACATTTCTATAAAGTATGATAATTGTGCTTTGATTAGTTTCCAAGTTGTGGCTGAAACAGGATTTAGGGCCACCATGAAATTTGACCTTGACCTTGAAGTTACAGACCTGGCTATGATACATGATACATCCGCCCATTGTCTTTTATAACTGTGTTAGGTTTGAGGATTGTAGCCACAACAGTTTCTGAGTTATGCCTGAGACATCATTTGTGACCTTGAATATAATGGAATTTAAGTAGTATAACCTTGCCCTTGAAGATATGAAGGTAACCATTATAACCGACACACATTCTGACTGTCCTTAACATTGGTTTTAAGTTTGATAACTGTAGTTTGATTTGTTTCCGGCTTATGGCAGAGACACAAAAAACTGACTGATTTAAGTATGCTCTTGAAATGTGGCCCTGACATTGAAGATACAGACTCAACTATGGTGTGTGACACATCCTCCCATTATCATTTATACTTGACTGAAGTTTGGTAATTGTAGTCCTAATAATTTGTGGCCTTGAATATAATGGAAGTCAAGTACAGTGAGCAGAGCCCACATAATTGGATATCTCTTAACTGAATAACCCTGTTAATTGAATATAATTTCCCATCATAAAACCATTTACCATACCTCCAGTACAAATATGACCTGTTAATTGAATATGGGTTACAGAGTAACCTCCTGTTAATTGAATAAAAAATCTTGTATCCTGTCGAGAAATTACCCTAACTCTCCACAGTTTTTCTTTGTTTATAGACCGATTTGGCCTCAGTACATCTAACACAGACATTTAATCTATTATATCATGTTTGACAGAGCTCATGGAGCTCTGTCAAACATGATATAATAGAATAAATACTATGTTCATCTCTAGAATACAGGAAAGTGATACAAGATCTGTTGATTGAATACTCCTGTTATTTGATGCTGAAGCAATTATTATACATGATACACCTTCTGAGTGTCCTAAACATTTGTTTGAAGTTTGATAAGGCCTAAAAAAAATAAAAAATCTGTTTCTCAGGCCCTCTCGCATGGTCATTTTGGCTGCCGCATGCTCTCTTTTTATAACCAATGTAATCTTAACCCTTTACCTAACGTAATGGCCAAAACCGGCCAGCGCTATTCTCAAAAATCCCCAATTAATTTTCATTATATTTTTCATTTTTTGTCTCAAAAACATAGGTTATGACCCCTCGTTGGAACGAGCTCGTTCCAACGAGGGGTCATAACCTATGTTTTTGAGACAAAAAATGAAAAAAATTAGTTATTCAAGAATTATTTTTGCAAGTGTCGTCTGCTTTTCACGTTAGGTAAAGGGTTAAAAAAAGAAAATTAAATGGTTTATGTCTGATATTTTACCCAAGTTAAAAATAATTAATAAATTTGTCCCCAGAGTGCAAGAAAGCTTTGCAATGCTTTAGCATTTCAAAGCCTTCTTGCTCTCAAGGGATGAAATACACCATCACCCATGCTATTCCATAGATTATGAGGCCAAAAACATAAACCAAGAACATGAACTTTTGATGGCAAAGAAATAATTACTGAAATAAAAAAAAAAATAAAAAACCGCTCGCCCGCATGCAATTTTACAAATAATGGCCTGAGAAACAGAAGATCTACTTTGTATGGCCTAATTGTAGTTTGATACATTTCAGAGTTCTGGCTGAGACAAGAATACTGACTGATTTTACCTTCAAATGTAACATTGACCTTGGAAGTTACTGAGCCAACAATGATATGTTACACATCCACCCATTGGCCTTTATAATCGTGTAAAGTTTGATAGTAGCCCTACAAGTTTCTGAGTAAGGCCAGACATGATATGACCTTGAACATATGAAGGTTGAGTATGACCTTCACCATAAGGATGTGCAAGCAACAATTATTATATGCTGCTCACCTTTGGGACTAACCTTAATATTCAGGTGAAGTTTGATAATTGTAGTTTGATTTGTGTCTGAGTTATGGATGACACACGAATACTGACCAATTTTAAGTATGAAGTTGAAATGTGACCTTCGCCTTGAAGTTATGGACCTGGCTATAGTGTGTGACACATCCACTCATTGTCCCTGATACCTGAGTGAAGCTTGATGACTATAGCCCCAATAATTTTTGAGTTATTTCCTCAGACACCTCTACTTACACTCCCATACACTCACACACTTAAATGACTGTATGCCACCCTACCTAAGTCGGGAGGGTGGGGGGGGGGGGATAAAAAAAAATGCAACTAAATCAAAATTTATTTTAAGGTTACTTTACACATCTATGGCTATTTCAAGATCGCAATGTACAGTTAAAACTAGAAGTCATGTCTTAAAATGTGCACAAATAGCACGTCGATCTGCACGTTAATCTATGCGTTATTACCATAGTAAGGCTATCAAAATCTGTACATATGGCCTGTGCACAAGCAAGTTTCAGCCAATGGACATCCGGGTAACCCGGAGGTCCATTGGCAGAAACATTGCCTGTGTTTGCTATGAGTAACCAGGAAAATCCGCCGTGCTTTGGATGTCATTTGATATGGCAATTGCGCGCAATTCCCATGCGCAATTAAGCCTAGATAAGCGCACAGTTCGTGACAGGACTTCTAGATTTAACTGTAGGTATGAAGTACAGCTTAGCCAATCATTTCTACCTATGCTACCCACATTGAGCACTTCCACTCCAGGTACTGGTAACTGGATCCCATTTTACAAGGAATGCATAACTTCTTTTACAACAGTAAACAAACACTGCTCCACTTCCATGTGTTCCCACAGGGGAAGGAGGAGAAATTTAAGCAATGAATTACAAACAAATATGACAGTTTATAGTCGCACTGTTCGAACAAAATGAGCAAAAATCGGGCCCAAATATATTTTTCAAGGTTTGATTTTGAAGTACTTTCAAGGGCCTGGAATTGTAGTTTTAAAAATCAAGTACTTTCCATGACTTGTAAGAACTCTGGATCTGCAAATAAAATATCCAAGACAAAGCAAATGTTTTAACTCCATTGAGAATAATCTCAGGAAATTAACACTGTTATGTTTGGCTTTGTTAACTCTTCCAGCAACACGATACGTCATAATTTCATTAAGTAGGATGGCTACTAAGTGAACATGTGTGGTAAAACAATTAATATTTTCAACGTGCAGCCTGAAGGCTGTATGTTGAAAATATTAATTGCTCTACCCCCAAATAATGGATATGGACTCTTCCAATTTAACTGGCTTGGAAGATACCACCAGTGTTCAAACGGTTAACACATACAAAATGACCGCCCAAAATTTGTTGTTTTAATAATCTTTTTCAACAAGCTTGTTTCAACGAGGGATCATAGCTATTTTATGGAGACATTGAGACAAAAAAGGAAAAAAAATAATGTTTTGTCTTCTTAAAAGGCATATTCCAATTTTGCAAGGCACTGCAATGAAAAGCAAATTCTCCGCTCATTTGATAAACCATGGCATACATAAAGGTGTAATGAATAAACGAAAATGATTGAAATCTGATAAGTGTTAAAATTATCAAATAATCAATGAAAATTTCAATTAAAAAGCAAACAAGCCGAGACCAATACCGGGTTTGGACCTGCGTCGCTGCATGCGACTGATTACAGAGATGAACAGACTTCAAAGTATCGGAAAACAGGAAGTGGCTGCACAGCAGATCTGAAAATTAGATACACGATACAACTCATCATTTTGAAGCAGCAGACCAAATATAAAATCATTCCCTTTCATAGAAGCTAAGAAAACTTTGACGAAAGAAGTGTTTTGGACGGACTGACGGACGGACGGAGTCGAGCGGTTACTAGACCTGCCTGCCACTGGCGACGCAGGTAAAAATAAAGGGCAATTAATCTCTCAATTTTCAACAAATTACAATGGTTGTGGGTACTGCATTCCGATGAGGGTTAACCCTTTACCCAACGCAGACAATTTCAAAATTTATTATTTTAAAGTTAATTTTTTTAAATTTTTAAAAAAATTCAACAAAACCATATCATGTGACCCCTCGTTGGAACGAGCTCAATGAGCTCGTTTCAATGAGGGGTCACATGATATGGGTTTGTTGAGATATTTTTAAATATTTAATTTTTTCAACCACTCAATTTGCATATTACGCGGGCGGATGCTATCAATTCGTTAGATAAAGGGTTAATAAAATTAGGACTGCACACTTACTGCTGACTTTTATGTCTCTGTCTTGGAAGACAAACATTTTCCATCAGTGTCTGCCTTTCGTACCATCTAAAAAGTGTTCTCAACAAAGAAGGCAGACACTGTTCTGCCACACAGGCCATGGAACTAAGAATCTGAAAGAGAAATTAGAAATTAACACTTGCCAGTAAGCACAAAAAGACGCTGATGTATCTGTACTCAATATGCTCACAATTAATAACTCAACAAAAATGTCCAGAAGTACTGAGTAAAAACATGCCACAGACAGGCCTAATAAACAGCTGCGCCATGAGCACATGATACGCCCATTATTAATTACAAGAGGGAAGCACACAATATGAGCATACATGTGTACTTGTCAGGTTATTTTTATATTCTTGTACAATAATCATAACCAACAACATACTGTGTTCATTAATTTGGAAATAAATTATTTGAATTTCATGTATATATCTTATGTCTATAGAGATCATAACTTCAAGAAAAAATTGTCCGACATGTGGAAAACTGCTTATATTTTGACGAATAAAGTCCCATAACTCTGGAATGACAAATCGGACAGCAACACAAATAGAAAGGGAGTTTCCTTCCATCAACATATACTTTCCACCAAAAAATCACAAAAATTGCTCGAAGCTTTTTCGAGTTATTGTACGACATGTAGATGAACAGATGGATGGATGGATGGATGGACAGACAGACGGACGGACGGACAGCAGTATACCATAATACAACCGTTTTTTTCAAAACAGGCGTATAAAAATGATACAAGAATAATCGATTCTCGCAAAATGTTAATTTGATTCTGATCATAGATTCTGAACATATCCTTAACACTTGGGCTATTGCCACCTATTTTATGAGGATTATCTGTACCTTCTGGTATGAGCATATCAAACCTACCAGCTGATTAATTGTTGAAAAGGGTGCAAAGAGCCCTTTCCAACAATTAACCCTTTACCTAACATGAAAAGCAGACAACACTTGCAAACAAAATTCTTGAATAACTAATTTTTTTCATTTTTTGTCTCAAAAACATAGGTTATGACCCCTCATTGGAACGAGCTCGTCGAGCTTGTTCCAATGAGGGGTCATAACATATGTTTTTGAGACAAAAAAAGAAAAAATAATATAAATTGGATGGCAATTTTTGTGAATAGCGCTGGCCGGTTTTGGCCGTTACGTTGGGTAAAGGGTTATGCAGATGATAGAATTTGAAGTACGTCCTAAATTTTATTAAACTTCCTCACAAACAGACTTACATAGAGGTCCTCCAAATATGGGTAAAGTGGGCGTGGCAGTAAAAGGGTTAACTACCAAGAGAATTCTACTTATTTATTGCTCCCTCATAAGATAACACTGGCCTAGCAGTGGTTTCTACTGAAGTCTTGGCTGCTTCTACCAGCAGCCAAGACTTCACAAGAAACCACTGCCAATCTACTGCAACACCCATCAGCAAGACCACCAAAGCCTGTATATTGGAATATGTGTTCTACATGTATACGTATGACAAGAAACTCTCCAAATTTAGAACAAGGCTTTCAAGAGTTAACCCTTTACCCAACGTAACGGCCAAAACCGGCCAGCGCTATTCTCAAAAATTGCCAATTAATTTTCAAAATATTTTCATTTTTTGTCTCAAAAACATAGGTTATGACCCCTCGTTGGAACGAGCTCGTCGAGGGGTCATAACCTATGTTTTTGAGACAAAAAATTAAAAAATTTAGTTATTCAAGAATTTTTTTTTCAAGTGTTGTCTGCTTTTCATGTTAGGTAATGGGTTAAACTCCAGTAATTGAACAAACATGAGGTTTGTTCTTTTTACAATGGAGTACAGTACAGTCGCTGTGGATTGGTCGTAATCCACCCGTGGGCAGTTGTGTCCACGCATCTGCTTACCAGGTAGTAAAAATCATCATTAGCAAAATTTTAATTAATGAAGCACCGGGTTGTATAGGAATAATCATCAAACATTCCATTAGGCCTAAAAAAATAAAAACTATGTTTCTCAGGCCCTCCCGCATGGTCCTTTTGGCTGCCGCATGCTCTCTTGTTAGAACCAATTTAAACTTTAAAAAAATAAAAATTAAATGGTTTTTGTCTGATATTTTACCCAAGTTAAAAAAATTGATGAATTTGTCCCTTGAGTGCAATAAGGCTTTGCAATGCTTTAGCATTGCAAAGCCTTCTTGCACTCAAGGGATGAAATACACCACCACCCAAGCTATTCTGTAGATTATGAGGCCTAAAACCTACACCAATAACATGAACTTTTGATGGCAAAGAAGTAATTACTGAAATAAAAAAAAAAATAAAAAACTGCAAGCCCGCATGTAATTTTACAAATAATGGCCTGAGAAACAGAAGGTCTACTTTGTGTGGCCTTAATGAAGCACCATGTTTTTTTTACCTGGTAAATGTATGCATGTATGCATGGACGACTCTGCCAACATATGGATTAAGACCAGTCAACGGTAACTGTACTGTAAAAGCCACTAAGGTGCTTTTTGTCACTTTTCAATAAAGCCATGATACCAGCAAAGAATTTCAATAAGATCATGATATGATTGAACTACCGTGGCAAATCATTTTTTACAAAGCCAAATATTACTTTACGAACTTCGTTTGAACAAACTTGATTCTACACCTCATATGGAAGCTCCATAGCAAATATCAAGTCATTGTACACACTGGTTCTTGAGAAGAAGATTTTAAAAATATTTTGGAGTATTTTCCCCCACTCCCTCCCTATGGGGCTGGGCATGCCGAGTTGAACAAAAATGAAATGCCCCTTTGGGACCATCACTCACACAAACTTTCACTTGAATTGGCCCAGTGGCTTTGGAGGAGAAGACCAAAACATGGTGTTGACGGACGACGGACGACGGACGACGGACGGGAAGCGATGAGATTAGCTCAGCTTGACTTTGTCAAGATGAGCTAAAAAGACCACTTTTGTGATCATGGTACAGTAAATACTCAAGTTCACACAAAAAATAATGACTTTTGCATCAACCCCAGTGGTGCAACAGAATTGTCCCCAATCACTGTTTTTTCTCATTTAACTACGAATTTAACCAATTACATCTTTTTTGAAAGAGCTCTGTCAAACAAAGTATGTTTGGTTAACCCTTTACCCAACATAATGGCCAAAACTGGTCAGCGCTATTCTCAAAAATCGCCAATTAATTTTCATTATTTTTTCATTTTGTGTCTCAACAACATAGGTTATGATCCCTCATTGGAACGTGTTCGTCGAGATTTCCTGTCCTGGGCAGGAATATCCACCAGCAGCATGCAAAGAGTTAAATACATGTACACTGCAGGAGAAGACCTAGAGCAGCCAACAATGATGTAAAAACACTGTCAAGATAAATGCTGCCTATACCAGTTGAGTTTTCAAGGAACAATACACTTGCAACAACATTAACAAATTAATATAAAAGGGCAGTTTGTGGCTGTATGTCTGAGACTTAAGGGTTAATCGGTACCATGTTTTTGCTCTGATGGTAACAACACAAAATGGAACGATTGTTATTGTGAAATATTCTGGCATTGGGTACCCACTGTTTTTGAATAGGTACAAGAAAGTGACCAAAAGGAAAAACAGTGGAGCCCACTTAATTGGATATCTCTTAATTGTATATCCCTGTTAATTGAATATAATTTTCAAACACAAAACCATTTACCATACCTTCAGTACAAATTTGATCTGTTAATTGCATATGAGTTGTAGAGTAAACTCCAGTTAATTCTATATAAATTTTTCTAATATGTCGAAAAAATTGCTGTGAGACGCACCAAATTCCCCTTATTTATCAACCTTTTTGGCCTCATACATCCAATACAGACATTTATTCTATTATATCTAGTTTGACAGAGCTCTATGAGCTCTATGAGCTCTGTCAAACAAGATATAATGGAATAAATGCTCAGTTTACCTCCAGAACACAAGAAACTGACCAAATCCCTGTTAATTGTATACTCCTGTTAATTGAATAATTTTCACTGGCAAAATGGATATTCAATTAAGAGGATTCTACTGTATAAGTTTTCAAGAGCAACTGCAATATCGGGACAATAGTCGAAAAGTATGTGTTAAGACATTTCCCAGCACCTTATAAGGAACCATATAATAAATTTGATATTCAATTTACAGGATACAACTGTTAGGGAGTTTGGTGGAACAAAAGTTACATTCAAGTTATATGCAGGTCTGTAGCCAGGATGCTAGTCAGTCTTGGGATGGGGACGAACATGACATTTGGTAGACTGTTGTGGGTGTTTGGGGACCTACCCTTGTTTTAACTAGGATACGCCGGTCATTACACACTAACAAATGGAGGGTCCTAATTAGGACAAGACCTCCAACTTCCAAGAAAATTTTGATAAATTTGTTACTCTACAGCCAAATCTGAGGCATTTATAGTTTGTGTGTGGCCTTATATTGGAGACCATTTTAAGGCTCTATATATTATGTGAAAGTTACACTGGGCCAATGTTTTGGGGAGGGCAGCAAAAATTGTAAGGGCCACCCCCTCCAACACTCTCCAATAACATGTAACAAAATCAAACTATTTGAACAAAATGCCTTTCTCAACTGATGGACTGAGAACCATATTCAAAACATTTGTGATCTTTATTGTGGTACAGTTTAACCCACTTAATTGGATATCTCTTAACTGAATAACCTCTCGTCAGATCACCAAAGTTACGCAACATCGAGCGCGGTTAGTAGTTGGATGGGTGACCATTTCAGCGACTCATTCGCGCTCCCGCATTGTGTCCTTGGGCAAGATTGCCTACATGGGGGCACGATGAAGCTGTGTACTAAGGCGTACTGCACGTCGATGGTGTGCATGTCTTCACCCAATCTAACCCTGCCTGTGCTATGGTGCAGAGTTCAGAGTTACTATGTTGGAGAGCTGACAGCTGCTCATCATTGCTCAGTGGTTCTCTCTGGGTACTCCGGCTTCCTCCACCCGTAAAACTGTCACTGACATGATATAACCCTGGCTGTTAATGTGTCGTTAAACCCTAATAAAAAAACAAAACAAAAAAAAACTGAATAACCCTGTTAATTGAATAGAATTTCCTAACACAAAATCATTTACCATACCTCCAGTACAAATTTGACCTGTTAATTGAATATGGGTTATGGAGTAAGCTCCTGTTAATTGAATAAAAAATCTTGTAACCTGTCAAGAAATTACCCTGACTCTCCCCAGTTTTTCTTTGTTTATAGACCAATTTGGCCTCAGTACATCCAAACCAGGCATTTCATCTGTTGGATGTACTGAGGCCAAATACAGGCATTTAATCTATTGGATGTACTAAGGCCTCAGAAAATCCAATACAGGCATTTGACAGAGCTCATGGAGCTCTGTCAAATATGATATAATAGAATAAATGATAAGTTTATCTCTAGAATACAGGAACATGACACAATCCCTGTTAACTGAATACTCCTGTTAATTGAATTATTTTCATTGGCAAAGTGGCTATTCAATTAACGGGGTTCCACATGTACTAGCACTCCCAAACCCTTCACTAACATAATGGGAAAATAGGCTCCTTTATATACACAAAATCACAATTCAAATTTTATTTTACTTTTTTTATTTCAGTCTCAAAAATATTTCTTAGGAACCCTCAATGGAATGAGCTTGTTCCATTGATGGTGCCATATGCTATGTTTCTGAGGACAAAAAGTGAAAAGTTTAGTTAGGCCTACAAAAATTAAAAATCTGTTTCTCAGACCCTCCCGCATGGTCCTTTTGGCTGCCGCATGCTCTCTTTTTATAACCAATGTAAACTAAAAAATAATGAAAGTGTCAATGACACTGTAGCTCAACTTGTCAAGACAAAGACATGTACATGTATAGTACCGTATGTGATACAGCAATAACAAACATCTAGGTAATGACCTGATAACAAAGGTACATATAAAGTATTGTAACGGTCTGTACATAAATACTGACCGTTGCCTGTAACAAATGTATAGGTAAAGTATTGTAAAGGTGGGTGACAGTCAGATGCTAAACTAGAAAAAAATCTTTGAGTCCCAGAGTGGGTCTGACTGAACCCCAAAATATTTGTTCTCATAGCACAGTGATAACAATTTTAGGCACCCCAAAACACACTCGTTCCTGTCCCACGGTGAAAACAAAAGTACCCAAGAAGTTTTGTGAAGATCAGTTCACAAATACGAGCTGTATAGAACTTGTGACAAAAAAACTGATTGGACCTAATTTCGGTACAAAATGGCCACTGGCAGCCATCTTGAATTTTGGACCGTACCCAGAAACACTCATTCTCATCCCAAGGTGATAACAAAGGTACCCAAGAAGTTTTGTGAAGATCGGTTCATAAATACAGCCTCTACCCTGAGCGGTATTGACATGTGTGCTTACATTGTGTAAGTAGCACTGAATAAATCAAAGTTCATCTAATTTGCATAATTTCTGCACGAAAAAAAACCCTTACAATATGTGATGTATTCCATGTTACTAAACAGTCATACAAAAATTTATTCAAATCAGAACTTTCATACAGAAGTTCTGTACAAAAGACTGCACTAATTTTGGTACAAAATGGCTGCTGGTGGCCATCTTGAATTTTGGACCACACCCCAAAACACTCGCTCTCATCCCATGGTGATAACAAAGGTACCCACGAAGTTTCGTAAAGATTGGTTCATAAATATGGCCTCTAGTCTGAGCTGTATAGAAGCTGTGTACAAAAAACTGATTAGACCCAATTTCAGTACAAATTGTCCACTGGCAGCCATCTTGAATTTTAGACCGCACCCAGAAACACTCGTTCTCATCCCAAGGTGATAACAAAGGTACCCAAGACATTTCGTGAAGATCAGTTCATAAATACAGACTCTAGTCTGAGCCGTATTGACATGTGTATTTACTGTGTGTAAGTCACACTGAAAAAATCAAAGTTCATCTAATTTGCATAATTTCTGCACGAGAAAAAAACCCGTATTATATGTGATGTATTCCATGGTACTAAACATTCACACAAAAAATTATTCAAATCAGCGCTTTCATATGGAAGTTCTGTGCAAAAATCTGATTGCACCTAATTTTGTACAAAATGGCTGCCATCGGCCATCTTGAATTTCGGACCGGACCCAAAAACACTCGTTCTCGTCCCACGGTGATACCAAAGGTACCCAAGACGTTTTGAAAAGATCGGTTCATAAATACGGCCTCTAGCCCGAGCCGTATTGGCATTTGCACTTACAGTGCTGAAAGTAACCCGAAAAAACATCAAAATTAGTCTAATTTGCACAATTTACGCACGAGAAAAAAACCCGTATTATATGTGATGTATCCCATGGTACTAAACATTCATACAAATGAAAGTGTCAATGACACTGTAGCTTAACTTGTGTGTTGTGTTTAATGAAAAGGATAATGTTCAATGTTTATGGAAGGATTATGAAATAATTCAAGAATTGTGATAATTGGGAATATGTTCATTTCTGTTCCTGTATGCTATGTTTATGATAAAAATAATATGAGGTGTACACTGTACTAAAGAGCTGAGGGGTGGGTTAATATGACCTCACAGTTAATGTATGTGGCCCTCACAGTTAACGTATATCAACAAAAGTTACCAAGTAACAGTGAAATTATTCCAAAACGAGTCATCCTATCAAGTTACATTAAAATCCCTTCATAAATATGGCCTGTAGACTGTGCTAAAGGTTTTCGGGCTTCGGGCCCCTGTAGCCGTCAGTTTCCCAATTGCGTCCAAAGGAGACGTTCTCATCTAGACATTATATGAAGTCAACCTACCAAGTTACAATGAAATCCCTTAATAAATATGACCTGTCGACTGTGCTAAAGGTTTTTGGACTTTGGGCTCTGGCAGCCATCATGGTTGAATGATCGCAACTAAAAGGGGACATTCTCATCTGGGCATCATCTGGAGTGATCCTACAAAGTTACAATGAAATCCCTTCATAAATATGACCTGTAGACTGTGCTCAAGGTTTCTGGGCTTCGGGCCGTTGACCAATCACGACCAAAAGGGGATGTCATCATCTAGGCATTATATGGAGTCAACCTAACACCATCAAGGCTGAATGATCACGACCAAAATGGGACGTTCTCATCTAGACATTATTTGGAGTCATCCTACCAAGTTACAATGAAATCCCTTCATAAATATGACCTGTAGACTGTGCTAAAGGTTTTCAGTCTTCGGGCACCTTTAGCCGTCAAAGTTGCCCAATTGTGTCCAAAAGGGGACGTTCTCATCTACACATCATATGAAGTCAACCACCAAGTTACAATGAAATCCCTTCATATATATGACCTGTAGACTGTGCTTAAGGTTTTCGGGCTTCGGGCTCGGGCAGCCATCATGGTTGAATGATCGCAACCAAAGGGGACAATCTCATCTGGGGCATCATCTGGAGTGATCCTACAAAGTTACAATGAAATCCTTCACAAATATGACCTGTAGACTGTGCTCAAGGTTTTCGGGCTTCGGGCACTTTTAGCCATCACAGCTGACCAATCACGACCAAAAGGGGATGTCATCATCTAGGCATTATATGGAGTCAGCCTAATAGGTTACAATGAAATCCTTCCACAAATATGACCTTTTACCTACGCTAAAGGTTTTTGGGCTTGGGCACCAATCAAGGCTGAATGATCGCGATCAAAATGGGATGTTTTCATCTAGACATTATTTGGAGTCATCCTACCAATTAACAATGAAATCCCCTCATAAATATGACCTGTAGACTGTGCTAAAGGTTTTCGGGCTTTGGGCACCTTTAGCCATCACAGTTGCCCAATCATGTCCAAAAGGGGACGTTCTCATCTAGACATCATATGAAGTTAACCTACCAAGTTACAATGAAATCCCTTCATAAATATGACCTGTAGACTGTGCTAAAGGTTTTTCGTGCTTCGGGCTCGGGCAGCCATCATGGCTGAATGATCGCAACCAAAGGGGACAATCTCATCTGGGCATCATCTGGAGTGATCCTAAGAAGTTACAATGAAATCCCTTCATAAATATGACCTGTAGACTGTGCTCAAGGTTTTCGGGCTTCGGGCACTTGTAGCCATCACAAATGACCAATCACGACCAAAAGGGGATGTCATCATCTAGGCATTACATGGAGTCAACCTAACAGGTTACAATGAAATCCTTCCATAAATATGACCTTTTGCCTATGCTAAAGGTTTTTGGGCTCGGGCACCCATCAAGGCTGCATGATCGCGATCAAAATGGGACGTTCTCATCTAGACATTATTTGGAGTCATCCTACCAAGTTACCATGAAATTTCTTCACAAATATGACCTCTAGACTGTGCTAAAGGTTTTTGGGCTTCGGGCACCTTTAGCCGTCAAAGTTGCCCAATCGTGTGCAAAAGGGGACGTTCTCATCTAGACATTATAGGAAGTCAACCTACCAAGTTACAATGAAATCCCTTCATAAATATGACCTGTAGACTGTGCTTAAGGTTTTCAGGCTTCGGGCTTGGGCAGCCATCATGGTTGAATGATCACAACCAAAGGGGACAATCTCGTCTGGGCCTCATCTGGAGTGATCCTACGAAGTTATAATGAAATCCCTTCATAAATATGACCTGTAGACTGTGCTCAAGGTTTTCGGGCTTCGGGCACTTGTAGCCATCACAGCTGACCAATCATTACAAAAAGGGAATGTCATCATCTAGGCATTATATGGAGTCAACCTAATAGGTTACAATGAAATCCTTCCACAAATATGACCTTTTACCTATGCTAAAGGTTTTTGGGCTCGGGCACCCATCAAGGCTGAATGATCATGATCAAAATGGGACGTTCTCATCTAGACATTATTTGGAGTCATCCTACCAAGTTATAATGAAATCCCCTCATAAATATGACCTGTAGACTGTGCTAAAGGTTTTCGGGCTTTGGGCTCCTTTAGCCATCACAGTAGCCCAATCATGTCCAAAAGGGGACGTTCTCATCTAGACATTATATGAAGTTAACCTACCAAGTTACAAAGAAATCCCTTCATAAATATGACCTGTAGACTGTGCTAAAGGTTTTCGGGCTTCGGGCTCGGGCAGCCATCATGGTTGAATGATCGCAACCATAGGGGACAATCTCATCTGGGCATCATCTGGAGTGATCCTAAGAAGTTACAATGAAATCCCTTCATAAATATGACCTATAGACTGTGCTAAAGGTTTTCGGGCTTCGGGCTCGGGCAGCCATCATGGTCGAATGATCGCAACCATAGGGGAAATCTCATCTGGGCATCATCTGGAGTGATCCTACGAAGTTATAATGAAATCCCTTCATAAATATGACCTGTAGACTGTGCTCAAGGTTTTTGGGCTTCGGGCACTTGTAACCATCACAACTGACCAATCACGACCAAAAGGGGATGTCATCATCTAGGCATTACATGGAGTCAACCTAACAGGTTACAATGAAATCCTTTCATAAATATGACCTTTTGCCTATGCTAAAGGTTTTTGGGCTCGGGCACCCATCAAGGCTGCATGATCGCGATCAAAATGGGACGTACTCATCTAGACATTATTTGAAGTCATCCTACCAAGTTACAATGAAATCCCTTCATAAATATGACCTGTAGACTGTGCTCAAGGTTTTTGGGCTTCGGGCCCCTGTAGCCGTCACAGTTGCCCAATGACGTCCAAAAGGGGACTTTCTCTTCTAGACATTGTATGAAGTCAACCCACCAAGTTACAATGAAATTCATCAATAAATATGACCTGTAGACTGTGCTAAAGGTTTTCGGGTTTTGGGCTCGGGCAGTCGTCACGGTTGGCAGATCATGCCCAAATGGGGAAATTCTCTTCTAGACATCATAAGGCGTCATCCTACCAAGTTACAATGAAATCCCTCCACATTAAACATGACCTGCAGTCTGTGCTAAAAGTTTTTGGGTTTCGGGCTTGGGCAGCCATCACGGTTGATAGATCAAGCCCAAAAGGGGACGTTCTCATCTAGGCATTATACAGAGGCATCCTACCAAGTTACAATGAAATCCCTTCATAAATACGACCTGTAGACTGTGCTAATGGTTTTCGGGTTTTGGGCTCGGGCAGCCATACCGGTTGCCCGATTGCGACCAAAAGGGGACGTTCTCATCTAGACATGACCCCAAACCTGCATATGAAATTTTGTGACGATCAGACAAGAACTGCGTGGTGTAGCCCATGCTAAAGGAAAATGTGAACAGACGTCACAGACTCACAGACTAACAGACTTCCGCACGCGTGATGGCAATAGCTTATCTTGACTATGTCAAGTTAAGCTAAAAATTATTCAAATCAGAGCTTTCATATGGAAGTTCTGTACAAAAAACAGATTTCTGCATCGTTGGTACAAAATGGCGGCTGGCAGCCATCTTGAATTTCGGACCGCACCCAAAAACACTCGTTGTCGTCCCATGGTCGTAACAAAGGTACCCAAGAAGTTTCGTAAAGATCGGTTCATAAATACGGCCTCTAGGCCGAGCCGTATCCAATTGTTGACGTACGGACAGACGGACGACGGGCCATGACAAAAGCTCAAATTTGGCTTCGCCAAAGTTGAGCTAAAAATTAAATGGATCATGTCTGATGTTTTACCCAAGTTAAAAAAAATTGATAAATTTGTCCCTTGAGTGCAAGAAGGCTTTGCAATGATTTAGCATTGCAAAGCCTTCTTGCTCTCAAGGGACGAAATACACCACCACCCATGCTATTCCGTATTATGAGGACTAAAACCTAAACGAATAACATGAACTTTTGATGGCAAAAAATAATTACAGAAATAAAAAATTAAAGAGAAAATGCTCGCCTGCATGCAATTTTACGAATAATGGCCTGAGAAACAGAAGATTTACTTTGTGTGGCCTTATTCAATAATTTTTTTGGTACATATAATCCTCTAGTTGTGTTGGTTGAGGGGTTAATTCAGCTCTGACGGTGGTTTCAAGAATAGAGACTGTCCAGATAAGACAAAATAATTCTCTCACACTCAAATGATTATACTTTTCACTAACCACTTAAAATCGTAAATTTTCTTCTGCAAATATCGGGACAGTTGTCAGCTTGTGACTAATATCTTATCTCCCCCGACTAATAATACTTTATTAAAGAACAAAAGCCACAAATGCATTTTTTAAATTCAAAAATTTCAAGTACCATTATCAATGACCTTACACTGCGTTATCCCTGAATAAATATTAAAAGATTTATTTATCCTAGACCAATACATCACATAAGAAAATTATCCCGGTACAATCTTCAAATACTTCCTTTCAAACTAAGTGATACTTTGAACATTAAATGCAAAAAAGATTACCAGGTACAGTGGACCTTCAATATGTTGAATAAAATAAAATAGTTTTCCAAACAAGAGGCCCTAAGGTGTCTTAACCCTTTACCCAATGCAGACGATATCAAAATTTATTATTTTAAATACCATTTTTTTAAAAAATTTTCAAAAAATTTCAACAAAACCATATCATGTGACCCCTCATTGGAGCGAGCTCAATGAGCTTGTTCCAAAGAAGGGTCATATGATATGGTTTGGTTGAAATATTTTGAAAAATTTAATTTTGTCAACTGCTCAATTTGCATATTACATGGGATGATGCGGGCGATTCTTTAGGTAAAGGGTTAACTGGTACAGTGCTAAATTATTTTTCAAATGTGATTTATGAGTGTTTTTTTCAATGATATCATGCTACCAGCAAGGGGAAGAAAATATTATTTATAAATAATTGTTTTATTATCATTTATTGGAGAGTGCCCATTGGCACTCTCCAAAAAATAGCAATAAAATGATTTATATAAAAACATTTTTTCTACTGCTGAGCTAACAAGCTATTGATTAGGCCTAAAAAAATAAAAAATCTGTTTCTCAGGCCCTCCTGCATGGTCCTTTTGGCTGCCGCATGCTCTCTTTTTATAACCAATTTAACTTAAAAAAAATTAAAATTAAATGGTTTATGTCTGATATTTTACCCAAGTTAAAAAAATTGATGAATTTGTCCCTTGAGTGCAAGAAGGCTTTGCAATGCTTTTGCATTGCAAAGCCTTCTTGCTCTCAAGGGATGAAATACACCACCACCCATGCTATTCTGTAGATTATGAGGCCTAAAACTTGAACCAAAAACACAAATTTTTGATGGCAAAGAAGTAATTACTGAAATAAAAAATAAAATAAAAAAAACGCTCGCCCGTATGCAATTTCACAAATAATGGCCTGAGAAACAGAAGATCTACTTTGTGTGGCCTTACAGAGTAATGCCACTAAAGGGCTTTTAGCAGTTTTCAGTAGAGCCACAATAGTGCCTTCTAGCACTCAACCAGTTAATTCTTTTTATTTTTTTTTTATTGGTGCTTAACGCCACATCAGCAGCTAAGGCTATATCGTGGCGATAAAAGTATGCAGTTTTCAAAAAGACCATTATCCACCATGAAGCAATTAAAAAAAATCGCGACATCGATGCCATAGCTGCAACGGGTGGTGCAATCTCACAAAATTCTAAGTTCATCAAGGGCCATAACTCCAAGAAAAATATTTGGAACAACACATGCATTGAACAGTGGCTAGACATCAATAAGATACACTTACATGCCAAATATAAAGTTATTCCATCAAGTATTTCAAAAGTTATTGAGTTTTGAAACTCGTTGGTCACAGACAAACTCGTTGGTCACAGACAGACCGACTGACAGACCGACTGACAGACCGACCGACCGACCGACCGACCGACCGACCGACAGACAGACAGACAGACAGACAGACAGACAGACAGACAGACAGACAGACAGACAGACAGACAGACAGACAGACAGACAGACAGACAGACAGACAGATAGACAGACAGACAGACAGACAGACAGACCGACAGACAGACAGACCGACTGACAGACCGACCGACCAACAGACAGACCGACAGACAGACCGACATTGCCACTTATAGAGCTGCTAGTCGCAGCTAAAAAGTCGTTGAAATACGAAATCAGAAGAATAAACTAAGGAGTATGAAACGTAATGTGAAGGTGAGACTAGTAATACAAAAAATGCTGTGTGAGTCAACCTGTGAAATAAATATGGATAGATGAAAATTTAAAAAAGTAAAAACAATTTAAAATTTATTAAAAAGGCTGATTACTTTCAAAAATGCGATAACTTTTTGCGGGCTCGTACGATAAAATAAATCTCTTAAAGATCCAACTGTAAAATACTGCCCTCTGACATTATTAAAATAGGTACAATATAAAAGAATGTGTTCCACTGACAGCACCTGCTGGCAGGGAACACACTCTGGTCGCATATTACCCTCTAACAAAAAGGAATGTGTATGTCGTGTATGACCAATATGACAACCAGTTAATTGCTCATCTGATGAAAGTGTCTAAAGAAAGATTTAAGGTCACATTCAGCATCTATATGTAAATATAGTTAATCTAATTTAGCTAGGAGAGTAGGGGCAGAAAGATCTGTTGGGTGAATTTTTTTTGAGTAAAATGACTCAACCCCCTTCAAAACACATTTTGAAGTGAAGAGAAAAAAAACAGCTCAATGGATCCCTCCCACTCCGCGTCCCCACCCCATCTCCATTCTTCACATGGTAAAAGTTCATTTTTTTGCACAAAATCATGCACAATCACCCACATCTTCTCCAGCAAAAAAAAATAATTTTGTCCTATGGACCCTTTTGTGCCCCCTCTGCTGGCCTCAAAAGGCCTGGCGGTCTCCATTCAAGCAAATGTTAATCTTACATACTCACATTTACATCTGACTAAAGTTTACAACAATAACTCTGTCACATATGGGACCAATTCATTTAAACAAACAATACATTTTCCATTGAGTTCTGTGTTAAATTTGTAACCCTTGTGGTGCCACCTAAATCAGTCAAGCATAGCACTTTAAACAAACTTTAATCTAGGAGTTATAGCAGGCCTGGCATTCTTAAAAATGCAGGAGGGCTAAAAATCACTCTCCTCACATGGCCTAGGGGTGCGATCAGCTCTCCTCAAGACTACAAAAGCTAAAAGTGGCAAAATGAAGTTGTACTATTTATGAATTTTGCCTAGTGGGCTTTGTACATTTTATTCGGAGCTTTTAACCAGGTTGTCTCGGTGAGACGGATACACAGCCCCTCCCTCACCTCCAGGCCTTGCCAAGGCCCAGAGGTGTGGGAGGGATAGTGTGGCCATTTTGCAGAGATCACTAACATAGCAGAGATCTGAAAACCTGTGGGTTTTAGGAATAGGCTGTTGTGGTAATCATTATTTTCTAAGGCTAGGAGGGCTATTTTTCGCCCTCCTCAATTTTTTTAAGGCAAGCAATAGGCGAGTGAATAAATCGCTCTCCTGAAAATGCCAGGCCTGTTATAGTAATGCGATGTACCAAATATAAAAAGATTCTGCCTGGTGGGTCTGAAGAAAAAAGATCTTTGAAGAATATTACTCATACCATACTGAAAACAAAAGTTAAAATTTGGGCTCTAATAGGGATTTTTAAAGAATTTTCCTCATATTGAACTAAATTAAAGTCTGAGTTCCTATAGGGAGCCCAAATATGACCCCAGGGACTTGATTTGAACAAAATTGAATCTGCACCCTCCACTATACACCAATCATCAAAAACTTCTTCCTGGGAGATCTGAAGAAGAAGATTTTAAAAGATTTGCAGTCATAATGGATGGATTTAACATTTGGATTCACATGGGGAACACAAATATGAACTGTTTTTTGAGGCAAGCGATCACCCTAGAACACTATCGAACGCCTAATTTTCCATCCAGGAGAGTGTTTCATTGCACGCCTTGTCGAGTGACAGTCGCGAACATCAGCATTTCAAATTATAAAGAACAGCGCAATAATCCTACAAGTGTTACACAACTTACAGCTGATCTGTATTCGAGAGTGAGTTGCCTCTGTTATCACCATACTGGCCAGTATGTACGTCACACTTTTTTCCTAAAAAAATGCGCCCCTCCACATCCCCCCCTCCCCCAATATCTTTAATAAAGCACTTCTTTGTAAACATGCACAGTGTTTTTTAGTATTTTGATTTGAAATCACAAGATATGATAGACAACTCAATACGAGGAAAAACAATGAAGTGCCATGACCTTTTACTCAAAAACAATATCTCACAATTCGTTACTGCTGTCTTCAGTTTCATTTCTTCATGAATATTAAATAATACAGCTGTTATGGATGTGAGATGTTCATACCCTGTGTCCATTGTTCAGTTCTTCTTATGAGCTATTTTATTTTATGTGTTAATAGATACGTCCAGTGGTATGTTTGTTAGTTATTAACTCCAAACATGCTGTTGGTGGACATTCCTGCCCGGGACAGGATTTCCCTTGTCACTGAAATAAGTATAATTTAGGCATAATTATGATTTATTTATTTATTGGTGTTTAACCCTTTACCCAACGAATCGGCAATAGCCGTCCTCGTAAAATGAAAATTCAGCAGCTGAAAAAATATTATTTTTCAAAAGATTTCAACAAAACCATATCATGTGACCCCTCATTGGAACGAGCTCGGCGAGCTCGTTCCAATGAGGGGTCACATGTTATGGTTTTGTTGAATTTTTTTGAAAAAATTTAAAAAATGATATTTAAAATAATAAATTTTGATATCGTCTGCATTGGGTAAAGGGTTAAGGTCACATACTTAGGCACAATGGCTAATCATGACCGTGACAGTTTTATGGGTGGAGGAAGCCGGAGAACCTGGAGAGAATCACCGAGCTGCCAGCTCCCCAACATCGTAACACCTCACTGCAGCACAGGCAGGGTTAGATTGGTTGAAGATATGCGCACAATTGACATGCAGTACGCCTTATTAGTACACGGCATCATTGTGCCCCCATGTGGACAATCAGGGTTAAGTGCCTTGCCCAAGGACACAGCGCAGGAGTCCGAATCGATCGCTCAGATGGTCACCCATCTAAGGACTAACCGGGCTCGATGTTGCTTAACTTCGATGATCTGACGAGAACCGGTTAACGCCACTGCGCCCCATTTGGGCACAATAATCAAATTGTCTCATGTAAATTGAACAGACTTTTTGACCAATGTTTTCTTGAGTTAAACATGGATAAATTTTTCATTATATCTAGTCATGGCTGCTTTAAAGCAGCCATGGCTAGATTTGATGAAAAATATTTTTAAAATACGCAGCGGGTTACGAGATAATATTGAATGGATTGTTGTTGTGCAAGCTTCTCTTCCTCTTTATTTCTATTTCTCCATTGTGTGAAAACATGTACCCCATAACTGATGTGTGGATAGCACATATCCTAGATACAACTACTATGTTCATTTTAATTCATAATTAATTTCTGGGATAATGTTTGTATAAATATATTTGAAAGAGATGGAAAAAAAAGTTCTGTTTCAGATCACTAGTTGCCATTTTTTTTCAAACTGATACCAAAAGTGATAGGGCCATCTTACCCACGTTCTCACTGCCACTGAACAGCTCAATAATATTCAAAAGTACAAAGTTCCAGCATTGATGGAAAGGTTGATCAACCTGGCTCCAGGTTTCATCACTTTCTCAGATGGATAGACTAAATAAAACACTCCCCAAAATGATTTTGTGAGTAATTTTATTTCTTACACATGAACACACGAGATAGACACAAATGTGTCAAAGTATTCATTCCCTGAATGTTGAGCCTTCAAAAACTAAAACTATGGACAATGTTCTGGGCAAAATTCACTACTTACCTAACTATTAAACATTGTCAATAACTCAATTAAATAGGAATTGAGCCTACATGAATGAATTGTCTAATGTCAATTTTATCCAATTTTTGTTGGAAATGTAACAAATTGAAGTTAGTACGAGAGATTCGAAAAAATCTAATCTTGAGACTGATTTGGGATTGATCTTGAAGCAGACGTATGGTATCGATATCGAACTGAATCTCGAATATTTGTAGGACGGTAGATAGAGTGTAGGATTCAAAAAACTAATGGAAATACTTATATTGGATTGTGGACATTTTTTTAAAGTGAATTTCAATGAAAGTGTCAATGACACTGTATCTCAACTTGTCAAGACATGTACATGTATAGTATGTGACACAGCAATGACAAACATCTAGGTAATGACCTGATAACAAAAGTACATATAAAGTACTGTAACGGTCTGGACATAAATACTGACCGCAGCCTGTAACAAATGTATAGGTAAAGTATTGTAAAGGTGGGTGACAGTCAGATGCTAAACTAGAAAAGAAATCTTTGAGTCCCATAGTGGGTCTGACTGAACCCCCAAATATTTGTTCTCATAGCACAGTGATAACAAAGGCACCCCAAAACACACTCATTCCTGTCCCAAGGTGAAAACAAAGGTACCCAAGAAGTTTCGTGAAGATCAGTTCATAAATACGAGCTGTATAGAAGTTGTGACAAAAAGCTGATTGGACCTAATTTCGGTACAAAATGACCACTGGCAGTCATCTTGAATTTTGGACCACACTCAGAAACACTCGTTCTCGTCCCAAGGTGATAACAAAGGTACCCAAGAAGTTTCGTGAAGATTGGTTGATAAATACAGCCTCTAGAACGAGCCGTATTGACATGTGCACTTACAGTATATAAGTAGTACTTAATAAATCAAAATTCATCTCATTTGCATAATTTCTGCACGAAAAAAAAAACCTGTAATGTATGTGATGTATTCCATTTTACTAAACATTCATACAAAAATTTATTCAAATCAGAACTTTCATACAGAAGTTCTGTACAAAAGACTGATTGCACTAATTTTGGTACAAAATGGCTGGTGGTGGCCATCTTGAATTTCGGATCACACCCAAAAACACCCGTTCTCATCCCACGGTAATAACAAAGGTACCCAAGAAGTTTCGTAAAGATCGGTTCATAAATACGGCCTCTAGCCTGAGCCATATATAAGTTGTGTACAAAAAACTGATTAGACCTAATTTTGGTACAAAATGGCCACTGGCAGCCATCTTGAACTTTGGACAGCACTCAGAAATACTCGATCTCGTCCCAAGGTGATAACAGAGGTACCCAAGAAGTTTTGTGAAGATCGGTTGATAAATACAGCCTCTAGCCCGAGCCGTATTGACATGTGTACATACTGTGTGTAAGTAGCACTGAAAAAATCAAAGTTCATCTAATTTGCATAATTTCTGCACGAGAAAAAAACCCGTATTATATGTGATGTATCCCATGGTACTAAACATTCATACAAAAAATTATTCAAATCAGCGCTTTCATATGGAAGTTCTGTGCAAAAATCGGATTGCACCTAATTTTGTACAAAATGGCTGCCATCAGCCATCTTGAATTTCGGACCGCACCCAAAAACACTCGTTCCTGTCCCACGGTGACACCAAAGGTACCCAAGAAGTTTCGTAAAGATCGGTTTATAAATACGGCCTCTAGCCCAAGCCCTATTGGCATTTGCACTTTACAGTGCTGAAAGTTAAACTCAATACATCAAAGTTAGTATAATTTGCATAATTTATGTACGAGAAAAAAACCCGTATTATATGTGATGTATCCCATGGTACTAAACATTCATACAAAAAATTATTCAAATCAGCGCTTTCATATGGAAGTTCTGCGCAAAAATCTGATTTCACCTAAGTCTGTACAAAATGGCCACCAGCGGCCAACTTGAATTTCGGATCGGACCCCAAAACACTTGTTCTCGTCCCACAGTCATAACAAAGGTACCCAAGAAGTTTCGTAAAGATCGGTTCATAAATACGGCCTCTAGCCTGAGCCATATATAAGTTGTGTACAAAAAACTGATTAGACCTAATTTTGGTACAAAATGGCCACTGGCAGCCATCTTGAACTTTGGACAGCACTCAGAAATACTCGATCTCGTCCCAAGGTGATAACAGAGGTACCCAAGAAGTTTTGTGAAGATCGGTTGATAAATACAGCCTCTAGCCCGAGCCGTATTGACATGTGTACATACTGTGTGTAAGTAGCACTGAAAAAATCAAAGTTCATCTAATTTGCATAATTTCTGCACGAGAAAAAAACCCGTATTATATGTGATGTATCCCATGGTACTAAACATTCATACAAAAAATTATTCAAATCAGCGCTTTCATATGGAAGTTCTGTGCAAAAATCGGATTGCACCTAATTTTGTACAAAATGGCTGCCATCAGCCATCTTGAATTTCGGACCGCACCCAAAAACACTCGTTCCTGTCCCACGGTGACACCAAAGGTACCCAAGAAGTTTCGTAAAGATCGGTTTATGCTGAAAGTTAAACTCAATACATCAAAGTTAGTATAATTTGCATAATTTATGTACGAGAAAAAAACCCGTATTATATGTGATGTATCCCATGGTACTAAACATTCATACAAAAAATTAATCAAATCAGCGCTTTCATATGGAAGTTCCGCGCAAAAATCTGATTTCACCTAAGTCTGTACAAAATGGCCACCAGCGGCCAACTTGAATTGGATCGGACCCCAAAACACTTGTTCTCGTCCCACAGTCATAACAAAGGTACCCAAGAAGTTTCGTAAAGATCGGTTCATAAATACGGCCTCTAGCCCAAGCCGTATTGAATTGTTGACGGACAGACGGATGACTGGCCATGGCATAAGCTCAAATTTGGCTTCGCCAAAGTTGAGCTAAAAATGAAAACATTCTATTTTCAATTAATAGCTTGTTTTTATGAAAATCTTTCATAAAACAGCCAGGAATGATAGAATGTAACTTATGCAAATATTGTATAAAACACATGGTCCCGAGGATCAGGCCCGAGTAAATTATGCGAGATTTGCATCAGTTAAATTTTGTGTACTTTCCATTTTCTGAATAGGCTAATACAAATAATTTCCACACTTTGGACATGACTGAGAGGTTAACCAGCATTTAACATTGTAACTGGAAACAGCTTGTAGCTGTTCCACAACAGGTTAATTGATTAAACATTTTAATACTAAATACTTGATGGTAATGTATAGGATAAAATATGGTAAGTCATGAACACCTGTGTTGTTCAACTGTTTCATTGCTAGCAAACCAATATTGATGCAGTTTTAGAAACGCTGGAAGTAGAGCCAAAATAGCTATGGATTTCTGAAACAGAGGAACTTATTGCTTGATAATGTCTGGTTAATGGTTATTTTGAAATGATACAAAAACAAGACTGAAGCATCCCCCCGAACAGCATATGGACACAGGAGGTTGAAGAGCAAACAGTGATTTGTTACTCATACATGTCATCTATCAGTATTCACAATCAGCAGATTGTGTGCTCAACTAATCGGCAAGCAGATGACGATCATAAATCCTTATCGGTTAATCACTAAATTAAAGGAAACCTCTTAACAGTTTTCAATATTGTTAGCATAACTAGCTGTGCCATCTTCAATTGTAGGGCTCATACCAGAAAATAAGTGGTCAGACAAGGATAATGTCAGGTACAAAAAGGCCAATGTCTGACTAAGGTTTAAAATCATCAGACAAAATGTCTGATGCCAAAATTATCAATGAAGTTCAGTAATCAGAACTTGATGCATGCTGGAAATCATGTACATAACTAGCAAGCCTAAAATTAATGATTATTGTGATTTCTGATTCTGGCAAGTTGGGAAGTGTGAAGAAAGTGACTGTACAGCTCATCAGTATTAACAGCATGTGAAGGAATATGATTTGATATAGCCATACATGTATCTAAATTATGTCTGAAGGATAATTCAGTTCCAATTGAGAATGAAACCAATTATAACTTGTTTGGCAGGGCTCATTGAGCTCTGCCAAACAAGGTATGGTTGGATGAATTCTGGGCAGTTTTAAGATGAAGATACATGTACACCTAAAACACATTATTCGAATACTCAAATGCCATTTTGCAATATGTCAGATATCATTCTTAACTGGTAGAGTGCTGGAAACCTATATTTGGGCTTTATTACCAAGTGCAGGTACTTCAGCTTGAAGGCTCATATTCAGTGGATGTGCTTTGTATTATCTTTGAAGTGATATTATTTAGTCTGTAAAGATTTGCCTTGTTACATCCACTGGACAAGTTAATAAGAGAGAAAATGTGACAATCAGAACACAACATACATTAGGCTGCACAAAGTAGATCTTCTGTTTCTCAGGCCATTATTTGTAAAATTGCATGCAGGTGAGCGGTTTTTTATTTTATTTTTTATTTCAGTAATTACTTCTTTGCCATCAAAAGTTCATGTTCTTGGTTCTACAGAATAGCATGGGTGGTGGTGTATTTCATCCATTGAGTGCAAGAAGGCTTTGCAATGCTAAAGCATTGCAAAGCCTTTTGCACTCAAGGGACAAATTCATCAATTTTTTTAACTTGGGTAAAATATCAGACATAAACCATTTAATTTTTATTTTTTTAAAGTTCAAATTGCTTATAAAAAGAGAGCATGCGGCAGCCAAAAGGACCATGCGGGAGGGCCTGAGAAACAGATTTTTTTATTTTTTTAGGCCTTACATGAACTTTATCCATTTGTTACTCCGATATAGGTTTTTTTCCGACTGAAAAGGCTTAGCAATAGACCCCCTAGAACCCCAAAGAATGATCAAAGGAAAGTTAGGCTGAACGCAATGGAGATACTTACAGACAGGGCTTTTGTGTGAGTGGTGTTGTACAAACTTCTGTGGAATTTTTCCATGGTAAGGAGCCTGAAGTATATAATTTACTGTTTGTTCTTCACATATAGAATGAAAGTGTCAATGACACTGTAGCTTAACTTGTCTGTGTGTTGTGTTTGATGAAAAGGATAATGTTCAATGTTTATGAAAGGATTATGAAATAAGACAAGAAATGTGATAATTGGGAATATGTTCACTTCTGTTCCCTGTATGCTATGTTTTTAATAAAAATAATATGAGGGGTAGACTGTACTAAAGAAGTGAGGGGTGGGTTAATGTGGCCTTCACAGTTAATGTATGTGGCCCTCACAGTTAATGTACGTCAACGAAAGTTACCAAGTTACAGTGAAATTATTCCAAAACGAGTCATTCTATCAAGTTACATTGAAATCCCTTCATAAATATGGCCTGTAGACTGTGCTAAAGGTTTTCGGGCTTCAGGCCTGTGTAGCCATCACAGTTGACCGATTGCAACTATAAGGGGAAGTATTCATCTCAACATTATACTGAGTCATTCTGCCAAGTTACAATGAAATCCCTTCACAAATACAACCTGTAGTCTGTGCTAAAGTTTTTTTGGTTTTGGGCTCGGGCAGCCATCATGGTTGAATGATCACGACCAAAAGGGGATGTTCTCATCTGGGCATTATCTGGAGTGACCCTACGAAGTTACAATGAAATCCCTTCATAAATATGACCTGTAGACTGTGATAAAGGTTTTTGGGCTTCGGGGTCCTGTAGCCATCACAGTTGACCAATCGCGTCCAAAAGGGGACGTTCTCATCTAGAAATTATCTGAAGTCAACCTACCAAGTTACAATGAAATCCCTCCATAAATATGATGACCTGTAGACTGTGCTAAATGTTTTCGGGTTTTGGGCCCGGGCAGTCATCACGGTTGACAGATCGCGACCAAATGGGGAAATTCTCATCTAGAAATCATACGGAGTCATCCTACCAAGTTACAATGAAATCCCTCCATATTAAATATGACCTGCAGACTGTGCTAAAAGTTTTTGGGTTTCGGGCTTGGGCAGCCATCACGGTTGACAGATCATGACCAAAAGGGGACGTTCTCATCTAGACATTATACAGAGGCATCCTACCAAATTACAATGAAATCCCTTTAGAAATACGACCTGTAGACTGTGCTAATGGTTTTGGGCTCGGAAGCCATACCCGTTGACTGATCACGACCAGAAGGGGACGTTCTCATCTAGACATAACCCCAAACCTGCATATGAAATTTCGTCAAGTTAAGCTAAAAACAAAATCCTGAAACCCAGGGTTTCCAATCTGAAAATTGGTTGGGGTCTGAAGTCCACAAGATTTGAGGTTTGAGGCCTACTCAGGGCTGATTTTTAAACATGCCTTAATAGTTTAGTTTTGTTTTAAATTTATGTCAGGGCTGGAAAAACAGCCCCAATAGAAGCACTCTCAGGGCTGATCTCAGGGCCTGGGCTGATCAGCCCAATAAAATGCAAACCCTGGGTTTCAAATCTGAAAAATAAAAAATTCCCAGTTCTATTCACTTGTCAATAATCTTGTGTCATCTAAACTCCCAGACAGAAAGTGTATCTGTCAGTATTTTTTTGTTATTAAAAAAGATTACCTGGTCTAACTGTGGATCCTCTCCTCTCTGTAAGGATCTTGCCAATGGCTTTTCCTGAAAAATAAATTATGTTGGAAGATATGGAGGTGAATTTGTGAAAACTAAGAAACTATGCATCTCATTTCATGATAACTTCACAGTAAAACAAATTAATGTACAGTATAGCCACCCTGGACTGGTCACTTTCCATGGGTGGACAATATTTCCACAGACACAATAATATTAGATTCCAATACAGTGGAGCCCACTTAATTGGATATCTCTTAACTGAACAACCCTGTTAATTGAATATAATTTCCCAACACAAAACCATTTACCATACTTCCAGTACAAATTTCACCTGTTAATTGAATACAGGCTATAGAGTAAACTCCTGTTAATTGAATAAAAAATCTTGTAACCTGTTGAGAAATTACCCTGACACTCCCCAGTTTTCCTTTGTTTATAGACCTAATTGGCCTCAGTACATCCAATACAAGCATTTAATCTATTATATCTTGTTTGACAGAGCTCATGGAGCTCTGTCAAACAAGATATCATAGAATAAATGCTAAATTTATCTCTAGAATCGAGGAAAGTGGCACAATCCCTGTTAATTGAATACTCCTGTTAATTGAATAATTTTTATTGGCAAAGTGTCTATTCAATTAACAGGATTCCACTGTATTAGATTCCAAACACTAATTATAGAAATAATCAACAAAAAAATTAATTAGTGAAACACTGGGTACACCCCGGTGCTTCATTAATTATAATTTTGTTGATGATTATTTTTATTACCTGGTAAACATCACTACCCATGCGTGGATTATGACCAGTCTATGGTGACTGTACTGTTCAGTGAGGCCAACCCAATTGAATATCTCTTTTTTATTTACTATAACATTTTATGATACACCTACAGTTAAAACTAGAAGTCCTGTCATGAAATGCGCACAAATAGCACGTCCATCTGCGCGTTAATCTACACATTATGACCATAGTAAGGCTATCAAATTCTGTACATATGGCCTGTGCACAAGCAATGTTTCAGCCAATGGACCTCCAGGTAACCCGGAGGTCCATTGGCAGAAACATTGCTTGTGTTTTCTACGAGTAACCAGGAGAACCTGCCATGTTTTGGCTGCCATTCGACATGGCAATTGCACGCAATTCCTGCGCGCAATTAATCCTAGATAAGCGCACAGTTCGTGACAGGACTTCTAGTTTTAATTGTAACACAAAAATCAACACAATACCACTATTTTTGACCACTTCAATCTGATCTGGTGGAAAACGAGAGTGTGGTGTTCCAAATCCATATCCCCCCACTCAAAATGAGGTTGTTGAAACTATTACATTTAAGTTGTGATTATGCACCACTCCAGCTGGGTATAGGGGAGTAAGTATTATGATCCATAAATAGCTAATTGTTTCCAATCGGCAGTTGTGTTCAACGGCTGAAAATCTATCATTTACATCTGAAAATCAGATATAAATACAGTGGAACCCACTTAATTGGATATCTCTTAATTGAATAACCCTGCTAACTGAATATAATTTCCCAACACAAAACCATTTACCATATCTTCAGTACAAATCTGACCTGTTTATTGAATATAGGTTATAGAGTAAATTCCTGTTAATAGAATAAAAAATCTTGTAACCTGTCGAGAAATTACCCTGACTCTACCAGAGCTTTCCTTTGTTTATAGACCTATTTGGCCTCAGTACATCCAATACAGGTATTTAATCTATTATATATTGTTTGACAGAGCTCAGGGAGCTCTGTCAAACAAGATATAATAGAATAAATGTTAAGTTTATCTGTAGAATACATGAAAGTGACACATTCCCTGTTAATTGAATACTCCTGTTAATTGAATAATTTTCATTGGCAAAGTGGCTATTCAATTAACAGCTATTCCATTAACATGGTTCCACTGTATTAACACCATTAATTAAAATCACATGAAATAAAAACAGTTGTGTTATAACTATGACGATGAGAAATTTGAACATCACAATATCTTCATCAGTTATTGACGTACTGTGATCATGTGATGACATTTTGTATTTACTTCATTTCTTTGATGAATGCATGCCATGCAGATAGTGATGTAATATACATGTAATACTGTTCATCCGTGTTCAAAGATTTATTTACTTGTGTAAGCCTACTTCAATTATTTTTCGAAATTTTTTCGGGAAGCATAAAAAAAGGCAATAATACTATCCATTTTCAACAACTCATTTCAGTTTTCAAACATGTCCAAGACAATGTTAACCCTTTATTCAATGCACCAGATTGTTTTTAAATTTTTTCCAAAAATTTCAACAAGACCATACCGTGTGACCCCTCAATGGAATGAGCTGGATGACTTAAAAGTTATTTTTCAAGTAAGCACATAAACATCGAAAATTAAAATTAAATAGAACACACAAAGGGTAATAACTCTCTCAATTATTGACCAACCACAGTGATTTTCCTCCTGAACCCAGACAGTGTTAACACAAGAGGTATGCATCAGAGATGCAGGCGTTTAGTTGTGGTGGCAATCAGAGAGTGTTGCCTGTCCATAACCTGGTTATCAATCATATGTACGTTGTCAAATCTGGAACCTTTGTTCAAGATATAATGCTAATAAGTTCAGAATTTATAAAAATTAATTAAGGCCCATAATTCTATAACGAAAAATTGGGCCGAGCCAGTTTTCAATCTAGCAAATATTAGTCAAAGAGGATAATGTTTGTTCAAGTTACTGCACTGACAAGTTCAAAATTCGTAAAAATTGACGAATTAAGGCCAATAACTCTGAAGCGAAAAATCGTGTCGAGCCGGTTTTGAACCCGCTTGAGACATTATTACAAAAGACCTGTATGGCAAATATTAGCCAAATTGGAGAACATTTGTTCAAGTTATGGTGCCAATGAGCTAAAAATTTATAGTGAAAGTGTCAATGACAATGTAGCATAACTTTCCTGTGTGTTGTGTTTGATGAAAAGGATAATGTTCAATGTTTATGAAAGGATTATGAAATAAGACAAGAATTGTGATAATTGAGAATATGTTAATATTTGTTCCATACATGCTATATTTTCAATAAGAATAACTTGAGGTGTCGACTGTACTAAAGAATTGAGTCCTGGGTTAATGTAGCCCTCACAGTTAATGTATGTCAACCAAAGTTAACAAGTTACAGTAAAATTATTCCAAAACGAGTCATCCTACCAATATACAATGATATCCCTTTGTAGACTTTGCTAAAGGAATCAAGGTCCAGCGGTCACGGTTGACTCATCTAGATAGCATACTAAGTTATCCTACCAAGTTACAATGGAATCCCTTCATAAAAACAACCTGTAGACAGTGCTACAGGAATCTGGGCCACATGACCAGGCAGCGGTAATGGCTGACCGATCATGACCAAAATAGGATAGTCTCATCCAGACATCATACTGAGTTATCCTTCCAAGTTATAATGAAATCGCCTCATAAGAATATGAACTGTAGACTGTGCTAAACAAATCTAGGTCACGTGCCTGTGCAGCCATCACAGCTGACCGATCACAGCCAAAATAGGACGTTCTCATCTAGACATTATACAGAGTCATCCTACCAAGTTACAATGAAATCCCTTCATAAATGCAAGCTGTAGACTGTGCTAAAGGAATCTAGGTAATGTGCCCTTGTGGCCATCACGGTTCACTGAACCTGACCAAAATATGGCATTTGCATCTAGACATTATACAGAGTCATCCTACCAAGTTACAATGAAATCCCTTCATAAATATGACCTGTAGACTGTGCTAAAGGTTCTCAGGTTTTAGGCCAGCGCATCCATCACGGTTGGTCAATCGCAACCATAAGGGGATGTTCTCATCTAGTTATTATATGGAGTCATCCTTCCAAGTTACAATGAATCTCTTCATAAATATGACCTGTAGACTGCGCTAAAGATTTTGGATTTTTGAGCTCGCTAAGCAGTCACGGTTGACCGAACGCAACCAAAAGGAGACATTCTCATCAAGACATGACCTCGTACCTGCATATGAAATTTCATGATGATCGAACAAGAACCACAGGGTGTAGCCTGTGCTAAAGAAAATGTGAACAGACTCACAGACCTCCGCATGTGTGATGGCAATAGTTTATCTTGACTTTGTCAAGTTAAGCTAAAAATTTACTAATTAATTAACCCTGTAAAGAAAAGTCAGGCAGGGCCAATTTTTGAACTCACTTGAGATATTATTACAGAAGACCTGTATGGCAAATATTAGTCAAATCGGAGAACGTTTGTTCAAGTTATTGGGCTAACAGTACGAGGATGCCAAATGCTTGCCCAGGTGCCCACAAGGATGCACAATGACCACCACCAAACCATAGGTCTCAGTTGTTAACACAACTCGACCAAGAAAGCACTACACCAAAGTTATTGAAATCTGATGTTTACTTTTCAAGTCATTATATCAACATTAAAAATTCAAATGAAAGTGTCAATGACACTGTAGCTTAGCTTGTCTGTGTGTTGTGTTTGATGAAAAGAATAACGTTCAATGTTTATAAAAGGATTATGAAATTAGACAAGAATTGTGATAATTAGGAATATGTTAATTTCTGTTCCCTGTATGCTATGTTTTTAATAAAAATAATATGAGGTGTAGACTGTACTAAAGAACTGAGGGGTGGGTTAATGTGGCCCTCATAGTTAATGTATGTGGCCCTCACATTTAACGTATGTCAATGAAAGTTACCAAGTCACAGTGAAATTATTCCAAAACGAGTCATCCTATCAAGTTACATTGAAATCCTTCATAAATATGGCCTGTAGACTTTTCGGGCTTCAGGCCTGTGTAGCCTTCATGGTTGACCACTTGCAACTAAAAGGGGACGTCCTCATCTCGACATTATACTGAGCCATTCCACCAAGTTACAATGAAATCCCTTCACAAATACGACCTGTAGTCTGTACTAAAGTTTTTGGGGTTTTGGGCTTTAAGCGGCCATCATGGTTGAATGATCGCAACCAAAAGGGGGTGTTCTCATCTGGGCATTACCTGGAGTGATCCTACGAAGTTACAATGAAACCTCTTCATAAATATGACCTGTAGACTGTGCTCAAGGTTTTCAGGCTTCGGGTCCCTGTAGCCATCACAGTTGACCAATCACGACCAAAAGGGGATGTCACCATCTAGGCATTATATGGAGTCAACCTAACAAGTTACAATGAAATCCTTCCATAAATACGACCTATAGACTATGCTAAAGGTTTTGGGGTTTTGGGCTCGGGCAGCCATCAAGGCTGAATCATCGAAACCAAAAGGGGACATTCTCATCTAGACATTATTTGGAGTCATCCTACCAAGTTACAATGAAATCCCTTCATAACTATGACCTGTAGACTGTGCTAAAGGTTTTGGTCTTCAGGTCCCTGCAGCCATCACAGTTGCCCAATCGCATCCAAAGAGGGACGTTCTCATCAAGACATTATATGAAGTCTTCCTACCAAGTTACAATGAAATCCCTCCATAAGTATGACCTGTAGACTGTGCTAAAGGTTTTTGGGTTTTAGGCCCGGGCAGTCGTCACAGTTGACAGATTGCGACCAAATGGGGAAGTTCTCATCTAGAGATCATACGGAGTCATCCTACCAAGTTACAATGAAATCACTCCATATTAAATATGACCTGCAGACTGTGATAAAAGTTTTTGGGTTTCCGGCTTGGGCACCCATCACGGTTGACAGATCACGACCAAAAGGGGACGTCCTCATCTAGACATTATACAGAGGCATCCTACCAAGTTACAATGAAATCCCTTCATAAATACGACCTGTAGACTGTGCTAATGGTTTTGGGCTCGGGCAGCCATACCGGTTGACCAATCGCGACCAAAAGGGGACGTTCTCATATAGACATTACCCCAAACCTGCATATGAAATTTTGTGACGATCAGACAAGAACTACGGGGTGTAGCCTGTGCTAAAGGAAAATGTGAACAGACTCACAGATTAACAGACTTCTGCACGCGTGATAGCAATAGCTTATCTTGACTTTGTCAAGTTAAGCTTATAAAACAAGAGACATCAAATGGTAATTGCGCCGACTTTTAAAGCCACCGTAATTTTTTAACTTGTCCAACGCATTATTAATACAAAGCACAATGCCCAAACTGATTGAAATCTGATATTTTCTGTTCAAATTATTGCATAAACAATAAAATTTCAAGCAAAATTAAAAAAACAAAAGAGCAATAACTCTTTTAAATTTCAGAGAAATCATTGCATTTTTTTTGACCCGTCCAAAGAAAATAGTAATTTGAAGCAGACTATCAAATTTTATTGAAATTTGCGGTCTACTAGTCAAGTAATTGCAAAGCAGTATATCAAATTTTAGTGAAATATGAGGTATATTGTTCAGGTTATTGCATAAACAATGAAATTTAAGGCAAAATTCAATAAAAAGAGGTCAATAACTCCCTTTACCCTTTTCCCAATGCAGATGATGTCATAATTTATTATTTTAAGGCCTAAAACAATAAAAAAACTGTTTCTCAGGCCCTCCCGCATGGTCCTTTTGGCTGCCGCATGCTCTCTTTTTATAACCAATTTAAACTTAAAAAAAATAAAAATTAAATGGTTTATGTCTGATATTTTACCCAAGTTAAAAATATTGATAAATTTGTCTCTTGAGTGCAAGAAGGCTTTGCAATGCTTTAGCATTGCAAAGCCTTTTTGCACTCAAGGGATGAAATACACCACCACCCATGCTATTCTGTAGATTATGAGGCCTAAAACTTGAACCAAGAACATGAACTTTTGATGGCAAAGAAGAAATTACTGAAATAAAAAATAAAATAAAAAACAGCTCACCCGCATGCAATTTCACAAATAATGGCCTGAGAAACAGAAGATCTACTTTGTGTGACCTAAATATAATTTTTTCAAATTTTTCCAAAAAATCCAACAAACCCATATCATGTGACCCCTCATTGGAACATGCTCAATGACCTCGTTTCAATGAGGAATCACAAGATATGGTTTTGTCGAAACTTTTTTAAGAATAATGATATTTTTTTCAACTACTGAAATTGTATATTACATGGGCAGGTGCGGCCGATTCGTTAGCATAGAATAATGGCAGTCTCTGATGGGATGGGATGGGATGGGATGGGATGGGAGATGGGATGGGATGGGATGGGATGGGATGGGATGGGATGGGATGGGATGGTGGGATGGGATGGGGTGGGGTGGGGTGGGGTGGGGTGGGGTGGATGGATGGATGGATGGATGGATGGATGGATGGATGGATGGATGGATGGAATGGATGGATGGATGGATGGATGGATGGATGGATGGATGGATGGATGGATGGATGGATGGATGGATGGATGGATGGATGGGTGGGTGGGTGGGTTGGTGGACTGAGCTCTTCAATGTATCGCTTTCCTGTAGTGTTGAAACTTCAGGGCCGACTAGTCGACAGCCCATAGTCGAGTCGAAGTCGACTAGTCGGTTCCTATGGTTACAGATGTAATAATCCGAGTATAGTACTAGCACATACAGTTAAAACTAGAAGTCCTGTCAAGAAATGCGCACAAATAGCACGTTGATCTGCGCGTTAATGTGCGCGTTATGGCCATAGTAAAGCTATCAAATTCTGCATATATGGCCTGTGCACAAGCAATGTTTCAGCCAATGGACCTCCGGGTAACCCAGAGGTCCATTGGCAAAAACATTGCATGTGTTTTCCATGAGTAACCTGGAGAACCTGCCGTGATTTGGATACCATTCGATATGGCAATCGCGTGCAATTCCAACGTGCAATTAAGCCTAGATAAGCGCACTATTCGTGACAGGTCTTCTAGTTTTAACTGTAGTTATAATTCACTCACCATCACAGAAATATGTACATGTGAGTGCATCATTAAGATAATGACTGTTGTATGCCATCTTTGTTCTCCTATCAGAACGTAGTGACCAGTCCACTATCAGTGGACTGGTCACTACGTTGTGATAGCAGAATTGTATGATATCTCGTAAAATCAAATTAATATAATTATACTATTCCTGCGGTCTACCCGTTTCTTAAAATATAAAATAATCATAACCAGGTTGTGTATACCAGTTTCTATAAAAGAGTAAGACATCTGATACTCTCTCATCTAGATGACGTCACTTACTACAGGTGTCTCTTTTCGTGATGCTTTGGGTTACATTACACTCCTATTTATCACAATAGCCAAAAAAATGTGTATTGTGCTCCAAGTTTCACCTTGAATCCTTTTGTCAAAGAAGAATTCCGACTAGTCGAATATAAAATTCAGAGTCAATTATTGGAGTTTGCAATTTCGATATCGATTAGTCAACTAGTTGTTTCAACATTACTTTCCTGCATGAGTTAACAACCTGATTTTTGTCATTCACAAGCCAAACAGATGAAAACCAATCTATTTTTAACACTTTACCCAACAAAGACGACATTAAAATTTATTATTTTTTCCAAATTTTTCAAAACATTTTGACAGAACCACATCATGTGACCCCTCACCAAGCCAGAAAATAAGCAGACTGACATCTGCAAAATGAGGTCCCCAGAGGGTGAATTTAGTGATGCTACCCTGCACAGCAGGGTAGCATCACTAAATTTACCCTCTGCGAACCTCAGTCTGAATCAGGGTCTCAAAACTAAACAGAACGAGGTACCCAGAGGATAAATTGGCCCACTGTATGGGATAGCATCATCAAATTCACCCACTTGGGACCTCATTCTGCAAATGTCAGATGCCTTATTTTCAGGCCTGCCCCTCACTGGAATGAACTCGTTCCTATGAGAGGGTCACCCGATAGGGTTTTGTTGAAATTGTTTGAAATATAATCTTTTTTATTTATTATTTATTGGTGTTTTAAGGTCACATATTTCTGCACAAAGGCTAATCATGACCGCGACAGTTTTATGGGTGGAGGAAGCCGGAGTATCCAAAGAGAACCACCGAGCAATGGCGAACAACTGTCAGCTCCCCAACATACTAACTCCACACAAGCAGCATTAGCATTGGTTGAAGACAGGTGCACCATCGACATATAGTACGCCTTAGTACACAATGCCACCGTGCCCCCACGTGGGCAATGGGGGCGAAGTGTCTTGCCCAAGGACACAACGCGGTTGCCGCAGGTGGGATTATAATTTTTTTTCAACTGCTCAATTTGTAAATTACGTGGGTGGATGTGGCCGATTCGTAAGGTAAGGGTTAAGGTCTGTCAAGAATTACCCACTAGAACCAGTTGGGTGACAGCGACAATAGTATTCACTTTGACAATGATTTCTGGAGAGCTCTTTGGGAGAGTTGTCTGATAAGCAGTGTTACAGGCTGGAATCAATTAGTAAAAAAAAAAAAAATTGAACAGATACATTCTCGGAGATATTCTACAATGTATTTCGGCTTGCAGTGTTTGATAGGTCTATATAGCTACTGCCCAAGGCATCTGGAATAAATGGGTGGCATGTAAATATTCAGAAGTAGAATAAACACAATTGTGTATTTTATAGAGCAAAAATATGACTTCACCTGTGAATAGAATAGCTGTAAATAATATGCACAAAGGAAATGTGTTTCGATATTCAAGTGTCATCACAGCATATATATCCATCACTTTCCTTAACTACAAATAAAACTGCAATATCTGCTATGCCAAATGCTTGTTGATACAAGTTGAGCTGCTTAAAACTTTATCTAAAGTTGTGAACTTATACAGAAAAATAACCTTTTTTTTTAATCAGCATTGAAGCTTAGAGGATCATCTGTTTGGAATAATTAATGATATTCAGCAGTACTGCCACAAATACAAAATCTTAGGAGCTGAAGAGCAGCATTTTTTTCATCATAAACTTCTGTCAAACAATTTTTTTTTTTACTCTTAAAAGTGCCTTCTTCTGGAAAATGAGCATTCAACCCCCCCGTAAAATAGATTTTAACCCTTTACCTAACATGAAAAGCAGACTTGCTAAAAAAAATTCTTGAACAATTAATTTTTTTTCATTTTTTGTCTCAAAAACATAGGTTATGACCCCTCATTGGAACGAGCTCAATGAGCTCGTTCTAAAGAGGGGTCATAACCTATGTTTTTGAGACAAAAAATGAAAAAATAATGAAAATTAATTGCCGATTTTTATGAACAGCACTGGCTGGTTTTGGCCATTACATTGGATGAAGGGTTAGTCCTTAAGGGCTGGAAGTTATGTTTTGTTACAACACTTTGACACTCTATATACTGTGGCTTGCAACTGTTTCTGAACAAGTCTTGGCTGCCAGCATAGGTAGCCAAGACTTGCCTAGACACAACTACCAAGGGAATTTTGAATGTACCTTACAAGTTTTCCTAAAAACTGCATTTTAGTGTGCCAGTTTGTTGCTGTAAAAGTGATGAAAGTCAGAACTAGCTCTCTTAAGGATTAAAGGCGTGAATGATATCGAAAATCAGTGTTACCTAACATTAGTTTAAAATCAATTGATGTAAGAATGAAAAAAGTATAAATTTTGCAATTTACCATTTACTATCCTTTATAAGAACCTCTCTGACTGTGTGGTGCAATGTATCGAATAAGAGAAAAAATTTCTGGGTATTCCCATTGTGACATCACACAGCTCATAATTATCAACAGACCCAATCAAACAAATGCTGCACTCATAGAAAGTAGAGGGAACTCTATGCTATATTTGTGTACAGAGGCAAGGACACAGTTCTGGCCAGGAATCCACTATGCACCTATGTTCCCTTTGAAGTTTTACTTTCCTAATTCAATTTACCAAACATATTATTTTTATTATTTATTGGTGTTTAAGGTCAAATATTTCTCCAACAATCACACAACTCACTTGAGATAATACTTGGGAGTATGTTTGTGAACTTTCATTGTTTAAAATTTGAAAAAATCAACAATGGCTAAGACCCGTTCCTCACTACCACCAAGCAAGAGTTTATAGTCATCTAATTTTGTTGATAATGAATTAATAAATATCTTATCTTATCTCATGTTCACTAAACTATAGCATCAATACAGCGGGCCATCAAATGTGTCCATGAGACACTAATGCTCCCGTTAGATAACCAAGTCCAAAAAGGGGCCATAACTCAGATAAAAAATTATCGCATCACACTCAAAATCAAACCCATCTGGTATATTGTCTACAGTAAGCTATATTCCAAGTTTGATTAAAACAGGGCAGCTTTTACTCAAACCAATATCAAAATGTCTTCTAAGTTGTAAAAGGGCCATAACTCTGCCAAAAAATATTGGACCAAGCCCATTATCAATCCCAGCCTGTATTCTGCACACACATTGTGTTGCCTTTATAATTTGATATATTACTTGTCTAGATGTCCCAACTGTACCCCTTCTTCCTGCTGGGTTAGTTTATGTAACTGTTGATCTGAGCACAAAACTCAATACTAGTACCAGTATCTCGGTTAACCCTTTACCCAATGAATCGCACGCACCCGCCCGCGTAATATGCAAATTCAGCAGTTAAAAAATATTATTTTTCAAAAAATTTAAACAAAACCATATCATGTGACCCCTCGTTGGAACGAGCTCATCAAGCTCGTTCCAACGAGGGGTCACATGATATGGTTTTGTTGAAATTTTTTTTAAAAATTTTAAAAATGATATTTAAAATAATAAATTTTGATATCGTCTGCATTGGGTACTGGGTTAACCCGTCATCCAATGTTCACAATATCAAAATTTGTTTCTTTAATTTTTTTTATAAAAAAAATTTCCAACAAATCACATCATGTGACCTCCTCAATGGAATGAGTTTGTTCCAATGAGGGGGGTCACATGATATGGTTTTGTTGGAATTTTTTAAAAAATAATCTTTTTTCAACTGCTCAATTTGTAAATTACAAGGGCAGATGCAGCTTATTTGTTAGGTAAAGGGTTAACCCTTTGAACCCTGAGAGCCTGATGCCACCTTCCATTCCAGTTCAATATCAGCAATTGGAAGAGTGCATATTCGTTATTTGGGTGTAGACCAGTTAATATTTTCAACGTGAAATATTGTTTGGTCTGCCTTACAAATTTACAGAGAAACCATCTACTTTACACATTCACAGTCCAAGAATAGACAAGTGCACCGCAAGGCGGTGTATCAATATACGGCCGCCTATGAAGAAATTGCAATTATGAAGAAATTTTTAGTTGAACAAAAGGTCAATAATTCCTTCAAAATTAATTGTACATTCCTGGCTTATGACCCATTAAAGATGAATATATTGTTTTCAAGTTATTGCGTGGAGAATCAAAAGTCACCAAAATTCCCAAATGGTTGCCATGGCGGCCATATTGGACATGCCAGAATGCTGGTTATCGAACGGAACCATCCTCTAGTCATGACTAATCAACCATAAAAAACAGTATCTGTAGGATGTATTGTTTTCAAGTTATAGCATGGACAAATAAAAGTTAATGGACGGACAGACGGATGGATGGACGGACAAACGAACATTGATGCTGGTTATTGAAAGGAATCATCCTCTAGTCATGACTAATCAACCATAAAAAAACAGTATCTGTTGGATGTATTATTTTAAAGTTATCACGTGGGCAAACAAAAGTTAACAGACGGATGGGTGGATGGACGGACAGACAGACAGAGAGACAGACAAATGGATGGACGGACGGACAATGATGCTGGTTATCGAAAGGAACCATCCTCTAGTCATGACTAATCAACCATAAAAAAAGTATCTGTTGGATTATCAAATGGACAATCAAAAGTCCCTAAAAATCCAAGATGGCTGCCATGGCGGCCATCTTGGATATGCCAGAATGCTGGTTATCAAAAGGAACCATCCTCTAGTCATGATTAATCAACCATAAAAAAGCAGCATCTGTTGGATCTATAGTTTTCAAGTTATCGCATGGACAATCAAAAGTCCCTGAAAATCCAAGATGGCTGCCGTGGTGGCCATACTGGATATGCCAGAAATCTGGTTATCGAAAGGAAGCATCCTCTAGTCATGACTAATCAACCATAAAAAAAATAGTATCTGTTGGATGTATTGTTTTCAAGTTATCACATAGACAAACAAAAGTTAACGAACAGGCGGACGGATGGATGGACAGATGGACATCATCATACCATAATACGGCCTGCTCATATAAAAATGGTCTCTCGGGTTCAAAAATAGAAAAAAATAATTAGAATTTCATACCAGTGGTTCTGCCAACACTTGATCAATTTTCTTCTCTGCAATTGCACAGAACTGCAGGAACAATGACTGAAGAACATACTCTCCTGGCTTTGCATCTTCATCGAGACCTGGAGAATCAAGCAATACAAGACTATTCTCTCGTTTCCATGGAAATCTTATAACATGATCTGGGTTCTGTCGTGCTTGATGCTCTGGAGTCGACTCTGAAAAAGATTTTAAAAACTGTATGATACAATCGTTTTTATTTGAGATTATGGCCTCTTTCAGCATATATGACTATTTCCTAACTGCATGATACAGTTGAAACGAGAAGTCCTATCACAAAATTCTTCTTCATTAATGCGCTCCTAACTGCAGAAGAATGAAGTAGTCTGAAATACCCAAGATTGTATTGGGTTGTGCAATGCAAATTATAATGTGCTGTTAGTCAATGTTACACCCGGTGGTCCATGTGATGAAAGTTTATAAGTGTTTCTTGTGCTGTTATGAACAATTATAAATAAATACAGTGGAATCCTGTTAATTGAATAGACACTTTGCCAATGAAAATTATTCAATTAACAGGAGTATTCAATTAACAGGGATTGTGCCACTTTCCTAGATTCTAGAGATAAATTTAGCATTTATTCTATGATATCTTGTTTGACAGAGCTCAATGAGCTCTGTCAAACAAGATATAATAGATTAAATGCTTGTATTGGATGTACTGAGGCCAATTAGGTCTATAAACAAAGGAAAACTGGGGAGTGTCAGGGTAATTTCTCAACAGGTTACAAGATTTTTTATTCACAGGAGTTACCTATATTCAATTAACAGGTCAAATTTGTACTGGAGGTATGGTAAATGGTTTTGTGTTGGGAAATTATATTCAATTAACAGGGTTATTCAGTTAAGAGATATCCAATTAAGTGGGCTCCACTGTACTTCACAAGTGGAGAATATATGGCGCTGCGATTAAGTAGTAATCCATTCTCTTCATTCTGTATATGTATTCAAATTTTAATATCTTTTTACATTATATATACATTATCCCAGTAGAGGTTAGGAATGATGTTATTTATATTTATTTATTTATTGGTGTTTAAGGTCACATATTTCTGCACAATGGCTAACCATGACCGTGACAGTTTTACGGGTGGAGGAACCCGGAGAGAACCACTGAGCAACGGTGAGTAACTGTCAGCTCCCCCAACATACCAACTCCACACAAGCAGGGTTAGCATTGGTTGAAGACAGGTGCACTATCGATGTGCTGTACGCCTTAGTACATGTCACCGTGCCCCCACGTGGGCAATGGGGGTGAAGTGTCTTGCCCAAGGACACAACGTGGTAGCCACAGGTGGGATTCGAACCGAGGGCCTCTCGGCTTGCAGCCTGCACCTCTACCAACTGAGCCACCGCGCGCCCCTGGAATGAATGATGTTAATGATCTCTATTTACAAGTATAGATTTCTTAGGCAAGCTGTTTATCTACAAGAACTGAGTTATGCCAATGGGGCAGTTTGATTATGATAGGGACAAAAAGTGCACTTACTAAGCATTTATTTATCATTTATTTATTTATTGGTGATTACGGTCACATACATGTACTTATACACAAAGCTAATCATGACCATGCCAGTTTTATGGGTGGAGAAAGCCGGAGTACCCGGAGAGAACCACCGAGCAACTACGAGCAGCTGCCAGCTCCCCAACATTGTAACACCGCACTGCAGCACAGGCAGGATTAGATTGGTTGAAGACATGCGCACCATCAACGTGCAGTACGCCTTCGTACTCGGCATCATCGTGCCCCCATGTGGTCAATCGGGGTTAAGTGCCTTGCCAAAGGACACAAGGCAGGAGTCTGAATCGATCGCTCAGACAGTCACCCATCCGCAGACTAACCGGGCTCGCCGTTGCTTAACTTCGGTGATCTGATGGGAACCGGTTACCGCAATGCCACCTTGCCCCCAACCTTGTTCTTAGCCAGCAGAATGCTAAATTATTTTTGATTGTCAAAATTTGTTCATGTGTTTTGCCTTGTTACAATTTATGGGAGAGTGCCTATAGGCTCTCTCCCATAAATTGCAACAAAGCAGACCCACAGAGATAATATAATTACACCTCAACGATAAAATGAATGAAGTCCATTTAAAGAACATGAGGGCTTTTAAGTTGCAGCACCTACACAATTATAAAGCCCAAATATGAGTTTCAAGTACTCTACCAGTAAGCTGTAGTGATATTCTTGTTGGAATTTAGCTTACAACCAGGGCTGGGAGCAGTTAACGCTTCAACATTAACATGTTAAAAAAAATTAATGCGTTAGAAAAAATTTAACTTGTTAATTAATGCCATAGTTCATATTCTTTGTATCATCATATATGCATGTCAAATAACGTAAAATACAACAAGAATAAACTGATTTCAGCCAGTCTATAATAACCCTAACCAGGCATTGTATTCGCGTGGGGATGACCCTGCTTTTCCTGATTAGAGTATGTTTTGTGAGAGCTATAAACAGACTCGGTTCTGTGAACGAACTTCTGTCGCAGGTCGCGTGACCTATCATGGCGAGAACCCATTAACATGGTGGAAGGATCACAAGACAGTAGGTCCTAAATTGGCTAAATTGGCGAGATGCTATTTAGCAATACCTGCAACATTTGCCTCATCTGAACATCTGTTCTCAACGTGTGGGTTAGTGTTTGAAAAACACTGAATGAGTTTGGTGAAGGAGATGGCCGCAGCCATTGTCTTCTTGCATGAGAACATTGGAAGAAGCAACTTGGCCTGTTGCTATGAACACGTAGTGTTCTTCTGTGACTGTGACTCCACCGAGCGTATGCGCGTATACCAGTTGCAAAATGCAACAATTCTTATTTGTTCCATTTTATTTCATGTTTCGTTGAATAAAACTTCGATATTTCCATTATGAGACATTCAAAGTACCTGTTTTGTGGGTATTATCATTTTAACATGTTTTAACACGTTAACATGTTAATTTTTTATAAGTTAACATGTTAGGACAAAAATTAACTTGTCCCAGCCCTGCTTACAACTGTATACGGCATGTATTTGTGCATATACTACATGTAATTACATTCTTTTGGGGCATAATTAAAATTGTTTTCTAAAATGAATGACAAATAGTTTTATTACACCACAATAACCATTCATTTTCACAATAGTAACTGTTCTTAGTCAAGTCTTGGCTGCTTAAGTGACCAATGGAGGAAATGAGGGTTTTACGGTTACGAGCCAACTAAGTAGCCTATATTTAAAATTCAGGAGCCAAATCAGAATTGCAGGAGTGAAATGGCTACTTATTAGGTCGGTCCCTGCACACCACACCATTCATCATACTTTTGACCTGTTAACCCCCAGCTCTCTGGAAGTGCAACAGAAATTTCTCCATTAACTCTAGTTTTCTCTTGTTTAACTATGAATTTAACCAATTATATCTTGTTTATATTAATTTATTTATTAGAGTTCAAGGTCACTTTCATCATCCATGGCTATATTATGTCCACAATTTAGGTATGAAGTCAAACCTTAACTAGGAGTGTGGTAAATTGAGACATATTAAAAAAATTTCAGGAAACTTGAGGTTGATGTTAGGGATATCTGATAAATTTCAGGGAAAGTATGCATGCGACCAAAACACAAGAAAAAAAAAATTCCAGCTAATGGACCACCACTGACACCATGTTGCACCCAGAGGTTCAAAGGTTAAAAATTTGCTGATTTCCTTTATGCCATGTTAAATCAAAGTGTCAATGGCACTGCAACTCAACTTGACCAAGAAGGGACAGAACAAAAAATTTCAACGAAACCATATCATGTGGTCCCTTATTGGTCAAGATTGTCAAGCTCACTGAGCTCTGTCAAACAAGATATATTTGGTTAAATATCAAACTACATTATGGGAAATATTTGCTGCTGAAAACTTTGCCATTTTGACATCAGAGTTCAGAGGGTTAATGGCATATAGAATATACAATAAACTCCTATTAATTGAATAAATATGTAATATCTTGTCATCTGCCAGGAAATTATACCAATAATAAGGCAGACCATAATGAGGGTGGAGTACGGGAGACTAGAATCACCAACCCAAGGTGAAGTTTTTTCTGTATTTCACGAGTGCCGATTGCACGCATGAAAAACAGGCATGACCACAACAAGGATCATTGATTCTTACCTATATTCTACCTTAGTTGTATTATATATTTTTATCATATGACTCGTCTGTTTTGTTCACTTTAAAACATTTGATATTTTGTTTTCATATTAATCAGTGATAAATGGTTCTTTTCATTGGTCAATTTCAAAACTAGACAATTTGATTGGTTGAACAAAATACAACTGGGCCACATTTTCATAATTTGCATAATTAGAGTTGGGAGCTTTCATTGGTCAATTTCAAAACTGGACAATTTGATTGGCTAAACAAAATACAACTGGGTCACATTTGCATAATTTCAGTAGGGAAAATTTACGTTATCTGTCCTATTTAGGGTGGGTTATATTGTATTAACTTTTTAACTACAAGAAAAACGCCATTCATTTTTTTTTATATTTTCACTTTTTGCTTTCAAAACATAGGTTATGACCCCTCATTGGAATGAGCTCGTTCCAATGAGGGGTCATAACTTATGTTTTGGAAGCAAAAAATGAAAATTTTTAGTTATACGAGGATGTTTTTTCCAAGTGCCGTCTGCAACTCAAGTTAGGTGATGGGTTAAAAAGTAATACTAAGTGGCTAATTTGTGCGTGTGTGTGTCATATGATAAATAGAATATGAAATGAGTATTTTTCTCATATAATATTTATGAAACTCATCCAAATTTTCCGTTTGGGCTCGCCAAAACGGAAAATTCTAAGACTCGTTTCATAAATATTATATGAGAAAAACACTCATTCCATATCCTCTATATATCATGATTAGACTTGGATTAAGGAGATGTAGCTGATATTATATTGTAAAGAGAAATATCATCTTCAGCAGTATGTTTACATTCTTGCTTGACATGGTTTTGTGTCAAAGCATTTCATTCACATCATGACATCAATCGGATGTGTGACAACTAATCAGATGCTTTCTTAAATTATGTTCTTGCACATACATGTACAGTTAAAACTACAAGTCCTGTCATGAAATGAGCACAAATAGCACGTCGATCTGCGCATTAATCTATGCGTTATGACCACAGTTAGGCTACCAAATTCTGTACATATGGTCTGTACTCGGGCAATGTTTCAGCCAATGGGCCTCCTGGTAACCCAGAGGTCCATTGGCAGAAGCATTGCCTGTGTTTGCTATGAGTAACCAGGAGAACCTGCCGTGCTTTGCATGTCATTCGATATGACAATGGCGCGCAATTCCCACGCGCAATTAAGCCGAGATAAGCACACAGTTAATGACAGGACTTCTAGTTTTAACTGTAGGCCAGATGGAATGCATGGTGTTTATGCAACATTTCACAGTGTACAGTATAGCTGCTGAGGACTGGTCCCTTTCTCAAGGTGGGCAATATTTCCTTGAACCCAATAATATTAGATTCCAAACACTAATTATAGGAATACTCATCAATGAAAGTGTCAATGACACTGTAGCTCAGCTTGTCAAGACAAAGACATGTACATGTATAGTATGTGACACTGCAATGACAAACATCTAGGTGATGACCTGATAACAAAGGTACATATAAAGTATTGTAACGGTCTGTACATAAATACTGACCGTTGCCTGTAACGAATGTATAGGTAAAGTATTGTAAAGGTAGGTGACAGTCAGATGCTAAACTAGAAAAGAAACCTTTGAGTCCCATAGAGGGTCTGACTAAACCCCAAAATATTTGTTCTCATAGCACAGTGATAACAAAGGCACCCCAAAACACACTCATTCCTGTCCCAAGGTGAAAACAAAGGTACCCAAGAAGTTTCGTGAAGATCAGTTCACAAATATGAGCTGTGTAGAAGTTGTGACAAAAAACTGATTGGACCTAATTTCGGTACAAAATGACCACTGGCAGCCATCTTGAATTCTGGACCGCACCCAGAAACACTCATTCTCATCCCAAGGTGAAAACAAAGGTACCCAAAAAGTTTTGTGAAGATCGGTTCATATATACAGCCTCTATCCCGAGCCGTATTGACATGTGCACTTACAGTGTATAAGTAGCACTGAATAAATCAAAGTTCATCTAATTTGCATAATTTCTGCACGAGAAAAAAACCCATACTATATGTGATGTATTCCATGTTACTAAACATTCATACAAAAATTTATTCAAATCAGAACTTTCATACAGAAGTTCTGTACAAAAGACTGATTGCACTAATTTTGGTACAAAATGGCTGCTGGTGGCCATCTTGAATTTTGGACCACACCCAAAAACACTCGTTCTCATCCCACGGTGATAACAAAGGTACCCAAGAAGGTGCGTAAAGATCGGTTCATAAATACGGCCTCTAGCCTGAGCCGTATAGAAGTTCTGTACAAAAAACTGATTAGACCTAATTTCGGTACAAAATGGCCACTGGCAGCCATCTTGAATTTTGGACCACATTCAGAAACACTCGTTCTCGTCCCAAGGTGATAACAAAGGTACCCAAGACGTTTCGTGAAGATCGGTTCATAAATACAGACTCTAGCCCGAGCCGTATTGACATGTGTACTTACTGTGTGTAAGTAGCACTGAAAAAAACAAAGTTCATCTAATTTGCATAATTTCTGCACGAGAAAAAAAGCCGTATTATATGTGATGTATCCCATGGCACTAAACATTCACACAAGAAATTATTCAAATCAGTGCTTTCATATGGAAGTTCTGTGCAAAAATCTGATTGCACCTAATTTTGTACAAAATGGCTGCCATCGGCCATCTTGAATTTCGGACCGGACCTAAAAACACTCGTTCTCATCTCACGGTGATAACAAAGATACCCAAGGAGTTTCGTAAAGATCGGTTCATAAATACGGCCTCAAGCCCGAGCCGTATTGGCATTTGCACTTACAGTGCTGAAAGTAACAACAAAAAACATCAAAGTTAGTCTAATTTGCAGCATTTCTGCACGAGAAAAAAACACGTACTATATATGATGTATTCCATGTTACTAAACATTCATACAAAAATTTATTCAAATCAGAACTTTCAAACAGAAGTTCTGTACAAAAGACTGATTGCACTAATTTTGGTATAAAATGGCTGCTGGTGGCCATCTTGAATTTCAGACCATACCCAAAAACACTCGTTCTCATCCCACGGTGATAAAAAAGGTATCCAAGAAGTTTCGTAAAGATCGGTTCATAAATACGACCTGTAGCCTGAGCCGTATAGAAGTTGTGTACAAAAAACTGATTTGACCTAATTTCGGTACAAAATGCCCACTGGCAGCCATCTTGAATTTTGGACCGCACCCAGAAACACTCGTTCTTGTCCCAAGGTGATAACAAAGGTACCCAAGACGTTTCGTGAAGATCGGTTCATAAATACAGACTCTAGCCCGAGCCGTATTGACATGTGTACTTACTGTGTGTAAGTAGCACTGAAAAAATCAAAGTTCATCTAATTTGCATAATTCCTGCACGAGAAAAAAACCTGTATTATATGTGATGTATCCCATGGTACTAAACATTCACACAAAAAATTATTCAGATCAGCGCTTTCATATGGAAGTTCTGTGCAAAAATCTGATTGCACCTAATTTTGTACAAAATGGCTGCCGTCGGCCATCTTGAATTTCGGAACGGACCCAAAAACACTCGTTCTCGTCCCACGGTGATAACAAAGGTACTCAAGGAGTTTCGTAAAGATCGGTTCATAAATACGGCCTCTAGCCCGAGCCGTATTGGCATTTGTACTGACAGTGCTGAAAGTAACACCAAAAAACATCAAAGTTAGTCTAATTTGCATAATTTACGCACCAGAAAAAAACCCGTATTATATGTGATGTATCCCATGGTACTAAACATTCATACAAAAAATTATTCAAATCAGAGCTTTCATCTGGAAGTTCTGTACAAAAAACAGATTTCTGCATCGTCGGTACAAAATGGCAGCTGGCAGCCATCTTAAATTTCGGACCGCACCCAAAAACACTCGTTCTCGTCCCACGGTCATAACAAAGGTACCCAAGAAGTTTCGTAAAGATTGGTTCATAAATACGGCCTCTAGCCCGAGCCGTATCCAATTGTTGACGGACAGACAGACAGACGGAGACGGCCAGACGGACGACGGGTCATGGCATAAGCTCAAATTTGGCTTCGCCAAAGTTGAGCTAAAAATGTAATTTATGAAACACCGGGTACAAAAAAAATATGCTGATGATTTTTATTACCTGGTAAACGAATGCGTAGATATCTCTGCCCACACATGGATTACGACCAGTCCCCTGTGATGGTACAGTATGGCCCTTGTGGAATGGTCACTTTCCATGGGTGGGAAATATTTTCAAGGAGGCAATAATATTAGATTCCAAACACTAATTATAGGAATATTCATCAAAGATTTAATTAATGAAGCACTAGATACAGACTGGTGATTCATTAATTAAAATTTTGCTGATGATGGTTTTTATTACCTGGTAAATTTAGCATGCATGGACATCACTGACCACACATGGATTACGACCAGTCGGGGGCACGGTGGCTCAGTTGGTAGAGGTGCAGGCTGCAAGCCGAGAGGTCCTCGGTTCGAATCCCACCTGCGCTGTGTCCTTGGGCAAGACACTTCACACCCATTGCCCACGTGGGGGCACGGTGACGTTGTGTACTAAGACGTACTGCACGTCGATGGTGCACCTGTCTTCAACCAATGCTAACCCTGCTTGTGTGGAGTTGGTATGTTGGGGAGCTGACAGTTGCTCACCGTTGCTCAGTGGTTCTCTCCGCGTACTCCGGCTTCCTCCACCCGTAAAACTGTCACGGTCATGGTTAGCCACTGTGCAAAAATATGTGATCTTAAACATCAATAAATAAATAAATTACGGCCAGTCAAGGACAACTGTACTGTACTGTACTGTGTCAGGGATGGTTTTGGGTGTCTACAGGGGCCGAATATGGGACCCATTCCCAATGGCATTTTGGCATGATGTTTCCCCAATTCAAACACAACATTTCCCAGTCTCAGTCCTTATTCAAATAAAAATGTAATCCTTCTTTAGCTCTTGAAGGCCTAATTTGGGCTTTCATCACTTTTTACTGCAACAAAACAGGCAGTTTTTTAGATACGTTGGCAAGTTACATCCAAAGAACCATGTCAGCTGTTTGTAGGCAAGTCTTGGGTGCCAATACTGACAGCCAAGACTTGCCTAGAGTGACCTAGACACAACTGCAAAGCCACAGAATGTTGACTGTTAACCCCTAGCACACTGGTAGTGCAACAGAATCTTTTCCTATCGCTCTCTTTTTCTCCAGTTTTACTATGAATTTAACCAATTATATCTTGTTTGACAGAGCTCACTGAGCTCTGTCAAACAAGATATATTTGGTTAAATATCAAATTGCATTACGGGAAATATTTGCTGCTGAAAACTTTGCCATTTTGACATCAGAGTATTTATTATTTATTTATTGGTGTTTAAGGTCACATATTTAAGCACAATGGCTAATCATGACCGTGACAGTTTTACGGGCGGAGGAAGCCGGAGTACCCGGAGAGAACCACTGAGCAACGGCGAGCAACTGTCAGCTCCCCAACATACTAACTCCACACAAGCAGGGTAAGCATTGGTTGAAGACAAGTGCACCGTCGACGTGCAGTACGCCTTAGTACACAACGCCAGCGTGCCCCCACGCGGGCAATGGAGATGAAGTGTCTTGCCCAAGGACACAACGTGGTTGCCGCAGGTGGGATTCGAACAGAGGACCTCTCGGCTTGCAGCCTGCACCTCTACCTACAGAGCCACCGTGCTCCCTTGACATCAGAATGCAGAGGGTTAATGGGTAGCAATATGCGTAACAATCTTCATTATTTAATAGCACAAGAACAATTTATTTGATAGAGGTAACAGAGACTTGTCATTATTTCATGCAACTGTTTGTTATTTAATTACTACATGTATTATATGTAGTAGCTTCTGTATTAATGTTCTCAGTTCGATAAAAAGGGGTAACATTTCTTATTTTTTGTTTTTTCTTCCAAATAAATTCCCAACTGGGACCTTCAGGTTCAGGATGTGGATTTTCCCAATTGCATGGGCCCCGGACCCTTTCCCAAAGAGAGCAGAAGAATCCATTTGTGTTGTCTTGAGTAACATTGAATACACACAGCAATTGTGGTATATTCACTGAATTTTCCTCATTTATAGACCTATTTGGCCTCAGTTCACCCAGTACAGGTATATAACTGGTTGAGTGCTACAGTTAAAACTAGAAGTCCTGTCTTGAAATGCGCACAAATAGCACGTCGATCTGCGCATTAATCTACGCATAACGACCATATTAAGGCTATCAAATTCTGTACATATGGCCTGTGCACAAGCAATGTTTCAGCCAATGGACCTCCGGGTAACCCGGAGGTCCATTGGAAGAAACATTGCCTGTGTTTGCTATGAGTAACCAGGAGAACCTGTCGTGCTTTGGATGCCATTCGATATGACAATTGCGCGCAATTCCTACGTGCAATTAAGCCTAGATAAGCGCACAGTTTGTGACAGGACTTCTAGTTTTAACTGTAGAAGCCACTATCATGGCTCCATTGAAAAGTGCTGGAAGCCACTTTAGTGGCTTTACACTGTTATGCATTAGCTTGATGTTTGCTTAGCAGTAGTCTTTGGTTGCAATTTATTGGAGAGTGCCCAATTGGCACTCTCCAATACTCATGCTGGTAGCATTGTATTTTTGAAAACAAGCCAAGACCAATACCGGGTCTGGACCTGCGTCGCTGCATGTAATTGAATCTGCAAACAGGAAGTGGCTGCATGGCAGATCTGAAAATTGCATACACGATACAACTGATCATTATCAGGCTCCAGATGAAATATAAAATCAATCCCTTGCATAGAAGCCGAGAAAACCTTGAAGGAAAATTTCAATGTTCAGTGGGTACAGTAAAATTTCAAAGTATCGGCAAACAGGAAGTGGCTGCACAGCAGATCTGAAAATTGCTTACACGATACAACTCATCATTATGAAGCAGCAGACCAAATATAAAATCATTCCCTTTCATAGAAGCCAAGAAAACTTTGACGGAAAAAGTGTTTCGAGCGGTTACTAGACCTGCTCTGCCGCTGGCGACGCAGGTAAAAAATACCCATGTTTCAAATCACCTTTGAGAAATAATTTAGCACTCAACCAGTTAATACATTACATGTATACCTTGTTTGACAGAGCTCCAGGAGTCTGTCAAACTCTATCTGTCAAACAAAGTGTCATAAAGTAAATACTCAGTTTATCTCTAGAATACAGTGGAGCCCACTCAATTGGATAGCTCTTAACTGAATAACCCTGTTAATTGAATATAATTTCCCAACACAAAACCATTTACCATACCTCCAGTACAAATTTGACCTGTTAATTGAATATAAGTTATAGAGTAAACTCCTGTTAATTGAATAAAAAATCTTATAACCTGTTGAGAAATTACCGTGACACTCCCCAGTTTTCCTTTGTTTATAGACCTAATTGGCCTCAGTACATCCAATACAAGCATTTAATCTATTATATCTTGTTTGACAGAGCTCATGGAGCTCTGTCAAACAAGATATCATAGAATAAATGCTAAATTTATCTCTAGAATCTAGGAAAGTGGCACAATCCCTGTTAATTGAATACTCCTGTTAATTGAATAAAATTTCATTGGCAAAGTGTCTATTCAATTAACAGGATTCCACTGTACTACAAAAGGGTTGAATCCCTGTTACAGCCCAGGTAATACACCCTAAGCAATCAGCAGAGCTGAAGAAAATGCCGAGGAAACTAAAAATATCCAAAGCAAAAAATACTGCCGAGGATGGTTTCTTCAGAAAGCCTTGTGGTGGCAGAAATTGCATAACTTCCAGGTTACACGAGGCATCAAACCATGTGGTTTGCACTACCCTGTATTGCTAATCTTACAATTTACAGTACAAGTTGCAGCATAACTTCTAGAAACTATGTGTTCTGCTTCTTAATACCAGAATATGACATCAGTTTCTGGAAAGCTCTCACAGATACGTTGGCAAGTTACATCCAAAGAACCATGTCAGCTGTTCTTTGGATGTAACTTGCCAACCTTCCAGAAAATGATGCCATATTCTGGTATTATAGAAGAAGCAGAACACATAGTTACTAGTGGTTATGCTGCAACTTGTACTGTAAATTGTAAGATTAGCAATACAGCGTAGTGCAAATTCATAATACCAGAATATGACATCAGTTTCTGGAAAGCTCTCACAGAGCTTTCCAGAAAATGATGTCAGATTCTGGTGTTATTAACAAAGAAGCAGGGAGATACTTAGTTTGTGGTTATCTTATTTTCATTCATACTATACAGCTAAAACTAGAAGTCCTGTCATGAAATGCGCACAAATAGCACGTCAATTTTGTGCGTTAATCTACGCGTTATGACCATAGTAAGGCTACCAAATTCTGTACATATGACCTGTGCACAAGCAATGTTTCAGCCAATGGACCTCCGGAGGTCCATTGGCAGAAACATTGCTTGTTTTTGCTATGAGTAACCATGAGAACCCACCGGGCTTTGTAGGCCATTAGATATGGCAATTGCGCACAATTCCTACGCGCTATTAAGCCTAGATAAGCGCACATTTCGTGACAGGACTTCTAGATTTAACTGTACTTATTGAGCAAGTTTTCTACTTACTTCCTTGGTTTCTTCTCAGCATTCACATGGTTCATGATATTGGCATGATCTAATTGAGAGAAAGATTCTGCACAATCATTGTGATTATATACACATGTATCTCAAACTACATGTAGTTTCAAATGTTAAAGTTACTTGAAGTTTTTGCTTCACTGCTCACAACATATACATGGCAATTGAGGCTATGCTCTGCCCCTTGATGATTTTTACACTATCGAACAGGCTTCACGGCAATTGCCGTAGAAGCACCAATTTTCCACAGCAATTTTTTGCCAAGGAAATGAGGATGAATTACCAGGACTGCCTGTTATCTGAATACTCCTGTTTACTGAATATTTTTCACTGGCAAAGTGACTATTCAATTACATGTAATAGGATTCTATCCCATTATAAATTAAATATAGAACCTTATTGAGCACGCTCACATACCCCACGCGCCCCGATATTTCAAGCTCTAATCATTTTTTTAAAAACAAACATAGATTCTAGGAATACATACTAACATACCAAAAATCAGCTCAATATCTGGAAGCGTGTTGAAAAAAAGTGTGGAAAACTATAATTTTGATGCATTTTTCAGAGTCCAAGGGCCGTAATTTTGGTAAAAATCAGTGGAGCGGAACAAAATGCAAACTTGATCTGTAGGCCACCATGTTAGACTCACATTCCAAAAATCAGCTCAATATCTGGAAGCATGTAGAAAAAAAGTCCGGAAAACTGTAATTTTGATGAACTTTTCAAAGTTCAAGGGCCGTAATTTTGGTAAAAATCAGTGGAGCGGAACAAAATGCAAACTTGATCTGTAGGCCACCATGTCAGACTAACATACCAAAAATCAGCTCAATATCTGGAAGCGTGTAGAAAAAAGTCCGGAAAACAAGTAGGACTGACTGACGGACGGACGGACCAGTCAAAAACATTATACCCCTGCAACTTTGTTGCGTGGGGTATAATAAATTAGGGTGGGCTTCAAATATAGAGGCAGTCAGGGCTATTCAATTAATAGGATTCTATCATATTATAAATTAATAAATTAGGGTGGGCTTCAAATACAGAGGCAGTCAGGGATGACAGTTTGTGATTTTTGTTATTCTGATCTGAATTAACGAAGAACAACAATGATAAAGTTGCGATTCTAGAATACAGGGCCTACAGTTAAAACTAGAAGTCTTGTCCTGAAATGCGCAGAAATAGCACGTTGATAGGCGCGTTAATGTGCGCGTTATGGCCCAAGTAAAGCTATCAAATTCTGTAAATATGGCCTGTGCACAAGCAATGTTTCAGCCAATGGACCTCCGGGTAACCCGGAGGTCCATTGGCAGAAACATTGCATGTGTTTGCTATGAGTAACCAGGAGAACCTGCCGTGCTTTGGATGCCATTCAATATGGCAATTGCGCACAATTCCAATGCACAATTAAGCCTAGATAAGCGCACAATTCGTGACAGGACTTCTAGTTTTAACTGTATATTTTATCTAAATTTGGGAGAATCTATTTGGATTCTCGTGGAAATGGTAGTGAGAATCCAAGCCTGCTATGAGTGTCTCAGGATTTTATGAGGCCACCATGGTTGAACCCCTATTGTATACTGATAACACATGTTAACCCTTTACCCTACACAGCTTTTTAATTTTTAAAACATAAACTGAATTTGATAGCTTTTAAAAAAAATAAACAATATTTATCACTAAAACCTTACAAATATGGATGTTATTGGAACTGGCTCATTGAGCCTGTTCTAATTACGGCTGTCGCGACTATCATTTTTTGTAATCGACTAATCGTGACCAGTAATCGACGGTTAGTCGATTAATAGTCGCTTCCTATGATTTTTTAGCAAATCATTTTTCTGTTCGTAGAACTCTGAAAATGACAATGGCACCAGTGTGTTCAGACGAAGTGGGGTTGTGGGAACAACAAATCGGTCCCGACTGAAGCTACATGTAGTCCAATCTTGGACCCACAGTCCGTAATATAATTTTGGGGGTTGGTACGTCCTGTAGGACGTACCAACCCCAAAAATAATATTACTGACTGCGGGTCCAAGTTTGAACTAGATTGAAGACGATGAATTAAAATGAATTTACCAAAGAACGTTCCTGCATATGTTTCCTTTCTGCAATAAGTTTCTCGAAATTTTGAACACTGAGATCTATGCATTCCCTCGTCAGTTGTTAAAATTGGATCTTAGTCTGAAGTTCCGAACTTTGAGAAGTGATCTGACGTTCTGACTTTCGTCATAATTCACTTCCGCGCTTTGGGTTTTCCAATGGGTGCATTCGTGTGTACAAGACTGGAGAAATTCAGAAGAATCTATTCTTCTCGAGTAACTGTGAGTGTTCTTTCTTACACAGTCAGTGACAGTCGTACAGTCTTCCGGATATGAATGTTAACTATGGTTAGATATTTAAAGTTATTCACCTTCATTGATCATTCACCTCACAAAACAATGCAATTTAGCCCCGACGTGTAGTAGACGTGTACCACCTTGAAAATGAACGACGATCGACTAAAAATAAAAAACATCGACTACTTCAATAGTCGACGGTTAGTTGACTAATCGAATAATCGCGACAGCCCTAGTTCCAAAGACATCCATATTTGTACAATTTTGTTGACAAAGTGTCAGGATATTCAGGTCATGTTAGCCTTGTACTGGTAATTTGTTGCCATTACGTTTGGTAAAGGGTTAAATAAACTCTATTCTTTTCACCCAAATCCCAGAAGAGGTGCAGCGAGAATCTACATGGATTCTTGGTGGTTTGGTTGTGTGAATCTTTGCGTGGTTCATTCCCACTAGACCAATTCCCTTTAGACCAATTCCCAAAAGACCAATTCCCCTTAGACCAACTGATGTGTTCCACTTATAAAATAATTTTATATCAAAAATTTGATATATTTATAAATATTTATAAATGTATTTAATGTTATTGACATTCAAGCCTGAAAATAAGCAGTCTGTCATTTGCAGAATGAGATCCACAGAGGGGGAATTTGCTGATGCTATCCCATACAGTGGGCCAGTTTATCCTCTGGGTACCTCTTTCTGTTTATGTTTGAGACCTTGATTTCAGGTTGAGGTTCACAGAGGGTAAATTTAGTGATGCTACCCTGCTGTGCAGGGTAGCATCACCAAATTCACCCTCCGGAGACCTCATTTCTTGTAAAATGTATGTATATGTACTGAGCTATGCTGAAGTGTAATAAACCTATATATGCATATAAATATTTTTTTTCATCAAATAAAGTGCTTATCAGTAAATAAATGTTTCCTTAATTATCCTTAATCAACCCTTAATCAATAACAGTATGTAGTTGGTCTAAGGAGAATTGGTCTTTTGGGAATTGGCCTAAAGGGAATTGGTCTAAAGGGAATTGGTCTAGTGGGAAGACACCCTTTGCGTGAAGTGATTCTAAGATTCTTGTCGAAATATGAGCTCTGGAATAAATCAGATCCCCATGAGTCAATGCAGAATGCTCATTTGAAAGCTATTTCGTTTTTTAATGTTATAACTAATAAACCACAGGGTGCATACAATGACAGATGTTGAGGTATGTTCATTACACAGGTAAATTTCCATATTTCATTTTGGAGAGCATATAGCAAATAAGCTAAACATTCAGTAATACAGTTAAAACTAGAAGTCCTGTCATGAAATGTGCACAAATAGCACGTTGATATGTGCATTAATGTGCGCGTTGTGGCCCAAGTAAAGCTATCAAATTGTGTACATATTGCCTGTGCACAAGCAATGTTTCAGCCAATGGACCTCCGGGTAACCTGGAGGTCCATGGCAGAAACATTGCATGTGTTTGCTGTGAGTAACTAGGAGAACCTGCCGTGCTTTGGATGCCATTCGATGTGGCAATTGCGCACAATTCCAACACGCAATTAAGCCTACATAAGCGCACTACTCGTGACAGGACTTCTAGTTTTAACTGTATATGACAATGATTCATCAATGCTAGAAAAAATAATAATAAAAATCAGCATGCCACCAGCTGTTCTTTGAAACTGAATCAGATGTCGGATAATTACAACAAAATTCCACATTCATATAACCCTTCAAATTCAAAATTTCTCAACAATCTACAGTAGTACTCAAACGATTAGTCAACTAGTCAATGTCGACTCTGGGCAAACCAGTAGTCGACTCTCAATTGTGCAGTCGACTAGTCGGAGGGGTTCAAGCTTTTAGGTAAATAGTATCCCTTCTGTGCCACTGTCAGACAGTTTGTACAGCAATATTGGGCAATCATTGTATACATCTATTGCCATCTAATAGTAGTGACAGTAGTTTGTTTTAACTGGTACTAGTAGAGTGCTGAATTATTTTGGGCTATCAGGATATGTTATTAATTTGCCTTGTTGGCAGTTGTTGCAATTTATGGGAGAGTGCCTATAGGCACTCTCCCATAAATCGTAACAAGGCAAATTAAATAAGACTATATAATTTCACTCTTAGCATAATTAGAAGCACATTAACAGAATAATGTTCCAGTAAGTTGCTGTATATGAATGCCCAAGTGAAGCCAAATTTGGACCTTCAGCACTCTACCCAAACACCAACACTGTTATAAGGAGACAAGTTATCACCAATGACTAGTCGAAGTCGACTTGACTTTTGGGTATTGACTAGTCGACTTTGGAATTCACTAGTTGTTTGAGCACTAAATCTACAGATCTGTTTAGTAAATTATCAACCACTCTGCCCACCAACCAATTTCTATTTAATAATATACAGCCCCCGAAATTCACAACGGCAATTAGCAGTGCCTTAGTAAAATGCTGCAGTAGTTTGAATTTGCGATGGCAAATGACTGCCATAGTAAAATGGTCTATCGATGTGGTTGTGAGCACAGAGCCATGGCAGATAATGGGTGTCAGTGAAACTAAAAGCTGGCTAAGCATTCATTCCAATGCGATGTTTCAAAAAGTGATGACACAGTGTAAAATACGCATAGAATTCAAAAATGTGTGTCACTCTCCAGGCTGTAAAAATAGCATTGTCGGAAATTTGATTTTGCAAGCATCAGTGAAAGTAAAAGCTGGCCTAGCATTCATTCCAATGCGATGCTTCAACAAGCGATATTAGTGATGACACAGCGTAAAATATGCATGGAATTCAAAAATGCCTGTCACTCTCCAAGCTGTAAAAATAGCATTGTCGGAAATTTGATTTTGCAGGCATGTGGCGGTGTTTGCAATTCGAAGTTTGTTTTCAATACTACTGCCAATCACAACACTAAAGTGGGAGTAATTAATGCAGCCCTGTAACGAGACATTGGACTGGGCTAGTTTTCAAATTTGCTTAAGATATTATTGCAAAAGCCCTGTATGGCAAATATTAGTCAAATCGGAGAACGTCTGTTCTAGTTATTGCACTAACGAGCTCAAAATTCAAAAAATTTTACTAATTAAGGCCCATAACTCTGTAATGAAAAATCTGATGGGGCCAGAACGTTTGTTCAAGTTATTGCACTAACAGGATGCCTGGATGCACACCGACCATTGCCAAACCATAAGTCTTGGTTGTTAACACAGTTCAACCAAAAATAGATTTCATTTGAATGAAAAGACCAAGATCACAAACTGAGTTAGTCTCAGTTTTGCATATTAACTTTTAAACCTTTATCAACAAAACCACATCATGAGACCCACACATTGGAACAAGCTCAATGAGCCTGTTCCAATGAGTGGGTACATATAGTTTCAGTTGAAATTTTTTGAAAAATTTGAAAAAATTATATTTAAAGTAATAAATTTGTATACTGTCTGCATTGGGTAAAGTGGTAACTTGCAAAGTGTTGGGTTTATTTTTTTTTAAGGAGGGTGGGGGGGGGGGGGAGGGGAGTTTGTTAGGGGTGTGTTTTATTAAATTGTTTTCATAAAATCTAGTTATGACTGCTGTGAAGAAGCTATGACTAGATTTATTTATTTATTTATTTATTTATTTATTTATTTATTTATTTATTTATTTAATGGTGTTTAAAGAAACATATTTTCTGCACAATGGCTAATCGTGACCACAACATGGAGATACATGTAAAGTCATGTCCAGCCAATCATTTATAGTACGGTCATCATGGAAAGGTCAAAATCCACGCGTGGCCAATATTTCCACGCATGCTTTAACCCTTTACATAACATGAAAAGAAGACGACACTTGCAAACAAAACTCTTAAATAACTGATTTTTTAAAAACATTTTGTCTCAAAAACATAGGTTGTGACCCCTCATTGGAACGAGCTCGATGAGCTCGTTCCAAAGAGGGGTCATAACCTATGTTTTTGAGACAAAAAATGAAAATATAATGGAAATTGCATGGTGATTTTTGTAAATAGCGCTGGCCAGTTTTGGCCCTTACGTTGGGTAAAGGGTTAACAGTGACATAAAACAATTGGTCTGCCCTCAAATTTTCAAAGAATGAAGCACCGGGTACGACGCGGTTACAACCCAGGTACAACACGGTGCTTCTTTCATTGAATATTTGCTGGAACTACTGATCATTGTTAGACAAAAGTGCCTGTGGACATAACTGTCTGTGCGTGGAGTTTGACCATTCCATGGCGGCTGTACTGTATACCCTTGTTGACCATTTTAGAGGACTTCCACCAGAAGCACTGGTGACTGGGTCCTATTTTACAAGTGAATAAACAGCTGCACCATGAGCGCATGATACGCCCGTTATTAATTACAAGAGGGAAGCACACAATATGAGCATACATGTGTACTTGTCAGGTTTTTTTTTATATTCTTGTATAATAATCATAACCAACAACATACTGTGTTCATTAGTTTGGAAATAAATTATTTGAATTTCATGTATATATCTTATGTCTATAGAGATCATAACTTCAAGAAAAAATTGTCCAACAGGTGGAAAATTGCCTGTATTTTGACGAATAAAGCCCCATAACTCTGGAATGACAAATCGGACAGCGACATAAATTGAAAGGGAGCTTCCGTCCATCAACATATACTTTCCACCAAAAAATCACAAAAATTGCTCAAAGTGTTTCGAGTTATTGTACGATGTGTGGACAGAGGGACGGACGGACAGCGGTATACCATAATACAACCTTTTTTTTTCAAAACAGGCGTATAAAAAGAGATTGTTTACCACAGTAAACAAGCACTGCTTCACTTTCCAAGGTTCCCACGGGGAGCAGATCCAATTTACAGGGATTAATATTATGTTTGTGTGGTGTGGTGGTGGGATGCAGAAATCTTACCTGAAGGGGAAGATATCTGACCCAGACACTATACCCAGATTTTACTTCCATAACACCTGATGTCATCAAAAATCAAAATACTGCTTGTACATGTACAAAAGAAATTTACTGCTCTACTGATAAGACTGTAGAGGAAAATGAATTGTATATTTGGAAAGATCTTCAAAAAGGTCTGTATACACCCGAGTACATACATGTACAGCAGATCACACTTAATTATTCACTCAAACATAGCTGTGCCTCTGTCCCATTGGTTATTGTTAGGAATGGTCACCAGTGAGCATAAATACACGAAATTCAAAGTACTGAGGTTTATGATCTTGGGGCCCTTTTGGTTCAGTTAGTATTTTGTAGGGGTGTCATAATCTGGTGAATCATCCAGAGGGGAACAACTCACTCGTACATTTCCTTCTTATACATGAAGGCACGCGAGACAAAGAGAATTACAAAAATAGATGCACCGAAAATTGCAACGTGTTATCGGTAAATTTTGGAAGTATTCGTTGTGCCATGTTACGTAACAGTTCCTGTTTCAACTAATCACAGAATCCAAAAACCTGTTGAAAGCGTCACTTCTTTGTGCATCAGGTTGCTGGACAGGGGTCCAAATTCAGCAAGCATCGCAAATAAGTCCGTTGTGGCACAATTTTCTGCAGAAAATCCACCCTCCCTCCCAGGTCATTTTATCACAGTTTCATTAATTTTATTCATATATATTATTTACATCATTTGTTTTTCTGTTTTAAAAGTTGATTGTGTTAGGGCGTTATATTTCGCCACCTTTGGGTGTATATGGCTATATATACATTTATTGTTAGTTAAGATTACATTGTTATAAATTGAATGGGGACGCGGTGGCTCAGTAGGTAGAGGTGCAGGCTGCAAGCCGAGAGGTCCTCGGTTCGAATCCAACCTGCGGCAACTGCGTTGTGTCCTTGGGCAAGACACTTCACCCCCATTGCCCATGTGGGGGCACGATGATGCCGTGTACTAAGGCGTACTGCACGTCGATGGTACGCATGTCTTCAACCAATCTAACCCTGCCTGTGCTGCAGTGCGGAGTTACGATGTTGGGGAGCTGGCAGCTGCTCGTCGTTGCTCGGTGGTTCTCTCCGGGTACTCCGGCTTCCTCCACCCGTAAAACTGTCACGGTCATGATTAGCCATTGTGCATAAATATGTGACCTTAAACATCAATAAATCTATAAATTGAATTTAGTTCAAAATTTCATAAGAATAAATGTATGTATAGTCCTTTCCACAAAATCCTGGATTTGTTTACTTATTCTCCCAAACATAGCTGCGCCTCTGTCCCATTGGTTATTGTTAGGAATGGCCACCAGTGAGCATAAATAATACTCTAAACTGAATAGAACTTCCAAATGGGAGCGTCATGACTCAGTAGCAAGCCTGAAAATAAGCAGACTGTCATCTGCAAAATGAGGTCCCCAGGGTAGCATCAATAAATTTACCCACTGCAAACCTCAATCTGAGTCAGGGTCTCAAATCTAAACAGAAAGAGGTACCCAGAGGATAAATTGGCCCACTCTATGGGATAGCATCATCAAATTCACCTGCTGGGGACCTTATTCTGCAAATGTCAGACTGCTTATTTTCAGGCCTCCTCAGTAGCTACGACATTGGACTTCAAATTGGGCAAGGCACTTGAGAAAAAAACGTTATTCATACATGGATTTAACTTTTATATCAAGAAAGACAAGCATTGCATGGTCAAATTTCTATAATGTATATTTCTATAACAAACTAAATTTGTATAGGACACTAGCAATTTGCAACAAGATTTTATCGAAATCAATACAAAAACCACCTGTTACAATTTATTACACAGTACTATGTGAGGTAAATTATACATTTTTTTTTTCTTTCAGAAATTCAATATTTGCAATTGTGTCAAGTGTGAAGCTGAAGAAAATGAGTTGTTGAAATAATTAACTCAAAAGCAAGGAGGTCAATCACACTCAAAATGCACCTATGAACATGAAAAGACAAGTATACATGCTAACTTAATCCTTTATCCAATGCAGCCAGGGGCCGGGGGGGGGGGGGGGGGGATTTGTTATTTTAATTATTTTCTTTTCAAAGTTTTCAAAAAATTTCTCCAAAACCCTAAGTCCCCCCCCCCCCCCCCCCCCACCCCACCTCATTGGAACGAGCTCTCCAGTGAGGGGGTCACATGATATGATTTTATTGAAAATTTACTCAATTTGTTTTTCATGGGCGGATACACCCAATTCATTAGGTACATGTAAAAGGTTTAGCCTTTGTCTCCAGGAATGAGAGTGAAAGGTGTTGGAGTTACATGAAACAAGCTGAAACTCATAACTTAACCTGAAATTTGTGAAAATTTATTTCATCATTGACCCTTTTGAAAGGGTCAAATTGTGTTAGACCACTTTACCGGTAGGGCTGCACGGTATTTCGATAAACCGATAAATACCGGTATTCAAACCAATATCGATTGAATACCAGTGTAATTACAAAAATATTGGTTTAAAGTCATTATTTAGTTACACACAATTTAATTTTCAAGATGTCTAGAGTTTTTTAACTGTAGCACATTCTGAATAATATATCGCTTTACCCAAGGAATCGTTTGCATGTGCCCTCATAATATACCAATTCAGAAGTTGAAAAATTAATATTAAAAAATATCAACAAAACTATATCATGTGACCCCTCATTGGAACGAGCTCAACAAGCTCGTTCAAATGAGGGGTCACATGATATTGTTTTAAAGTAATTTTTGGAAAAATCTGATTTAAAATAATAATTTTGATATCGTCTGCGTTGTGTAAGGGTTTTTTGAACCGCGTCATCAAGGCATGCTGATTCGTTCCGACAGTGATGCCTCAAGTGCCGATTGTGGTACTTATGTTCAGATATCTGAACAGGTTTTCGATATACCGGTGTACCGCGGTATTTTGTTTGAATACCGATACCGGTATTCAGTTTTGAATATCGTGCAGCTCTATTTACCAGTGGAGGAAGCTGGAGTACAGTACAGTTGCCACGGACTGATCACTTTCCACAGGTAGGCAATATTTCCACGGACGCAATAATATTAGATTCCAAACACTAATTATAGAAATAATCAACAAAAAAATTAATTAGTGAAACACTGGGTACAACCTGGTGCTTCATTAATTAAAATTTTGCTAATGATTATTTTTATTACCTGGTAAACACATGTATGGACATCACAGCCCAGGCATGGATTATGACAAGTCCACGGCGACTGTACTGTATGCAGTGAGGACCACTGAGCAGAGGCGAGTAACTGTCAGACTCTCCAACATACTAGCTCTGCACAAACTCGTTAACACTGGTTGAAGGCAAGTGCACCCTTGACATGCAGTACACCTTAGTATTTACACAGCGCCACCATGTCCCCACATGGGCAATCAGGATTAAGAGACTTACGGTACTCAAAGACACAACTCAGTTATAGTACGCAGAGAGTGGATTGTAACTAAATCACCTAAGGAGTGGAGTTATCACCCAAATAATCCTGTTCAAATTATGTACATAAAACACAAGCAATGTTTCAGCCAATGGACCTCCGGGTTAAACCTTGTGATGGTTATGCTTTGCAATAAGTTTGCAATTATTGCTCGGGTGGAATCTCCATTCTGCGGGTGATTTAATGATAATACACTCTCCACGTACTGTACATGTACCATTAATCAGGATTGAACTATGGGCCTTTCAATTTGGAGTTTAATGTTCTAATTACTGAACCACCGTGCTTTCATTTGCAAAAATGATTTATTTATGTATTTGTTTAATATTTTGTGGTGTTTAACGTCACTTTCAGCATCTTTGGATATCTCATGACTGCAACATAGCATTGAAGTCAAGATCAGCCAATTGTTTATACCTACAGTACGGCCACAGGGGACTGGGCACTTTACACAGGTGGACAATATTTCCATGGACGCAATAACAGAGCTGCACGGTATATCGATAAACCGATATATACTGGTATTCAAATCAATATCGATTGAATACCGGTGTAATTGCAAAAATATCAGTTTATCGTCATTATTTATTTACCCACAGTTTAATTTTCAAGATGTCTTGAGTTTTTTAACTGAAGTCCTGAAAGAATAATATTATCCCTGTGCCTAACGAATTGGCCGCATTGTCCCTAGTAATACACTAGTTGTGCAGTTGAACAAATATTATTTTTCCAAAAATTTCAACAAAGCCATATCATGTGACCCCTCATTGGAACGAGCTCGACGAGCTCGTTCCAATGAGGGGTCACTTGATATGGTTTTGTTGAAAATGTTTTGAAAAGTTCGATAAACTAATATTTTAAAAAATGGATTTTAATATCGTCTGCGTCGGGTAAAGAGTCATTCGAACTGCAAAATCAAGGCATGCTAATTTATTTCGACTGTGAAGGATCAAATCCCGATTATGGTACATATATATTCGTATGTTCAGATATCTGAACAGTATTTCGATATACCGGTATATCGCGGTGTTTTTTAAAATACCGATACCGGTACCGTATTCAGTTTCAAATACCGTGCAGCCCTACGCAATAATATTATATTACAACCATTAATTACAGGAATAATCATCCAAAATTTAATTAATGAATCACCGGGTATGACCCAGTGCTTCATTAATTAAAATTTTGATGATGATAATTTTTATTACCTGGTAAATGCATGCGTGGACATCACTGCCCACACATGGATTACGACCAGTCCATGGCAACTGTACTGTAAGCAGCCCACTTTTGAGGACCTCCACCCAGGCACTGGTTCAAGGATCTATTTTACTGGTAAAGCAGAACTTGTTTGCTGCAGAAAACAGGAACAGCTTCACTTCCCAGGATTCCCATGGACAGGGTAAAAATGATATTTCTTCCGCAAATAAAACAGACCAAAAAACATGGTACTGATTTATCACTTCCCAGGCCTGTTTATCAAAGTCAAAAACTCCACAATCTAAATTTCAATCCTCACAATATAAAAAGGAGCACCCCCAATGGTTAAATTAATCAATTTAACTTCCGCATGTAGCAATGTATGCTTTAAAATTAAATGGGGGCATTTATAGAGCATGCCCATAAATGTTTCAGCAAACTCAGGAATTTTGTTGTTCTGGCACTCTTCATATCGTTTCAAGGCAAGTCTACACAAGAAGCCATGATTAGAAACAACTACAGTACGTGGAGAGTGGATTGTAACTAAAACACCCACAGAGTGGAGAATCACCCAAAGTCTCACTTTCAAATTCTGTACATATGGACAAAAAACGCAAGCACAGTTTCAGCCAATGGACCTCCGGGTTTAACCCGGAGGTCCATTGGCTGGAACTTTGCTTGTGATGGTTATGCTTCACAACAAATTTGCAATTATTGCTCGGGTGGAATCTCCACTTTGCGGGTGATTTAATAAAAAAAACACTCTCCACGTACTGCACCTAGGCACATTAAACTTGCAAGCTTCTCCAGAGACTGCACATGTATGTTGTGGCAGTGCATAAATATGTGACCTTAAACATCAATAAATAAATAAATAAATAAATAAATAAATAAATATTTATTTATTTATTTATTGGTGTTTAAGGTCACATACTTATGCACAATGGCTAATCGTGACCGTGACAGTTTTACGGGTGGAGGAAGCCGGAGTACCCGGAGAGAACCACCGAGCAACGACGAGCAGCTGTCAGCTCTCCAACATGGTAACTCTGAACTCTGCACCGCAGCACAGGCAGGGTTAGATTGGTTGAAGACATGCGCACCATCACTGTACAGTACGCCTCAGTACACAGCGTCATCGTGCCCCCATGTAGGCAATCGGGGTGAAGTGTCTTGCCCAAGGACACAACGCGGTTGCCGCAGGTGGGATTCGAACCGAGGACCTCTCGGCTTGCAGCCTGCACCTCTACCAACTGAGCCACCGCGCCCCCAAATAAATAAATAAATAAATAAATAAATAAATGTTGTGGCAACTGTTCTATTTCAGTAAAAAATCATCAAAGTTGGAATTTGCCTCTTACCCCTTTAACTAAAGAATCAGCCAGACAATTCAGGCGAACAATCGTTCCGTTTGCCTGTAGGTTACGCAAACAAATATTAAGGCGCGTGGACAACTGGTTAACCAAAAGGATTCATTGGTTGATCAACTTTTTTACAATCATCATATTAAATGCTGGAGGAGAAAGTACTACACATACAAATATTAAATTTGTGCTTATTATTCAGCTGTGAGCATAATTAGAATCATGTTATCACAGTTTCTGGAAATTGAAATGCACTGTAGCCTGATGTATGATGGGGCCACTGCCAAATCAATTCTGGACCTGCAGTTAAAACTAGAAGTCCTGTCACGAACTGTGCGCTTATCTAGGCTTAATTGCGCGTAGGAATTGCGTGCAATTGCCACATCGAATGGTATCCAAAGCACCGCAGGTTCTCCTGGTTATTCACAGCAAACACATGCAATGTTTCTGCCAATGGACCTCCGGGTTACATTAACACACATTAACACGCATATCAACGTGCTATTTGTGCACATTTCATGACAGGACTTCTAGTTGTAACTGTATTCACCACTGCACGTTCTTATATGCAATGCTGCCAATAGATCGAGGAGGCACAACTCTATATTTCCAGTGATTGCGTATTTCTGCTTCGCTGATATTTTTATCATCAGAAGTCATGGCATGTTGCCAACAGAAGAGGCATAACTCTACATTTTCCTCCCAAAGCACACCCCCCCCCCCCCCCACCCAACTCAGGCATAGAGCCTTTGGGATATGCCTGTGGCATATCATGTTTGGATGTTTAACCAACGGATTAATGAAACAAATTTACTTAACCGTTAGAATAGGTTAACCCTTTACCTGACGAATCGCCCCGCATCCACCCGCGTAATATGCAAATTGAGCAGTTGAAAAAATTAAATTTTTCAAAATATTTCAACAAAACCATATCATGTGACCCCTCATTGGAACGAGCTCATTGAGCTCGTTCCAATGAGGGGTCACATGATGTGGTTTTGTTGAAATTTTTTGAAAAATTTTAAAAAATTATTTTTAAAATAATAACTTTTGATATTGTCTGCGTTGGGTAAAGGGTTAATGAACAACTAAATGGGTAACCTGTTTATAGGTTTACCAAAATATGGAATTGTCAAGGCCCTCCACATTATTTACAATTCAGCACCAGCAGTTCAAAAAACAATATTTGTCAACAAAATTTCAATAAGATCACATCATGTGACCTCTCACTGGAATGAGCTCATTCCATTCAGGGGTGACATAATATTGTTGCTTCTTTTTTTTAATTTTCAGAAAAATTTTGAAAAAATATAATTAAAACAACTAATTTTGATATAGTGTGTGTTGGGTAAAGGGTCAACCCATAATTCCCTATTTCCGACTTATCCGCACTCAGACCAGGTGCCCTTAACATGCCATCATGAGGTGGATCTTCTGACAATAGACAAATGAAAGTGTCAGTGACACTGTAGCTCAACTTATGTGAGACATGTACATGTATAGTATGAGACACAGCAATGACACACATCTAGGTAATGAAGTGATAACAAAGGTACATGTAAAGTACTGTAAAGGTCTGTACATAAATACTGACCATATTCTGTAATAAATGTACAGACAAAATATTGTGGAGGTGGGTGACAGTTAAATGCTAAACTAGAAAAGAAATCTTCATGGGGTTAATGTTACAATGGGGATCCTTGTATGGTGCACCATAAGCCAAATGTTAGCAATTGTTTTGGCCTGTTTGATTGAAACTCTTCAAAAGTTGATTCATACTAATTAATAAATATTTGTCCTGTCCTTCTTAAAATATAGGTATTTGATTTTTTTATCTTCAACTCATAAGGTTCCCATGGGTGAGGAGGCTTTATTTTTTTCATTGGAAATAAAAAATCGGGTTGTGCTAATAATGTTTACCCTCCCCAAACAACACCAAATATTAGTACAGGAACTTGGCTTCAACATATTTAAATATATACATCATACAAAATTTTATTCAAATCAGATGTCGGTGGACATCTTGGCATTTCGGACCGCACTCAAAAATACTTGTTCTCGTCCCAAGGTGATAACAAAGGTACCCAAGAAGTTTCATGAAGATCGGTTCATAAATACAGTCTCTAGCCCGAATTGTATTGACATGTGTATTAACTGTGTATAAATAGCACTGAATAAATCAAAGTTCATCTAATTTGCATAATTTATGCACGAGAAAAAAACCTGTATTATATGTGATGTATTCCATGTTACTAAACATTCATACAAAAATTTATTCAAATCAGAACCTTCATATGGAAGTTCTGTACAAAAAAACAGATTGCACCTGATTTCTTTATAAAATGGCCACCAGCAACCATCTTGAATGTCAGACCGCATCCAAACACACTAGTTCTCGTCCCAAGGTGATAACAAAGGTACCCAAGAAGTTTTGTGAAGATCGGTTCATAAATACAGCCCTTAACCCAAGCCATATTGACATGTGTACTTACTGTGTATACATGTAAGTAGTACTAAATAAATCAAAGTTCATCTAATTTGCATAATTTCTGCATGAGAAAAAAACCTGTATTATATGTGATGTATTCCATGTTACTAAACATTCATACAAAAATTTATTCAAATCAGAACTTTCATACATAAGTTCTGTACAAAAAACTGATTGCACTAATTTCAGTACAAAATGGATGCCGGTGGCCATCTTGAATTTTGGACCGCACACAAGAACACTCGTTCTCGTCCCACGGTGATAACAAAGGTACCCAAGAGGTTTCGTAAAGATTGGTTCATAAATACAGCCCCTAGCCCAAGCCACATTGAATTGTTGACGGATGGACAGACAGACGATGGGTCAAGACAAAACCTCATATCTGACTACGTCAAAGTTGAGCTAATTACCCAAACAGTGGTTTCTAGTCAAGTCTTGGCTGCCTTAACAGGCAGCCAAGACTTGACTAGAAATCACTGCTAAGCCATTTTATGTTTAGAATCTGTAGAATGGTGAGGATTCAAGATACTTGTCTAGGTCCTGGAAGGGTTAAGGGTTAAGAAATTATATTCCAGACAAACAAAATGTTGAATTTGATGGAGGGATGCCAGACAAGAGATGATCGACAGATCAGTCTCAGTAAGACTACACTGATTTTGTCAGAGCAAACCTAAACATTACCATTCATATTTTTTTAATTGTTTTGCTTTTCTGTAATCACATACAATTTTTGGCCCATACTGTATGCCAACATTAAAAAACAGTTTCATTATATTTCTTGCATAAATTTACCTTGTTAAAATAAATATTGTTTGATGTTATGAAATATGAATATTCGTCTATTTCACAAGAACACAACCAGTTACCATTATTTTTAACTTGACAAGGACAACAACAAAAACAAGTAGTTGTAAACGCCCTGTTAGACAAACAGTTCTTATCGATATGAACTGAGCATCAGAGTATGGAATTTACCATTTACGTTAGGCCAATATTAATTCATTCCAAGCTTATTATCCAACTTTTTTTGTCAGTGAAGGTGGAAGAACAGATTTTTTTGGTTTCTTTTTCATTTTTTTTCAAATTCCACACAGCAGCATACCATACAATCTCCAGAATTTCCTTTATTTTCCCTGACTGTATGGTTAAAAAGGTGATTTTATCACCAATCAAGCATACTAGAAACAGGGACCGACCTGGGCATGCGCCAGTGCGTATTTGGTTCTGAAACATCAGGACCTGGCTCTTAAATCTCAGAAATAGGCTTCTCAGTTGGTGCGTAACTTCTCAGATCATATTTTGTTATTCTTTCGATGGATAATCGAGAGAGACACTCTTACATGTATTATATATATGATTATCATTTATCATTGTTGTAGAGTGCTTAAGTTAATACTTCAAGTCATAATTACCAAGCACTAATCTTCACTGTGGTTTCTGATCAAGTCTTGGCTGCCAAAATAGGCAGCCAAGACTTGATCAGAAACCACAGTGAAGATTAATGTTTGCTATAGTGTACTAAATGAAAATGATGAGAGCTATTACATACTTGCAGTGTGTGTTACAAACAGCAGTGTGACTCCGTAAATTGAAATCTGGCGCATGAATTGAAAAAATAGGCTCCGAGGCTAGAGCGTATTTTAAATAGTCCTGATCGGTCCCTGAGAAATATATATAAAATTCACTGTACCCCTATCACTTCTCTTCAGTTGACAGGCTGCCTACAGTACAGCTGCAATGGACTGGTCACTTTCTACGGGTCGGCAACATTTCCACGAACACAATAATATTAGATTCCAAACACAAATGATAGGAATAATCATCGAAAATTTAATTAATGAAGCACCAAGTACAACCCAGTGCTTCATTAATTAACATTTACTGAGGATAAATTTTTATTACCTGATATACGCATGAGTGGACTTCACTGCCCACGGGTGGATTACGACCAGCACACAGCGACTGCACTGTAGATTATTTATTTATTTATTTATTTATTGGTATTTAAGGTCACATACTTATGCACAATGGCTAATCATGACCGTGACAGTTTTACGGGTGGAGGAAGCCAGAGTACCCGGAGAGAACCACCGAGCAACGACGAGCAGCTGTCAGCTCCCCAACATCGTAACTCTGCACTGCAGCACAGGCAGGGTTAGATTGGTTGAAGACATGCGCACTATCAACATACAGTACGCCTTAGTACACAACGTCATCCTGCCCCCATGTGGACAACCGGGGTTAAGTGCCTTGCCCAAAGGACACAATGCGGGAGTCCGAATTGATCACACAGACAATCACCCAGTACTGTAGATTACAAAATAATTATAAGTTACTACAATTACATGAACCTGGTTAGTTCATAGCGGCCCAGATATCAGCCTGAGGTAACTTTCATATCAGCCTAAGCCCAAAGGTCAAGGACTGATATGAAGTTTCCAAAAGTCCACAGTTTTACAGGCGAAGGAAGCTGGAGTAACTGGAGAACCACTGAGCAACTGTTGGACTCCCCCAATGTACTAACTCCGCATAAGCAGGGTTAGCATTGGTTCAAGACAAGTGCACCATTGACGTGCAGTACACTTTAGTACACAGCGCCACTGTGTACACAGCGCAACCTGGCCCCAACTAGGGCTTAACCCACAAGGTTGGGGCATCTTGTATAGCACAGTCGCTGTGGACTGGCTGTAATCCATTTGTGGGCAGGTAATTAAAAAAATTTTTTTTTTTAATTGGCCCCCACTTAGGGGTTAACCCACAAGGTTGGGGCATCTTGTATAGGACAGTCGCTGTGGACTGGCCGTAATCCATTTGTGGGCAGGTAATTAAAAAAAAAATTTTTTAAATCATCAGCAACAAACTTTTAAAAAAATTCATTGAAATTTTTTTTAATTAATGAAGCACCAGGGTGTAGCCGATGATTTTTCCTTTAATTGGTGTTTGGAATCTAATACTGCATCTGTGGAAATACTGCTCACTTGGCATACTGTAAAAATTAAGGTGGTTAAATATAGGTGACCTGTATTTGAAACAAACTGAGGTGAGAGAAGACACATGGAAGCATGTGCTATTGGTCACAATGGACATTTTAATGAATGGCATTCCTAGCTGGTACTTTGCTTGGGAAATCCTCCTGTATTTTGTCAGTTTCTTCAAAGTGATTGGTTGTTTGTTTGCACATGTTGATATCATGGTAATATGCTTCCCTAAAGGTATCGCAGAACTAAATATTGAAATTAGAGTGAACCACCTTAAAATGTTGCACTCGAAAATGATGCAATCTCTAAAAATAAACAGCCTTGAGAAAATCCATTGTTTCAATAAACGTTTGAAACATTCTATTGACATCTTGCATTATTGTCGAATATTCCTGATAAAAAAGAGGGTGATTTGATGACTTTTGGACCTAAAAAATACAATTTACTTTTTGTGTGTTTTTGTAGGGAATTCCCTGAAAAATATGTGCATGTGACCGGTACTTCCCTTTGTGTCAGTTTTTCTTTCTTATTTGTTGCATGACCTGTTTTCAGATCAGAAAAAGTTGTCTGAAGGGCTATACTTGACAGAGATATTTGAATGCCAAAATTAAAGTGATGCGGTCATATTTTTTTCCGCCTGAACGTTATAATGGTCGCCTATGGGAAAATATTTAGTTCTGTGATACCTAAAAATGGTGTGCACAAAATGTGTTTGATAATTTGTAAAAGCTCTACACAAGGTACATTATTATTTTCAAATAAACAAAATCAGACATTTGTGCTTTCATTGTTAAGATAAAATGGTGATACGTGTACATGTAGCAGAGCTAGGAGGAAGCCGGAAAATAAGCAATCTGTCATTTGCAAAATGAGGTCCCCAGACGGTGAATGTTTTGATGCTACAGTAAAACCTGTCTTGAGAGACCACTGTCTTGAGAGACCACCTGTCTTGAGAGACCACATCTACCAGGCACCGATTGGTTTTACTCTATAATGGACCTGCTATGGGAGACCACCTGTCTTGAGAGACCACCTGTCTTGAGAGACCACTGTGACCTGGTACCAACTTGTATTTTTATGCCATAATAGACCTGTCTTGAGAGACCGCCCCTTTGAAGACTGAAACCATGACAAAAACTTTTTACCTGTTCTGGAATTGGAAAATCCATTGTGGTCATACTAACATAATTAAAAGTATTAAATGCTCTTAATTAGGTTTCAATTGCTAACTCATTAAAGATTGAGATGTTTTTATAAGAACCCTGTGAAAAGATTAGGATTACTGCTGAATAAACAATTTCATACATACTTGAAATGTGACAGATAGGAATGAAAATAAATGGGGTCTTCCCGTTTCGCCAATGTGATTCTAATGGGGTAGGTGTCAGTAATCCGCAGATCAAAGAAGTGCCGCGATAATTTGTTAATTTGGATAATTTTTATCAATTTAACCCATGTACCACAGGGAAACTCACAAGTAACGACGAATTGATTGAATGTAATGTAATTTTTTTATTGATTTATCAACGCAATAAACGAGCAAGTATAATATAATAATATGAACATTTAAAGACATAAAGCACATTTTTTAAAAACCCGAATTTCGACTGAATGTAATGTAATTTTTTTATTGATTTATCAACGCAATAAACGAGCAAGTATAATATAATAATATGAACATTTAAAGACATAAAGCACATTTTTTAAAAACCCGAATTTCGACTGAATGTAATGTAATTTTTTTATTGATTTATCAACGCAATAAACGAGCAAGTATAATATAATAATATGAACATTTAAAGGCATAAAGCATATTTTTTAAAAACCCGAATTTCGACTGACTCTGTCTAAAAATAACAATAAACGAGCAAGTATAATATAATAATATGAACATTTAAAGGCATAAAGCACATTTTTTAAAAACCCGAATTTCGACTGACTCTGTCTAAAAATAACAATAAACGAGCAAGTATAATATAATAATATGAACATTTAAAGGCATAAAGCACATTTTTTAAAAACCCGAATTTCGACTGACTCTGTCTAAAAATGACAGTGCGTCAATCTGACCTTCCCTAAAGAGTCTTTTATAATAAGATAAAGCATTGTCGATGGCACGATACTTTTTTCTTCGTGGGGCCACCTTCCCACCATGTCTCAACTGCAGAATTGTTGATTCTGTGAATGCTTGTTCTTTCTTAATGAAATCAACTAAGAAGAACAAGTTAGGATGGGTTCCGGCAATTGCCTTCTTCAACTTGCTGTGCCATCCTTCTACATGATTTGTGGTGCGAGGGCCGACAGTCTCGTGATGGTTCCACACATTGAGGTTGCTACTCTCAACCCAGTTCGTCGTGACGTAGTCTGTGAACTTGGTAACTCTTGGGTCGACGTCTCTCTCCTCCAACGCTTCTTCCCATGCCTCTAATACAAGAAGCCATACGTCGCTGACCATATGTGGTGGTACAAATGGAAGGCCGATAGCACGTCGAACGACCGCATGAATGTTGTCATCTTGCTTGTAATCGTCTCTGAGGCTGCACTTTTCTGTTGCATACTTGTACACTGCTTGGGCGTAGTGGAAGTGACAGCCTTTGATGGTCGCAGAAGAGAAAACTTGTCGTAAAGCATTTTGTGCAGCAGTTTCGAAATCAGTAAAGATTGTTGCTGGTTGTAGGTGAATGTCTAAAGATGAAGCCTTCTGGCGTATGGTGCTGAAGAATTTTATATAAGTTGACTTGGTTTTATTAGGCAGCAAGCCATAGACTAATGGCAACATCTTAATGTCGACGAAAGCATGGATGGTATACAGCTGATAAAAGAGTTTCGGTGATTTCTCAAATGTCCCATCACAGAAAAACGAAGTCGCTTCGTCGAGGAGGTGTAAGTTTGACGCTGTGCTGAAAATGAGGCAGTTGACGTCGCTTGGATCTGACAGTAAAAACTGATCTCCTGCAGTTGTTTCCATGTAACTATCAGGTAAGCTGATTGCTGAGCGAGTTTTCGGAAGAGCCGGTATGGTTTTCGCACGAGACCTGTATAATGCTGATTTGATGCTATAGAATGTAGGAACTTTAGCAATGATGAGTGGGTCGGTATCCGATCTGAGAGAACCAAGCTCCTCTTGGTAAAGTGCGCTCACTGATTTGCTGTCGTGTCGAACGGTTTTCTTTAAATCTGCTAGGAAAGCATCGGCTACAATCTGCTCCATATCTGGTGGATGATTATGCTGCCCCATCGGCGAACTGATAAAATCGTTTTTCGTGTTGATAGTTGACCGACATCCTAAAGAATCTTTTTTAACGCAGTTCCAATGTATATTTGGTTGATTCTGAGACTTCACACGAAATTTATAACCACCATAAACTAAGTGTCTACCACCTCTCTTATTAGGGATGAAAGAAACATTTACTTGTTCACTTGCCATGATGAACTGAAGGAAATGTTGTTGATGTACAGCATGAAGGGTCATATTATATACTATTGAGATGTTTGAAGTTGTTTAGTTGTTTACAGTTGATCAATGTTAACTGATTGTTAATCACTTTGGGACCATGAACTCAGCCGGTGAAGAAGAGTTAATATCAATCAGTGGGATTAACAACTTGTTCACACCTCCACCGGCGATTAGTTTTGGTTTGTTTATTTAACCTCATCGGCGAAACGGGAATAAACCAATTAAATTTGTGTTGAAAATCTTTTTGTAACAAACTGAAATGGACTGTTATAAAAATTATAAAAATAAATTAGTGTTGAAAATCTTCAATGAAGATTTTCAACTCTAATTTATTTTTATAATTTTTATAACAGTCCATTTCAATTTGTTACAAAAACTTCCTAAAAAAGAACTACAAAGTAATTACAAAAATACATTCTTCTCGATTTCGGAATTTTGTGGTTGGTTATTCACTGACTTGAGAAAACCTGAAACCTGTTATGAGAGACCACCTGTCTTGAGAGACCACTTTTGTGTGGCCCAAAGGGCAGTCTCTCAAGACAGGTTCTACTGCATCTCATACAGTGGGCCAATTTATCATCTTGGTACCTCTTTCTGTTTAGGTTTAAGACCTTGATTCAGACTGAGGTGCACAGAGAGTAAATTTAGTGATGCTACCCTGCTGTGCGGGGTAGCATCATCAAATTCACCCTCTGGGGACCTCATTTTGCAAATGAGTGTCTGCTTATTTTCAGGCTTGGCTAGGAGGTTTTGATTTTTCAGATTTGGTTTCAGTTTCAGGAAAAAAATCTTCGTTTTGTTTTTTTTATATGTTAAAGAGTGACGAATGGGAGCAAAATGGAGGCGAGTGGAAAATCGCTCACCTCAAATAAAGTTTGCGAGAGTGAAAACTGTGAGGAGAGTGAATTTGATTGAGTGTTGATTTCAATGTTTTACTTCAACTGACAAGCGTCCTTCGAAATGAATGCATGAATACAACTGAACACGCATGGAAATTTTGACGGTGAAAATACATGTAAGGCTATCAAATTCTGTACATATGGCCTGTGCACAAGCAATGTTTCAGCCAATGGACCTTCGGGTAACCCCGGAGGTCCATTGGCAGAAACATTGCCTGTGTTTGCTATGAAGAACCGGGGCAACCTGCCATGCTTCGGATGCCATTTGATATGGCAACTGCGCGCAACTCCTATGCGCAATTAAGCCTAGATAAGCACACAGTTCATGACAGGACTTCTAGTTTTAACTGTAAATAGAAAACTCAGAAATAAAGAATTCTGCATATCAACCGGAAGTAATTCATATTAGTTTTAACAGCGCAGAAGAGTTCACTGTATCAGGTGGAGATAACCTATTTATTGATAGAGCCAAAAGAAGGGATCACAAGTCCAATTTCCTCCCAATAAACCCTCCCAGTACTATAGTTTGATTAGTTCATACGCAAACACCGTAAAACAGTTTAGACGGTTTTGTTGCAAAAACCAGAATCAAACACAAAAAACACAAAAACCCCAAAAATGCCCAGCTCTAGATACATCACTATCACAAGGCGATGTTTTATTTCAAGTGTTGAAATATGTTGAATTTAACAATCCTCATGAATTAGTGAGGTGTGCAACAGGCGTGCAGGTGTGATGACATGCCTCAGAATCTAAGGACTGCTATGAAGATGCCTACAAGTCTGTCTTGTTTCAGAATTACACCACAAAGTTCTGTTGCAGTCTTGACCAAAACATTCACTAATTAGCTGCCATTTTGGGTGAAATTTCTAGCAGGCATTTGATCTTCTTGGCAGACACTTTTTGCAGAATTGCCAGTAGATGTTTGGTCCCTATACTTTATTCAACACATCACTGTCAAAAACAAAGAGATTGCACCAGAGGTGCTGACATATCCCTACCGGCGTCAAGTTGAGGGATAAGGCTGTGTCAGATGAACAATACAATTAAAACTGGAAGTCCTGTCATGAAATGCGCACAAATCGCTCGTCGATCTGCGCGTTAATCTACGCGTTTTGACCATAGTATGGCTATCAAATTCTGTGTATATGGCCTGTGCACAAGCAATGTTTCAGTCAATGGACCTCCGGGTAACCCGGAGGTCCATTGACAGAAACATTGCCTGTGTTTGCTAAGAGTAACCAGGAGATCCTGCCGTACTTTGGATGCCATCCGAAATGGCAATTGTGCAAAATTCCTACGCGCAATTAAGCCTAGATAAGCGCACAGTTTGGGACAGGACATTCGCTTTTAACTGTATCTCTCACATAATGGACCGACCTAGCCACCATTCTCAAGGGGAAAAAGGTTTTTTGAAATCAATGAAATATTCACAAACCCATTTTAAAACCAAGTGAAATTGTCAATGACACTTTAGCTTAACTTGACTGTGTGCAATGTTTGATGAAAAGGATAATGTTCAATGTTTATGAAAGGATTATGAAATAAGACAAGAATTGTGATAATTGAGAATATGTTAATTTATGTTCCCTACAGTTAAAACTAGAAGTCCTGTCACAAATAGTGCGCTTATGTAGGCTTAATTGCGCATTGGAATTGCACACAATTGCCATATCGAATGGCATCCAAAGCACGGCAGGTTCTCCTGGTTACTCATAGCAAACACATGCAATGTTTCTGCCAATGGACCTCCGGGTTACCCGGAGGTCCATTGGCTGAAACATTGCTTGTGCACAGGCCATATGTACAAAATTTGATAGCTTTACTTGGGCCATAACGCACACATTAACATGCATATCAACATGCTATTTGTGCACATTTCATGACAGGACTTCTAGTTTTAACTGCACATGCTATGTTTTCAATAAGAATCATTTGAGGTGTAGACTGTACTAAAGAATTGAGGCCTGGGTTAAAGTGGCCCTCACAGTTAATGTATGTCAAACAAAGTTACAGAAAAATTATTCCAAAACAAGTCATCCTACCCAGTTACACTGAAATCCCTTCATAAATTTCACTTGTATACTTTGCTAAAGGAATCTACAGTACGTGGAGAATGGATTGTAACTAAATCACCTGTGGAGTGGAGTTATCACCCAAGCTATAACTTTCAAATTTTGTACATATCGACAATAACACAAGCAATGGACCTTCGGGTTTAACCCGGAGGTCCATTGACTGAAACTTTGCTTGTGTTGCTTATGTTTTGCAAAAAATTTGCAATTATTGCTTGGGTGGGATCTCCACTCTGCAGGTGATTTAGTGATAATACCCTCTCCACGTACTGTAGGTCATGTGACGGTTCAGTGGTCACAGTTGACTGATCATGACCAAAATACAGTTAAAACTAGAAGTCCTGTCATGAAATGCGCACAAATAGCACGTCGATCTGTGCGTTTATCCACGCTTTATGACCATAGTAAGGTTATCAAATTCTGTACATTTGGCCTGTGCACAAGCAATGTTTCAGCCAATGGACCTCCGGGTAACCCGGAGGTCCATTGGCAGAAACATTGCCCGTGTTTGCTATGGGTAACCAGGAGAACCTACCGTGCTTTGGATGCCATTCGATATAGCAATTGCGGGCAATTCCTACGCACAATTAAGCCTAGATAAGCGCACAATTCATGACAGGACTTCTACTTTTAACTGTAGGACAGTCTCATCTAGATCATATCATACCAAGTTATCCTACCAAGTTACAATGAAATCCCTTCATAAAAACAACCTTTACACAGTGCTGAAGGAATCTGGGTCACGTGACCAGGCAGCGGTAACGCTGTCCGATCATGCCCAAAATAGGACAGTCTCATCAATACATCAAACCAAGTTATCCTTCCAAGTTACAATGAAATCGCTTCATAAATATGAACTGTAGACTGTGCTAAACAAATCTAGTCACATGCCTGTGTGGCTGTCATGGTTGACCGATACAAAGTTACAATACAATGCCTTCATAAATACAACCTGTAGACTGTGCTAAAGGTTTTCGGGTTTTGGTCTCACGCAACAGAATGACCACCTTTTAAATGGACGATCTCCGAATACTCAGTTTATATCAAAATTGACAAAACTTGGCTAGTAAATTAGGTCTGAAACAAGCTACAGTTAAAACTAGAAGTCCTGTCATGAAATGCGCACAAATAGCACGTCGATCTGTGCGTTAATCTATGCGTTATGACCATAGTAAGGCTATCGAATTCTGTACATATGGCATGTGCACAAGCAATGTTTCAGACAATGGACTTCCGGGTAACCCAGAGGTCCATTGGCAGAAACATTGCCTGTGTTTGCTATGAGTAACCAGGAGAACCTGCCGTGCTTTGGATGCCATTCGATATGGCAATTTCGCGCAATTCCTACATGCAATTAAGCCAAGATAAGTGCACAATTCGTGTATTCTCAAGGATCTAGAGCTTGGTGCTTTCCAGTTTCTTTTTTTTTTTGGAAAGCCGGAAAACCAAACCACAAGATGCAGCTAAAACCGGCTGAACAGTTTTACTGTGTTTGTGTATAAACTGATTTATTTATTTATTTATTTATTTATTTATTTATTTATTTATTTATTAGGGTTTAATGACACATTAACAGCCAGGGTCATATCATGTCGGTGACAGTTTTACGGGTGGAGGAAGCCGGAGTACCTGGAGAGAACCACCGAGTAACGAGAAGCAGCTGTCAGCTCTCCAACATCGTAACACTGAACTCTGCACCATGGCGCAGGCAGGGTTAGATTGGTTGAAGACATGCGCACCATCAATGTGCAGTACGCCTTAGTACACAGCATCATCGTGCCCCCACGTAGGCAATCGGGGTTAAGTGCCTTGCCTAAGGACACAATGCGGGAACACGGATCAGTCACTGAAATGGTCACCCATCCAACTACTAACCATGCTCGACGTTGCTTAACTTCGGTGATCTGACGAGAACCGGTTATCGCGACGCCACCGCGCCCCCGTATAATAAACTGATGAAACTATCTTACTGGAAGAATATGTCAAAGCTTAAATGTGCAATTTTCTTGTTTAAAAGTGTATATAGTTTTAATAATCTTTCTCACTTAGGCTAAAGGCGTAAGAATGTTTGTCTGTATGACGGACCCCCAAAACATATATGCCACTTGAACAGACCAGTAAAGTAATTTAAGCGCTGTTAAATAAGCATGAAATTTTATGGCCATTTTATAGCGCATCTAACGAATCCAATGGTGAGCTGTCTGATAACAGATTAGAGTAAGAGAGACCAGTGTTCTCTTGCAGTCATTATCTATATAATTATGTCCAGTTAATAGGTAATTGTTGTAAAAATAGTACATCACACATGTTCTAACGCACACCCATATTACGAATCTGGTCTGTCACAGAATGTCAGTATATACCGGAAAAGCGAGACTTTCACAGGAACTTAAAAGCAAATATTAGATAGATCTAAGTGGCCAAGTTCAAGACTGAATCAAGAAAAGCAATTAAGACAAAAATTAATGTTCTGACATCAAATAAAAGTCAGGTGTGGGTGGGGGCAGGGTGGGGGTTCTCAAAAAATTGATTGCAGTGTCAAGACATGTAAGACTGTGGGTCATAGGCAAGGAGCTAGATATGTCCCATACCCATGCTATAGGTTGGAGGAGGTGCCACATCAGTGTGAAAGTAAATATGAAACATTTTCTCTCATATTGACTGGATGAGTCAATATGAGAGAAAATGTGACAATTGGAACACAACATAAATTAGATGAACTTTATTCGTTTGTTACCAGGCCTGAAAATAACATTTGCAGAATGAGGTCCCCAGAGGGTGAATTTGATGATGCTATCCCATACAATGGGCCAATTTATCCTCTGGGTACCTCTTTCTGTTTAGTTTTGAGACCCTGATTCAGACTGAGATTCACAGAGGGTAAATTTAGTGATGCTACCCTGCAAAGCAGGGTAGCATCACTAAATTCACCCACTGGGGACCTCATTTTGCAGATGACAGTCTGCTTATTTTCTGGCTTGTTTGTTACCATAATTTATGTTTTTTTCTGTCTCAATGGGGCTTTGTAAATGATCCCTTAGAATCCCCTAAGAGCAAGATTGAACAGAATGGAGATACAAACACAACCTTTTTTCTGGTGAGTGGTGTCATACATGTATAAACTATTGTTTTCTGAGTGAAGGAGTCTGAAGCGTTATTTACAGTGTTCTTAAGACACAGAAAAATTGAACCAATATCAAGATCTTTTCTTGAAATCGAATCAAAACCAAACTGAAACCAAAACTAAAAAATCAAAAAAATCTAAAAAATCAAAACCTCCCAGTTAAACAAGGATTATTTACAAAACTCTCTCGAATTCTCAATCAATGTTGATTAATTTCATGCAACAAAGCCTTCTATAAGTATGTGTACACTATTTCCTCCAAATGCACCCAACAATCGTTTTCACTCACAGGATTATGGATAGTTCTGCATTTGAGGATATTTCTTCCAGAAAAGCAGACATTAATTGCCAAGATTCGATTTTGGCGATCCCTCTCCATTTTGCCATATCAAAACAGATAGTTGAATGTCAGGATTGGATTTAACCCTGCGGCATAGGGTTCAATCTTGCTTTACAAACTGCAAATGATACCCCACTAAGGGAAGCTCAGACCTTTTAGATGGATCAGATAAATATATTTGGTATTCATTTAACAGTACAGTGGAACTCCGTTACTTGAATACAGACACTTTGACAGAAATGAAAGCATCAATGACACTGTAGCTTACATGTAACTTGACTGTGTGTGATTCTTGATGAAAAGGATAATGTTCAATGTTTATGAGAAGATTACGAAATACGACAAGAATTGTGATAATTGAGAATATGTTAATTTCTGTTCCCTGTATGTGATGTTTTCAATAAAAATAATTTGAGGTGTAGACTGTACTGAAGAACTGAGGAGTGGGTTTATATAATATGACCCTCACAGTTAATGTATGTCAACCAAAGTTACCAAGTTACAGTGAAATTATTCCAAAACAAGTCATCCTATCAAGTTACAATTATTATTATTATTATTTATTGGTGTTTAAGGTCACATACTTCTGCACAATGGCTAATCATGACCATGACAGTTTTACGGGTGGAGCAAGCCGGAGTACCTGGAGAGAACCACCGAGCAATGGCGAGCAACTGCCAGCTCCCCAACATACTAACTCCACACAAGCAGAGTTAGCATTGGTTGAAGACAAGTGCACCATCGACGTGCAGTACGCCTTAGTACACAGTGCCACCGTGCCCCCACAGGGGCAATGGGGGTGAAGTGTCTTGCCCAAGGACACAACGTGGTTGCCGCAGGTGGGATTCGAATCGAGGACCTCTCAGCTTGCAGTCTGCACCTCTACTGAGCCACCGCGCTCCCATCAAGTTACAATGAAATCCCTTCATAAATACAGCCTGTAGACTGTGTTCAAGATTTTCAGGCTTCGGGCCTGTGTAGCCATCATGGCTGACCAATTACAACCAAAAGGGGACGTCCTCATCTAGACATTATTCTGAGTCATCCTACCAAGATACAATGTAATCCCTTCATAAATATGACCTGTAATCTGTGCTAAAGTTTTTCGAGTTTTGGGCAGCCATATCACGGGTGAATGATCGTGACATTATCTGGAGTCATCCTACCAAGTTACAATTAAATCCCTTCATAAATACGACCTGTAGACTGTGCTAAAGGTTTTTGGTCCCCTGCAGCCATCACAGTTGACCAATCATGATCAAAAGGGGGTGTTTCCATCTGGACATTATATGGAGTCATCCTACCAAGTTACAATTAAATCCTTCCATAAATACGAACTGTAGACTTTGCTAAAGGTTTTCAGGTTTTGGGCTCAGGTAGCCATTAGTTAACAGATCGCGACCAAATTGGGACATCTAGACATCATACAGAGTCATCCTACCAAGTTACAATAAAATCCCTCCATATTAAATATGACCTGTAGACTGTGGTAAACGTTTTTGTGTTTCGGGCTTGGACAGCCATCACGGTTGACAGATCATAATCAAAATGAGATGTTATCATCTAGATATTATACAGAGGCATCCTACCTACATGTAGTTACATTGAAATTCCTTCATAAATACGACTTGTAGACTGTGTTCTAAAGGTTTTCAGGTTTTGGGCTCGGGCAGCCATCACAGTTGACCGATCGTGACCCAAAGGGGACGTTCTCATCTACACATGACCTCAAACTTGCATATGAAATTTTGTGATGATTGGACAAGAATAACGGGGTGTAGCCTGTGCTAAAGGAAAATGTGAACAGACTCCCAGACTTACAGACTTCCGCATGCGTGATGGCAATAGCTTATCTTGACTGTCAACTTAAGCTAAAAATTATTCAATGAACAGGAGTAGCCAATTAACAAGAATCTGAACATTTTCCTATATTCTAGAAATAAACTGGGCATTAATTTTATTATACTGTATGGCAACCGTGTACTGGCCACTTTCAATGAGATTGGCAGTATTTCCATTGATGCAATAATATAAGATTCCTAATGCCAATTACAATGTACAGTACATGGAGAGTGGATTGTAACTAAATCATCTGCAGAGTGCAGTTATCACCCAAGCTATTACTTTCAAATTGTGTACATATCGTCAAAAAATACAAGCAATGTTTCAGCCAATGGACCTCCGGGTTTTAACCCGGAGGTCCATTGGCTGAAACTTTGCTTTCGTTGATGTTTTGCAACAAATTTGCAATTATTGCTTGGGTGGAATCTCCACTCTCCGGGTGATTTAGTGATAATACACTCTCCACGTACTGTATACATGTAGGAATAATCATCAAAAATTTAATTAATGAAGCATCGGGTACAATTTTGCTGATGATGATTTTTATTACCTGGTAAACGCATGCATGGACATCACTGCCCACGCATGGATTACGTCCAGTCCACAGTAACTGTACTGTATCTCGACTGACAGAACTCTTGAAGCTTTGTCATACAGGGTTCTTACAGTCGAGGACTAAAAAACTTAGATGTGAGTCTTCCATGGAAGACGTGTGTCGCCTGCACTATATTTTAATATTTCAGACAGAATTCTAATTGGAAAAGGGGCATAACTCTGGAAAAAATACAGCGGATCAAAAAATAAAATAGGAGGTGCACAATGCCATTATGTGATAAAGAATCACTGAAAGTTTCATCAAAATCCATTCATAGGTTAAAGAGGAGTGGCGGATAAGAGAAAGTGTGACGCGGACGATGTTGCAGACAACGCCAAGACGATAAAAGTAATTCCTATATGTCGCTCCCCACTTCGTGGGGCGGTGACACAAAAATCAAGGACTTTTCAAGGACATATCCACATTTTCCAAGAATGTTTTTTTTTAAAATGTACATTTGGAATATAACCATTTTTAGAAGCCTTACCTACTTTAACCCTTTACCTTACATGAAAAGCAGACGACACTTGCAAAAAAATTCTTGAATTACTAATTTTTTGTCTCAAAAACATAGGTTATGACCCTTCATTGGAACGAGCTCAATGAGTTCGTTCCAATGAGGGGTCATAACCTATGTTTTTGAGACAAAAATGAACAAAATAATCGGTCATTTTTTAGAATAGTGGTGGCCGGTTTTGGCCGTTACACTGGGTATTTTTTCCAGAGTTATACAGAATGGCACCCAATTACATAATGCCTGAACTTTAATTCCTCATTTATCGATTATCCATTATTTATGTTCGTTTTTTCGTTTTTCAAGTAAAACAAGTGCAAAAGAGATGTTTCAATTGCCCACTATTACACAGGTAAAAATGATATAGGGCAAAATTCAAGGACTTTCAAGGAGTCTGACGGATTTTCAAGTACTTTTCAAGTACATTCTCTGAATTTTCAAAATTCAAGGAGTAAGATTGAAATTCAAGGACTTTTCAAGGATGTGCACACCCTGGTCATACAAGATATAATCAGCCGAATGTCTATATTGGATGTACTGAGACTAAATGAGTTTATAAATAGGATTGGGGGGGTGGGGGATTCTGTCAGTAGTAAAATCATTTCTAGACATTCTGCCGCATTTTTTTTTTATTTTTTTTTTTTTTAATTATTAGTTTGATCCACAGCCTAAAAGCAATAAACAGGACACATTTGTACTGAAGGTATAGTAAATGGTTTAGGTTTGGAAGTTATATTCTATTAACAATTCAATAGGGTTATACAATTAAAAGAGATCTAATTAAGTGGGCTCCATTTGAGAGAATCTAAGTTGATTTTCATTGTTTTCAATGTAAGAACTGTTTACAGGAATCAATTCTGCTTTTTGCATGAATATTAACCCTTTACCCAACGTAGACGATATAAAAAATTAACTTTTTAAAATATTTTTAAAACTTTTTCAAAAAATTTCAACAAAACCACATCACGTGATCCCTCATTGGAACGAGCTCACAGAGCTCATTCCAAAGAGGGGTCACGTGATATGGTTTTGTTGAAATTTTTGAAAAATAGTATTTTTTCAGCTGCTGAATTTGCATATTACACGGGAGGATGTGGCCGATTCGTTGGGTAAAGGGTTAAGTCCTGTCCAGGTATGCCACTAACCAGGAAAGTGGTAAACTGTTTTTAAAAAAATGATTCATTATCAAGCCTGGAAATAAGCACACTGTCATCTGCAGAATGAGGTCCCTTAGAGGGTTAATTTGGTGATGCTACCTTCCACAGCAGGGTACAGTTAAAACTAGAAGTCCTGTCATGAAATGTGCACAAATAGCACGTCGATCTGCGCGTTTATCTACGCGTTATGACCATAGTAAGGTTATCAAATTCTGTACATTTGGCCTGTGCACAAGCAATGTTTCAGCCAATGGACCTCCGGCTAACCCGGAAGTCCATTGGCAGAAACATTGCCCTTGTTTGCTATGGGTAACCAGGAGAACCTGTCGTGCTTTGGGTGCCATTCGATATAGCAATTGCGCGCAATTCTTACACGCAATTAAGCCTAGATAAGCGCACAATTCGTGACAGGACTTCTACTTTAAACTGTAGCATTACTAAATTTACCCTCTGTGAAACTCAATCTGAATCACGTTCTTAGGTCTAAACAGAAAGAGGTACCTGGAGAATAAACTGGCAGAATGTAACCCACTGTATGGGATCGTATCAGCAAATTCCCCCTCTGAGGACCTTATTCTGCAAATGACAGATTGCTTATTTCCAGGCTTGCATTATGTACATGTACATGTATTTTCTTCTCTTCATTCTCCAATCAATTATAACAAAACAATTTTCTATACATTCATATTATTCTTCTGATCAGCAACAATCTATTCCATACAGTGTAAAGCAACTAAGGTGGCAGTTAGAACTTTTCAATATAGCCTTGATACATTTAGGGCTTCACAAACTCAACCAGTTAACCCTTTACCCAATGAAGTGACCACATCCGCCCGCGTATTATGCAAATTCAGCGGCTGAAAAAATATTATTTTTCATAAAATTTAAACAAAAACATATCATGTGACCCCTCTTTAGAACGAGCTCACATGATATGGTTTTGCTGAATTTTTTGAAATTTTTTTTTAAAAATTATGATATTTAAAGCCACACAAAGTAGATCTTATGTTTCTCAGGCCATTATTTGTAAAATTGCATGTGGGCGAGTGGTTTTTCATTTTATTTTTTATTTCTGTAATTATTTCTTTGCCATCAAAAGTTCATTTTCTTGGTTTATGTTTTAGGTCTCATAATCTACAGAATAGCATGGGTGGTGGTGTATTTCGTCCCTTGAGAGCAAGAAGGCTTTGCAATGCTAAAGCATTGCAAAGCCTTTTTGCACTCAAGGGACAAATTTATCAATTTTTTTTGACTTTGGTAAAATATCAGACATAAACTATTTAATTTTTATTTTTTTTATGTTTACATTGATTATGGAGGACCACGCCATGCAGGAGGGCCTGAGAAACAGATTTTTAATTTTTTTAGGCCTAAAATAATAAATGTTTTATGTCGTCTGCATTGGGTAAAGGGTTAAATTGCAGGCCTGCCATTCTGAGGAGGGCGATTGAATTTGGAGGACCATGCTGGAGGGCTTGAGAAACAGATTTTTAATTTTTTTAGGCCTAAAATAATAAATTTTTGATGTCGTCTGTGTTGGGTAAAGGGTTAAATTGCAGGCCTGCCATTCTGAGGAGGGCGATTGTCCAGATCCTTATAGCCAACCTGAAATTTTGCTGAGGAGAGCAAGTAACTGCCCTCCTAAACAGTCTTGATTCTGATAATTTTGGTAAGTACAAGTCCGCCTGGGTGGGCTTGTGCCCACCTGAATACACATTAAGGAGAGCCAGCAACTGCCCTCGTAATTTTCTAAAAGATGGGCCTGGTTAAATTGTGAAAAAAATATAGTAACAAAATAAAACTGTTACCCACCTAATCTCAGTAATGGCCAGTGTTTTTTCTGCCAGAACCTTCTAAACATAACTCATCAACAGAACCTGAGTTGATCCGTCTCCTCTTATCAGGCAGGTAATATTTCCAACTTATGTGAATAATCCATATTAATATTTACATGCAAAGCCTTGTATTCAACATCATGCATCAGATAATAGGACAAATGTATTAAGCCTCAAAAACAGACTGACAGGAGACAGAATTCAGCTGAATTAATTAAAATATTGTCGCTTGCTTAAAAATTTTCAACGCCAATATTTACAACCAAGACATTAGAAACGAGAGGCCATAAATTATGCCTGTAGATAGAGGTTATTAACAAAATGTGTTGAATATCATCATGCAGAGAGATGAACAGATGATTTACTGTTAAAACTATAACAGAAAGACCCAAAGACTATTCAATTTGAAGCACTCAGAGAGAACTTTCTAAAAAACAGTACTCAGTATGGTGAAAAGTAATTTTGCACTGGTTCATCTCCAGCCAGTTTTGACATTCACAGTATATCATTTTATAAGCATATTGTAAATATAATAATATTGTGAAGGTGACAGCTGCTGATACAACTGGTAGTGCGAATCATTAAACAACTGCAAGTAAAACACTAGAAACAGTAGCTGATATATGATTTAACAATGGTACAGTTGAGGTAAAACAGTTATGCAGATTATTTCAATTATTCTTCCCAATTTTCTGCATTCAAGTACACACATACTGTACTGTTGTGGTACTCAGTAACCTCCTATTATCTTCGTGAAGGTTGGGTAAAGGAATTTTATTGAAAATTTGAAGTGCAATCTGTTACTACTTTTCCAACCTCATTGTTCAGTCCACCTTGTCTCGTAACTGGTTGAGTGCTGGAAGCCACTATCAGGACTTTCAAAAAAATGAGGGTACCAGAGCAAAAGCCATTTTCCTTGCTCATGTTTCATATTCAGTCAAACGCAAATAACATTTTGTTTATAAAAATTTGTTTTATCACAAATTATTGAGGCACTCTTCAATAATTTGTAATAAAACAAATGTTGATGAACATATTCAAACCACCAAAAATAATGTAGCCCCCAACCAGTTAACAACAAAAATCAGTCCTGCGGTTCTCACCAGATCACCAAAGTTAAGCAACGTCGAGCCCGGATAGTCCTTGGATGGGTGACCGGCTGAGCAATCGATTCGGACTCCGGTGTTGTGTCCTTGGGCAAGGCACTTCACCCTGATTGTCCACATGAGGGCACGATGACGCCATGTACTAAGGCGTACTGCACATCGATGGTGCGCTTGTCTTCAACCAATCTAATCCTGCCTGTGCTGCAGTGCAGAGTTATGATGTTGGGGAGCTGGCAGCTGCTCATCGTTGCTCGGTGGTTACCCGGAGGTCCATTGGCGCAAACATTACTTGTGCACAGGCCATATGTGCAGAATTTGATGGCCTTACTATGGTCATAACCAGGGTTCTTACAGTCAAGGACCAAAAAAATTCAAGGACATATCAGCATTTTCCAAGGATGTTTTTTTTTAAATGTACATTTGGAAATATAACCATTTTTAGAAGCCTTACCGACTTTAACCCTTTACCGACACTTGCAAAAATAAAAATTCTTGAATAACTATTTTTTGTCTCAAAAACATAGGTTATGACCCCTCATTGGAACGAGGTCGATGAGCTCGTTCCAATGAGGGGTGGTAACCTATGTTTTTGAGACAAAAAATGAAAAAAATAATTGAAATTAATTGGCCATTTTTGAGAATAGCGGTGGCCGGTTTTGGCCATTACATTGGGTAAAGAGTTAAAAATGTCTTCTACCTCATCCTTCTAAATTCCAGAAAAACGGTGCTTCTAAAATGCTCTCTAACAAAATTATGGTGCTTACAGAATGACACCCAGTTAAATAATGCCTGAACTTTAATTCCTCATTTATCTATTATCCATTATTTATGTTCATTTTTTTTTGTTTTTCAACAAAAAAAAAGTGCAAAAGAGATGTTTCAATTGTCCACTATTACACAGGTAAAAATGACATAGGGCAAAATTCAAGGATTTTCAAGGAGTCTGATGGATTTTCAAGTACTTTTCAAGTACATTTTCTGAATTTTCAAAATTCAAGGAGTAAGATTGAAATTCAAGGACTTTTCAAGGATGTGCACACCCTGATAACGCGTAGATTAATGCGCAGATCGACGTGCTATTTGTGCGCATTTCATAACAGGATTTCTAGTTTTAACTGTACACTTGTGCACCAAAGAAACCAAATGTGATAAAGCATCCAAAAGAGATGAAAAAGTAAGTGGTTTTGATTATGTCTGTATGCACATAACTTTGGTATTGATTGAGTTGTACTTTTCAACTTAAGCTGTTGAATAAATTCCTTCATGTAATATAATTATTCAGAAAATAAACGTGGCAAGCTTTATTGAATTTCATGATGATCTTTTCCCTGAAGTTTTATGGATAATAACGAACAACAAACAGTGAGTATCATGTTAATGGCTTTTGTTTAAGAAGTGTCTGAGTTCATGTACAATTTACCAGGACTAATAAATATAAGATTGTCTGAATTAGGCAACAATAAACAGGTCTTTAAACCACATCAAACTCACACTAGTAAGCGGTGTCCACAAATTACCATACAGTTCCCAAACTGAGGGTATAGCACTTGCATGGTTTGTGTTTTATGCTTTTCTGGAAAGTTTCATAAAAAGGGATTTAATCCTGGATAGGATGCAGATTAGTATTCATTCTTGCTACATAATTACGGTCTACATGTACATTATATCCTATTGCTCTGCAGCTGTTTCTAGGCAAGTCTTGGCTGCCTATTCAGGCAGCCAAGACTTGCCTGGAAACAATTGCCAAGGTATTTATAAGATAACTTTTGTGTTTACCCAGAGACTGCATGGTACAGGTAGGGTATGTTTTGTTGCAGTAAAAAGTTACAAGGTTGGAGTTATGTCCTGTGGGTTTAATTGATAACCAAAGTAACTGAAACAGCCCCAAGAACCCCCACCCCCCCTACCCCCCGACTTGCCTGGTAACAACAGCAAAGGTATTTATAATGTAACTTTCGTGTTTATCCAGAGAGTGCATGGTAGAGTATGTTCCATTGCAGTAAAAGTGATGAAAGCTGGAAATAGGTCCTGTGGGTTTAACAGATAAGCAAAGGAACTAAGACAGCCCCAAAGTCATGTACAATGTAGGTTTAACAGATATTCAAAGGCACCAAAAAAGCCCCAAGAGCACCCCAACCCCACCTGCCAAGGCATGCCTGGTGACAACTTCCAAGGTATTTGTAATGTTAATGTTTAAGTTATCCAGAGGCTGCCTGTTATATGTAGGATTTATTTCTGAAGGCTTTGTATCCCTCGAGACCGGATAAGCACTTTTCCTTACCTTTCAAAATACTGAGAGACACAGCGGCTACTCAGTCTTTAATCTTAGAAGGTATTTTGACATTTTCTGAAAAAAGTGCCACATGCGCAGAGTACATTTTCAGGTATCAAGTTAGGATCTTTGGATGCCCAACTTCATAAAATTAATTTAAGAAGTAGTTTGGTAAATGGGACTATAACTGTTGGCATCAGACCTATCCCCACCTGTAACGGGTATGTCTTTATTGGGAAATGGCTTACATGTAGCTAGGGCTGCACAATATTCAAAACTGAATACCGGTATCGGTATTAAAAAAATACTGTGGTATACCGGTATATCCTAAACTGTTCAGATGTATGAACACAAGTACCACAATCGAGACTCGAGGCATCACAGTCAGAATGAATTAACATGCCTTGATGATGCGGTTCAAAAAACCTTTACCCAACGCAGACAATATCAAAATTTATTATTTTCAAAATTAGTTTATCAAATTTTCCCCAAAGATTTCAACAAAACTATATCATGTGACCCATCATTGGAACGAGCTCAATGAGCTCGAACCTATGAGGGATCACAGGAATTAGTTTAGTTTTGTTGAAATGTTTGAAAATTATTTTTTCAACTGCTGAATTTGTATATTATGAGGGCACAAGCAGATGATTCCTTGGATAAAGGGATAATATTATTCATTTGGGGTTACAGTTAAAAAGCTCAAGACATCTTGAAAATTAAATTGTGGATAAATAAATAAAGACAATAAACTGATATTTTTGTAATTACAACAGTATTCAATCCATATTGGTTTGAATACTGGTATATATCTCTTTATCGATATACCGTGCAGCCATAGACTTAGCTGCCAACAAAGTCACTGTAGAACCTCAAGTGGTAGAAAGATTAAAATATTCGAAGAATGTTTTCCCCTAACCTTACCGGTCCCTGTCAAAGAAAGCTGAGGCTGATAACCTCAAAATTGTTCATTCTACAAGAAGAGACGAGGAAAAAGTAGAAGCTGTTGTAAATTTTTCGATACCAAGGTCCAAAAAAAAGAGCTCATGAGATCCTTAGGCATGGCAGGACATTATAGAAAATTTTGTTGTCATAGGTTGTCTCCCCTTGGACCAGTTCATTGAGAAAAAGAGTTAAGTTTGTTTGGACTGAGGAGTGCCAGAAATCCTTTGACAGAATAAAAAATACCATTAAAGAATTCCCCTATCCCGATCAGTCCTGATCACAAAAAGCCCTTCAAATTATTTATAGATGCAATGGAGCAGGTGAGTATGTTGCCCAGGAAGACAACCAACATATCAATCAACCTGTATGTTATTTCTCCAAACAAATTTTCAAAACATCCAAAAAATTATTTTACAGTAGAAAAAAAAGGCTTTAGTTCATCATTATGAAAGTGTCAATGACACTGTAGCTCAACTTGACAAACTTGAACTGGGTAAGTTATAAGTGGCATGGCAAAATTGAAGATCATTGGTACCAATGTTATTTGGTGAAATTTCAACATAACAGCATTGTGTGTGCACAATTTCAAGAGTAATCCATGCATTTTTAAATGTAAACTGTAAGACTGGCTAAAGGAAGAATGTTGATACACAAATGCAGTAAGTTCAGAGGTTATTGTAAATGGCAACTTTTTTCACAGAAATGAATGCTAATCAATAGCTCTAATCTAAAGGTCTCGCCTAATGGGCACACCAAGTTAAGAACAACCCCTGATAAATGTGGCCTGTAGGCCATGTCAAAGAAGAATGTTGATGCATAAATGCAATAAATTCAAAGATTGTTGCTAACAGCAACAGTTTTTGATGGAAATGAAAAGAAAATTGACAGCTCCTATCTTTGTCAACCTGCATAAGCATACAAAGTTTCAAAACAACCTGATAATGAATGCACCCTCTGAGGCATGCCAAAGGAAGATGTTAATGCAAATGCACTAAGTTTAAAGGTCATTTCTTGTGGCAATGTTTTTTTCTCTCTTTTTTTATGGAAATTCATAAATATACCCTGCAGAGAGTGCAAAAGGGATAAGTTGCTACACAAATGCTGTAAGTTCAAAGGCTGGTGATAAATCTAGGTAATGACCTGATAACAAATGTACATATAAAGTATTGTAACGGTCTGTACATAAATACTGACCGTAGCCTGTAAAAAATGTATAGGTAAAGTATTGTAAAGGTGGGCGACAGTCAGATGCAAAACTAGAAAAGAAATCTTTGAGTCCCAGAGTGGGTCTGACTGAACCCCAAAATATATGTTCTCATAGCACAGAGATAACAAAGGCACCCCAAAACACACTCGTTCCTGTCCCAAGGAGAAAACAAAGGTACGAAGTTTCATGAAGATCAGTTCACAAATACGAGCTGTATAGAAGTTGTGACAAAAAACTGATTGGACCTAATTTTGGTACAAAATGGCCACTGGCAGCCATCTTGAATTTTGGACCGCACTCAGAAACACTCGTTCTCATTCCAAGGTGATAACAAAGGTACCCAAGAAGTTTTGTGAAGATCGGTTCATAAATACAGCCTCTAGCCCGAGCCATATTGACACGTGCACTTAATGTATAAGTAGTACTGAATAAATCAATGTTCATCTAATTTGCATAATTTCTGCACGAGAAAAAAAACTGTACTATATGTGATGTATTCCATGTTACTAAACATTGATACAAAAATTTATTCAAATCAGAACTTTCATACAGAAGTTCTGTACAAAAGACTGATTGCACTAATTTTGGTACAAAATGGTTGGTGGTGGCCATCTTGAATTTCGGACCACACCCAAAAACACTTGTTCTCATCCTACTGTGATAACAAAGGTACCCAAGAAGTTTCATAAAGATCGGTTCATAAATACGGCCTCTAGCCTGAGCCGTATAGAAGTTGTGTACAAAAAACTGATTGGACCTAATATCGGTACAAAATGGCCACTGGCAGCCATCTTGAATTTTAGACCGCACCCAGAAACACTCGTTCTCGTCCCAAGGTAATAACAAAGGTACCCAAGACGTTTCGTGAAGATCAGTTCATAAATACAGACTCCAGCCCGAGCCATATTGACATGTGTACTTACTGTGTGTAAGTAGCACTGAAAAAATCAAAGTTCATCTAATTTGCATAATTTCTGCACAAGAAAAAAAAACGTATTATATGTGATGTATCCCACGGTACTAAACACTCATACAAAAAATTATTCAAATCAGCGCTTTCATATGGAAGTTCTGCGCAAAAATCTGATTGCACCTAATTTTGTACAAAATGGCTGTCAGCGGCCAACTTGAATTTCGGATTGGACCCCAAAACACTCGTTCTCGTCCCACAGTCGTAACAAAGGTGCCCAAGAAGCTTCGTAAAGATCGATTCATAAATACGGCCTCTAGCCCGAGCCATATTGAATTGTTGACAGACAGACGGATGACTGGCCATGGCATAAGCTCAAATTTGGCTTCGCCAAAGTTGAGCTAAAAATCAATAGCTCACATCTAGAGGTCACCCCAAACACACATACCAAGTTTCAAAGTGATCCGATCATAAATGTGCCCTGAAGGGTGTGCCAAAGGGAAATATTGAAGCCTGACTAAACTAAGTTCAAAGGTTGTTGCCAGCGGCAACATTTTTTAACAGAAATGGAAGAAAATCAATAACTCCCATATAGATATCACCCCAGACAAGCACACCAAGTTTCCAAGTGATCCAATTATAAATGTGCCCTGCAGGGTGTGTCAAAGGGAAATATTGATGCATAACTAAGTTTTTACTAAGTTCATCAGAGGTTATTGCCAATAGCAACTATTTTTGACGGAAATGGAAGAAAATCGATAGCTCCAATCCAGAGGTCACCCCAAACAAGCATACCAAGTTTCAAAGTGATCTGGTCAAAAATGTGCATTGCACGGTGAGCCAAAGGGAAATATTGATGCACAACTGTACTAAGTTCATCGAAGGGCATTGCCAGCGGCAACATTTTTTGACGGAAATCGAAGAAAATCGATAGCTCCCATCTAAAGGTAACACCAAACAAGCATACAAAGTTTCAAACTGATCTGATCATAAATGTGCTCTGTAGGGCATGCCAAAGGAATATATTGATGCCTGGCTAAACTGAGTTCAAAGGTCATTGCCAGTGGCAACATTTTTTGATGGAAATGGAAGAAAATCAATAGCTCCCATCTAGAGGACACTCCAGACAAGCATGCCAGATTTGAAAGCAATCCGATAATAATTGTGCCCTGTAGGGTGTGCCAAAGGGAAATATTGAGGTCTGACTAAACTAAGTTCTAAGAACGTTGCCAACGGCAACATTTTTTGACGGAAATGGAAGAAAATTAATAGCTCCCATCTAGAGGTCACTCCAAACAAGCATGCCAGACTTCACAGCAATCCGATCATAAATGTGCCCTGTAGGGTGTGCCAAAGAGAAGTATTTAAGTCTGACTAAACAAAGTGCCAACATCAACATTTTTTTATGGAAATGGAAGAAAATCGATAGCTCCCATCTAGAGGCCACCTCAAACAAGCATACCAAGTTTCAAAGCGATCTGATAATAAATGTGCCTTGCAGGGTGTGCCAAATGGAAATTTTGATGCATAACTGTACTAAGTTCATCAAAGGTCATTGCCAGCGGCAACATTTCTTGGCGGAAATCGAAGAAAATCGATAGCTCCCATCTAAAGGTAACCCCAAACAAGCATACCAAGTTTCAAACCAATCTGATCAAAAATGTGCCCTGTTACGGCATGCCAAAGGAATATATTGAGGCCTGACTAAACCAAGTTCAAAGGTCGTTGCCAGCGGTAACATTTTTTGACGGAAACGGAATAAAATCGATAGATCCCATCTAGAGGTAACCCCAAACAAGCATGCCAGGTTTCAAAGCAATCTGATCATAAATGTGCCCTGTAGGGTGTGCCAAAGGGAAATATTGAGGTCTGACTAAACTAAATTCTAAGAATGTTGCCAGCGGCAACATTTTTTGACGAAAATTGATAGCTCCCATCTAGAGGTCAACCCAAACCAGCATACCAAGTTTCAAAGTGATCTGATAATAAATGCGACCTGTGAGGTGTGCCAAAGGAAATTGTGGACGTACGTACGTACACCAACAGACGAGAACGATGGCAATAGCTCAGCTTGGCTTGACTTTGTCAAGTTGAGCTAAAAAATGAAAAACAAAAATCAAAGATTATTGCGGCAGAGCTTAGCCCTGCAAAAATATAGTTTGGACATTATGCATATTTCAAGAAGACATAATGTTGCAGCAGATGCTCTTTCCAGAATATCTTAATTTTAAATGATCTGAAAGGTTTGCTTCAGTTTGAAGATCAAATTTGTGAGGATATAGTAGCTACTTGGTGCGGGAAGCTTTTTAAGTAAAAGATTTTCAACCCTTCCATCCCAAGCCATTTTCATTACAAATTTTTTTTCTAAATGTTTTTTACACAATAATTGCTGATCACAAAAACTGTAAATTTCTTCTGCAGACAAAAAAACAACAACTTAATTACATCATCTGCAATAAAATCATTGTATAAACACTGATAACTTTAACCCTACCAACAGTGGCTAAAACTGAAAATATTTGTGAATATTCATGGTTGTTAAATTGCTCATATTCATGCTTTTCTGAATAATATTAGTTATTCTTGTGTTTTCCAGGGTGTATGGGAATTGACACCGGTTTGGGAACTCATACATGTACATGTATTTCCTGAGACGAAGCAAAAGAGTGTATGAGTTTGCAGGCCGGTGTAAACTCCCATACACTTTGGAAAACACAAGGATAACAGATTTATTTCCAAGAATTTTGGTGTACTTAATACTTTAACCTGCATGTACATTGTGGGGGAAAACTGGCCGAAAATTTGTACTTTGTAAGTTTCTTAATAAGACCAGACAAATATGGATGTCATTGGAACTGTCTCAATGAGCCAGTTCCAGTGACATCCATATCTGTAATATTTTATTGCACATACATATATTAAATTTGCTGTATTTTTATTTTTGTTCTAACATAACCGTGCAGAAGGTATGAGTTAATAATTAAAAATGGATACTTTTTTAGCCATATAGCCTGCTGTTGTGTATTCTTGTTTTTACACTGTGGTTAACCACGGTGTAAAAAATGAAAGTGTCAATGACACTGTAGCTTAACTTGTGTGTTATGTTTGATGAAAAGGATAATGTTCAATGTTTATGAAAGGATTATGAAATAAGACAAGAATTGTAATAATTGGGAATATGTTCATTTCTGTTCCCTGTATGCTATGTTTATGATAAAAATAATATGAGGTGTACACTGTACTAAAGAGCTGATGGGTGGGTTAATATGACCTCACAGTTAATGTATGTGGCCCTCACAGTTAACATATATCAACAAAAGTTACCAAGTTACAGTGAAATTATTCCAAAACGAGTCATCCTATGAAGTTACATTAAAATCCCTTCATAAATATGGCCTGTAGACTGTGCTAAAGGTTTTCGGGCTTCGGGCCCCTGTAGCCGTCAGTTTCCCAATTGCGTTCAAAGGGGCGTTCTCATCTAGACATTATATGAAGTCAACCTGCCAAGTTACAATGAAATCCCTTAATAAATATGACCTGTAGACTGTGCTAAAGGTTTTTGGGCTTTGGACTCATGGTTGAATGATCGCAACCAAAAGGGGACATTCTCATCTGGGCATCATCTGGAGTGATCCTACAAAGTTACAATGAAATCCCTTCATAAATATCATGACCAAAAGGGGATGTCATCATCTAGGCATTATATGGAGTCAAACTTATGGGTAACAATGAAGTCCTTCCATAAATATGACCAATAGACTCTGCTAAAGGTTTTGGGGTTTTGGGTTCGGGCAGCCATTAAGGCTGAATGATCGCGACCAAAAGGGGACGTTCTCATCTAGACATTATTTAGAGTCATCCTACCAAGGTACAATGAAATCCCTTCATAAATATCACCTGTAGACTGTGCTCAAGGTTTTCGGGCTTCGGGCACCTGTAGCCATCACAGTTGACCAATCACGACCAAAAGGGGATGACATCATCTAGGCATTATATGGAGTCAACCTAACAGGTTACAATGAAATCCTTCTATAATTATAACCTTTTGCCTATGCTAAAGGTTTTTGGGCTCGGGCACCCATCAAGGTTGAATGATCATGACCAAAATGGGACGTTCTCATCTAGACATTATTTGGAGTCATCCTACCAAGTTACAATGAAATCCCTTCATAAATATGACCTGTAGACTGTGCTAAAGGTTTTCGGGCTTCGGGCACCTTTGGCCGTCAAAGTTGCCCAATCGTGTGCAAAAGGGGACATTCTCAACTAGACATTATAGGAAGTCAACCTACCAAGTTACAATGAAATCCCTTCATAAATATGACCTGTAGACTGTGCTAAAGGTTTTCGGGCTACGGGCTCGGGCAGCCATCATGGTTGAATGATTGCAACCATAGGGGACAATCTCATCTGGGCATCATCTGGAGTGATCCTAAGAAGTTACAATGGAATCCCTTCATAAAAATGACCTATAGACTGTGCTAAAGGTTTTTGGGCTTCGGGCTCGGGCAGCCATCATGGTTGAATGATCGCAACCATAGGGGACAATCTCATCTGGGCATCATCTGGAGTGATCCTAAGAAGTTACAATGAAATCCCTTCATAAATATGACCTGTGGACTGTGCTCAAGGTTTTCGGGCTTCGGGCACTTGTAGCCATCACAACTGACCAATCATGACCAAAAGGGGGTGTCATCATCTAGGCATTATATGGAGTCAACCTAACAGGTTACAATGAAATCCTTCCATAAATATGACCTATTGCCTATGCTAAAGGTTTTTGGGCTCGGGCACCCATCAGGGCTGCATGATCACGATCAAAATGGGACGTTCTCATCTACACATTATTTGGAGTCATCCTACCAAGTTACAATGAAATCCCTTCATAAATATGACCTCTAGACTGTGCTAAAGGTTTCCGGGCTTCGGGCCCCTGTAGCCGTCACAGTTGCCCAATCACGTCCAAAAGGGGACTTTCTCATCTACACATTGCATGAAGTCAACCCACCAAGTTACAATGAAATTCATCAATAAATATGACCTGTAGACTGTGCTAAAGGTTTTCGGGTTTTGGGCTTGGGCAGTCGTCACGGTAGGCAGATGATGCCCAAATGGGGAAATTCTCTTCTAGACATCATAAGGAGTCATCCTACCAAGTTACAATGAAATCCCTCCACATTAAACATGACCTGCAGTCTGTGCTAAAAGTTTTTGGGTTTCGGGCTTGGACAGCCATCACGGTTGATAGATCAAGCCCAAAAGGGGACGTTCTCATCTAGGCATTATACAGGGGCATCCTACCAAGTTACAATGAAATCCCTTCATAAATACGACCTGTAGACTGTGCTAATGGTTTTCGGGTTTTGGGCTCGGGCAGCCATACCAGTTGCCCGATTGCGACCAAAAGGGGACGTTCTCATCTAGACACGACCCCAAACCTGCATATGAAATTTCGTGACGATCAGACAAGAACTGCGGGGTGTAGCCCGTGCTAAAGGAAAATGTGAACAGACGTCACAGACTCACAGACTTCCGCACGCGTGATGGCAATGGCTTATCTTGACTATGTCAAGTTAAGCTAACAAGAGGCACCACGGGGCCTGAAGAGCTCATCTTGAACAGAACACAATATAAACAGAGTCCAAGAATGAGTCTACATTAAGCAATCCATCTCCATAGGATACACTGTCAATCCTTAGGGCCCCTCAGGAGTGACAAAAATAATCTGGGCATCATGCCTTTTCTTCAGTGATCATTATGTAAAATGTAGAGCTCCCCTATGAAGACCGTTGATACAACCTATGTGGATTAATCTTAGTTACACATCTCTAGACGGTACTGAATACAAAATTCCACGTTCTTCAGCGACATGTCCAATTCTGGCTCCCATTGGGAGCCCAAATATTAACCCAGGCTCTCGATTTGAACAAAGTTGAATCTGACTTCCTTGGAGATATTGTGTACCAAATACATGTATGAAAGCATTCTGACCGTTGGATCTGAAGAACAGAAATTTTAAAGAAATTTCTTCATATTGCACTAAGTTAAAATTTGGGCTACCATAGCGAGCCCAAATATTAACCTACGGATCTGAATTGAACAAACTTGAATCTGCCCCCCTTAGAGATGTTGTACATGTACACAAATATCAGTTTATCATCATTATTTATTTACCCACAATTTAATTTTCGAGATATTATCCCTTTACCCCGCCGAATCCGGCCGCATCTGTCTGCGTAATATACATTGTACAAATTCAGCAGTCGAAAAAATGTTTTTCAAAACATTTCAATGAAACCATATCATGTGACCCCTCATTGGAATGAGCTCATCAAGATCGTTCCAACGAGGGGTCACATTAGATTGTTTTGTTAAAATTTTTGGGAGACTTTTGGAAAATTCTGATAAACTACTACTATTTAAAATAATAAAATTTGATATCATCTGCATTGGGTAAATTATTATTCGAACTGCATCATCAAGGCAAGCTGACCATGATGGCTCAAGTCCTGATTGTGGTACGTATGTTCAGCTATATGCACAGTCTTTCGATATACCAGTATGCTGCGGTATTTTTTTTAATACAGATATTCAGTATAGAATATCATGCAGCCCTAGATGTAGACAAAAAATTGTTCATATACAAGTATTTTGGGACACTTTATTGGAGAGAGCCAATTGGCACTCTCCAGTAAACTGTAACAAAACAATTATTTCTGAACAAGATCTTTCTAAACTAAGGCTTTCCTTGGTAACAGCATGCTATGTTTGAAAACAAAAATACTCATGTCTCAAATCACCGTTGAAAAATAACTCAAGAGCTCTAGCAATTAACAGGGGTCCATTGTACATGTAATTCCATTGTTGGAAGCAATGTTCACTCCAACAGGAATGCTGACAGAATATAATTCAAACACTGCAGTACAATGTACATATACACGTTCAGGCCTGGCATTCTTTTGGAGTGCAGGAGTACTGCACGCCTAAAAAAAATTGAGGAGGGTAATTTTTTGCACCCCTTGATTTTCTGGAATGCCAGACATGTTTGGGGCTGCTTTTAAAATCTATTATCAGTTTTGTCCCCTGAGTTTCAATGTGTTCTCTGTGCCTACTTGCACAGAGAACACATTGGAACTCAGGGGACAATTTGTCAATGTTGCATTGATTCACAATAATTCATGACCCATTCTGTGTGACATAAGAAATGAATGCAACATTTTGAATAATGAGAAGATGCGTGTGCCAATTTTTCCACTATGTAGCTGAATGTAGTACAATTTTTCAGTCACAATATTAATACCTTGAAGTGAATATAACCAAAATAGATACAAGATTTTGCATTGAAAATTTCAGGTGCAGTTGCACTCCCAAGCAATCTGGGGGAGGGGGGGGGGGGGGGGGGGTATTGGTCAACTGTTTTGCACTCCTTGATTTTCTAGATTGCCAGGCCTGCACATTATTATCAAATTAACATAAAATAAAATAATATATGCCTGTATTTGAAGTGTGTACTCTTCATCAAAATGTTTTTGCAATACAAGAGTGAATAAAGGGAGGAAACTCCAGATAGCACAAAACATTCTGTTCTCAACTTGTTGATTGCAAATCTCTTATTTGAAATCACCCACAATACAGTAAGAATGATTTAAGATAATGTCTGTGATAATAATTCTGATTTTGTGAAAAGGTATCCATTGTACACATATGATGTGTGAGCAAAGTCTCAGTCAATGGACATTTTGAGCTGAAATCCTTGCTCATACATGTAACAGGCAGTTACAGGCTTTTGAGTTTGAGGTGCTCTTAGCACTTCCACTTCACAGGGTGCATGTAGCTTTGGGTCATTACAGTATGCCCACCGTGGACTGGTCACTTTCCACGGGTTGGCAATATTTTCATGGATGCAATAATATTAGATTTCAAACACAAATCTGGGGAATAATCATCAATAATTTAATTAATGAAGCACAGAGTGCAGTTAAAACTAGAAGTCCTGTCATGAAATGTGCACAAATACAGTTAAAACTAGAATTCCTGTCACGAAATGTGCGCTTATCTTGGCTTAATAGCGCGTAGGAATTGCGCGCAATTGCCATATCGAATGGCATCCAAAGCACGGCAGGTTCTCCTGGTCACTCATAGCAACACAGGCAATTTCCGATTCCTTATTTATGAAAAGGTCTATTCGTTTCGGCGCCATTATTGGGTTATTGTTTTTACTGTTTTATATTTATACAAAAACATGGCCGATTTCGAAATTTCCGTTGACACATCGCGAGTCTTCAAATGACGGTAATTAAAGGATAAAACATAGTTTGGATCAATAAACTCTGCCCAAATGTAAGGAAATATGTGTAGTATCGATTGCAGGCCGGTAATAAGGGCGAAAGCTTGATATATATTCCTAATTTCGAGTTTTGAGTTCCCATAAAAACTTGATGGGAACTTTTTCTATAGGATTGAATGGGAAGAATCTGAACATAGAGGGGTAGCCACTATGTTCGGATAGCTGAACTATTGCAGAAGATAATAAAATGCAGTTTATGAATCATTACAAAATGCTTGGCAAGGACTTGTTGAATCGATGTTACAGGAGCCGTTGCCGCCATCATCCGATTGCCCACAATCAGCCGATTGTAGTAGCCGGTTCCGATCATCGGTTGAAAACTACAGTCGTTTGACCAGTAACGGGTTTTGACCAGTTACGGAAAATTTCAACTTTCACTCACAGTACATAAAAATCCCAAACCCCGATTGAAAAAACAAAACCTGATATTTATCGATATATTAATACTCTTTCAAAAAATTAAAGTTGACTTTTTATCAGACTGAAGTATATGACATTTTTCGAGATTTTTATTGACATCTTTTTCGTGACCCAATTTCGTTGCAGAAAAAAAAAACGTGAAAAAAAAATCAACAGAAGGTGACGGTGCGAAGTGGTAAGATTTTAAAAAATCAAACGTATGCACAATTTGTTACAACATTCAACTATAACCTACCCAAAGATTGACTAGTAGGCGCATCGTTTTATTTTACTTATCTTGGTCTGAAAACCATTGCCACTTTGACAAGTTACGAACCACGTGAAAAAGTAGCTCAAAATGAGCGTAGCAGTATTATGGTATCCAACATTGCTACGGTTGCTACCATAATACTGCTACGCTCATTCTGAGCTATTGAAAAAGCATTCAGGAAAATTACGAAATCCATAAAATCAGCAAGATTTGGCCCCAGGAAGAACACCCTGGGAAAATTCGCCCAAGAAGACTTGTCCCAAATTTCAGTTGAATCTTCTCAGTTTGGAAGCTGAATGTTTCCGATTCTTTGGACAATTTTTATCCAGGAAAGTAACATTTTGAAGGTTTAAAAACAGAAACTATGTATCATTTTTAAATTTACCCTTGCAAATCCAAAATATATTTAAAGTAATAGCAGTGTTGGACCTGGAAAACAATCCAACTTGAATTTCAGCTATGATTTAATAGCAGATCTATATGTGGCAATCTCTGTTGGTCTGTCGGTTGGTCAATGACCAATTGGTCGACAGTCTGTCTGTTCGTTTGTCACCCTGTCACCAATCTGTTTTAAAACGCTCCAACTTCTATGATATGTGATGCAATGACAAGTTTCTAATATGCACATATAGTGCAGTTAGCGTGGACGGGCATTTTTCCACACACGAACAAAATGCCCACACTCACGATAGAAAGCAGGGCCATTGGTATGCAGCGGAATTTTTGTTTTTGCGCATGAAGCAGCAGCTCAAACAAGTGTTTCTTTAATAAACAAAACTTCGGCTGACTGCTGTTCTGCATTTAGTTAATTAACAGTCAAAAATGTCTGGGTGGACAAGTTTTCCATACGTGGAAAAGCGTTCAGCACGCTGGCAGGCTGTACTGTATCATGGTTTCCACTAGGAGAAAAATGTTGTGACCGGTACCGAGGGGAAAATCCAGAAACTGCTACTTCTGCTAGTGCTAGAAAATCACCCAATTGCGGAATGTGCCTTATGTCACAATAACTACTCAGTATGTTGCCTCAGAACCATTATGTCCTAAGTGCACTCTAAGTAGAGTGCACCGGGGCAGAATAGTTTTAAGGCGGAAATAGGGAATAAGTAGGAAAATAAAATCACCCAGATGGTGGCCTAGTCCCTGATTACTGATAACCTTGTCCATCAATGCTGTGCCCATTAGTTGTTTGTGATGTGATGGGAGGGGGGTATGTTGAGGGGAATGGGGCCATTCAGGGGACCCTCTGCTGCCTTAATGGAAATCCTGCACATATCTTATTGGTCAGTTGCCTCTCCTAAAAGTGAATACTGTTCAAGAATCAAGTCATTCATCCTACGATAATTTCAAGGTAACTTGAAATGCAGTCAGTGTGGACGGACTTTCTCCCACATGTGGCCCTTTGCTTATGCAGGTGATGTTGTGTAAAACCTATTGTGGTATCCAGCAGAATTTTTACTAATGAAGCACCGGTTTAAACCGGTGCTTCTTTAATAGAAATTTTGCTGGCTTCAGAAGATTGGCATGGACAAAATGTCCACTCGTGGAAAAGTGTCTGTCCACGCTGACTGTACTGTAGTCTGAAAATACACATGGACTATATCTGCAGCATTATGGGGTGCCATCCTTATATTTATTCCCAGTTTAATGATATCATCAAATGAATTAGTGATATCATTAAATGGATTAGTGATATCACTATTTCCTTTAATGATATCTCAAATTATTTAGTGATATCACAAAATGATTTAGTGATATCACTTATTCGATTTAGTGATATCACAAAATGATTTATTTTTCATTCAACCCGGTTTGTTACTGGTCAAACGTCTGTACCCCTCGCGACTTGCGAATCAGTCTGACAAAGACCAACTTACCATGCCATGGCCTGCACAATCCTTTTATTCGATACTCATGGTTTGGTTTTCATATGGATTGTGAATAAATGGGCAATATTCAACTAATTCTGTTTTAATATATTATTTTTCGAACTTCTCGAAGTCAAAGAGTGTGGTACACGAAGGGGTGCGTTGATTTACTACATAGAACTACATAGAAGCACATAGAAGCACAAAGAAGCACATAGAACTACATAGATAAGATTTGGAGACAAATTACTAAAGACTGCTGCAAAAGAACAGAGAGAAGTAGGGTTTTTTTTGTCCGATCCAGTGGTGGATTAATCGAAAAATTGGACTCAAAGAAACTTCGGATCGACGGACCAACTTTAAAGCTCATTTTCGGCTATCGACCGGTGCATTAGTTTTTATGATTCATACAGACAATCGAATCCCCCCCCCCCAAAAAAAAAACAAAAAAACCCCAACAAATTAACCCTTTACCGAAAGTCGATAGAAGACGACACTTGAAAGATAAATTCTAAAATAGTTTATTTGTTGAAGTCGCCCTTTTAAATATAGCTTATGACCTCTCAACGAGAGGTCATAAGCTATGTTTTTAAGACAAACAATTTACTCAGATTCAAGGTCTGGTGTTCTCTATGGGGGATGTGGCCGTACTAGCACGGAACAGTCTGATCTAACGCTGGGTTGGGGGGGGGGGGCTTATCAGGTAAAAGGGCGTTAGGCCCGATACTCTTCTATGGGGGATTAATCAACCACTGGATCGGACCAAATAACCCGTCATTTTGGAGCATTCTTTAGTAATTTGTCTCCAAATCTTATCTATATTGTCCTCTGTGATTCTATGGACTTCTATGGACTTCTATGTGCTTCTTTGTGCTTCTATGTGCTTCTGTGTAGTTCTATGTGGTAAATCGACGCACCGTACACGAAGCTCGAGATGGTAAAACACATTTTTAGACACGAAATTAGGTGACACCAAAAACATTGGTAAATGTTTCAATACATTACCTTTCGCCGATGAAGAACCTGGATTCATTGCTTATGTTTCTAATAATTAGTTTAGCATTATTAGATTCATTTTATTACGTGTAATGTTTCCATATTTGCACAATTTGCACAATTATCTGATTGTCATGATTGGATGAATTCCACACAAAAAAAATAAATAAGTGAATTGTTTTACAGAGTTCTGTCCCTTCGTCGACTCAAAGGAAGCATTGCGGAGCCGAAAATTTCCTCGCGGCTCAAAAAGTGAGAATTTGAATGTTTTTCAGATACGAATTAAAATTGCCTCTGCGAGGGGGTGGAGGGGTTACGGTTTTTCTTTTAAATATGACTTATTGACTGAGAAGGATCGTCCCAAGGCAAAGGCAGACACCTTTGCCGAATGAGGAATGGACTCGTCGGAGGTTGTCAATGTTGGAATTATAAATAATAAGGTGAAAAAAATCTTGTGCTTATTTCGGCTGGTTTTGCAGCACGATCGACACCTTTTGTCTTCTGTCGCAGGCGAATCCAACCACAAAGCTCGCGGAACGACATACCAACTAAATTTACATTTGCTTTTCATATATATGTTTGTTATTGGTTCATGTTTGTGCTGTATCTCTATATCTTTGTGCTATGGTATCTCCATTATGTCCTGTATTTATTCAATAAAATACTGAAAATTAAATTAATCGTTGTTTCTTTCATAGATCTACACCCCACTAATCTCCTCATAATCATAAAAAGAACCAGGATAATCAGCCCGCCCCTCTGTGTCAACACAGCGTAAGCCAATTAATTATCTAACACGGCGCCGAGTCAGCTACACTTTTCCCTTATAAAAAAGTACCATGGTAAACTATGGTAAATCCCAAAATACCCTGGTAATACCAAGGTATTACCAGGGTATTTTGGGATTTACCATGGTTTACCATGGTACTTTTTTATAAGGGTTTAGTGTGTTTGAAAGAGACAATTTCTTCTAACATCGTAAAATAACATCGTACAAACTTCTGTTTTGTCTTATATATTTCGTGTCGTCCCCTCAGTATACTTTCCAAATTTCATAGAAAACAACCAACAAATAAATGAGAAAATGATAATTTAATTCCCGACTACACTTCTTTCTACGACACGCCGGACTACACTTTTCAGTGTGTCCCCCTCACCCTCCACCAACGCGGGCTCCCACTAACGAGAGAGGACAACCAGGCGCGTAGCCAGGAAAAAGTTTCCAGGGGAGGGGGGGGGGGGGTATAGCCATCAGATGCGCGAAAGGCGGGGGTGCTGGGGGTCCTTGTTCCGGAATTGTTTTTCGGGGGGGGGGGGGGGGTCTCCCCCAGGAAAATTTTAAAATTTAAGTCTACTGGCGGAAAACATTTGGAAGCGGACACAGCTAGATTTTGGGGAGGGGGTAAGTGCCCCCCCCCCCCCCCAGCCCCATAGGCATGCTAAAAAAACATTTTGGAAAAAACAACAACTCTGAATCCGACTAACTTGACTCTGTTAAGTCTGCCGTGGGGGGGGGGGGGGGGGTAAAATTTATTACTAAAAAAGAAAAAATTGGAAAAAAAACCTCTAAATCCGCCTTACTTGACTCTGGATGAGGGGAGTTTAACATTTATCTAGTCCAATACTATTAGCCATCGCCTGTGCTCCGAATTTGTTATTTTTTTATTTTTTAATATGTCGCACCGATGCGACATATTAAAAAAAATAATAATAAATTCGGAGCACAGGTGAAGGCTAATATTATTGGGCTAACATTTATCGCGAAGCGGTTAGGCCTACTGTATCACGGAACGCGTTTCCTGGAAAGAACCGGGGGTGGATGGGGCTCGTTGGTGAGAGTCTGTGGGTTGAGGTGTCCCGGGATTTGTCGTTGCCACAGGGGGCAGGTGCCCCTTCCCCAAAATGTAGCTGTACCCCCTTCCAAATGTTTCCCGCCAGTAGTTAGACTTAGATTTTAAAAGTTTCCTGGGAAATTTTCCCCATACCCCCCCCCAAAAAAAAAAAATCCTGGGAAAGGACCCCCAGACCCCCCACCCCGCCTTTCGCGCATCTGATGGCTATGACCCCCCCCCCCCCCCCCCCACACACACACACACACACACACCCGCCAGTTATCCCCCCTTCCCCCTAGGAAACTTTGTCCTGGCTACGCGCCTGGTTGTCCTCTCTCGTTAGTGGGAGCCCGCGTTGGTGGAGGGTGAGCTTGTTCGGGGAAAGTTTTCAGGAAAGCTTAAACGGGCTTTAATGACTTATCCCCAAGATATTTTAAGATCTTTAGATTATTATCATTATGTGGGTGTACAATATGCTACATGTATCCGAGTCTTGCTCCGCTTTCTAAGGGTAGATCACGGTTTGTCCCCGACTCGCCGTGATGCGTCCTCGGAATCCAAAGCGAGAGTTTGATGCATGTTTGTCAATCCAAATAATGGCTATAATCTTTATTTATCACTAAAATACTCATCAGACGTGGATACAATTTTTCACCCGATTAAAATAGGCGCTTGCCATCCTCTTAAACCTAAATTTCGCTATTTTCCTCAGCGACATTCTTCCTCAGATAGACAGCTAATTGATTTCACACCTCTGTCGCAGCTTGTCGACAGCTTCAAGCAGGCTACTACTTAACGAACACAAGAATTTCGCGCCGTCGTACAATTTATAAACCTTATTAATCATCAAAATACTCATCAGAAGTGAATAAAATTTTACAAACGAATAATATATACCCACATATACCTGCATATGCACCCTGAATCATTTTTAACTTGTATTTCCTATTATTTCCTCTTCTGTTCGTTTATGTTCGTTTGTGTTCGTTAAATACTAGGACCCCCAGATGACAACTTCGCCGAGGTCGCACTTCGCAGGGGATTATAAAAAATTGAAATCGTTTAAAATTTTATTGTTTTGGTTCGAATAAAACCAATTAGTGAATATTATTAAATTCTAAAACCTACCGGAAATATTCTGAATAAATAATATAAAAAAAAATCCTTCCTGGGAACTCTAAAAAGTGTGCCCTGGCTATAATAATTCGATAATTGTCAGAAAAACACCAATCCAGACTTGAAAGATAATTGGCGCACAAGAGTCCTTCAGGACCGCCCACCTGTAGCTGACGGCAAACCAATTAACGGTCGAGTGTGCAAGACGTCTTTGTACAACATTTTACGGCTTGGCTTGGTGGTTTCGGTAATGGTCCGTAAGCTGAACATCTGCTGTCTTCGGGTGCTGGTCTAAACTTCCCCAAACCAAAAAGTCCCCTATTTTTTTGGTCAAAACGTCCCCAACAATTGGTCAAAATGTCCCCAACAATTGGTCAAAACGTCCCCAAGAGTTTTTCAAAACGTCCCCAAGAGTTGGTCAAAACGGCCCCACGAGTTAGTCGAAACGTCCCAAACTCATTTTTCCTTTTTTCATATTTAATGTAAATACTATTATTCCTTTTGAATCTAGGAGTGTTGAGGCAATCCTCGCTGACTCCACGCGCTTTAATTCTATTGTATAATTTAAATTTTCTGTGACTCATTTTGTTTTTCTGTTAAGAGTTCGGTACTCGTTTAGCTCTACTGTTAAGCCACTATCTTTGAGTCTGTTAAGGGTTTTCTTTTGTAGTTCTCAATAGTTTCTATTTTGCTACATGTAGTTCATGAAGTTCTTTAATCGGTGTCTACGTGGGCTTGCATAATGCCACGTGCAGGGCACGATTTCGAACCCTCTGTAGCTTCTGAATGTTGGTTTTGCTCAGGTGATTTGTTGTTATGGTACCATATTCAAGTGCCGGGCATATAAATGATTTGTAAAGCTTGTGAGGTACGTCTTTGGTTGCTCCCCAATATTTACTTCTTATCATCTTCTGAAAATTGATACGTTAATAGCTGTAACAGTAATGGAATTTACGCGACTGTTTAGAATGAGGTTGTTATCCAGTACAAATCCCTAAAATTTGGCCTCGTTGCTTGTTTGTTATTTGTGATCGTATAACTGGAGATCAATACTGGGGACTGTTTTTTTCTTTCGGTTCTTAAAGAAAGTAACTCTTTGAGTTTTGGCGGCCTTGAGCTTGATGTGCGCCGGTTCTCAAGATCGCGCATGGTATCCTGTAGGCGATTTTTTAAAATTATGTTTCAGGATTTACTGGCCGTCCATGAGCCGTTGTCGTCTAGTTCAACATAATTAGTTCAACATAATATTTCCGTTCATTCATACATATTTATAAATGTATTTAATGTTATTGATATTCAAGCCTGAAAATAAGCAGTCTGTCATTTGCAGAATGAGGTCCCCAGAGGGTGAATTTGCTGATGCTATCCCATACAGAGGGCCAGTTTATCCTCTGGGTACCTCTTTCTGTTTATGTTCGAGACCTTGATTCAGGTTGAGGTTCCACAGAGGGTAAATTTAGTGATTTTCAAACTCATTACTGATCATTTCAAGAGTTCTATTGTCTTCCGCCTCTTCAAATTTTAGAGTTTTGTAGGTTCTCTGCTTGTTGATCCAATAGCATTTTCACATTAATTTGATCATCTTTACCTTCAAAGACAAGGTCAATGTATAAATTGCCTGTTGATCCAATAGCATAGAAGAACATTTCCACATTAATTTGATCATCTTTACCTTCAAAGACAAGGTCAATGTATAAATTGAACTCCGTTTTCCATTTTCTCCATTGGGTGCTAAAGTTAGAGGAGTCGATGTTCATGGACACTGGTCCACGGAGTCGTTCGCATGCCATATTTTCCAGTCCAGGGGCGGCGGCATCCATGGGCTGGGTCGGGCGATGGATGGTCGTCGGTATGAAAATTTTAAATTCCAGGGTCCCAAAACCCCCATTTCCATGCATCTGAGTGGATATTTTGAGATTTTTCAGGGGATGTATTTGAAAGATTTCACACTTTAAAAAACGTTGGTAAAGCATACAGGTGAGGTCTATTTATCAGCTTTGGTCGTAACGACCAAAGATGATAAATAGACATCACCTGTATGCTTTACCAGACGATTACAGCAATTATACTGTCTGTGGATTATCTTGTCTGGGGGTGGATTTTTTAACAGACTGTATACATTTTAGCGTTTGCTACCACTTACTGCAAAAAATTATCCGAAATCCATCGAAACTGACCCAGTACGGGAGAAACATAGCTGGCGAAAATATGGGGGAGGCTCTGGATCCGCCCCTTGTTTCACCAGTCATTGGTTGTGTTAAAATATATGCATATAAACAAACATGGCCCGACAAAAAAAGTGGAGGGGTTGAATCCCCCCCCCCCCCCCCCAGCCCCCGGTTCCACCGCCCCTGCAGCCATCCTGTACAGCTGCAGAAATTTCAAGCAGCGAAGTGCGGTAAATTCTATTTCGCGTTTTGGGAGTTCAGAAATGATTTTGCAATTTTGTTAAGCAGTTTAACATCAAGTTTGTTGATTTACTCTGACACCTTGGTTAATGGTGCGTTTCCAGACTGGAATTACTAGAATGTAGCACAAATAGTCACACAACGTGAAAGTACATGTGTTAATTGTGGGGTCAAAGCAAAGAGATCTTTTGGTGGCCTGCGTCATAAAGAGAAACCAGGTTTTGAAAAGTACCTTGATGGCACCTTGGGGAGGGGGTTTACCGTTGTTCAAGACGAGGTCGCGGTCATTGGAGTTTAAAGGAAAAACTGAGAAAGACAATGAAAAGGAATGCCAAATGTGTAATTTAGGCGTAGTGGAGGTCCTGTAACACTTTCTATTAGAATGTCCAAAATACTAGTCTAACAGAATAAGATTCATTGGGAGTATGATGGGGAGGTCGGATGGGAGAATGAATGACATGTGGTTGGTAGGTGGCACAAAGGAGAGGGTTAGTATGCTTATCGGAGAGATTGGGAAGAATGGCGTACGGGGTGTCATGAAGCAGTTCGTCTCAGTGTGTTCGGTGGAGAGGAGAGGCGTGGGGATAGGGAGGCATTTGGGAACACAGGGCTAATCAAGGCCTTTTCACCCGAGAACCGCGACAAATCAGCGGCTGGCCAAAGTGTTATTATTATATTATTATCGTAACTGTGGGCCGAAACTAACAAAACAATTCGCATGCCAGTGCGTGACGTAATTGCACCGAGAAACACAAAAGATAGTGCAGGGTGTACGGAAGTACATTATCAACGTGTGTGTTTCATATATCTTGTACAACCATATGTTGTCATATATTATCCCCTGGTCGATTACATGCGATTAGCCTTCACTCAAAAGGATATTGGTACCGCTCACCTATTTGTTGTTGAAAAAGCCTTTGGTTTGGTGTGGCACAAACTCCGCAAAATGGGTTTTCCTCCAAATGCGTATACTGTCTTCCTTTCCTTTAGATGCCCAAATCAAAATAAAAGCGAGCCACGCAGTTTTAAACGCCTTCGAGCTGAAGACCGGTACCCATGACTCCATCGCCATATCCTTCCTATACGGAAATATATCATTGAAATATAAGTAGGCTACGTAAAACTATTCCAATACACCAACGGTAAGTGCAAAACTTTAAAAAAATCACATAACTTGAAGAAAACAGTAGAGACAAAAATATTTCACAGTAAGAATTCTAAACCATTGGAACAGTCTCTCTCATTGTATAGTATATTTGTGCCCAAAATGTAAAAATAATTGGAGAAGCAACTAGATAAATGGTGGGACGCACATCCTCTAAACGACGACTATATCACAGATGACATCATATTCAAACAAATCATTTCAGACAGTCACAAATCAACATGGGCGAGAACGACGAAGATGAAGCGCAAAATACAGAAGAACCGACGATGTTCTTGCGTTTGGAGAAGACATAAGTCGACACAGGTACGTAGAAAGGTGCTAATCAAAATGGCGTAATGTGGCACAAATTCAATGTGGCGAAAACGCAACAACTCCTAATAAGTAAAAGAAATGAATTCCCCTGAATCAAACTGAAACTCCTTTGCGAAAAAATATCAGAAACAAAAGAAACTGAACTTCCATATAGGCATACCAACATCTCACGTTATAGAATCATATTCTTACCTGAAAGGAAAAACAGTTGGAAAACGAAATTGCCTCAAAAACGGTGCCCCCGCCCCTGTTTCGTCCAGGGATGCTTTCAAGTTGCCCTCAAAAAACTCGAAATGAAGAATTTACGGATTGGCCCCCAGTAAACTATGCCACAATACTATTTGTTATATGTATACAGGATCAACCACATGTTGTTGCTTCAAAAGTTCAGATGTTTTGCAGACGACGCCAATATATAACGATATATAACGATCAATAAAATCAGAGGAAGATGCACGGACGTGGCTAGAGGTTTCCGATTGGAGGGGTGAAGGGTAGTGAATTTCCAACTAGGGGGAGGGACCGGGAGGGGGAACCCCCATCCCGGTTCCTCCCCATAGTTGGAAATTCACTACCGAGAAACATATTGAAAATGAAGCCATTTGATTCTAGTAACTGAAATACATTTATGATAGAATTATCAGGTTATTATTATTTGGTATTATTCTGGGAGTTGAATATGTGCTAAACAAATGCTCAAGCTTAGAACTTTGAGCAATTCACACTGTCCTTACATTAAATCAGATCTTATGCAGGAATGATCAATTTTCGATATTTCATCATTTAGTAACTGTGAATGGTGGAATTAATCCGAATTAACCCAGGATAACGATTTTACATGATGCGATTTTCTTGAAGTGCATTTCGAGGATTTTTTTTATTACGATAAGTAAACTTACTATAGAAATCGCGTACCGACTGACATCATACATACTCATGAAGCTCGATATTGCGAACATTGTAGTTGTAAATAGTAACACTTGGAATTTTTGCCGATTTGAAACCGAGTTTGAATTTTGGGAAGTAAAGGAGACCTCAGCATCACCAAAGAAGCTCTAAACTCCAGATAGATGGAATTTCCAACTACTCATGACTTGCCTTCCGAATTTCCAACTATAGGAAGTTTTGACCAGGATTGGGGGTGGAGGTGCTCCCCCCCCACCCCCCACCCCTCTGTCACGTCCATGGGAAGATGAAGAAATCATACAGAATGATCTGATGTGGTTCTTTTATCATAGCAACAGATGCTTATTGAAATTCCATCCTGATAGATGCAAAGTTATCCACGTAAAAGGAGAGCAACAAAACATTTATAGCGTGCCAATATATAGCGGGGAACAAATATCACTGGGAAATATCAACAATAAAAAAAACATACGTTTTAACTTAACAATAGAACGAAGATAGACCCGGATTTGGAACAAAATATACAAAACCAATTTACAAAAGTAAACCAAATGCTGGGAATAATCAGAAGAGCCTTCCTGAACCTGAACATGGTAAACTTTTGTTTGTTATTCAAAGCCCCCGTTCACCACACCTCGAGTATGTAAGTACAGTAAGGAGCAACAACAAGGCCAAAGAAATGGAGTCTATCGAAAATGTCGAAAAGAGGAGCCACAAAGATGTTGCCCATATACTCAAAGATGTCTTATCAATGAAGAGATTTTAGAAAACATTTCAGCCCTCAAGTACAAAAGGCTACAGTAGACATGGCCGAAACATACAGACTCATCCGTGGAACCTCTGATCTAAGAGTTACCATGTGCCTACCTGAGTGCTAGCACCAGACAAGGCCGGGTAATGGAGGAAAATTCAGCCCCTATGTTTAATTCTGTTAACCCCCCCCCCCACCCCTTCAAAATTGTCGGGATACTGGTGCAGATGGCACCGGCCAGGAGTACCGAAAGCTCACGCGATGATGGGGGGGGGGGGGGGGGGATGAGGTGTCATGAAGCATTTTGAAATCAGTTATTAAATGGAGACTTCGGGCTGCTTTGGGGGTGAAAAATCACGTTCTTTTTTTAGTCATCAAAATGACATTTTGATGGTCCACGTGGTGTGGGAGTTGAGGCCGAATAGTTCAATTCCCGTATGTTTATTACTTTACCTTTTACCCAACTTAAGGACCATAACCGGCCAGCGCTATTAACAACAATTGCCATTCAATTTTCATTATTTGTTATTTTTGGTCTCAAAAACATAGCTCATGACCTCGCATTGGAACGAACTTATTGAGATCGTTCCAATGGGGGTGGGGGGGGGGGGAGCTGAGTTTTTTTATTCAGAAAATGAAATAAACTAGAGAAACAGAATTTTTACTCAGAAAATGAAATAAACTAGAGAAACAGAATTTACTGCATTCAGTATATTCGAGCCTGTGTGAAAATGGTTAAAGCATCAGAAATAAACAAAATAGAAAGAGAATGTATGGAGTCTTATTTTTGGAGAAGGGGGTGGGGGTGGGCGAGGTGGTAAAATATTTTTAAAGAAATCAGAAATAGGTAGGTTTCCGGTAACAGAATGGGGGGTGGGGGAGGGGGGTAACATATTTCTAAAGAAATCAGAAATAGGTAGGTTTCCGGTAACAGAATTCAAAGATATTCATATAGTAATCAGATACATTTTCCCAAGAAACCAGAAAAAGCATATATGTGCACAGCTTTCAAAGGGTTCTATCAAAGAATCAGAAATGGACTCTTTTGGCTCTGCCACTTATTTGAATGATGTTTAGAGCAGTAGTGTGAGTATGGAAAGGGTTATCGTTATTCTTAAATTGCATGAAATAAAATCATTGGAACCCACATTGGAGTCTTGAGAGGGTTAAAAGCATTGAATTGAATATTTTATACATTTCTTTGTAAAGCAAAGGATTTCTTTCAACTAGGTTTGTGGATGGAACTGACATCTGGTTAAAATAATAGATAACATTTAATATTTGACAGCTAACTCCACTTCTGTAATATGGTTGTTTACTTTGTTCTCCAATCTCCAGTGTGAATAGATATAACGTAGGATAGAAGAATAAGAAAAGCAAAAAACAGAGAAACAGAATTTACTGCATCCATTAATTTCAAGTCTGTGTGAAAATGGTTAAAGCGTCAGAAATAAACAATATAGAAAGAGGATTTTATGAAGGCTTATTTTTGGGAGTAAAATATTTTAAAAGAAATCAGAAATAGGTTTTCGCTAACAGTATTTAAAGATATTCATACAGAAATCAGATAAATTTTTCCAAGAGGCCAGAAAAAAGCATACATGTATAAGTGCACAGCATTCAAAGGGTTCAGCCATGGAATTCAGAAATGGACATGTGTGACTCTGCCTAAATTGCATGAAATAAAATCTTTGGAACCCACATTGGAGTCTTGAGAGAGTTAAAAGCATTGAACTGAATAATTTATACGTTTCCTTTCAAAGAAAAGAGTTTCTCTCAGCTAGGTTTGTGGATGGAACTGACATCTGATTAAAATAATGGATAATATTTAATGTTTGACAGCTAACTCCACTTCTGTAATATGATTGTTTACATTGTTCTCCACAGTGTGAATAAATATAACATAGAAATTACTTCAGGATAATTTACCGTTACAAGAAATTAGAGGCTGTAAAAACCTGTGGTCGACAGGGCCGTACTCAAGCACTCTAACAACCTGAAAAACATAGGATGTCGAGAACTTTTGACTGTCAGGTCAGTATGTCAAAATCAGCGAGATAGGACAATTCGTTTTCGAGTTATCGTGTGGAAGAAGAAGAAGAAGAAGAAGAAGAAGAAGAAGAAAGAAGAAGAAGAAGAAGAAGAAGAAGAAGAAGAAGAAGAAACAGCACAAAAACAATAGTCTGTGTGTTTCAGCAACAAAATTACGATGCTTGGCAGTCTGTAGAGGGTTAATAAACGTTCAGCGGAATATTTTGTCCATGCAACTTGTAATGTCACTCCAACACCTGCGAATGATCAACTGTTCTTGAAAATTTGGGGTGGGGAGGGGGGGGGGGAATCTGCAGAAACTGGAATTTTAAGCTTTTAAGGGGTACATCTCCTCTTCCAGGCAAAAATGTGATTTTTGAATACACTTACTACTTACAAAAATGTTTCCCTATCAGTTTTGCGTCCGGTAAAACAAGTTACGTTTCTCTGCGGCATTCCCATTTGATGTTGTTGGTGTCCAAAAACAGACTAATTTTTTTCGAAGTTTTGACATTTAGCAGCCCATGGAGGGTTAACAAATGATTACCTGAATATTTTATCCATGCAACTGGTAATGTGACACCAAGAACTATCAATGGCCATTTTCTCTTGAAAACCTACGAGTGGTTTGTAAAGAAATTCAGGGAAAACATGATTTTTTTAAGCTTTTGATGGGTATTGATATTAACCATCCCAAAAGGGGTTAATGCTTGTTTTTTGAATACCCTTATTACTAACAAATTTGGTCCTCGGTGAATTCCACTTCCAACAAAGTAGATTATGTTTATCTCTCGAGTGTGCACGTCCGAAAACAGCCTATTTCAACAAAATTACGATGCTTAGCAGCCTGTAGAGGGTTAATAAATGCTCACCGGAATATTTTGTCCGTGCAACTTGTAATGTCACACAAAGAACTGTGAATAGTAAATTTCTCTTGAAAACCTACATGTTGCTTTCAGAGAAATCCACAGAAAATGGGAATTTTAAGCTTTTAGGGGGCTATATCTCTTTAACCAGTCCAAAATGGGTTAAGACTTCCACTTTTGAATACCCTTACCACTTACAAAACTATTTCCCCATCAATTTTGTGTTCAATAAAAGAAGATACCTTCCTCGGTGGTACACCTAGTGGGGAGGGTTAACTAATACTGACCGGAATATTTTGTCCATGCAACTTGTAATGTCACACCAAGACCTGGGAGTGACCAATTATTCTTGCAAATCTTCAGAACTCGTTTAGAGAAATCCACGGAAAACACGATTTTTTTTAGCTTTTTTTTTGGGGGGGGGGGGGGGTATTGCTGTTTAACCAGCCCAAAACGGGTTAACTCTTAGTTTTGTGAAGACCCTGGTTACTTACAAAAATGATCCTCGGTGAATTCCACTTCCAATAAAGGAAGTTATGTTTAGCTCTCGTGTACCGTTTGGGTGCTGTGGGGGCCCGAAAACAGCCCATTTCATCAATATTTCGATGTTTGGTAGCCTGTGGGGGGTTACCATATGCATCGCCTAATATCTCTTGTGTATCAATGGTCGTGGAACAGGTAGGTCTAGCAATGATGAATGTTTAAAAAAATCTACAAGACGTGTTTCGAGAAAGTGCCGATAAACCCCAATTTGGGCAGTTTTTTGCCAATTCTGACGAAATAAGGGTTAAAACGAAAATTCCGCATCGGTACATTTTTAGATTTTGTGCCCCTCTATGAGTGTGCAAATTTTTTTTGTGAAAATCGGTTCGAAAATGGCTTCTGAATCGTACGGACAAAATGTGTGGAAAAAAAAACAAAAAGAAACCCCACAAAAAAAAATAATAATCCGTAGAAAAACAATAGACTTTTCCCTAGGAAAAGGCCTAAAAAAGAAACCTACAAAAACAATAGTCTGGGTATTCGACACAAACTAATTAGTTCTTCAAGAATTTTATTTGCTTAGTGTCGTCTGTTTTTGTGTTAGGTGAACGGTTAAGAAAAAACAATCTTTGAAATGTTACTTATCTGTGCATAGGCCTAAGTAAAGACAATTTTACGCAACGCATTAAGAATTTTAGAAACGTCCGAAAACCAGTGATTTTTCGACGAAATATTCCAGTTCAGAAAAAGGTCAGTACAATTTTTGTTGGTGAGAAAAAAGTCTGTGCACCATCGAGTCGGTAGGGGATTTAAAACCTGCGGGTTTAAATTTGCGCCCTCAAGCATTTACTCAAGCCTCCAAAGAAATATAATCGAACATACCTGTTTTGATCGTATTCGATTTAGAACGTTGATTGATTCCGCGTCGTCGTGACATTACATTCCAGATTCCGGCTTCACAAAATTTGTCGACAAAATTGCTCACACGTTTTCGAGCCTGTTAATAACTGGAACTTTCAGACATATCTGACAATTTCGTCACAATCCAATTCACATTGAAATCTTATGTTACAAGTTAATTGCTAGTTACTGTTACTGACGACAATGGAACAGGTGTAATATCACATCATATCAACAAACATCAATCATTTTCTCATTTGCTTTGAAATTGCTCCGTTGCTCCATAAATCCCTCCGACAAATTATTGACATTGACAGTGAAGGTAAATTGGCAAGGGTAAAAGTGGCCAAGGACCAAGGCAATCCAAACATGGCCACAAAAGCAGTAATATAATTTTCAGGTTGCAGGTATACATGATGTACTACACTGACTGAGAAATTATATTTCAGACTTGATGTTGAAAGTTTAGATTAGGACGAAGAAAAGGGAGAAATGATCAGGTTTAAATATACTGGTTGGGTAAATATTGTAAAGAAAGGCCAGTTTATACAAATTAAAAAAAATGTTTGAATTTTTATTTTATATCTAATAAATTAATAATTAGGGCTTGTACTGTTTGAACAGTCATTTTATAATAATGGCCAGTTTGAAAGTGATGAAGGGATAGAAATTGATA